>CM021244.1:36214980-37414980 GCA_010577795.1 Isatis tinctoria | reverse complement strand
TTACTTTATATATTTGTTCAATTTATTTATATATTTTCTTTTTAAACAATCAGTCATAGATTTTGATTGTTTATTTTATTTTTTTTAATTTTTGCCACAAAGTAACATTTAATATTTAACTAAATTATCCTACTGCTTAAAAAATCTTTTACGAAGCTATATTTTATTTGAGTCCTTGAATAAATTAATATCACCACTAAATAAAAAATAAATATACGTAGTGGGCATGGGAGAATCTTTAGTGTAGAAAGAGGTCACAAAATATGCGCTCGTGCGGAAGAGTATACTGACAAAATTGGTACTCGGCCCAACCCTACGGCCCACGCGCGTCGAAACCGTTTCCGGCTTTTCATGAAACCCCTTCTTATTTTAATTATCTTACAATCTAACCTATTAATAATAAAACTAATTTCCTAGGACCTTTGTCTTTTTCCTCACCATAATTTTGTTTTTTATTATAGAATTTCCGACCCTATTGTCATTTACATCGGACATCACACAAGCTAAGTAATTTTAAAATAATACTCTAGTTTGCTATGTTCTATGTGTATAAACTATGTTATACGTTAACATTTCAAGAATTTTGTTTGTCTTTTATCCTTAATCTCTAGCCTAATTTTACATGTGAATGTCACGGATTTTTAAATAAATGATATAATTATAAAAATTATTCTTAAGAAAATATTTAAACTGATTAAAAGACATTGTAAAGATTGTGAATAACCAATTATTCTTTTTACAATTTTATTAATTAACTTTAAATGATAGCCAAAAAGTTAAAAATGAAATATATTGACTCTAAAAATAATGTTGTACAGCTTTTATTTAGTGTTTTGAGTATTTTTTTTTGTTTTAAATTATACAGCAAAAATGAAATTCTAGTAACCTGTAACCCAAATTCTAAAAAAAAAAAAAATTGAAATACAGCGTCAACCAATCAATCCGTAATTTTCGATGTACATTGATACGTGATAGAGTAGCTAAACCAGCTGTATATGTGCTCAGGTAGGAATTGGATAAAATACGAGTATTGTCATAACTCATAAGTTAAGCGGCAACTATATAAATGAAGACAATAAGCGAGGCCCCAAAACTAATTAGACAGAAGAAAAGGAGGAGGACCATCGACGAATTAATAAACCCTACTTTCTGTTAAATTCTTTTTATTTTAAAATAAGCTAGTGCTTCGTGCCGTGTAGGGCTACAAAGTTGCATAAATGCGTAGAAACATACGAAAACTAAGGGAAAAGTAGGTCTTTATCGTAATTATCGTCAAATATTTGTAATATTTTAACTTCTTTGAATAGTCGCAGAGACTACTATTTATATGGGAACCAGAGACCTATATATCATCTATCTTATACGTGCCGGATAATTCATCTAACCCCGAAAAAGGTAAGATAATAATTTATTAGGAACGTTAAGTGAATCGAATCCAAGTGTTTGACTAATAGTCCCATTTCAGATTTATCTCCAACGGGCAAAATAATTAAAAAGAAAACATTTACAAACATTTTTAGAGTTTCTTTGTTTTCCCTTCTATGAAAAGAATAAATCCCATGCATGTACCCAAAATCATTTAATGTAAATTCGTTAAATCCGCCGTAAACTCATTCTAAATCCTAGATCTCCCTAAATTAATTTGTGGAATTTAATTTTCTGATGATTAGATAGAGATTATAAAGAGAAAATTAATCTTTAGTGTCATGATTATGTTTTCTCTTCTTTTCTGGAGGATTATGTCTTCATTTATCTGCTTTTTCTTTTCTTACTTTTTTTTTTCCCTTCCTTTCTTTGCCAATTTCTCTGATTAATAAAATTTTGTTCTCTATTGCTTTTGCAATTTTCCCGCAAAGATCAAATACTATACTCCTATTTCTTTTATTTTTTGAATTAACTAAAGAAATCATTCGCTTTTACAACCTTTGATATTTCTTTCCAAAGAGAGACTTAAGAAGAACCCATCAACTCCTCATTTACGCAAGATAGAAAAGGAAAAATCATTCTTTTTCTCCGGGAGAATTCTTGTTTTGTTCCTGGAAAAATCGCTTTTTTTTGCTCTCTCTCTCTCTTTTCTTGCTGAATATGGTCGTGCTAAAAAAAGTTTTTTTCTCTATGTAAGCACTTCTCTCTCACAGCAGAATCTTAAAACCATCTGATTTTGGAAAAGAAAGAAAAAAAAACTAACTTTGGTTGTTTTGAATCCGACCATCTCTGCAACGTCGTACTTGAGCAGAAACTGTATCTAAAAACTATTTCTGTTGTCTTCTTCACTAGCGATACTCTGTCTCTGTCTCTCACTTCTTCTTCCGTCACCGTCACAATCGTCAAGCTTAGGTTCTACTCTTTGTTTCCTCCTCTACGTCTCTCTGTCTTCTTCTTAAACAAGGTTCCATATATACATAAAAGCTATATCTTGATTAAAAATTGTTTTTTTTTTTTTTCTGAAAGCTTACTCTGTTTTGCTTTTTTCTCTTTGGTTTTTCAGAGTGACAAGCTCTCTTCTCTGTGAAGAATTGGGTACAGTAAATGAATCAGAACAAGTCCAGAGAAGATCTGAGATATATAATTCAGGCGCAGAAATCTGGAGCTTGGAGCATCATTCTCTATAAAGGCATTTGATCCGGAGTTTGGACCAATGAAGCAGAAATGGGTGTTAATATTGTTGATCCTCTGTTTCTCTCCTACTTTTCTAGTGACGGGCACTCATGGGAAAAGGCTAATCAGCGACGACGACTACTTGTACGAAACTGCTCTGTTAATGGCGTTCAAGCGAATCTCTGTGAAGTCTGATCCTAACAACTTTCTGGGTAACTGGAAATACGGGTCGCGTGGTGGCTCATGCTCTTGGCGAGGCGTTTCTTGCTCTCACGACGGCCGAATCGTTGGACTGGACCTTCGTAATGGCGGACTCACGGGAACTCTAAACCTAGGTAACCTCACGGCGCTGCCCAGTCTCCGGAATCTTTACCTGCAAGGAAATGGTTTCTCTTCCTCAGGAGATTCGTCTGGTTCTGCCTCCTCCTCCGGCTGTTATCTTCAGGTTCTTGATCTGTCTTCGAACTCGATTTCGGACTACTCAATGGTGGATTACGTGTTCTCGACATGTTCGAATCTGGTTTCGGCGAATTTCTCCAGCAACAAGCTCACCGGAAAAATAGGTTTTGCTCCGTCGTCTTGTAAAAGCTTGACGACGGTTGATCTCTCGTACAATATCTTATCGGACGAGATCCCTGATAACTTCATCGCGGGTTTTCCGGCGTCGCTGAAATATCTCGATCTAACGCACAACAATTTCACCGGCGATTTCTCTGACCTCAGTTTCGGGATATGTGGGAACCTCACCTTCTTCAGCCTATCTCAGAACAATATCTCCGGCGATGAATTCCCGATCTCTCTATCCAACTGCAAAGTCCTCGAGACGCTGAACATCTCTCGGAACAATCTCGCCGGAAAAATCCCCGGCGGAGAATACTGGGGAAGTTTCCAGAATCTGAAGCAGCTCTCCCTCGCACACAACCGTCTCTCCGGCGAAATCCCGCCGGAGCTTTCCCGACTCTGCAAAACGCTAGTGACTCTCGATCTCTCCGGAAACGCTCTCTCCGGTGAGCTCCCTCCAGAATTCACCGCCTGCGTCTCATTACAGAACCTCAACCTCGGAAGCAACTTCCTCTCCGGCGATTTCTTAAGCACCGTCGTGAGTAAAATCTCCGGAATCACGTATCTATACGTGGCGTACAACAACATCTCAGGCTCTGTTCCGATATCACTCACCAACTGCACAAATCTCCGTGTTCTTGATCTAAGCTCAAATGGTTTCACCGGAAACGTACCGTCCGGTTTCTGCTCTCTGCAAAGCTCGCCGGTTCTTGAAAAGATACTCCTAGCCAACAATTACCTCTCCGGAACAGTTCCTAAGGCTCTTGGCAAATGCAAGAGCTTGAAGACAATAGATCTCAGCTTCAATGCTCTCACCGGTCAGATCCCAAAGGAGATATGGACGTTGCCGAACCTCTCCGATTTGGTTATGTGGGCCAACAATCTCACCGGAACAATCCCAGAAGGTGTTTGTGTCAAAGGAGGAAACTTGGAAACTCTCATCCTCAACAACAATCTCTTAACCGGTTCAATCCCTGAGTCAATCTCCAAGTGCACCAACATGATCTGGATCTCTCTTTCAAGTAACCGCCTGACCGGGAAAATCCCTAGCGGAATCGGTGATCTTGCCAAATTAGCAATCTTGCAGCTTGGGAACAACTCCTTGTCCGGGAACGTTCCACCTCAGCTCGGGAACTGCAAGAGCCTCATCTGGCTCGATCTTAACAGCAACAATCTAACCGGAGACCTTCCCAGTGAGCTAGCTAACCAGGCCGGTCTTGTAATGCCAGGGAGCGTTTCAGGTAAACAGTTTGCGTTCGTGAGGAACGAAGGCGGAACAGATTGCAGAGGCGCAGGTGGACTAGTGGAGTTTGAAGACATTCGCGCGGAACGTTTAGAGCGGTTACCAATGGTTCACTCGTGTCCCGCGACACGTATATACTCAGGCATGACAATGTACACTTTCTCTGCAAACGGAAGCATCATCTACTTCGACATCTCTTACAACGCCGTTTCCGGTTTCATACCTCCGAGTTATGGTAACATGGGCTATCTCCAGGTCTTGAACTTGGGACATAACCGGTTAACCGGAGCCATACCGGACAGTCTTGGAGAGCTGAAAGCGATCGGTGTTCTTGATCTGTCTCACAACGATCTTCAAGGGTACATACCCGGATCTCTCGGCTCTCTTTCTTTCCTCAGCGATCTCGACGTCTCTAACAACAACCTCACCGGTCCAATCCCATTTGGAGGTCAGCTTACGACGTTCCCTGTCACAAGATACGCAAACAACTCTGGCCTCTGCGGCGTTCCTTTGCGCCCCTGCGGCTCTGCTCCTCGGCCCGCTACCTCCCGTGGCGTCCACGCCAAGAAGCAAACCGTTGCAACCGCTGTGATCGCCGGAATCGCGTTTTCTTTCATGTGCCTTGTGATGCTGGTCATGGCGCTCTTCAGGGTGAGGAAAGTTCAGAAGAAGGAGCAGAAGAGGGAGAAATACATTGAGAGCCTTCCAACTTCTGGAAGCTGCAGCTGGAAGCTCTCTAGCGTTCCTGAACCGCTTAGCATCAACGTTGCTACGTTCGAGAAACCGCTAAGAAAACTCACGTTCGCACATCTTCTTGAAGCCACAAACGGGTTTAGCGCAGAGACTATGATCGGGTCTGGTGGGTTTGGAGAAGTCTACAAGGCTCAGCTCAGAGACGGAACTATCGTAGCGATCAAGAAGTTGATTAGAATCACGGGGCAAGGCGATAGAGAGTTCATGGCTGAGATGGAAACGATCGGTAAAATCAAACACAGGAACCTGGTCCCGCTTTTGGGGTATTGCAAGATCGGTGAAGAGAGGCTTCTTGTCTATGAGTACATGAAATGGGGAAGCTTGGAAACTGTTCTTCACGAGGTATCGAAGAAAGGCGGAATCTTTCTAAATTGGGCTGCGAGGAAGAAGATCGCTGTTGGAGCTGCAAGAGGTCTAGCGTTTCTGCACCATAGCTGCATCCCTCACATAATCCACAGAGACATGAAATCGAGCAACGTTCTTCTTGACCAAGACTTGGAAGCACGTGTCTCTGATTTCGGAATGGCGAGGCTAGTTAGCGCTCTAGACACGCATCTGAGCGTGAGCACGCTCGCGGGTACTCCAGGATACGTTCCGCCCGAATATTACCAGAGTTTCCGGTGTACGGCCAAAGGGGATGTCTACAGCTTTGGAGTTATACTTCTTGAGCTTCTCTCTGGTAAGAAACCGATCGATCCAGGGGAGTTTGGAGAAGACAATAACCTTGTCGGGTGGGCAAAACAGCTCTACAGAGAAAAGAGAGGGATTGAGATTCTCGACCCGGAGCTTGTAACCGAGAAATCAGGGGATGTTGAGCTGTTTCATTACTTGAAGATCGCGTCTCAATGCTTGGACGATCGACCTTTTAAGCGGCCAACAATGATTCAAGTGATGGCCATGTTCAAAGAGCTTAAGGGTGATACAGAGGAAGACGAAAGCCTTGATGAGTTTTCGCTTAAGGAAACTCCCTTAGTGGAAGAATCGCGAGATAAGGAGCCTTGAGATGGAACAACCTAGGAAATTGGATGCTCATGTTACTTTGTTCCAAATTTTGTGTATATAACCGAAGAAGCTTGAGCGAGAAGAAAAAGTACTAGACATTGAAGATTTACTCTAGCTGTTAACGATTGTGATCTCGCTTGGAGGGTTTTTAAGACAAGTTACGTTCCTCATTGTAAACTTTTGTACGTTTCCCATTTGAAAAAATTGGTTGGTACGTTTGTTTTCAGAAGTATATTCTGTTAGAATTTAGCTCATATATATCTTATTAGTACTTGGTTTTACGTTTCAAGTAATCCATAGTACTTTAGATATGAGTACTTTAGATATGACATCCAAGGATGGGTTTTGATGTTTTTTACATCTTTTCTCTACAGAATTTATTATCTGGAAAAGTGTTGAATGTGAAGATGATCAAAGATGATCCATATATCCTAGAGCTCGTTTAGCGACTGATTAAGTTCTGAGGACTGCGTAGAAGTTTACCTGAATTCTCAAACCTGGTTTAATAAGTAAGATTCTAAAAATCGTTACGGGTAGGAGAACCGTTTGCGTTTGATGGAACCTCAAGCAAACAAGAGTCGAGATCAAAGGTCCCAACACAGTCCAGAAATCAAACCAAAAATAATAAATGCTTCGATTGTTACCTTAGGTTTGTGTTGGCCAAACGGATTGCGACGTAAATAAACTATTCTATTACGTAAATGAACTATTCTATTACTTAAACTTGAGATAGTGTAGTGATCTACCAACTTCTTGTCACATTAAATTTTATTAAATTAATATAAAATCATTAATTAATAAAAATTTATGCTAATACAAAAAATACTAATACCATAAAAAATAATAATGTTATTTTACTTTAATTTGCATCAGTTAAAACATCACATCACTTAACTAAAATGGTACGTACAAAACAAATATTTATATTAAGTAAATACATGATATAAATATTAATTATTTTCGGCATCAACTAAGTAAAGTGATATATCAATTAAAAAGCAATGCTAACAATAATCTGACTAAACAATTAATAGATTTTCAAAATCTATTTGTCTCATATCAAAAAAAAAAAACAGAAAAATAAAACATCCCTTCTATAAAACAAATTCTTCATTCCATAATAAATTTAATATATACTTAAATCAAATTAATGTCATTTGTTAATTATCTTTATTATATAGTAATTTAACTATGTATATAAGGTTATTTAAAAATATTAATGTTTATTAAAACTGATGTTATTTAAAATTATTATTTATTACAATTATTTAAAACCGATATAATTATAACATCAATTATAAATAAATAATAAATATATATATAGCATCAGTTCTTGTAAGTATAAAAATATTAGAATCATTTATAATAATTGAAATAAATTTAATATAGTTGTTTTTTAATTTACATTCACTATTAATAATCTAATGCAAATTACTTATATCACCACTTTCAGAAATATATGATGTAAAAGTATTTTTATCATTTATTTATTTTTTATTTTTTTAACCTGGGGTATCCCGAGCTTAACTCAGACTAATTCCCAAGGGGCACGTGACCCACGGGTAAACTCGCGCACCGGGTTTACAAATGGGCCGTAAGCAAGGGTCCATACCCGTGTGGTGTCCAGAAGAAGTAAGTTTGTTTCCAAGGACACTCGAACTCGGGTTTGGGAGTTTCACCCTTCACTTTTGCTCCTCAAACCACTTGGACTACCTCATTCCGGACTATTTTTATCATTTATTACTAACTCAAATATAAAAAAAAAAATGATGTGAATAACCTTTGTAGTGATCCAACTAATCATATGAATGAATAGGTCTCTTGATAAAAAAAAATTCTGCAAATCCATCACAGATGAATATATAACAACGTTCAATTAAATTGCTCTCATAGAAGATCACCAGGGAAAGAACGAATTGTAGCCCTATCTAAAAAAAATAAAAAATATATATATATATATATATTTATTTATTCTTGAATCCTAAAATATATATATATATATATATATATATATATATATTTATTTATTTTTGATATTTGAGTTAGTAATAAATACTTTAGAATATATATATATATATATCTATATATATATATATAATATTCTTAAATCCTACTCCATACTTTAGTTTGTCGTTGTGGCCTTGCGGTAAGGTTTGAATCGTTAGCGGTTAATGCATTTGCCTGTAGTACTTATGGCTAATTAATGAAAACTACTTTCCTTCTCGACATTATGCACATGCCATATTCATCGGTCAACATTTTTTTTAAAATATTTATGTTATTTCCACGTTTGTGTTAACCACTAAAACCAAACCAAAGTTTAACCAAAATGGTTTGGTCTACAAACTTCATACCGGTCTAACCACAGAATTAAATTGATAAAAATCGTTTTGTTTGATTAAAAATCTTTAAGTAACCAATTTTAAATCCTTACTATTGTTAATATATTATGTTCAGTTCGATTAAACTAAGCAAATTTTGAAGAATATCGACAATATTTTAATAAAAATATATAAATAATCGTATAAATAAAACTAATTAAACATATGCTTAAATACTTTTTGAAAAATTAAAATATAAATAGATTCAAAGTTATGCTGTACAATGATTAGTTTAATTATGTTATATTAATGATGCTTGTTCTTTCTCATAAAAATAATAATTACACGATCTAAAGCTGATTAAAACGTATATGTAATCTATATTTTTTGTAAATAAAATTTGGATTATTAATACATGTAAACTCATGGTATTACTATATCTAGTTCAAACATGTTTATATTAATGGTTACTTAAAAATGTACAATTCAAAATTAATTATACATAACATGGATTTTTGTAAAAAAAAATTAAAATTACAAAATCACGGTAACATTTTATCAAGTTTAATGTTGTAGTAACACACACCTATTAGATTGATGTCCTGGTTATGACTACATTAACTATTAAACTAATAACTAACTAAATTTACATTAAACAGTTATTTTTAAAAAATCTGATTTAACTCGATTTTATAAAATATAATTTTGATGTCTCTATAACTAATTTATGTTTGTTGCTATATAGGAAAATATAAACTCGGTTATATTAAAAACACTAAATTGTTTATGTAGTCGTTAAAATGTTGTACAGTTATATTGGATATATCTTTAACAAAAACAAAATATATTTTAGAACATTTCTCCTGGTAATGAAAATACAGAAAAAAGGAAAACCGAATTTTTGTTTATTTTCATCAGCTTGTCGGTATTGTTTAAATAAAACCGAACCGAGGAGGTATACACGGCTAAAACCGAAAACGATAGGAAAAGTAATTGAAAATCTCTTTAGGCATTGTTGACACATGGATGTCGAAAGTTTGACCATTTAAAATTGTTGCCAAAATGAAATGGTTATGAGTTTTGTTATATATAGAACACCACCGAATCTCTCCTATGCAACACATACATCTCTTCCGTCGTCTTCGTCTCCTTTCCCGGCTAGCTTCCACTATAATAAGGTTTCTCTTTTACATCTATATGTAGATTAAGTACAAAGAAAATCATATATTTTCCAATCATTCAAAGTCTCCTAAATTATCACCTTTATTAAGCAGATTTCGTTTTTGACTCTCCTTTTTTTATTTATTAATATTTGTTTTTTGGCTGCGTGTGTTTCTTGACATTTCAGGGGTTTCATTTTTCACGAAAAAAAAAAATGATTGATTGTGATGATGGAAACTTCATGGAAATGACGTCGTATTGGGCTCCACCGTCCAGCCCTAGCCCAAGAGCGATTTTTGCGATGCTGAATCAAACTGACAATGGTCTAAACCCGATCAGCGACATGTTCCCTCAAACCAACTTATCAACTGATCATAATCAGTCTGAACAAAGATCCGGTCTCGGCGACAGAGTAGCTGCAAGAGTAGGATTTAATCTCCCACCGCTCCAGACAGAGAACATGAGTCCATTTGCTACTCTTTTCAGGAACCCGACCACTGTTCCTTGTCCTGTCGTGCCAATCTCTCCAGTATTCAGCCCATCTGCACTGTTGCAATCTCCAAATATGTTCTCTAATTCTTCTTCACAGGTAAGTAACAATCCCATTTATATGTTTTATGATTGTTTTATAATACCTAATTTATTATCATACGAAAAGTAGTTGAATATTGAACAAAATATTTGGGAACCTTATGTTATTTACGTAAAACGATCAGGGGTAAAAATAAAAATAAACTAGATATTAGCTAGTGGTAAACACAGAATCTATCATTTCCTTTTTGTTCACGTATCATACCTATCTGCATTTACAATTTACAAATAATGTCTCGATTAAAAGTATTTTAATATTTATAGCTGAATTTATAAAAAGTGTTATAATTGCGTATTTTTATTTTATAACTTTTATATACGATGAATAATAAAACCATACTCTTTTAGATCTTTTAACTCTTTTCCAACGTGGAATCCTTCTTAAATACAGATGATCAGTTTTGACATTTTTTTCAAATTAATGAACCTAGAAACTCTTACGCATTTTAAGCAAAATACAAATGTAAACGCAATAATTAATTACGTTTGAAACCATCAGGATCTTTAGGCCTCGATCAGTCTTTCTTCTCGGTAGAATTTTTTTTTTTAAAAAAGACTCAATCCTAATTAAACCCGAACTGTTATTGTCTTTGGTAACTTGTTTTTCCAGTTTATCCCTGAGTCTCCAATCGCCAATGACGGGACTTCAGAGACGGTGGTAAGTTCCGGTGAAGACCATGCAACGATGATGATATCCAACAACGATCATGCCCATCAGCCGATGCACGTTGATCTGCCTCCTCAAGAAGGTAATACTAATATATATAGAGAGAGTCGCTTGTGTCTCAAGTTTGCTTCCACTTTTGATTTTAATCAGGTCTTTGTTAACATGTGGAACAGGCTCTGGTGATATTCCAACCGAAGAGTCCGTTTATATCCCATCGCATGAATCTCATATTGATCCCATTGGTCCCCCTTTAGTGGCTCCTTTTGAATCTGAAGTCGTTGACGACACCGATATCATCAACCTCATCTCCCTGGATGATGAGAGCGAGGAAGAATACAACGCAGATGAAGATGAAGATGTAGATGAAGACGAAGACGACGACATTGTTGGTGAACTAGATGTCGAGCCTTCATCTCCAAAGAGAAGGTCCCAAATTAACATCGTATGATCAATAATACCAAACTTAACACCTAGTTAACTAAACTAACCTAATCTACATAATTTTCGTGCAGGAGATATGAGGTATCATCAAACATGATTGGAGCCACAAGAACAAGCAAGAACCAAAGGATCATAATTCAGATGGAGAGCGAAGAAGACCATCCTGACGATGGTTTTCGCTGGAGAAAATACGGTCAGAAAGTTGTCAAAGGGAATCCAAATCCGAGGTTGTTCTTTATCAATGTTCTTCGTCTTTTTAATATCAAGAGTCTAAATTCGCTACAGCCTAAATATTCAATGTTAGCGCGGGCCACTTGGACTTTCAGCTCAAACATTTGATTTGTGGTGCTGTTATGAGAAAATCTTTACCAAGAGACTTGCTCACTCCAAAGAGTTTGGGAAAAACCTAGATATTCGATGCTAAATCTAAAAGTTGTGTTTAATATTGGTAATCGCAGGAGTTACTACAAATGCACATACAGTGGGTGCAATGTGAAAAAGCATGTGGAGAGAGGAGCAGACGATGTGACGTTAGTGGTGACTACATACGATGGGATACACGAGCACGCTGTACCAGCTACACGCAGTAGCAGTTCCGGTCCAAGGAATCGTTCCGGTTCATCAATGTCTCAAGATCATAGCAAGCGAACCGCTCGGTTAGGCAGGCCGCCTTCTTCGTCCTCTTTGGCTCCTCAAGACATGAGGCCTTTACCTTCTTCTTCCTCTTTGGCCCCTCAAGACATGAGGCCTTTCGCTTCGTCGTTGGACCCAAGAGTTGATATGACACAGCTCTATATGACTGGACTCTCTAAGCTGCCGAGTTTACCGGTCTACCCGAATCATGGATTTATGTCCCGGAATGATGAACCGAAGACTGATTATGTGGTACCGGACAGTACAGAGGTATACAAGGGGATCATGCATCGACTTTTTGTTAACTTTGGTGTCAACCTTTAGATGGTTTTTCTTTTCAAAAAAATAAAAACCTTTAGTTTAAATAAACGAGAGAGAGAGAGAGAGAATGTTAAGATGTAAACCCTTTAATTTAATTCTTCCTTATCCTCATTGATATACAATAATATTCAAAAACTTGTACTCATCAGCTTGACTATGATTTTTAGTTGGCATATTAATTACTCTTTGAATTGACCTATATAAATTATACCATGAAATGTATTTAATCCTGATAAAGTATATGAATCAAGCCGCGGATAGTTATCAGAATAATTTAAAAAAAAAAAAGAGAATTTGATATCCATAAAAATTAAGATTGAACATAGAAAAATGAGTGTCAAATACATGTAAAAATATATAAACTAAATTAAATAGTGTTATGTTGTTAATTCTTTCTTATCCTCATCGATATATAATAATATACAAAAACTTCTACTCATCAGCTTGATTATGATTTTTAATTCGCATATTAATTACTCTTTGAATTGACCTATATATAATTTATAACAGTGAAAATAACTTAATCCCGATAAAGTATATAAATCAAGTCGCGGATAGCTATCAGAATAATTCAAAAAAAGAAAGAAAATTTAATATCCAAAAAGAAAGAAATTAAGATTGAACATAGAAAATTGATTATTAGTTACACAAAACATACGCTTTACATGACTACACCAAAGGCGGACGTATTAACATTAATCTGGATTCAATTGACCCCACATAAAACTAAAATTTATTAACAATGATTTTAGATTTTGTTATAAATTTGTAATGAACCCAGTCGCTCATATTTAGTAAAGACCAATTTTTTTTGTATCACACATTAACAAAAATCTAATTCAGTTTAATTAACTTTTTTTTCAACAATTAACCTAATTACTTCTCGGGAAATTTAGCTAAAAATGCTAGATTGAAAACCAAATTGTCTTTTTATGCCTTCTTAGTCTCAAATTGTCTAATTATGTTTTTGAAATTTCTGATTCCGATTTTGCCCCTTAATTTTAAAAATGATATTAATTTTCAAAAATAAAATTATGATTATAAATAAAAACTTTAGTTTATTAAAAAAAATAATACATCTAAGAAAGAACAAATATTAAAGCGGCGACTAATTTTTTAGAAGTCAACACAATTAGAACCCTACGCCTCGTCCTCTCCGCCTCTTCTTCTCGGCGTCGTACTCTCTGGACTGTTTTTTTTCCGGCGAGTATCGTTGGTGTATTCTTCTCCGGCGAGCGTCATCATCTCGCCTCATCTTCTCCAAAGTGACCGGTGAGTCTCTTCTCAACATATTTTAGGTGTTGCCAAGTCGATTAAAGCTCCAACTTTTTAAAACTTTGATTTGGTCTTTTTTTTCTTTGGTATCCTCAAATTCCCGACAAAGACAAGCACCGGCGACTATTAGAGAAAGAATTCCCCGCCAATCACCCTCTCAGGTATCCTCAAATTCCCTACATCCTCTCGCTTTCTCTATCTCCGGCGTTTCCTGATCTCATCCTCGGTTTCGTTTTGTTCCCTTCATATCTTAAGGCGTCTCGTAGGTCGTGACATTTGTGTTTACAACAATTAGAAATCATAATCAGATTGGTGTGTGACATTGACACGTTTCTTCTAAATTCAATGTCGAGACTTGAAGTGCCCGAGAAAAAGAAGTCCTTTGTATGAAGGCTAATATGGCAGCGGTATGTTCCAAAATATTTCTGGGAAAACCTGTGTCTGTGTCTTTGAATCATTGTGAATATTTCTGGGAAAACTTGTGTCTGTGTTTTATTGTTTGTTTGTTATGAAGAAATGACCAAAAGGAAGGAGATAAAGAACTCGAGGTATGCTCACATAAGTTAGAGTTTAAGGATCTTTCTAAACTAGGCACATCCTTTCAATAAACTTGATTCTTGAAAGAAGTCTTGACTCTTGTCTGGTCTCGGTTTGGATAAATAGGTTCACTTATTGTTGTTACAATGGCTAGCTTATGTTTTTAATCTGGTATAGTTCAAGTTCTAATGATCTGAGAATTTTTGTTCAAGTGCATTCTAGTGTTAATCACATATGTTGAGAGAATTTTACAAATTTGGCGATCTTAGTCTGCTAATGACCTTAGTAGTCTAGTGCATTCTAGTGTTAATCACATATGTTGAAAGAAATAGTCTAGAATCTCTCTTTCAGATGAAGTATATGGAGAGCTGAGGAAGAAACTCTGTTGTTTTTGTTTGTTGTGGCAGGCGGTTTCTCGGAATCAAAAGATGGCGTCGTGACTTTCCCTGATATCAGCACCACTATTCTAGAGAATTTCTGTCAGTGCTTTTATTGGTCTCTTCAATACTCCAGGTCCATATCTATCTCACGCTGCACCTCTTGCTCTAAATTCCTGTTTGCAAAATATGACATGGTAGCCTCTGATTAACATTGTTAGAACCTAATCACCAGTTGTAGCTATCTAAGTTCATTACAAACTCTTTATCCCATTGCATATCGATTCAATATGATTCAATATAAGTGAATCTTTACCTCCACACTGTAGCCTCTGATTAACATTGTTAGAACCTAATCCCATTTACGATTGACAAGTAAATTTATAGAAAATCAAATTAGTATTGAAGGTTAAAACACTTTGCAAATGGGTTTCTTTTCGTGAGTATCATATTCGTAGCAGAGAATCAAAAGTGACAGAGAGCCCAAATCTATGTATTCGCCTGAACTTAGTCATTCACTGTTTTTCTTGTTATGTTTCATCTCTAGCTTTTTAGATTAATTCATGTAACATATTTTTCAGATTCTGAGCCTTAATTATCTTGTACAAGACTTATTGATTTCCGTAATTTAATCTATACTGTCTTGCTTCTTCCTCCATAGGTGAACCTATCTCAAAACTTTCTTATAAGCCTCTGAGAGGTGCATCTTCACTTGTGCAAGTACTTGGGTTTCGTGGTTATAAGGTGAGTGATCTGGACAGATTATTTGTCTGTCTTCATTTTCTTTATTTTTTGGTCGATTGATTTTGAAAAGGGGTTTGCTCCTTTAGCAATGAAAACGTGCATCACTCTTTAGCATAGGCAACATATATTGCTGTAATGTATTAGGCTTTTTTACTATTTCGAGAGTTAAGATTTTGGCTGATGAGATGTCTTTAAACTCCAATAGGTTTATATAACTCTGTTTATCATTCCACTCATCGTGTTTTTGTTATCTTGTAGTTTTGTTATTTTGTTCTTTGCTTCATAGAAGTCTTTTTTTTATTTGGTTTTCTACTCGTTACCGTTTTTTTTGAAAATTATACAGTAATTCGGTTATGAATTTTAAACAGATACGGCTTTCAAGATTACTATCATTCATCATTCTGATTTATCTTGTAATTGGAGTTTGATTTTTCTGTTTACAAACCTTTGATTTCAAAAATTGTATGCCTTCTTTAACGAAATAACGATTCAATAACACTTCTTTGTTTGATGATTCAATTTTGTATCCTAATATATAGGTATGGCTTCGGAGCTTCCGAAACGTCTTTTACGACCAGGGAGAGAGCCTCGTGTTAGGCAGATCAACAACAAGTGTACAATGGCAACTTTGACTAAATTAGAGGAGCATCTGCCCAACGAGCTGAATCAAATCAAGCGAGATCCTGTCTTTGGTCCGATTCTGAAGATTCCTGACAACGGTCTGCTTTACTCTGCAAGATTGATACACAGTTTCTTGTGTAGGCAGTTGGCTACTGATAAAAAACAAGAGATGTGGTTTGTGTTCGCAAGAAGGCCACTGCGATTCTCGCTGCAGGAGTTCCATGCAGTTAGTGGTCTTAAGGTCGTGTCTAATGAGGATGAAGATGTTGATCTGGAGAGTTGGGTTGATGATGGTGGTGTTTGGAGTCGTCTACTTAGAAGAGACGAGAATATCAGCCTGGATAAAATTTGGAAGGAGTATATTACAGTGGCTAATACGTGGATGCGTGAAGATAGACTGCGGCTAGCTTACATCTGTGTTATTGCGGGTCTGGTTATGGCTATAGGTGATACTGCCACTATCCCTCGCGAGTGGATCATATTGGCCATGGATATGCGGAAGATTCATTCCTATCGGTGGGGTGTGGAAGCCTATGATATTCTTTTGAAGTCCTTAACGAAAGTGCGACACAAATACCTAACTGCAGAGGAATCAAAGCGAAAGGACACGTATGTTCTTGAAGGGTTTTCATATGCATTCCAGATTTGGATCATGGAGGCAATTCCAGTCCTTGGAATGTTAGTAGGCAAGAAACTCACGGACAGAAGCGATGGTCCTAGATGCAGTAATTGGACAGGATGTGGGAGAGTATCGTATGAACAGATCGACCAGCTGGAGAAGTCATTCGATCCCGAGGTTAGTAGCATTCACATCCCAGCTAGAAGAGAGTACCATAGTTTTAACACATTTTTATAACACATTTTTATAACACATTTTTTCTCTTTCATACAGGACAAAATATATCCATTCATCTCTATCACAGGGTATGCTGATGTGGTCCAAGATGCTGACTGCGTATACGCCAAGGAAAATGCGGATGCCAGAGTGGATCAAATGACTCTGTTATGCAGGAGGGAACATGACTGGACTGGTCATGTTTGGGAAGTAGAAGTCATTTCCGGATCTTCATCACCTGTCAATGAGTCTCCTTCTGAGGAGCCAAATGAAGAGGAACAAAACGCTTCAGTGTCGACTCCTGCAACTCGCAAGAGAAAAATCCCAGATCATGGTGCAGAGGAACGGAAGCGGAGGCTGCTTTTTGAACGTTCAGCACCAAAACAAAGTCAGTGCAATGAAGAAATTATTGAATCCTTGAAGGAGATGTTTGAGACTTCTTTCAGTTCGTGGGAGGCTAGACTGTGGACGAAAATAGTTGGAAGAATGAGCAACATGGAGCACGAGATCACACAAATCAAGGACTCCATTAATGCCTTGGCTGCTACAACAACCACGCATGAGACAGTGACGCCTTCAGATCCGAGATCGGTGGACACAGCCAAGCCAAAACGTGTGGTAAGTCCGAAGGGAAAAGGAAAAAAAAATAATATTAACCATGTTTTAAAATGCTGATTTGTTTTGTTATGTATGATATTAACCATGTTTTAAAATGCTGTTTTGTTTTGTTATGTATGATATTAACCTTGTAATATTATTGACCTTGTAACCTTGGCTAATGTTTGTAATATTTATGACCATGTAACTATAATAGTAAATGGACAGATTCTTGTGATATGTGTTGTCTTATTTGTACTTGATTGCTAAAGAAGAGGGTTTATTGTTTTATTTGAACAGGATGTAAGAGTCAATCGGTGGGACAACCTTTATGAGGTCCCTTTGAGTCAGAGTCAGAATGAGGATATCGATAAAAATTTGGGTACACAGGAGTATTTAAACAAGACCATGGATGGGCTATCGCAAGATTCGTACGTTGCTGATGTCGACCCAGTTCAGAATCTGAAGCCCAAAGACTCTTTTCATTGGAAGACTCCTTTGACATCATTCAAGTCTGGCAGAAGTGATATTTCAGAACCACAATCTTCGAACATTGACGACTCACTTGATTGGTTGCCTCCACCGCCAACGTCCAACGAAAAAGTACCAGAATCTTCGAACATTGACGACTCACTTGATTGGTTGCTTCCACCGCCAACATCCTCCAAAACAAGTCACTCTAAATCTGCTAAAGTTGCTACTTCGGCATCAAAGTCTAATCCGACATCAAAGGCTAAATCTAAGGCTAAATCAAAATGCCCGACACTGTCCGACAGTCCAGTACGAACACCGGAAGGTGTGGCTCGCCTAGTTGCTCATATCACGGATGAAGAGTTTGACAAATTCAATGCTTGGAATCTAATCCAAACGTAAGTTTCTAGTTATTATTATTTTTCCATAATTTGATGTTCTTTTTTATAGGGTATAATATTAAATGAATTATTTTGTGGGTTTTACTTTTTCAGAGAGCTACAACTTGGTCCGAGTAAGATTGATTCGAATACGTTCAGTCGTATAATAGGACCATTCAGCTGGCTTCGTAACGATGTGAGTCATATTGCAGTAATTTTTTTTATTTTAAAAATGAGATAACATGAAAAATAACTAATTCTCGTCTAATTTGTAGGAAATTGATGCGCTTATGTTCTTATTTCGAGAACGGACAACTTTGCGCCGGTGGGAACCAGATCGTGTGGGATTCATGCCATGTCCATTTTCCACTGAAGTCAACGCTGCCTACCAGACATATTTGGCTGATAAAAAAGCATTCAACTTGCCTAACGTGCTTTTAATGTACGGAAAAGGTGAGCTTCCATCACATGGAAGAACGAATAAAGTGTGGGGAGTCGACGTTGATGTGCTCTACATTCCACTCTTTGTCAATCGAAATCACTGGATTGCAATGCGTGTGTCATTCCTGTAGAAAAAAATTGAAGTCTTCGATTGTGTAGGTAAGAGAGTCTTTACTTTGTCAATCATTCAGAGGATTTCGATGTGTGTCAACAATTTCAACAAGTTTAGTGATTTTTTCTGTTGTTCAGGCGGAAAAAATAGACAACACGTAGAGAAATTTGCATTATTGATCCCTCGAATTGTAAAAGCGGTTCAGCCTACAGGCGTCAAAAACCACCTGTCCGTCCAGCAATATTCACTTGTCAATGTGCCGGTCCGGCGGAGACTGAACAAGAATTGTAGTGATTGCGGTGTCTACGCACTGAAATTCATCGAGTGTAGTGTGCTTGGATTGGATATGGAAGATATTGATGACATGGCGATGAGCGGAGCACGGTTGAAGATTGCCTACGACCTATGGACAGCTGCTCAAGATCCAGAGTTGATTGAGAGAATGTCGAAGTACGAACGTCCGGAATTTGAGCCTGCTGTTTTTGTCGAACTTGACTAGGTAATAGAAGTTTAGTGTTATTGTTAAACAAATGTTAACTTTGAACGAGGTTTATTAGTTTTAAATTTTTTTTTATTTTATTTGAATGCAATTGGGGATACATTCAAAACATACATTTGCAGTGGCCTTCTTGTCTTGCTTTATCAAAAGAGTTGAACAAGAAATGAATGTCATAAATCAGATATAAAAGATAAAAAGTTAAAAGAAATGAATCTCGAGAAAACAAAGTGAAACTAGAAACGATCTTCTGTTTCACTCAAACAATTAGCTTAATGTAATACCCTATGATCATACACGTAATTAGTGTGATCATAACCATGGTCTTCAACATCCTTGACATAGCTTCCTTTATCCTTTTTTCCATCTTCACGGACAATTCAGTCTCAATCTTCCTACATTCCTTTAGCCCATTTTCTATCTTGACAGACAATTCTCTGAACTCTTCTTCAAGTCTAACAGGTTTCAAACTTAAAGCCTCGATTTCATTGAACAAAGCCTCATCAACCCATGAGAAATAGTGGTTGTCGTTCTTCAACTACGAAATGAAAATCGACCATATAAGAATAAATAAAAACGTGAAATCCAGGAACACATGAACCTGAGACTTGCATTTACCTTCTCTCTCACTGCAAAACCACATCGATGGTACATTCGGTATGGATTGTTCTCCGATTTTGACATCTTCGAGACGATAAGTTCCCCACACCAACATTTTCTCGGGAGACCGATAACTCTGTAACTTGATCGTGCACCCGATCTTCCGGTTGAAACTCCTGAGTGGTGGCTCATACTCACCTTCCGTCCCAATTTTTGAATTTTTTTGTGTTTCTGCAACAGCCGTCGAGTGTTTCTTTCAGTAGATAAACCTACTTTAACGACGGTTCTATTGAAGGGTAGAAAACCAAACAAAAACGTTAACCGCTCGGTCTGATATTTTCGGCGTTTTAATTAAAAAAAAAAAAGGTCTCCTCCACTCAGAAGGAATCGAACCCAGGTTCGGCCGACATTGAAAAGAGGAAGGGAACCAGTTATGCTATGCGTTTCATTCGATAATTGTCTAGCACGAAATATACTTAACAGCTTAGACGTACTTTTTTAACTTTCGATTTTTTTTAAAAAAAGTCCTTCATCCACTCAGGAGGAATCGAACCCAGGTTCGGCCGAGCTTGAAGAGAGGAAGGGAACCAGTTATGCTATGTGTTTCATTCGGTAATTGTCTAGCACGAAATATACTTAACAGCTTAGACGTACTTTTTTAACATATGTTTCGAAATTTTTGGCTTCTAAATGAACGCAAGTGGCTAAAAAAAACCCGAAGTTTGTGTTCTCCAAACGGAGAAACAGAGACAAATCACCTAGAGGAGACCGACGAGATCTGAATTCAAACCACAAACTAGACTGTTTTGTCTTCTCAAATTGCATAAAAACGTAAAGGAATAGAAACTAAAACTGAAATTGTTAGAATCTGAACCTGCAACTAAATCGAAAAAAAGAACAATCAAAGATGGACAAGCTGTGACTATATTGGTATATCACATGTTGCCCTGTGTGTCCAGGATGTCCACACCGGCTGCACTTGTGCATTTTAGGCCCTTTTGATCCTTGCCTTCGTATCTTGTCTTCCACTGACTCATGTCGTCTTTTTCTTCTCCTTCCAGCTTGCCTTCTTGTTTCAGGAGGAAGAACTTTGTCATGTTCAAGTTCCACAGCAACATCCCAATCAGCCTCTGGAACACTTACTGGATTAATGCTTTCCTCATACGCCTTTCTCCATGCTGAAGTGGTATAGATTTCATCTGTGAATCGGTGCACTTCCTTTCCTCGGGAAAAAATCGCTGGAATAGCATGTCTGCAAGGAATTCTTCCTAAGTCATATTTTCGACATGTACAGCTTCTTGTTTCCAAATCAACAACGCAGTCATAGGTGTCTCCTTTCACTACAAAACGAGATTCGTTAACCGGAAGCACATTAAATCCTTGAGCCTTTGCAATCCTTCTGTCAATCTTGTTCTCAACGTCAACAGTTAGAGGATCCTTCTGCTTTGAGCTTAAATTCTTACGCTCATAAAACCACCTTGTTAGCATTTCTCGTATACTATCTAGCAAAGGTATTACCGGATACTCCCTAGCTGTTTTCAGCGCAGCATTTATGGACTCAGCAGGGTTATTGGTCCTGATATCAAACCTGAATCCCGGGAACAGACAGCGAGCCCACGTACTTGGATTAGCTTCCTCTAGATATGTTCCGATAGCAGGAGACATGCTGCAAATTTGGCTGAATGTAGTCTGAAAATCGACAAGTCTATATGCTTTTGAAGCTTTTTCAATCAACGCCGGAATACCCTTTCTCTTGAAATATGTCACAACATTATTCAACAAATGGTGGATGCAGATTCCGTGCTTGGCTGAAGGGTAAACGCTTGCAATGGACTTCATAATTGAGGAATTCCTATCCGACACAAAAGCTAATCCTTCCTCATCAGCAATTACCACCTTCAGTTGCATTAAAAACCATGACCATGAACTATCATTCTCTGAATCAACAACCCCAAATGCAATAGGATACAAATTAGAGTTACCATCTACAGCTGTAGCTACAAGTAAAACTCCTTTGTAAGTACTTTTCAAAAAAGTTCCATCAACTACAATCACCCTTCGGATAGCATTGTAGAACCCTCTAATAGATTGACCAAATGAAAGAAAGAGATACTTGAAGTCACCATCGGAATCAGTTTCATAGTGAGTGTGGGTACCAGGATTAGCTTCTTTCAGCAAGTGCAAGTACTTTGGTATTTTACCATAACTTTGTCCTGGTATGCCTCTAACAGCGGCCACTGCATACTCCCGAGACTCCCAAGCGTGGTTATAGCTGATATCGCAGCCATGTTCCTGACGCATAAATTGCATAATGTCAGCTGGTCGTGGTCCTTCCTTAACACCCTCATATTTATGCTTAATCAGATTTCCTATTGTTTTCGCAGAAGGTGTTTTTCCGAATCCAGTTTTCTTTGAAGGAGCACATGTATGCTGATCCACAAACTTGGTTATTGTGAAATATGTAGAACCTGGTAAAACCGATGCACAGATACCCCAACTGCATAGTCTATTTTGGCAACGAACATACCACTTAGACGGGTCAGATCTACCAACCTTGTACTTGAAGTTAAACTTCATTGCCGAAATTTGAAGAGTTTCCTGCAAAACCTCTTTGCTCTTAAAAATTTGCCCCATCTTCATAGAATTCAGCATCGAAGTCCGAACATTATTTGAAGCTGGTTCCTTGGTTTCGGAAATTAGACCATCATCAACACAATCACCCTCAGCCTGAACGCCTTTCCCCTTGCTTTTGAAGTCACGATTCATAACTTCAGCCGGTTTCACAAATTCATCAGCTGATGAGGTAGTGCAATTGGCTCTGCTGTCCGTTTGATCAACAGTGGATGCAAAGGTCACACAGAGATATAAGGATGAACACTTCTTTGCACAACCCAGAAAAATATCCAGTTGAGCCTTGTCTGTGATAACAACAGGGGCAACGCCTAACTTCATCAGATCAGTTGGTAGATAACTTAACTCAACATTGACTACAGTGTGGTCCATTCCAAAATACTGTGCAACAGTCCTCTGTAACCAATCTAACGTAGCGTTACGATCCAAACAAACCATTCTCCCTCGTTTTTGTTCATCTGTAACGAAGTTCCAGTTGTTGTTGACAGATGTTCTCCACACACCACATGAAACATAGGTATCCATGTTTTTTGGAACAAGAAAAAACGACGATGAAGATGGATGAAGAGAAGAAACGATGGAGGAAAAAAATGATGAGGATGAGGGGAAAAAACGACGATGAAAACAGTTTTCCTTTCCTTTTTTTTTTTTTTGGTCAAGCCAAAAATAGTTTTCCTTAATTTCCAAGATTTTTTTTTTTTTTAAACGGTTTAAATGTTATTTTCGTTTTTAAATATATTTACTTTTTTTTTAAATGGAAAATTAGTATTTTTAGAATATAGTTTAGATTTTGTAGGATATTCAGTAACCATATCCGATTTTTATTAGATTTTCTTAACTGAATTATGCAGAATATGAATTCTAACCAGGATAGAACAATGACAAATAAATAGAATATATAATCTACAGAAGGTTAGAACAAAGAGAAACGGCTAGAATATAAATTCTAAACCTTTTAGAACATAGAGTAATATATAGAATAGAACGGAACTTATTCTAACCAAGTTAGAACGAAGACAAAAAGATAGAAGATGCATTCTAGCCCGAATAGAAGATAGAGCAAAGGTTAGAATAGATCGACACGTATTCTAGCGAAGTTAGAACATAGACAAAAGTGTAGAATATGTATTCTATCCAGCTCAGAACATAGACAAAGCTTCAGAATATATATTCTATCGAAGAATAGAATGTAGAACAGATGATAGAATAGAACGGATACATTCTATGTCACCCTAGAATTTTTAGAAAAACTAGAATCTATATTCTACACAAAGTAGAACTTGACTAATACATAGAATGTGTATTCTACTCTAAAATCGAAAATATTTTAAATAAATCCATTATTTACAAAATTTATATGAAAAATATTTATTGAATCTTATCTTTCCTTTTCTATATTTTTTGGATTTTTTCAAATTTTAAAAATAATTTTTATGTATTTTCGAAAATTAAAATAAGGGCAATAAAGTCCAATGTTGCCCAAAAAAGGAAAAGCATAATGGGACAATTTGGTTTTCAATCTAGCATATTTAGATAAATCTCCCTTACTTCTCTCTAAACATAAACATGAGACTTTCACAAATTGCTTCTCTTCAATTTCTGTCTAATTTGACAATCTTTTAGACTTCTACTAAATAACAAAGTAAGTACATATTTTAATTTATAATTCCTGTTTAAGTTTTCTGTACAATTATCATAATTTAATTATATAAAGTTCTTAAGACAATTACAAATGAGATTTTGATAAAAAGATTTCAGGATATGAAAGATCGTAGAGTGTTTTTGTAGAATGCTTAATATTTATATTAAAGACGATTTTTGTTTGCTTTTTTTTCAATGATTTTTGTTTTGTTTTTTTTAATAATATGTTTTGACCCCGATAAACTATAATTCTGGATCTGTTCATGGACTACACAATTGAATAATATTATTATATGCAAAACTAAATAAATAATATGATTTACATGTACAGATATATAAACTAAATAGTATGTTACTCATATATATATGTTGTCATCTAAACCATATAATCTCATCTAAACCATATAATTTGTGTAGTTTTGTATAAACTATTATTGCCCAGATCTGGAATGACATATTTTTCATGGAAATAGATAGCAATCATTTTTCCATTATTTTTCCATTGAGCATTTGAAAGAGTATATATAGTCAGTCTTATTTTTAAACCGGTCGGTAAGGATATGAGTAATTCTGCGTCCAAACACCCACTCGTCTCTAATTCGTGTCAACGGCTCAAAAGGGGAAGAAGATTGAAGAATTGGAGATGTCTGAGATTGAATTGAATTGGAGAGGGTGAAGAGAGAGAGGATTCACCATGGAGGAAGTGACGAAATCTGTTTTAGCGGAGGAAATACTGAAGCGTTTAGATCTCGAGAATCTCTGTTCCGTCGCCTGCGTTTCCACCACGCTCCGCTCCGCCGTTGTCTCCGACGTTCTCCCTTCTCTTGCCTCTCTCGATCTATCTGTGAGCTTCCGATTCTCTCCAAATTACTACAGGAAAGAGATGAAACTTATCGAATTTTTTTTATTCTCTTTGCGCGTTGCTTCGTTAGGTTTTCTCGCCGGACGAGGAAACTCTGAATAACGTGTTGCGTGGTTGCATCGGGCTCAGGAGCCTAACTCTGAACTGTCTCCGCCTAAGCGTCGCTGCTGTGCATGGGGTTCTCGGGCCACACCTCCGGGAACTTCACTTGCTCAGGTGTTCACTTGTTAATTCCACCGTCCTCACTTCCATCGGCAGCCTCTGCCCAAATCTCCGGTACTGTTCCCGTGAAACTTCTATATGTGGCTTCAATGAATTCTCGTGCTTTGTAGATGTTCATTTCTGCAAATTTGATAGACTGAAAAAGGGAAAATTGGCGAAAAGTTAAACACTTTTTCTTTTCTTTTCTGAATTTATCACTTAGGGTTAGGGATCACTTCCATATATATCTATAGAGAGAAAGAGATGCCATCTAGGGCGTGGTTCATATTTTACATCATTAATAGAATCGAATCCAACATGCTGATTATACGTGGTCAAGCCTTTTACGTATTTGGGATGAGCTATGGCTTTTTGTTTTCTCTCGACAAGAAATCTATTTCAAGCTATCGACTTGAAGTGTGACAGTGAGTGACTAAGAGTTTTTGGGTTCAATTGTTACAGGGTTCTTACCCTGGAAATGGCAGACCTGGATTCACCCCTTGTTTTTCAATCCAACCTGACGCAAATGCTTAATGGGTGTCCGTATCTGGAGGTAATTTGTTAAAAAAAGCTTGCCGAGGCATTGGTCCCAAGAAGCGAGAAAGTGTGAAATTGAATTTCGGTTTTATATTCTTGTCATGCTTTGCAGTCTCTGCAACTAAATATCCGAGGTATCCTAGTAGATGCCACCGCTTTCCACTCAGTTAGATTCTCCTTGCCAGAAACTCTCAAATCTCTAAGGTTACAGCCGCTGCTTGAGTCCGAGGCAATTCTTCTCATGAACAGATTCAGAGTCACTGGAACTTGTTTATCTAAGCCTGATTGTAGTGCCTTGCTTTCTCCTTCACCTTCTTTTACTTTGCAAAGCCTGTCTCTTGTCCTGGACTTGATATCTGACAGGCTAATCATAGCTATCACAGGTTCTCTTCCTCAACTTGTCACACTGGACCTTGAAGACCGTCCTGAAAAAGAGCCATTTCCCGACAGTGACTTGACTTACACTGGGCTTCAGTCTCTGGGTTATTGTCAGCAACTCACAAGCCTCTCTCTGGTTCGAACTTGTTACAACCGCAAGATATCATTCAAGAGAATTAACGACATGGGTATATTTCTTCTTTCCGAGGCTTGCCGGGGTTTAGAGTCAGTGAGGCTCGGTGGGTTCCCAAAAGTCAGCGACGCTGGTTTCGCGTCGCTCCTCCACTCATGCCGGAATCTGAAAAGGTTTGAAGTACGAAGTGCCTTCCTCTTGTCTGATTTGGCATTCCATGATGTCACAGGATCTTCTTGTTCTCTCCAAGAGGTCAGACTCTCCACGTGCCCTCTCATAACCAGCGAAGCCGTGAAGAAACTGGGGTTGTGCACCAATCTTGAGCTGCTCGACTTAGGCAGCTGCAAAAGTATATCAGATTCTTGCCTAAACACTGTTTCAGCACTCAGAAAGTTAACTTCTCTGAATCTCGCAGGAGCTGATATAACCGATAGTGGCATGGTTGCACTCGGTAAGTCGGATGTTCCCATCATGCAGCTCTCCCTCCGCGGCTGTAAGAGAGTCAGTGACAGAGGAATTTCATATCTATTGAACAATGAAGGAACAATCAGCAGAACATTATCAACACTCGATCTTGGTCACATGCCTGGGATCTCAGACAGAGCCGTCCACACAATCACGCGCTATTGCAAGGCATTAACAGAGCTAAGTCTCAGGAGTTGCTTCCACGTGACAAATTCTTCGATAGAGTTGCTGGCTACAAGGGAAAGACAAACAGAGGGAGGAAGCAAACAATTGAGGAAGCTCAATGTCCATAACTGTGTGAGCTTGACTACTGGAGCACTGAGATGGCTGAGCAAGCCGTCATTTGCGGGTCTCCATTGGCTCGGCTTGGGACAGACACGGTTCGCTGGTCGAAGAGAGACGGTCACAGCTACAATCTGCGAGCAGAGACCGTGGCTCACGTTGTGTTTTGATGGGTGTGACCTTGGATGCTATGATGGTTGGGAGTTTCACACGCCTCAACGCCATTGAGGAAGCTCATCGTCTCACCAGTTTATGTATTGTTAAATTATAAATTCGTTCAGAAAAATGATATGTAATTTGTTTGAACTTTTTGAACATTTGATTGTAAACTAAATTGAAGTGTGGTAGTTTAGAGTTAAATTGATTCCAACAATGCAGAATTAATGACAAAAAATGTATGATATTTATGGTCGTAAATTTCAAGGATATATTTTCTACTTTATTTGCTCTCTGTCTTATATTTCAAAATTTAAAGTGCCTATATGTTAGCCTTAGCAGATGGCACTGGCAGCATTACCAAATATTTGACTTATGATTGATGGAAAAGTCAAATTGATTAGTTAGTTAATTAAGAAAAACAAGATGCCAATTTTTGCTGATTTAAATCAAAGAAGGGCATTCACTTATCTGCATATTAACGACAAATGTAACCTGAATCAACATTACGTGTCGGTCTCACAAACAACACACCCGAAAACCAGAGTGTTGTCTTCTCCTTTACAATTCGTTATTTCGCTTAGTGCATTGCGTTTTTAATTCATTACAATATTCTCATCTATATACTTTTCTAGTAAGCCATACTGTCCATCAACATATAATTAAGTTTATTCCAGTCACATCTCTTAAATATTCACATAAAATCTTTAAATAAGTAAAAAAAAAATCAACTTTTTTGTAACTATATATATATATATTATTTAATTTGTAATGTTTTTTCAACTTCTTACCAGATATTTGTTTTTGGTTAAAAGATATGCATGCTATCCAACGTAGGTTTAATATATATGAAGAAGGAACCAGATATGAGATATGCTTAGGGAAAATCATTTGACCTTAGCCAATAGATTAATATAAAATTTTGGAAAATGTATATGAATAGAAAAATTAAAGTAAAAAAGTCAAGAAAAAATAGGGAAGATTGAGATTGATGGATGGAAGTAAAAAGAGAGTGGGTGTGTGTGTAGAAGAGCATGAGGGATTGCTTCTGTCAGTAAGCATATGAAATATTTAAATTTCACCTAAAACCCTAAATCCATTTTTCTTCCTTTTCCTTTTGAAATATTTACAAAAAAAAATCATATTTATTTATCTCCAACTTAATTTGTTGGGTGAAGTTTAGGTTTCTATCCACACGCAAAATTGCCTTTCAGCTCATGACGACGTACGTCATCTAAATTTCACCGTCTTGTCATAAATAATTATTTGATGTTTGATATCGGAGAAGAAGAAAAAAGTGTAGGGATAACAATGTTTTCGTTCACAGTCAATATAATGATGTATGTACTATTGATTCCCTATTACATATATACTGTGTGTGTAAATTTATAAAATTATCACTATATAATGTCTTCTCCTATATTAGCATATAGTTGACTGATGAAATAGTTGGTGTATTTTTCTTAACGTAATACTCCTTAAGTCCTTATAATTTGTAATGTAGATATGTACCTTGGAACATGTACTACTCAGTAAAATGGATAATAGTAACGAATGTATATACAATCATAGTAGAGCTATATATATATGTATATTGTACAGGGAAATTGTATAAATTAGTCAAGTAAACAAGTTCTCATCAAACCAAAATAAAAAGTTCTCATTAACTTGTTAATATATGTTTAATGTGTGCATATAGATGTATCGTAGTGCATTGACTCGTGTTCGTGTATATGGTTGATCAGAAAGATCGGATCTAAATCCGATCACTACTGCATTTGAATTCAGACATACCTAGACGCGTGTGCAAATGTGTAGGTTTATAGATATGTGTGCAAT
Organism: Isatis tinctoria; assembly: GCA_010577795.1. Lineage (NCBI taxonomy): Eukaryota > Viridiplantae > Streptophyta > Magnoliopsida > Brassicales > Brassicaceae > Isatis > Isatis tinctoria. Next base: position 37,386,077 of record CM021244.1, on the reverse strand, counting down.
GTTTTAGTCTCATCTCATGTATATAAATCAATAAATGTGCTAGGGCAAAGAGTGAACAAAGGGATCTGAAAAAGGGGAAGAGAAGGGAGGCAACGAGACACGAAAGACGAGAGAGATACCAATGAACTACGACTTGTGTAGTTTATGTTTCATTCATTAAAAATAAGGGTTTTCTGCAAAAAAACCCTTGACTCGGTAAAATTGCAAATCAAACCTGTCAAGTCCCGGTCAACCCGCAATATAGCCCTCCGTCGTGTATAGGTTTTAAAATCTGTATAAGACCGTGTATACACTATCAAAACTACGTCGTTTTAAGAATTTTAATTAAACAAAATTTTGACTTTGAGAGGATTCGAACCCATGACCTTCAAACTGAACAAAACCACACACTACCGCTGTGCCACTGCAAATCTTTAAGGAATTGTCAAACTTATGTATATATATATATACCTTCGTTATTTCTCTTTTATTTGAAACAATAAATCTTTATATAATAAAAATTATATTTTTTCGTCTTCATTTCAATGAACTAAAAACCAAAATTCAGAATCAAATTTTTTAACACAAAATTCAGAATCAAATTTTTTAACTTCATTAACATATCAAAACGATATATTATTCTCCATATGTTTTTTTTCTTCTCCATATGTTAATGAAGTTTTGATATATATTATTCTCCATATGTTTTTTTCTCTATATGTTTTTTATTATATTCTCCATATGTGAATGAAGTTTTGATATATTATTATTCTCCATATTTTCTTTATAAACAATCTATTATTCTCCATATGTTTTTTTCTCTGTATGTTAATAAAGTTTTGATATATTATTCTCTATATGTTTTTTTTATTATATTCTCCATATGTGAATGAAGTTTTGATATATTATTATTCTCCATATTTTTTTTATAAACAATCTATTATTATCCATATGTTTTTTTTCTCTATATGTTAATGAATTTTTTGATATATTATTCTCAATATGTTTTTTATTATATTCTCCATATGTGAATGAAGTTTTGATATATTATTATTCTCCATTTTTTATAAACAATCTATTATTCTCCATATTTTTCTTTTCTCCATATGTTAATGAAGTTTTGATATATTATTCTCTATATGTTTTTTATTATACTCTCCATATTTTTTTATTCTCTATATGTTAATGAAGTTAAAATTTCTGATTCTGAATTTGGTGTTTTTAGTTCATTGAAATGAGGAAGAAAAAAAATTAATTTTTATTATATAAAGATTTATTGTTTCAAATAAAAGAGAAATAACGAAGGTATATATTATATATACATAAGTTTGATAATTCCTCAAAGATTTGCAGTGGCACAGTGGTAATGTGTGGTTTTGTTTAGGTTGAAGGTCACGGGTTCGAACCCTCTCAAAGTCAAAATTTTGTTTAATTAAAATTCTTAAAACGACGTAGTTTTGATAGTGTATACACGGTCTTATACAGATTTTAAAACCTATACACAACAGAGGGCTATATTGCGGGTTGACTGGTACTTGACAGGTTTGATTTGCAATTTTACCGAGTCAAGGGTAAAATTGCAAAACAAAACCGAGTCAAGGGTTTTTTTGCAGAAAACCCTAAAAATAATTAGGATGATTAATTACCAAACAAAAAACACCCTTTCATATTAAATAGTAAAACTTAGTACAGTATATAACATAAGTATAAATAAACACACCCTTTTGTTTTATTTTTGACAGCTTTGATGCTTTTGTTTCACCCGACAAATCGGCACCTTTTAGGGTTTTCATTACCTGTTTCTTCCTCAAAGACAAATCCCTTTTTCACCCCATTTATTTACTCTCTCGCGATATTATATTAATAACTTTTAATCATAAATAACCGATCAGTACCTTTCTCGGAATAACGAAAACGCATCATTTTAAAACTCGACAAAGAGAAAGGAATTTTCGGGAAACAAGAGGAAACCAGTGGTTGTTTGATTATTCCTCTAAGATTTCTTCTGTCGACACTAACTCTAATAATTAACTAAACAAATCGCTTCTCTTTTGGCATCGAAATGGTGGTTTCTATAGTTGTCCTAAGTAAGGATTATGATAGTACTAATTAATGGTAGATATTACGTTAGTTTAACTTTAATTTGGTCGGGGAGGCTTTCGTCGACGTATAAAGAGACTTGGCTTCGGTCTTTCATAGGACTAATATACTACTTTATTTAATGAATATTCAAAATTTTGAAATACTTATATATATATATATGTATATATATATGTATGTATAGTTATCCTAATTAACTAAGATTCTATGGTTTGGTTTCATCTTATTAAGAAGCCGGTAAATCAATAAAACATAAAAATTATGTTTTCAATAGTTTTGTAAATATGTGCAAATAAACACTGAAACGATAAGAGGCATGACCAGCTTTTAACTTGGACTAAGATGATACTTCGCATCATCTTTCTATCTACAGGTTTGGTCGTCTTGTGTACGTTATCCTCCATTTAGTGTTTCAATCATCGGTCTACAACTTCTAGAAAGGATGCAATGAAATGCATCAGAAATAACTTCCACACATCGTACCAGTTCATACACATCATTGAGAAATCAATTTGTATTCGAGTGGTTTTTCCTTTCATTACCAAGATCAATCTCGCCTTTGGAGTCTTCTCCTAAAATGGTATTAAATTAGAAATCTTTATCTATTAATTTTTTTTACTGTTTTAGATTTGGTTTCAAGGTTTAAATTCTTAAAAATTATGGTAATCAAACTATAAATGAAATGAATGTCTATAACATTTTTTGAACCAGAAGTTTAACATATAAAAAAGGATTATGTTTTTTTTTTTTGTGTTAGCAGGAGTATTTGAAAGAAAGAAAAAACATCTACAGAAGTTTGCAGAGAAAGATTTTGTAAGTAATTTCAATTTTATAACTCTCTTAAGCTTAGCGTACAAACTATATACACAATATTATATTTCCAAATTTTCATTTATAAAGTTTAATAATAAATGAATAAATGTTGAGAATTATTTATTTTTAAGTTTTGACTAATATGTTAAAAGAATAAAAAATTAAATAGATGTTAACAGCAAGAATTGGACTTAATAGTAAAATGATTATTAAATGGTAAAAATTAGTTTTTGACCTAGAAAAATTCATCATTTTTTAATTATATGTTTAACATGTTAATTGTATGTAGTGAGATCATGTTCTAAAAACCTGAAATCATAAAAAAAATTGATAAATGTTATGAATTATAAACGAAGAACAGAATCACATTTTTATAATTTGAAATCATAAAAAAATAGTATAGTACTGCTCAACCCTTTTTCAAAGTGTATATGAATAATGTCTAAAAATCATCTACACTCCGGACACCGAGATTAAAATAATCTTTTAATGGACACATTTTTGACTCTTGATTAAAGGAGTTCTGTTGGGACGATCTTGGTACTAAACTAGTAAAGTCAACTCGGAACTGATCAGCTGCTTCAAATTTGATTTATAGTTCTTTTTGGGAGGCATGATGGATTAATGACAATTTTTTTTTTTTTCAATTCTTGTGTCTTTTGATCGTTTGGATTGACTAAAGGGCTTGCAAAACCTACAAATCTACAATGTTCCATTTTAATCGAAAACTTTATTAATTAAAAAGCTGTAGACTTGTGAAACAGAAGAGGGCGGTCATATATATATCTAAAATAAATAGAAAACTAATTAAAAAGAGCATGCGAAAGTGGAATCTCTCAAAAGATCGAAGAGACAGATTAACAACTCTTTCGTGCTGATTATATTATTGAACCGGTTGAGTCCAAAATAATTAAAAGGCCATTTCCACAAATTCTAAGCTCTCTTTAAATTTATTACCATGACGTGACAAATTAAAATCGGACGACTTCAACCAATTAGTTATTAAAACTCTCACCTACCATTAAAAACTTATCATCAGCATATATTAATAGAGAAACCTCCACGAAAAAAAAAATACAATTGAATCTAATCAGTGGGTGCATATAATAAATCTTAAAATGCATCTAATATACGAGTGGATCGACCTGTGACAGAAAGAGAGAAAATAAAAAAAACTAGTGGATCGACTAATTAATCAAATAAAATGTAAAAGAAAAGAGACAAAATGGGATTATATAAATATGTCAAAACGATACACCTAAGATTGAGTTTGAAAAATAGATTTTAGTAGGTTAAGCACAAAAGATTAGGTTGTCTCTTTGTTTGAGCTTCCCAAGAAACAAAAAAAAGACACACATCCCAAGATTCCTCCACCGTCGAAAATCTTCGCCGGAACCACCGTCCTCCGACGTCATCTGTAAAATCATTTTTTTTGTTTGCCCTAACACCAAAAACTATCGATTTTTTTTTTCTCTGCTAAACCTAAATTTAGGTTTTTTCTCTCTCTCTCTTGTTCGGATCATTTCCACGATGAAACAGAGAAGAGAAGACGATTTTGCCAGCCGAGAAACAAAGAATTGTTGAGGAACTGAAGATTATAACCTTCTGAAGGATAATGGAGTCTAAGAAGAAGCTTAGCTTGAGAGAAAGCAAAGCTTCCTATTGGCACGTTAACGAAGCCAAATCTCTTCATCATCTCTTCCCAAATTTCAAATCTCCGATGTCTTTGCTTTCTCTCCACCGCTTCCGCCGCCACAACATCCAAAATCTCCTTACCGAACCACCGTTGCTCTAGGGTTAGCCTCTCTCTGCTATTCGGCGGCAAAGTCGCTTCCAACGAATCAAATATCGCTACATAATAATCCACAGCCTCTGAGAATCTATTCAAGAACGAAGGATCTCCATGGTTCGCTTCTCTCTCCGCCATTGTCACGATTCTAGGGTTTAAGCTCTTGATCGCCGACAAAAAGTGACCGATCATATCTCCGTCGTCGTTAAAGATTCTGTGAAGGAAGTGGACGCAGTTGACGGCAATGGTCTCTCCTTGTACGGCGGAGAGAGCTAACAATCGGATCTGTAGCAATAGTCCGGCGAGGTCTTCTTCAACGATCACAAGCGTGTGGAACTGAAACTGAAGACCTAGAGAGTTAGCAAACCGGGTTAGCCGGTCTCCGGTTCGGTTTAATCCGGTTATGTCTCGACCACATCCGGTTATGCGGAGAGATGGAGCTGGACTGTTAGGGTTTGTAGATCTCTCGGCTAGGGCTTGCATCAATGGAGGCCACTGAAGTCCTTGCGATATATCTAAATCCAGTATATGTAAAGCTCCGTTACCGTTGAATGTCTCCGTCGCGTCGAGGATCGCTTGGTTCGCCGTTAAATGGCTGAACCGAATAAACGGCGTAAGTTGATTCAGCCAAAGATAGTAACAAGACTCGAAATCGGAATTGTTGTTCTTGGTTCGGAACAAGAACTGTTCTTTGCACACACTGCTTGTAAAGACCGTGGAGCTAGTCATTTCGTTCGTTGTCCACGTGGTAACGTTTTCAGCCGTTGGATCTTGTTGTTGACGGTTGATCCGTACGGACAAGGCTTTCGTGAAGAGATGGACGAGCCGCTCCGTAGAATCACCGTAAGGGGAAGAGTTTGCGGAGAGGATTGAGAGTAAGTTTTGGGCGGCGGAGACGTTTGACTGAGAGACGAAATCCGCAGCTGTGAAAAGTAGACGACGGAGGTGATGGGCGGCGGATGTTGCGGCAGATGATGAGGCGAGGCATAACGGAGGAGGAGGAGGATTCTCGGTGGCGGTGATGGCATCTTCGGAGGAGGAGCTAGAGGATTTGAAGGAAGCAAGCATTTGAAAAGATAGAAAGATGCTTTTTTGGTTCATATGATAAATTCTTTTTCTCTCTCGATCAAATGAGTCTTTTTCAATGGGTAATAATAAATATTATTTCTCTTTACCTGAAGGTATATTGCTTATTATATTATAATATTATTATAAATAAAACCAACACTAGCTATAGCATGTGTGTGTACTCGCACACACACACATATATATATATATATATATATATATATATAACAGAAATCTATGGATAGAGATCAAGATGGACCGACCAAGCAATGCAAGGGTCATGAGAATCCTCAAGCCGGTTCTAGGGTTAATTATAATAAAAAGGTTTAGTTTTGTTAATTAATGTAATCTCACATATCTTTTGAAGTTAAAAATATATACCAACTATATTTATTAAATATTTGTGATGGTATTTTAGTTTTCGAACGTCACATTAGATTCATAAACCATAACATTGAAAGACACAACTCTAACAAGTTTGGTTTGAAACATACAATTTAATAATATTTCTCATCTTGTGTTTCAGCTTTTGCACCCTAAAAAGTAAAAACTAAAATACCGTTTTGGTTTTAATTCGGTCATAATTTTAGCTTCCTCGTGGATTTATATTTCTGCAGCCAAGGAAGGATTCTTTCATTTATCTAAGGACATGCACTAAATATATTGATTTCCCCACAAACAATTAATAGATACTAAGCTAGCTAAAAAAAATCTACAAAAATCTACATTAAAACAGTTTTACATCAGTCGTATAAATTATATTTTCTGCATTCACACGTCTTCGTCGACAGGATATTATATACTTATGTATGTATATTTATATTGCGCGGTGGATCGTGAAGATGGCCCACTGTGTTAATTGATGCGTTTGCAGGAATTATGCTCATAGGTTCCAATATTAGGTGCGTAAAATGGGAATTCTCGTTTATGATTCTGATGCCAAATAACGAGATTTAAAAGAAATAAAAAACAGCGAAAAATAACCGATTATTTTGCGTACAAATAAAATAAGACGACGAAGGAATCTGAAAATCTCGGGATGTACAAAAAAAGAAAGGAGAAGTAGCTTTGCTTGCAAAATCGAAAAGCTAACCCCCAAATTGCTAATTATTACACTTTTACACTTATTGGATTTACCAAAATGGAAATGCTGCAAAAAAAAGATATCTCCACCTTTCAAGTGAAAGGACTCTCTCTCTCTCTCTTACTATATTATGTATATACATGTAAATGTATGGAAGCGCTTATATATAATTTGAGCATCTATAATTGGATTGGAGACTTTATTGCTCACTTCCTCATTTCTTTTTGTACCATAAATACAAAGCATCTTATCGCATGATAAATGCATTTACATACCCTTTTTAATATAAAATCTTACATGCATAGTTCCACCAAGAGAAAGATGCTTTCAAAGTTCAAGAGTTAAACCGTTCATTGACCTTGGTCAGTACATGATCAGCCAGACTTCAGAGAGTGTAAGCTGGACTTGAGAATGTACATGCCAGACTTGAGAAAGACTTCAACAGTTTTAGGAAGGGTTTCATAAGGCGTATAAGGAAGCTTATTTAGGGCTTCTGGTCTCTGTAGCTCCTTCCCTTATAAATACCCTTTGTAGCCTCCATTTGTAAAATAACAAGTCTTGTATTCTCTTTCTCTGTGAAATCAAGTATTATTCTCTCTCTATTATCTTGCTCAAACTCTAAATTCTCTTTTCATGTTCTTCATCAATTCTTCATAAATCTCTTTACTCCTCATATATTCCGCATAATCTTACATGGTATCAGAGCCAGGCTCCTAATTCTGGTGTTTATTCTCTCAAATCTTTCTTCAAAATCTTTTCTTTTGTCCCAGTTCAGAATACTTCCGCCAAGTGTTCGACGAAATTCCTAAACGGATCTCAGTTTCTGTAAAAGATGAGATCTTGTGTTTCAACCATTCTCAAAGGAAACAATTATCTTCTGTGGTCTAAAACCGCCATTGGTGGAAAAAGACTTTGGGAGCATGTCATTCCAAGAGAATGCCCAAAGAAAAATCTCAAGAAGAAAGGCAAAGACAAAGAAGCCTTATCTGAAGAGGAGATAGAAGAAGCTCTTCAAGAAGAAGAAGAAAAATGGGAAGAGCACCAACAAGCTGTGCATAGCCGAATCTTTGAGATCAAGAAGGCCATCAGTGAGGCTCACCAAGATGATATGGAATTCACCAAGCATCTTGGAAAGCTTCAAACTTTATGGTCTGAACTTGAGATGGTAAGGCCAGTGAGTGTGGATCCTAAGGTACTTAATGAGAGGCATGAGCAAGACAAAGTCTTTGACCTTCTTATTTCCTTGAATCCTTGCTACAATGACTTCATCAAGCACACCCTTGGAGATGACAAACTTCCAACTCTGAAAGAAGTGTGTTCTAAGGTTCAAAAGGAGCAAGGAAACATTGATCTGTTTGGAGGAAAGGGGGAGCTCCTCAAGAAGCAAAGAGAAGAAAAAGCAATGGCAGTATCTCTCTACAAGGATGTTGTTAGGAAATCCGACTTGGAGGCAGTCATCAAGTCCATTACCTCATCCAAAGAATCCGGTACCACCTTTTTATCTCACAAGCCTATGAGCTCTCTAGTGGTAGACTCAGGAGCTTCTCATCATATGATTAGCAACCCTAGTCTACTCAACAATATAGAACCGGCCTTAGGAGATGTGGGAATAGCTAATGGTGATAAGGTACCAGTTAGAGGTATTGGTAATCTAAAGTTATTTGGTAAAAACTCCAAGGCTTTCTACATGCCAACCTTTACCTCAAACTTGCTTTCAGTAAAAAAGGCAACAACTGATTTGAACTGCCATGCTATTTTCGGGCCGAATGATGTTCGGTTTGAGGAGATTGAAACGGGGAAGGTTCTGGGTAGTGGGGGAACCAAAGGTGATATGTATGTTTTGGAGGATACTTCAATAAGGAACCCTCAGCCTGTCTTCCACAGCACTACTACTGCTTTGAACGCAGTATGGCATGCTAGACTAGGACATCCACATGCTAGAGCTCTTGAGTTGGTGATGCCTAACGTGTCATTTGATCACTTAAGCTGTGAGGCTTGCATTCTAGGGAAGCATTGTAGAACTGTATTCCCGTCATCCTCAACCATCTATGAGAGCTGTTTTGACTTGGTTCATTCAGATGTTTGGACATCGCCATGCGCCTCTAGAGATAACAACAAGTATTTTGTGACATTCATTGATGAAAAGTCCAAATATACTTGGATAACTCTCTTACCATCTAAAGATCGTGTGTTTGAGGCTTTCCTAAACTTTCAAAGCTATGTGACCAACCACTTTAATGCCAAGCTAAAGATGTTGAGATCAGACAATGGAGGGGAATACACAAGCCATCGTTTTAAAGAACATCTATCAAAGCATGGTATTCTACATCAAACCAGTTGTCCATACACCCCACAACAAAATGGAGTGGCTGAAAGAAAGAATAGACATATTATGGAGTTTGCAAGAGCTATGATGTTCCAAACAAACGTTCCAAAGAAGTTCTGGGGAGATGCGGTCATGACAGCATGCTATCTTATCAACCGCATTCCAACCAAAGTCTTGAACGATTTGTCTCCATTTGAGGTACTTAATAAGACCAAACCATCACTCAATCACCTAAGGATAGTTGGATGTGTTTGCTTTGTGCTTATTCCAGGAGAACAAAGGAATAAATTGGAACCAAAGAGTACAAGGTGCATGTTCACGGGATATTCAACTACACAAAAGGGGTACAAGTGTTATGATCCAACCAATGGTCGTACCTATGTGTCTCGGGATGTGAAGTTCTTGGAAGACCGTGGCTACTATGATAAAAAGGATTGGGAGAGCCTAAAGGATTTATCTCACTCCACATCTGATAGAGCTACCAGCTTGCAATATCTCCTGAGTCTTCTTGGTAGTCAAGGCAATGCCAAATCTCCAGCAGGCAATGCAATGCCAAATCCATCTACTTCCTCTATCAACAATGATTCATCGGCTTCTGATGCAAGATAAGAGGAGGTTGAGACTCAAGTTGAAGAAGAAGCAGTTCAACCAGAAAAGGAGAACGGATCTTCCACACCTGACATGGAGAATGCATCAGACATACCTATGGATGAGAATGGTGGAACTCAAGAAACAACAGCTCCAGATCCTCTCCCTTTAAGACGCAGTACAAGGGTCAGAAAGCCATCACACTGGGTTGATACCAAGGTTTATTACAACAATCAAGCCGTGGCTCATCCCAGTCAAGCAGTCTGCTCGTTTGCCTGTTTGCCATCTGAACACATAGCCTTCCTTGTAAAGATAGAGAATGATCAGATTCCAATTAGCTATGCTGAAGCTAAAGAAAGAAAGGTCTGGAGAGATGCCGTTGGTGATGAAGTAGGAGCGATGGAGCGCAATCATACTTGGGATGAAGCTGATCTTCCTAAAGGCAAGAAGGCCGTCAGCTCAAAGTGGGTTTTCACAATTAAGCATAAGAGCAATGGAGATATTGAAAGGTATAAGGCTAGGCTGGTTGCTAGAGGCTTCACCCAAACCTATGGAGATGACTACAATGATACATTTGCACCGGTTGCTAAGCTTCCAACAGTGCGAGTCATACTCTCTTTGGCTACTAACTTGTCATGGGAATTATGGCAAATGGATGTTAAGAATGCATTTCTTCAGGGGGAGCTTGAGGATGAAGTCTACATGACTCCGCCACCCGGTCTTGAAGACACTATAACTCCCGGGAAAGTCTTGAGACTGAGAAAAGCAATCTATGGTCTGAAGCAATCTCCAAGAGCTTGGTATCATAAGCTTAGCCACACGCTCAGAGATTATGGATTCAGAAGATCAGAAGCTGATCACACCTTGTTCACTCTCCAAAATTCACAAGGAATTGTGGTTGTTCTCATCTATGTAGATGACCTTATCATCTCTGGAGATAACAAGGAAGGTATTCAATCTACAAAATCTTTTCTCAAATCTGTCTTTGATATTAAGGATCTTGGAGAACTTAAGTACTTCCTTGGGATTGAAGTATGCCGGTCACCTGAAGGTCTGTTTCTTTCCCAACGGAAATATACACTTGACCTCTTAACTGAGACAGATCACCTTGAAACAAAACCAGCCAAGACACCACTTGAAGATGGCTACAAGGTCAACCGAGAGGGGGAGAAAGAGGATGAGCCATTTAAAGATGTTGCTGGATACCGTAAGCTTGTGGGTAAGCTAATCTATTTGACTCTCACTCGACCTGACCTTTGCTTTGCTGTAAATCAAGTCAGTCAACACATGAAGGCCCCCACAAAGTATCATTGGAGTATGGTGGACAGGATCCTAAGATATCTCAAAGGGAGCTTGGATCATGGTATTTGGATGGGAAGAAACGAGAGTACCGAGATCGTGGGGTATTGTGATGCTGACTGGGCTGGAGATAGGAAGGACAGGAGGTCCACAACTGGTTATTGCACATTCATTGGCGGGAACTTGGTGACTTGGAAGACCAAGAAGCAGAAGGTGGTTGCTTGTTCATCAGCAGAAGCAGAGTACCGAGCCATGAGGAAGTTGACCAACGAATTGACTTGGCTCAAAGGACTTCTTGTCGATCTTAACATCAACCAAACTACTCCTATGACCATGCATTGTGACAACCAGGCAGCCATTCACATTGCCTCTAACTCGGTGTTCCACGAACGAACCAAGCACATAGAGGTGGACTGCCACAAAGTGAGGGAGAAGATCATAGATGGCACGGTTCTACCTTGTTATACCAGGAGTGAAGATCAGCTGGCTGACATCTTCACCAAGGCCACAAGACCAAAGGTATGCAATCATATCTATCCCAAGTTGGGTCTTGTGAGTCTTGCACGACCATGATTGGAATAGTACTTCCCTCACCCATGAAAGCTCACACTCTTTTTACCTAACATAGTTTTGTCCCACGTGGTTTTCTCTGTTGGGGTTTTTAATGAGGTGAGACTTCATAGGTAATCCAAGCTAAACATTCTTTGGGTGATTCCAGAATGCTTAGCTTGAGGGGGAGTATTGACCTTGGTCAGTACATGATCAGCCAGACTTCAGAGAGTGTAAGCTGGACTTGAGAATGTACATGCCAGACTTGAGAAAGACTTCAACAGATTTAGGAAGGGTTTCGTAAGCTGGACTTGAGAATGTACATGCCAGACTTGAGAAAGACTTCAACAGTTTTAGGAAGGGTTTCATAAGGCGTATAAGGAAGCTTATTTAGGGCTTCTGGTCTCTGTAGCTCCTTCCCTTATAAATACCCTTTGTAGCCTCCATTTGTAAAATAACAAGTCTTGTATTCTCTTTCTCTGTGAAATCAAGTATTATTCTCTCTCTATTATCTTGCTCAAACTCTAAATTCTCTTTTCATGTTCTTCATCAATTCTTCATAAATCTCTTTACTCCTCATATATTCCGCATAATCTTACACCGTTTTGCCGTTTGGTATCTGTATCATATATATTGGCTTAGAAGTGCTCTTGAATGGTTCAATATTCCCTTTGCTTTAACCGTTTTAACTTCTTTATTTATTTAGTCTCTCATCTTTTATAATGCACATTGTTGAATTTGCATTCGAACAAACCCTGATATATAATACCAGGTGTGTTCACTCGATTTTTAATTCGTCTGTGTATTTGTATTTGCATGGAAAAATTATTTTAAAGGGATGGGAAATCTCAAGTTGGATCCAAGTCAAATCAACTTAGTACGAAGAGTAAGAAAAAATATGAGTATAAATGAAAGTAAACAGCGTCGACATTAAGAGCCTGACTGGTTCAAACGCAGCGGGTGCGGTTGCAGTTGCGGGAGTTTGCGGAAGCGGGCGGTTGCGGTTATTAGCGTTAATGAGCGTTTTGTACGACTGGTATATCGGTTGAAAACTGTTGCGTTTGCGGGACATTTTTGACTGGTTGACAGCGGGTGTAACAGCGGTTTAATATTAAAATAATAAAATACATAAAATATATCATTTATATAAAACCAGAAATTATATATAAAAATATGTAAAATTAATATTTAAAAACCAAAAACTAAATCATATAATAAATAGTTAAATAAATATTTTTAAGAGTCTAAAACAATTTTATGTGTAAAAACATAATTGTATAGACAGATATATATTTAACTAATATGTATATATTATAGATTATCAAATGAAAAATAAAATATGAAGTTTTAAAATGTTTGAATTTTTTTTATAAAATATATATAGTTACATATATAAATTTTCTATAAAATATATATAGTTACATATATAAATTTTCTATAAAATATATATTATTACATATATAAATTTTAGTTGATAAATGATATATATATTAAGAATAAGAATTTAATATAAAAATTATTGATATGAAAAATTAAAAAATTTCTTAATTTTTTTTCCAATTTTTCCAATTTTTATAATTTTCTTACTTTTTAATTAATTTTTAAGATAATTTATTTTATATTTTGAAGAAAAAAAATTCTGGAACCGCCCGCCACCGCCCGCAACCGCAAACGCTTGCTGAAAGCAGCTTTTGGATTTTAGCGGTATAAAGCGGTTTGAAGCGGTACAAAGCGGTTTTTATGATTGTTACTAACCGCCGCCAACCGCTATCACCCGCTGCGTTTGCGTTTGCGGGTGATAGCGGATGAACCAATCAACACCTAAATGAATAATAATAAGGAGCTGGTAGAAGAATGGTAGTCGTTAATAAGGACAAAGGAGATGGATGTGCCTTTTAGTCTGTATAACACATACCGATCCTCTCTACGTATTGGTTTGCACTAAATATATTACACACTTTATCGTGACGAGTCTTTTCAATTATTATGATATACTAGTATATGTTATTTGACTAAACATTACTAGTATATGTTATTTGACTAAACATTTCCATCAATCATCCACGTAAAAATCGATTTTAACCTCAATTCATAAAGGTACGTACTTTCTTTAATATTTGTTCAACTATCAAAATGTAGATTAACTTTTAGGATTTCTAGCTGTTATTTAAAGTTCTAGTGACTATGAAATTTGTTGTGCTTTCTATGAATGGGACAATATATAAATAATTACAGGATAATACCAACACAGATAAATTTAACAAGTTTTAAATAGGATTAACCAGAAAATATCAAAGGTAATAGCTACTCTCACTCTATGATACGAACACATTTTTATGAGCAAGAACTAAAATTGACTTACCATACAATAATAATTAAAACAAAGTAACAATAATTATATATATAAATGAAAAGAAATAAGAAACAAGAAGAAGCACGCAATGAAGTAAATGAGGGACGGGAGAGGCAGGAAGTTTAACCCAAAAGATTGGACGAAAGGCTGACACTTTTGCCTCTCTTCTCACTTTGTTTTTTTTTTTTTTTTTTTTTTTCTTCATTCAATTAATTAAATTAAATTATTTTATTTTGTGTTTCATTTCGCTGCCACGTTAGATGGGACATATTGGAACGAGACATTTCCTTCCTACCCTCCACTGCCATTTCTATAATTAATATCACTCGTACGAACATTCTTTCTGTTCCTAATTAATTATTTTTAGACTTAAACTATTAGATTTTAGAAGATATCAATAGTTTAGTTCTTGTTCAAAAAAAATAAATCAATAGTTTAGTTCTTTCTGATCAACAAACCATCCCTAACCATTAATGCATTAGCTAAACATGCTAATTTAGTTGACAATATAAATTCAGGAGAAAACCTTGAACATATACGAATTTTGCAAATCAGCTCAAAATTAAAAAGGTTTAAAAAAGCTGAGATTAATTTGTGTGTTAGCTTGAGTTAACTGAGAGATATCTCTCTCCCAATGTTGTGGATTAAAGCGAGCAGTGGAAATAGTAAATAAGGAAACACATAAATCTTTTTTACCGGTTCACTTCATCTGTGTTGCACGCGACAGGCACGTGCACGTCAAGATCCTTGTCAGCTCCACTCTCAAGTCTGTGACATCAATATGTCCCTAATCTATTTGGCTATTTGCATATACAGATAAAACTTCGGACAAATTATTTGATCTTCCTTTTTTATAACCGAATCACGCTATTGTGTTTTTATCCATTTATTTGCTACACGATAATCTCATGCAATTCCTGTATTATATATGATCAAATATCGCAGTGTGAATATGATATAATCTGTGATGATACTCTAGGCCTAAACCACAGTTCTGTTTATTCCGTCCCGTTATCGATACTACGTGGTGAGAACGTGATCACTCACTTCTCGCAAAACATATATCCGATCACACTTACAAATTGTAAATCATTAAAAGTATATCGTGATTTTCATTACAAATATTACTTTTCATATTTTTAGAACTCAAATCTTTTTACTGACATTTTTTATTTATTTTAAGTTTATCTATCAAGACAGTAGTTTTTGAATTAGTTATCCTTGTCTATATGTATAAGCATACATAGTTTAAATTTTCTATTATTATAACGTAAATATTAACGAACTCGATATTAGTAAATTACTCTGGCGAAGAAAGGAAAATCAATGCGGTATATATAGTGCCAAATCAAAGAACACTTATCATTAATTATGTAGCAAAACATAAACCTAATGTTAGAAGAACGATTAATTAGTTGAAATCAAGGTATAGCTAAACACGATTAAATTAAATGAAAATTTAAAAACAGATAGAACGCCAAAGCAAAGTACTTAAATTAACAATGATTAATTAATACATCATGTAGAGAAGAAGAAGAAGACAAACTGAAGAGATAAACATACATTTTAATTAATGCACATGTGAATAACATATATCGTTTTAAGTCAAATTAATAACTTGAATTGAATAATTAAAAGACCCAAAAAAAAACATAAAATTAATCCGTTCGGTTCGAAACTGGTCTCAACAAAAGAAAAACCATACTCTTTTTGTTTTGTTAAATAAAAGGTATTAAAGAAAAAAATTAGGCGCCAGCATAGGGGTTAATCTTAGGTTTGTCCTTGACAAGACCACATTGGAGGCTTGACTCCGGCATGTTGTATTCGTCCCGGAGAGATTTTTCCGGCGACAAAACGCTTACGTAAAGTTGCTGTCCCAAGTATCGTCTCTCGGAATTCTCCGACCTAATGTTCCACATTCCACAGTTGTCGAACGAGAGCAAGATTGCAGCCCAACACTTGGGGTATACTTGGACTGTGTGTCGGCTAACTGCATCTAGAAGGTTGTAGTTCTTCCTCTTCTCTGGTGTCCATGTCCCTGGCTCAACCCTTTTTTGTTCAAAGAAAGAAAATGAAATTAGGATTTGTAATTTGGTTTACTTGTAGCTCAAGAAAATGATGTAGAGTGTTACTTACGCTACAGCGAAGAAGGCGTAGCCATCCAAATGCCAAGACTGGACGCTCCTCTCGTGGTTCTCGAATACGATTTCGATGAAGGTGCGGTGAGTGATGTTAAGAACATTTGGTTCGATCTTGATGTTCTTGATCTGATCCGAGGTAGGGTTGTCGGAGATGATGTCGTACTTGAAAACCTTATCGGCAACACCAAAGTACTCAGCGAGCTTCAATGGGGTATCGGGGTCTGTGTGAGAGACTCCGCCCAACGCGTACCTGAGTTTTCCATCGACCTTTCCCTGAGTGTTCACAAGCTTAATGGTGCGAGTGATGTTAATCTTTCCGTAATGGTAAGAGCCCTGTGGGTTAGGTCTAGCTGCACTGGCTGTCAAGTTCCACCGGAAAGAGCGGAACTGGTTCAAAGACCAAGCCCAGCCAACGGGAGCCGCGGGTAGCTGAGAAGAGGCGGGACCTTTGCCTCCCTCGTAGCGGAGGAGCCCTGTGGTAGTTAAAGCGCTTTTCAAGAACCTTGTGGAAGCCACCATGTAGTAATCTTTAGGTTCTTGGTCCGCCGTAAGGATCACGCCAAAGCATTGGCCGACATGGATGTCAAGGGAGTCATAATCGTTCTGGAGAACGTGTGAGCCTTCCATCTCAACAAGCTTCATCTTGTGGTTTTGAATCCTAAAGTTGAGAGATGCCTTGAGACCCACGTTACAGATCCGAACTCTATAGGTTTTCCCTTGCTTCAAGGTGAAAAGAGGCTGGTCCGAGCCATCGCCTTTCCCAGCCTTCCCGTTGATGAGAATGCCGTCTGGACGACCAATAGTACGGCCACTGTCTAGGAATTTCTTGAGCTGAGTGTGGCTTTTGGTGTACCAATCGTTGATAAGGACAGTGTAGTCATCTTCAGGGTCAGCGTACGGGACCGGAATTAGTAGACGGCTGTTCACACGGAGGCCACCAAAGGCACCCGCAGCACGATGAAAAGACGTGGTCGGGTAGTAGAAGTAGCTACCGATCTGATCCTTTGGCTGGAAATGGTATGTGAAGTTCTTACCCGGTGGGATGGGACACATTGTTCCGGCCGTCCCATCTTGCCATGAGTTCTTCCTATGCTGGATTCCGTTCCTATATATCATCAATTTTCCAAATAAAACCCGAATTAGAAGCTATTGTAACATTGGAGATTTATAAGTAAACAAAAAAAAATTTGGGAATGAATACTATACATTTTTCTACACTTTAAAACCTGATTCTACTTTCTTTTAAATACAGTCTTATCCGTCAATTTTTTTTTTTAAAGTTCAAACTTTCGTAAAAGTAATTTCAGTATATATTTTGACATGTTAAAAACGTAATTGGGAACAACAAACCATCATTGATCTACTTTGTTATTTCTTATAATTATTTTGGGAGCATCCTATTCGATTATTCATCTAATATTCGATTATTTTACGATTTGATTATTCATTTGATACACTAGTCAAAGTCATTAAATATTGATTTTCTTAATAGCGACAAGAAATGTCCATCCATGATCCCTAGCGAGTGGTATTATACGACAAAGAAATGGCCGGAAAGGGTCTATTATGAATAAACGTACCAAGTAATGAGAAAGGGCTCGTCTAGGTTGTTGAAGACATTAACGATGATGTTGTTGTTAGAAGTTGAGTTGATGTTAGGACCAGGGAATTGACCGTTGATGAGAATGACTTGTTGTGGAATTCCGAGAGGAGATGCGGTTCCGTACGTCACGTTCCACACGTGGTGAAAGTAAGGATCCTCTGCTTGGACCATCACGACGGTCGCCGTCGCGAGGCATAGGCACACGGCCAATAGTTTAACCCCTACCTTCATTAATGATAAACTTAATTATTAGTTTTTTTTTTGTTTTTCAACTATTAAAAAACGAATGGAGGTCTTTTTTTTGGTTTTATTATGTTTTTTCAGGGGTTTGAATTTCGATTTTTTCTTCTTCAATTGTTAAATGACGTTATATAGTTTAATCGAATACAGTTTCCTTGTCTTTCTCGTTTCTTAAGGCCCTCTCATTACGCTCTTCCTGTCGTCCATATTAGGAATATTCAGTTTGACCTCTACGGCTCCACCTATTTTGGCTTTTACCATTTTTCTAGAATTTGTTTCTTTCCCAAATTCTTTTGAGATTTTTGCTAATTTTAGAGAATATTTCTGAATCCGCTCTTGTACGACGTCCACTAATGACTCATATGACTAAACTTTGTTTCCCATATGTATCAATTTCGTTATGATATATATATATATATATATATATATATTCTGGAGACAATTTAATTATTCCCGGCTGAAATAGTTATACAAATTGATTAAATGTGAAAATAACTAAATAAAGAATTTAAAGGTCGAATGGTGACAATGGAATAAGTGGTGGATGACATGGAAGTTCAGGGAACAAATGTAGTGAGTGCAGAATAAGTAGACGGTCAAATGATGCGGAACGAACGTGATTAACAAAAATTCAGAAAAACGATACTATAATGCACTGAATTAAAATAACTATCAAACTTTAGCTACATAATGTTCAAAATTATAATGTATGAAAAATATATAATCCTTTTTGATAAATAAGATTAATTTATATAACTTTTTCTCAAAAAGAGATACATTTTTTTTTTGAATTGAATGTTAAATTAAACTCAAAAGAAAATGTTCTTGTTTTACATCAATGTGTTACAGAAATGAGAGATTTTCTTAGATTTTTGAAGAGAAAAACTAGCTAGGATTGGAAATGAATCCAAACCATATGGTTAGACCCTCCTCAAAGCCTGCGTCCTTCTTGTTGATGATAGTAATCAAACGATTTCTGACCGTCCGATCAATCAGTTTTATCTGTTTGTTCGCTGGGATTGGTTGTTCACCATGTCTGCGTATATTCCGTTCTCGCCAAATATGATATAGAGCGGATTGGAAAACATACCGAAGTAGAAAACGAGAGACTCTAGACATTTTTCTTGTATATAGAAACGGAGTGACAGTCCCCCAATCTTCTGAGTAGTCATTTCCCAACATCCTTAAAACAAGAGCTTTCCAAATCTCCGATGCATATGGACAGGTGAAAAATAAGTGATTTCTTGTTTCCATAGCACAGTCGCAGAAACTGCAGTCTGTTCGATGAGTCGTGTTCCATTGTGCAATTCTGTCTCCTGTTGTTAACCTGTTCTGAAAAGCCAGCCACGTGAGGAACCTATACTTAGGTGTGCTATATTTAAACCACATCGCAGAGTGCCACTCCTTCACTGTGTCCGTTTCTCGAATTAGATTCCATGTACCCGTAGAACTGAAACGATGAGTGAAAGTATCAACTGCCGATTTCCAGAGATGAGTATCTTTGATCATTCGGTTATTTCCTCTTGTTCTGTTCACTTCAGTAGCAATGACGTTCAGTGAAGCAGTCCTGTAATCTCTGTTTCTGATCCTATCTTGGGCCATTGCTACGGAAGCATTTGCCTGGATTCCCAAATCGATAAAGCCACGCTGACCAGTCATGTCAATTAGTCTCCCTAATTCTGACCAGTGATCGTACCAGAAGGATGAGTTTGAACCGCCCTGAAGCTGAATCCTGTGAAAATCCTTTGCCAAATCACGAAATTTAATTAATTTCTTCCAAATCCATGATCCATTATATCCTTCTTTTACTGACCAGAAACAACTGTTCTTCATGTATGTGGCTTTTATCCATTGAACCCAGAAAGAATCGCCAGATAAGATCCTCCATATTAGTTTTAAACATGAGACATTATTTGCCTCCTTGACCGATCTAATACCCAGACCACCTTCTGACTTCGGCTTACATACCTGAGGCCATGCCACCTTAGCTTTCTTTGTGTTTAGATCCGGACCAGACCACAAAAAAGCTCTGCAAAGTTTCTCAATCTCTTGGATACAACCATTGGGTAGGCAATAAGCAGCAATCCAGAAATTGACAATGCTACTAATAACAGATTGAAGCAGCTGGAGCCTGCCTCCATAAGATAAAAACCTCGCTGTCCAAGAGCTCATCTGAGTCCTTATCCGTTCAACCAGAGGTGCATAATCTTGCTTAGTCATTCGCTTTGTCAGGAGCGGTAGCCCTAGGTAACGAACCGGGAAAGCTCCCGTGGCAAATGGGAAACAGCTAGTAATCGAGCTTTTCATATGATCATTCATAACGGCCATGAAGAGAGTTGATTTTTAAATACTGATTTTCAGTCCAGCTTTCCTAGCAAACTCATCAACAATACGTAGCATTCCCTCGATGGAGCTTTTTTTCCCATCAACAAACACAAGCAAATCATCTGCAAAACATAGATGAGTTATTTGAAGTTGCTTACATCTCGGGTGGTATCCTATCTTTCCCTCTTTTGCGGCCTTTTCTATCAAGTTAGATAGAACATTCATGTAGATCACGAAGAGGTAAGGAGATAATGCACATCCTTGCCTTAAACCCCGATTGCTTTGAAAATATCCCGCCAGTTCACCGTTAACTTGAACCGAAAACGAGGCCGTAGAAATGCAGAGGTTGATCCAGTGAATGAACGAATCCGGGAATCCCAAAGCAGTAAGAGTATTTAATAGGAAGCTCCATTGTACTGAGTCAAACGCTTTGGATATATCAATCTTCATAGCGGCTCTGGGAGAGATATCATCTCTGTGGTAGTTGCGTACTATTTCAGAAGCAAGAAGCACATTTTCCATTAGTAGCCTCTCTTTTACAAAAGCAGACTGATTCTGAATTATGATTCTTGGAAGGATTGTTTTGAGCCGATTAGCAATGATTTTTGATATTAACTTGTATAAAACATTGCAGAGAGATATTGGCCGGTAGTCCTTTATTTGAATAGATTCTTCTTATTTGAATAGACCTTGTATAAACCATTGGAGAGAGATACATTTCTCATGTCTCCTTTTTTTCTTCATATTTTAAATCGCACTTGAACGGCATTATTCTACCGCATTATTTTGAATATGGGTAAAGTTGCGGTTTCAAATGCCATTCACAAAACATGACTACAAAACACAATGCACTACAAGGAAATGAAAGCTGTGTAGACGAAAACCATCTCTTAACTAAGAGCATTTCTATTAAGAGATTTTCATCTAAATATCTCACCATTTAAAAAAGAGAAAAATTAATTAACAAAAGTAAAGAGAGAAAATAACAAGAGTTTCTCAAATGATTTTTTTAAAAAAATATTCATGAAATACTCATTAACTATGTGTCTTTTATTGACTGGTTGATTTTTTTTTAAATTAAATTTAGTTATGTCATAAAAACTATTATATTTTGTTTGTTTAAGAACTCTAATGAATTTCTAATTGATGGAATTACTCTTAAAGTACTCGGTTGAAAATCTGAATACCACAAATATTTCCAACCTATGCTCCTATTTCAACACCAATTCCTTACAAATCTATTAAACTTAAGACCCTAACATTAATTTAATATATTATTTTGGTCACAATTTTGTCATGGCAACATTTTTCTGGTAACATCTTTTTGGCGTGTGATTAAACATAATTAGGGTCATTCCCGAAATTAGAATACGATCCGAGTTGTTCCTTGAATTAGAGATGAAGCGTAAAATATGGCGACGATACCTTGCAAAAGAAGTTATGTTTCCCTGGATAAATAGCTCGAATCAACCAAATTACAAGAGTATTCATCCAGAGCAAAACTTGCTTTTGAGGGAATCCTTTATTAGTACTTATTATTATTTTATTTTTTTTGTAGGAAAGGGTTAATTATACGTAACACAGAAATCAAAATTAATCTCTTTTTCCTCTAGGAAAAGGGAAAAAAATGGAGGGGAGGTTATTGACGGTGTTGGTCTGCCTCGTCTCTACGGTAGCGATAGTGAACGCCGGCGATCCTTACTTCTTCTATACATGGAACGTGACTTACGGAACAGCCTCACCTCTCGGTGTCCCTCAAAAGGTGATTCTCATCAATGGTCAGTTTCCTGGTCCCAACCTAAACTCAACCTCTAACAACAACGTCGTCATCAATGTCTTCAACAACCTCGACGAGCCTTTCCTCTTGACCTGGTAACTTAACCATATAATCCGCTATCTTTGTTAGAATATGATCATTTGTTATTAGGGTTCGTCCTTTTGAATACGTGCTTTGCCCGGCCCGTCCAGCTTTGAGGCAAAACAAACTTGTTTATAACATCCTATGTGATCTGAGTTTTAATGGTGGAATGTGGTTGCAGGAGCGGGATCCAGCACAGGAAGAATTCCTGGCAAGATGGTGTGGCTGGGACTTCATGCCCCATCCCAGCAGGACGGAACTTCACTTACCATTTCCAACCTAAGGACCAGATCGGTTCCTACTTCTATTACCCGACCACTTCTCTCCACCGCTTTGCTGGTGGCTTTGGTGGTCTCCGTGTCAACAGTCGTCTTCTTATACCCGTTCCTTACGCTGACCCTGAGGATGACTATACTGTCCTTATCGGTGACTGGTACACAAGTGGCCACACCGTTCTCAAGAACTTCCTTGACAGCGGACGCACCCTTGGTTTGCCTAATGGTGTTCTGATCAATGGAAAGTCTGGAAAGGTGGGAGGAAAGAACGAGCCTTTGTTCACGATGAAACCCGGAAAGACTTACAAGTACAGGCTTTGCAATGTTGGATTTAAGTCTACCCTTAACTTCAGGATCCAGAACCACAAGATGAAGCTTGTGGAGATGGAAGGCTCTCATGTTCTTCAGAACGACTACGACTCACTCGATATCCACGTTGGCCAGTGCTTTTCAGTTCTTGTGACTGCTGACCAGGCAGCTAAGGACTACTACATGGTAGCATCGACTAGGTTCCTAAAGAAGGAATTGAGCACCGTGGGTGTGATCCGGTACGCAGGAAGCAACGTCGAGGCTTCAACTGAGCTCCCCAAGGCTCCTGTTGGTTGGGCTTGGTCTTTGAACCAGTTCAGATCCTTCAGGTGGAACCTCACCGCTAGTGCTGCAAGGCCCAACCCGCAGGGATCATACCATTACGGAAAGATCAACATCACCCGTAGCATCAAGCTTGTCAACTCTAAGAACGTGGTGGACGGTAAAGTCCGGTTTGGGTTCAACGGTGTATCACACGTTGACACCCAGACACCTTTAAAGCTGGCTGAGTACTTCCAGATGGCAGAGAAGGTGTTCAAGTACAACGTCATCAAGGACGAGCCTGCAGCCAAAATCACAGCATTGACTGTACAGCCTAACGTGCTCAACATCACTTTCCGTACTTTTGTAGAGATCATTTTCGAGAACCACGACAAGAGCATGCAATCATTCCATTTGGATGGTTACTCCTTCTTCGCAGTCGCGTAAGAACCTTGTGATCCCTTTTCTTTAGTCATCTCTCTGACTTTTTCTTGAAACCCTCTCCCTTCTAACTAACTTTGTGCTACTCCATGGACATTTTTTTCAGTTCTGAGCCAGGGAGGTGGACACCTGAAAAGAGAAAGAACTACAACTTGCTCGATGCGGTGAGCAGACACACCGTACAGGTCTACCCCAAGTCCTGGTCAGCTATCCTCTTGACATTCGACAACGCCGGTATGTGGAACATCAGGTCAGAGAACTCGGAGAGGAGATACCTTGGCGAGCAGTTGTATGTGAGCGTTCTATCACCCGAGAAATCTCTAAGGGACGAGTACAACATCCCCCTCAACACTAACCTCTGTGGCATCGTCAAGGGCTTGCCAATGCCTGCAAGCTACACCTAAGTTAATTTACAACTTCCACAAGTGGGCTTGTATTATTTAATTTG
This sequence comes from Isatis tinctoria, assembly GCA_010577795.1. Lineage (NCBI taxonomy): Eukaryota > Viridiplantae > Streptophyta > Magnoliopsida > Brassicales > Brassicaceae > Isatis > Isatis tinctoria. The sequence continues at coordinate 37,362,228 of CM021244.1, read as the reverse complement.
ATAATTAACCCTTTTCCTAATTTGTAATCTACCAGTTGATGAACTCCTTTCGTATACTATATCATTAACCACAGTCACCTACCAAGTTTTGCTTCCTCGGTTTACACAAGCAACACTTGTTCTAAATAATCGCAAGCAGCTGCTATAATCGAGACGTAAAGTTAAGAAGATACCTCACAACAAAATGAGGATCAGATTGAAACAAAACCGAAGAATAGCAAATGAGAAGTGACTACCACTTATCGATCAGTAACTTCATAAGAATGCCTAAAAACCGACTCCAACATCATCTGAAACGTAACAGAGAGTTTGTTCTAAAGGATCAACCAAAGACAAAAGACAAGAGTCACAAGACAACTAGATTATTACATCACGAATATCCCTGATGCTTCATGGATTCCACGATAGATGAAAAATGCATTAAAATTTTGAATTTCCAAGAGATATTTATGATTAGCCACATAAACGACATGAGAGGAGCCAAGTCAAAAGTATTCAACTTTGACAATATAAATGTCAAAGTCGGAGGTTCAAACCTCCCCCCATGCCTCCCCCCATGGAGCGTTTCTTTTTTCGTTTTAGTTTTTGCTGGACCGACTCTAGAACATTCCCTCCAATATAAGTCGAATAGAAAACAGATATTCATACAATCACTTTGTAACCAAGCCAAACTCAAACAAGCAAAGTATTAAGATGGGCTTTAAGGAAACCAAACTAAGAAAATTTAGTCTCGGAGTATTAAGAAAACAAACTAAGAAAATGATAAAACACGAATCTCTCTTTTTTTAAGCAGAAATGAGAGGAACACGCTCAGACTTCAGTCTCGGAGTTGGACTCGGCCTCTGTTGTGTCTTCTGGATTTAGGGGTGCTGTTGGATTTGTAGCTTGCTGTTGGGTTTCTACCTGCGTTTCCAACTTTTTGTTACCATAAAAAAAAAATATATATATATATACGTATTGCCGATTGTAGAAGATTCTAGATAGTTTGTTTTGTACCTTCTCAAATAGTTTGTCCAAGGTGATGGAGTGAATCGTGATCTCACTGGTGTCTTTGAAGGGCTTTACCCTGGAGAAATCAAAGGGTTTCAATATCAAATTTTGATATTCAGCGAAAGATTCATTGCAAAGGAGCAGAAAAGCATATGTACTTTATCGGCTGAGATCCTAAGACCATTCCGCTGCAGTTGAGTGCCGCAACTGCACTCTCTGCCTATTTCATCCCGGAAGCAAAAACATATTCAGGTTATCAGTAAAACTAAGAATCAAAAGCCTTCGAAATTTGTTGGCTTCACTTGTAAAACACTAATGAAACAAGACACAAAAAGCTGCGGCTTGTGGGAGCTTACCATGGCAAATTCAACGAAAGCTGTGCGAGTAGAATGCAATTGGTCACCAAGAAGCCTTATGCGAGTAACCTGTATAAGAGAAGAAGTGTTATTGTTGCATTTACAATGTCTTTTTTTAAGGGAGAAAGACAAATAGTAGTAGTTCTAGACTGACCTCACCGCAGGTAGACTCAAAGAAGGTTTTGACATCATCCTCAGTGGCCTGCAAGTTTATCGTAAGTATTCTAAAATTCAAAATTCAAAAAATTGACATAAACATTAACCGAGAGCAAGTGTTTACATTCTTGTCGACAATTGTGCAGTAGATGGTTCTTGTACACATCTCCCTTTCGTCTTCTGACTGAATATAACACAAAAAAAGGAAATCAGTACAAGCCACAAATATCACACTTTAGAATGCAGAATCCAATTTGACAAAATGGAAAGTCTTGATTTTTACCATGGGGAGAAATGTGGGATTCACTGGACGAATAGCAGTTTTTGAAGGTAAGACTCTAACTGGGTAAGAACCGATCACTGTTCCACCGACACTTAAAGCAGCCCGTGCACCTTCTGTTTGAAGCAAAATTCTTACTAATGTAAATCAAACTTGAAGTTGAAATTCTTGGTAAAGAAGATTAAGAATCCAACAGCTTTAACTTACGGTCATCAGAAAACTCAACGAACGCAAAGCGAAGAACTGAATGTGGATCTCCACAGATTCGACAATCCACGACCTTCAGAAGAAGAATGCAATGTTACTTCACCAAAAATAAACAATTAAGTAAAAAAAAAAAGCTTGCGGATTTCAGCTTACTTGTCCATAGCTGCTAAAAAAGCCAGCTAAGACTTCCTCAGTCACCTAATTGGAAAGAAGAATATAGAATTAGAAATGATGCAATATCGAAAACCTTTACTAGAAAACGTGAAGATAAGCAACTTACAGTCTGATCAATGTCAGAGACATATACTGTTCTTCTAATACCATCCTCACTTTGAGCCTTAGAAGCTCTTCCAGGTAACCTCCCCCTCCTCCCTTGGTTATAACTGTCTCTTCTCTGTAACCCACAAAACAACGTGATAAGGACAATGTAAAGGATTCGATGGATGGAATGCAAGTAAAGATCATACACGAGTTACAAAACTAAACAATGTAACCTGTGGACAACCAAACCAAACTATAAACAAAAAATTTCTATTTGAAATCATCAAATGTAACTCTAAGCTAACTTCACCTGAGAAACACCATTCCATAAGTAGCAACTCAAATTCAACAACAACCAAAAAAAAAAATCCAAACTTTTCAGGAAACATAAGAAGTTGTTATTACCCTCCGGTTAAGTGCATCCTTTTTGTTGTCACCGTTAAGTTCTTCATCAGATTGCTTCTTAGCGATCACAAAGTCGTCAGGAGACAGAGACTGATTATTCTTCTTGTAAGAAGAAGGGACAAACTCCTTCGCTTCGCGGGTTTCTACCTGCGTTTCCAAATTTTTGTTTCCATAAAAAAGTTATATACGTATGCCGATTGTAGAAGATTCTAGAATGTTTGTTTTGTACCTTCTCGAGTTTGTTTTGACAAACAAGTTCTGTGAGGTCATCTTCGAAATACTTTCTATAATGCGGCGGTAAATGATAGTTTTCCTGCAAATTTTACGATCACAAGAATAACAGCTTATCTAGGGTTCAAATACATTACTTATTATAAACCACAATAACTAGAAACGTAGAGAAGAGAGTGATATCCTCTTTACCTCTAAGAACTTGAAAAGCGCATCAACAACAACTCCATTTCCGTTGTTGATTGTTTTGACAGCAGCAATGATAATCTCCTGACTCTGAGACCTGAGAAAATAAAAGTAATGAAGTAAAGAGGCCGGCCAAAATCTGAAGAAAGATAGAAGAAATACAAGACAATGAACTAAAGATCAAGATAACCTAGCGGCATCTGAAGAAGCATCCATGGGCACTGAATAACAGAGAAAAAAATTTAAATTTTGGGGGTTAAAGATTAAGAGATTGAAGAATCGGCTTCTGTGGAATTCAAATTACGCAAGAAATTGATAAATCTCAAAGATTTCATGGGAGAAAAGAATGTAACCCGTTATAGATCTTCTCGCAACTACGTCGTCATCCTCCTGATACTGAAGGTTGGAGAATTTGGCCATGTTCTTGAGGGTCATCGGCTTATGAAAGCAAGACTTGGGAACGTGGCCAAGTGCACCACAGCTGCAAAAAACGCACAGCGAAAATCCTGAAAACGCACATTAAACTATGGTTCCATCTCAAATTAGACTCTACTTACTTCGCACAAGCCCCGGCTCGGAAATTCCTGGCTCGCACAGCGAAACTTGAGGAGGATAGTTTCTCTCCATTATCCTCGTTCTCACCATTTTCCGCCGCGTACTGGGGACGTACTGTTTCAGAATTAGCCCGATTCCAGTAGTAGTTCATGATTGATCGTGATTCCTGGAAAGTGAGAGAAAGATAGAAAACCCAAGAAAGTGAGAGAAAGTGAGAGGGAAACAGTGAGACCGTTGAGAGAGAGGGAAGGCAAAATATATAGTAGATGTGAATCAAGCGTTCACCATTGCCACGTATACTTTTATAATTACGAGAATAGACCGGAGTAAAATGACCGGTTAATGGAAATTTCGGTTTACCGTTTTCTTTCACCGGTCTGACAAACGAGGAAAACGCAGGAGAAATGGGAACAGATTGGATCGGACGGCCCGCCGGGAGATTGCGATTCTGACGACCCACGTCCTTGACCGACCGGTTCACGATAGATACCGAATTGCCCACGTCCAGCGGCGGGAAATCCTCCATCTCCGCCGCGTCCACGGCCACGGCCAGCGCCGTCGGAGGAAGAGGAGAAATGAGACGTGGGCTGGATGAGAAATGGGGTCTGCTTCACTATGGATGGATGCAAGGATAAAGCCATTACTAGGGTTTGACAATCTCCTTCCTATAGCACCTCTCATCTGCTGATTTCTTCTTCAAGCAAAGTAATGGAACTGGCGATTTGAGGGTTTTGTGAGAGCTGCTAAATCGGAAAATGGGGTTTTCTTAAATGACGCCGTTTCAAATGTCCTGTTTATTGCATTATTTCAAACCAGTCCCTCAAATGTTTTATACCCGACGAAAAGGGTTTATACTTTTGATTGTTTCCAAAACACCCTTGTTTTGAGAGCCATTATTAGGCCGAACGTCTGAATTAGCGAGAAATATAAATCTTTCAAATCCGACAGGTTTTTCAGATTGCCTTTCTACTCAAAAAAAACCGAATCATAAAAACACTAAACGAAGCAAATTTTTATTAAAAAAAGGAATCCATACTTCAATTCTATTGAGAAGGAGCTAAACTTGCATCATTTGCTGGGGGATCAAGACTGCCTGCGGTTCTTTGTCTTTTAAGTCGTTAACCCCTTGAAAAAGTCATTACCAAAGCCCACATCAATAAGCCCTAGTCCCACAAGTATGCGGAAGCATAACGCCTGAAATTTCTGCACAAACGTATGAGCTTTCAAAATGAGAAAAGTAAACAAAGTTTGTTAACTTATCACTGTTTTTTAATTGTTACTAGGATGGTAGCGCAGGATTAATAATATTTGAATTTTATATTAAACTCTAGATTTATAAAACTTCACAAACTTTTATAATATAATATATGGTTAACAAAATTATCATTTTTTCTTTCAGTTTTGTAACTGACTTTATGTTTAGTTTAATGATAAATATTTGATTTTTTTTAACCAAATTAATAGGAACAGTATAAAATTAATAAATTGAATTTAAAATTTTCATAACTGATTTTTAGGTGTTTGACAATAGATTTAAGAATAAAAGATAAATAAAATAAAAAGCTAAAAAAAATATGGTGCTGACACATCAGCAAAAATGGCTTAGAATTCTTCTCCTTTAATATATAGTAGATTATGTAAAAAGCTATTGATAAATAATATGAAATAGTTATAAATATAGTAACATACTTATAACATGATATAAAATTAGTTTAGTTAAGTTTTTTTTTAAATGAGAAAAGTAAACAAAGTTTGTTAACTTATCACTGTTTTTCAATTGCCATTATGTAAAAACCTATTGATAAATAATATGAAATAGTTATAAAAATAGTAACATACTTATAACATGATTCAAAATTATTTTAATTAAGTTTTATACAATTTTTGTAGTAATGTTTTTAGAAGAGGTGTCTCATGTTATATTAATAAACACTATCGAAAAATAGAATTTTTAAACTGGAACGAAAATTAAAAAAATTATAGTGTTATCCCATCAAGTGTAAAGTTAAAACACACACGAATCTTCGTCCGGACTGTTCTTTCTGCGACTGTACAATGGAGACAAGAGACCACTTGTTCTTCACCTGTCCGTATGCTTCAGAGATTTGGAAAGGACTCGCTTCAAAAATACTTAGCCGCAACTACTCGGAAGAATGGGCCACGGTTACTCAGTCCCTGTATAAAGAGAAGCGGGACAGAGTCACTCTGTTTCTCCTCAGGTATGCTTTTCACTCAACTCTGTATCACATATGGAGAGAACGAAATAGCAGAAGACATGGTGAATCTCCTATCTCCGCAAATCAACAACTCAAAATCATTGATCGGACTGTTCGAAACCGTTTGATTACAATCATTAGAAAACAAGATGGAGCTTATATGGACTCTCTGACCAAGTGGTTTGGCTTTACTCTCCCAAATTAGTTCCTAACTCTTTTATCGACTCTTCTGCCTGTAACACTTGATGTAAAAAACGAACCTTTTTTCTTGAATTGAATTTAACATTTCATTCAAAAAAAAAAAAGTTAAAACACACACAGAGAGAAGTGCGAAGCGAAAATCGGATCGGCTCAAGCAGTTCCGATTGCTCACCAATGGCTTACGCTATCCTTAATCATTCCAAGAAGGTGACTGTTTCTCGATTCCATTTTCTCTGATCATTTTTATGTTCTTTAGCGATCGTATGCACATTCGTTCTGTGTAAATTGATGATTTTCTGAATTGGGTTCGACGTATTGCGTTTCTGCTTTCGAGATTCAGTTGAATCAGTTGAATTGTGGTTTTCATCTGATTTTGTAAGAATCTAGTATTATTCACATTTACGGGGAATGATTCTGCATCAGCTAAATTAAAGAGCTTTATGATCAACATGGTCCATTCCGGTCCTACTTTATGTGATGCCTAAAGCCAATAGAAAAAATGATGCCCTTTAATTCTAACTAATTTTTTTTATCATAACACTTCTTTTTAAATATATAATCAAAATAATGTGATGTTTAAAATTTAAATTGTTTTACAGAAATATATCATTACATTTCTCATGAAAAAAATGATTACTAATCTAGTGTAACCATTATAAATTCTTATACAGAGAAATCAAGTTTACGTACAATAATAGACAACTGTTACTAATTAAAAAAAAAAAAACATAGATTAGATTACAAAGAAATCCATTATAGTTTGTAAAAACTTTAATTCATTTATTTTTCAAATTCTAACTAAGCGAAAATTTTGTAGAACCAAGTTATAATGAGTTTTCATGTTTGTTGAGAAATTTCGAAAAGTATACAAAAGAAACTTAAGAAGAGAAAAGATAAAACAATAAAATAATTAGAAGACAAAACTTCCAGAAAAAACAGTAAAGACGGACAATTTCGATTATCCAAAAAAGAGAAGTAAAGATCGGTCAAATATTTTGCTATAAAAAATAAGTAAAATGAAAATTCTGAAGGTAAGGATCGAACCAACACCCTTGGAAGTATATATATGCTACACTCAGACCACTACACCAAAGTAACTAACGTCAAATTTTCTGCCCCTTAAATATTAGTAGTATTTGGCGCCTAAAGCTTAAGCTTCACGGGCTTTAGCCAGGGCCGGCTCTGATTACATGGAATCATTTGTGATTTATGAGTCAGCTGGCTTCTGGAAGATGATTGAGATCCGTAACGCCACTTTGTGTTTTTTTTTTTTTTTTTTAACAGATGAAGGAAGTTTCTACTTTATTGCGACGTGAGCATGCTGCAACAATCCGCTACTTCTCGAGCACTAATCGGGCTCCTCTAAACAGAGAAGGTAATGTTTTCCTCCTCTATTAGAAATTTGTCCAATTGTACTTTTGTGTGCTTCTGTGGTATCTCAGATACCGTATCTGTAAGACTCTCTGCTTGACGCTTCAGCATGTCTTTTTTTTTATGGTCTTCAGATGCTTTCAGCGCCCGTCTTGGTTTTTCACCAATGGAGAGGATCTCCAAATGTAGCACATACATTGTAAGTCCTTGCTGTTCTCTGTAGCAGTGTCCCTTCTCACTGAGCCGTGTTAAATAAGCGCATAAACCATTAAAAATTTTTCTGGTCTTGATGTCGTTAGTTATGTTATATAGGTGCCAGTGTCTATTAGTTTTTCAACTACGAGGACAACACTAAGCAGTACAACGGGAAGGCCAAGACTTGGAAATTTTTTTTCATGTTCGATTTCTGACTCTTATGTTGCAGATGTGCATTATCCTTCGCTTCTTGCTTATATTGAAACCTTTTTTTCCTAACTATAGCTTATTTTTTTTTGCATACCAGTTCGATGCAATCAGTTAGAGGATTTTCATCGGGTTCAGGTAGTCAAGCGATTCTTCCGAGAGCTTTACTTTTGTTTTATGCGGTTTCTTCTAGTTTCCACCTTGCTCTAATATACATCTTCGCCTACTCGAATTTAGCTAAATTTAATCTGTTTTGCATTGCATTCATCTGATTTACATAGGCGATATCAAATTTCATGATTTTTCTAGGAAAAAAAGTCATACCTTTGATATGCTAATTATGTAACTTGATAAAGATTTAAGGCCTTCACTGCAAAGTCCATCCTAAGACAGTTAAGTAGTCTCTGAAAATTGTCTAACTTGAGGATGCTTATTGGTTTGTGCTTTAGATTGTTTCGTTTGACCTAGAATTTCTGAAAATTGTTTCAGATCTGCCTCCTCACCAAGAGATCGGGATGCCTTCTCTCTCGCCAACAATGACTGAGGCATGGACCTCCATTTACCGCTTGATCAAAACTTATGTCCGTTTACCTTTATGTTCTAATATGCTGTCTTCCCAATTCTCAGGGTAACATTGCCAGGTGGCTGAAAAAAGAAGGTGATTAAGTTTCTCCTGGTGAAGTACTCTGTGAAGTTGAAACTGTAAAGTCTATTTAGACCAACTCTCATCTTCATATCTCTATTTTCATGCTGGGAAAGTAACTCTAACTAAGTTATGTTCTTTAGGACAAAGCAACCGTCGAAATGGAATGCATGGAAGAGGGCTTCCTCGCCAAAATTGTATAGGCGGAGGGGTCAAAAGAAATTCAAGTCGGGGAGGTATAAAAAGTTTCTGGTTTCTGTATAGTTATGTAATATTTTCGTTCCCTATGGGACTCGAGGTATTCATCTTAGGATCCACAGTCCATTTGTGGAGATGTGAACTGGAACTTTGTAAATCATATCATGTCTTTTTGCCTTCAAGTAGGTAATTGCTATTACAGTTGAGGATGAAGAGGACATTGGAAAGTTCAAAGATTACAACCCATCATCTACTGCTGATGACCCTCCTCCTAAAGCAGAACCCGCTCCTCCCCCACCAAAGGAAGAGAATGTCGAACCTCCTGAACCGAAAACAGCCTAGCCCACCTCCCACAGGAGATATCGTGTTTTTGCTAGTCAAGAAAGGTCTGTCCACAATTTCTGAACTATTTCAATTTCTTGATTCCAGGACGCAGACAAGAAAGGTATGTCCACAATTGGAGACGAAGTTCGGTTATTGGCTCAAAAAGCAAAAGAGAACAGCTTAGAGCCAGAAGATTATGAGGTGAGAGAATTCACTCACTTAGTCACTGATCATATATCTTTCGGCAAAATCAGCTAACAAATATGTTTTTTTTTTTTTCTCAAGGAGGAACTTTTACAGTCTCTAACATGGAAGGACCTTTTGGAATCAAGCTGTTCTGTGCAGTGGTTAACCCCCCTCAAGCCGCCATTCTAGCAGTTGGATCTGGTAAGCTCCTCATTAAATAACAAAGTATGTGACTATCTTCTTGCCAAAGATCCAATAACGATTCGTGTAATGTGTCTGAATCCTTAAAAAAAACAGCTGAAAAGAGAGTTGTCCCTGGCAACGGTCCAGACCAATTGCTATCAGCAGATCACAAAGTTTACTATTATGATTTAAGGAACCCCAAGCTTCCTCTTTCCACAATGATTGGTCACAACAAGACCGTGAGTTATGTCAGGTTTGTAGATTCATCAACACTTGTGACTTCTTCGACGGATAACACTCTGAAGCTATGGGACTTATCTATGTCTGGTTCCGGTGTTAATGAAGCGCCTGTTCAGTCATTCATGGGTCATATTGGTGTAAATCGATGTTGGTTTAGTCTGGATTAGCTTCCTTTTACTAATTCATGCTTTATCAATTGTATAGTCTCGGTTTACTATGGTTTACCTTTTTTCATACTTGTATATAACCTTGTACTCGATCATTATCATCTATAACAAGAAATCTTCTTTAACAAACTTTGTCGTTTTCCTCTGCAACGTAATATGGTATCAGAGCGTTAAACGTAATATGGTAACAAGAAAGCTGTTGGTTGTAAATGGGTTTTCACTCTGAAGTTTCATGCTGATGGTAGTCTTGAGAGACATAAAGCTCGCATTGTTGCTAAGGGATACACACAGAAAGAAGGTTTGGACTACAATGAAACTTTCTCTCCTGTTGCAAAGATGGCCACCATTAAGTTACTGTTAAAAGTCTCTGCATCGAAGAAGTGGTCTCTCACTCAACTCGACATTTCTAATGCATTTCTTAATGGTGAACTTGAGGAGGAGATCTATATGAAACTCCCTGAGGGTTATGCATCACGAAAGGGGGACAGTCTGCCTAAGAATGCCGTTCTACGCCTGAGAAAATCGATCTATGGCCTTAAACAGGCTTCTCGCCAATGGTTTAAGAAATTCTCTGTTTCTTTACTTGATTTGGGATTCTCCAAAGGCCATGGTGATCATACTCTCTTTGTTAAGTCCTATGATCATGATTTTGTTGCTGTTTTGGTCTATGTAGACGACATCGTCATAGCCAGCACCTCTGATTCAGCTGCTTTGGAACTTACGGCTGCTCTCAAGCAATGTTTCAAGCTTCGGGATCTTGGTCCTCTTAAGTATTTTTTGGGACTTGAGATTGCTCGCACCTCTGATGGGATTTCTTTGTGTCAGCGTAAGTATGCTTTAGAGCTCCTCTCTTCTGCTGGAATGTTAGACTGTAAACCGGCTAACGTCCCTATGGTTCCTAATCTCAAACTTTCCAAGAATGATGGATTATTACTCGAAGATGCTGGAATGTATCGTCGCCTTGTCGGCCAGTTGATGTATCTCACCATCACTCGCCCTGACATCACGTTTGCTGTCAACAAACTGTGTCAGTATTCTTCTGCTCCTCGTTCTCCACATTTACGAGCTGTGTATCAAGTTCTTCAGTATGTCAAAGGCTCTCTTGGACAAGGGTTATTTTACTCTGCAACTCCTGATTTGAGTCTCAAAGGTTTTGCAGATGCTGATTGGGCTTCTTGCCAAGATAGCCGTCGTTCTACTACTGGTTTCACGATGTTCGTTGGTGATTCTTTAATCTCATGGCGCTCGAAGAAACAACCCACGGTTTCTCGCTCATCTACTGAAGCGGAATATCGTGCTCTGGCTCTTGCATCTTGTGAAATGATGTGGCTGAAGCATCTACTTAAGGATCTTCGTGTGTTTTCTCCAGCTGTTCCTGTCCTTTACTCTGACAGCACTGCTGCTATGCACATTGCCACCAATCCAGTCTTCCACGAGCGCACCAAACATATTGAGCTTGATTGTCATACTGTGCGTGAGAAGATTGACAAAGGCCTCCTGAAGACACTTCATGTTCGAACCGCAGATCAGGTGGCCGATATTCTAACCAAACCTCTCTTCCCTCATCAGATTACTCATCTAAAATCCAAGATGAGCCTGATCAACATCCACTGCTCATCTTGAGGGGGACTATTGGTGTAAATCGATGTTGGTTTAGTCTGGATTAGCTTCCTTTTACTAATTCATGCTTTATCAATTGTATAGTCTCGGTTTACTATGGTTTACCTTTTTTCATACTTGTATATAACCTTGTACTCGATCATTATCATCTATAACAAGAAATCTTCTTTAACAAACTTTGTCGTTTTCCTCTGCAACGTAATAGGTCACACTAATGTAAAGGTACCCATTCTATTCGAACTTTGCATCTTTTGCTTCATTTGAAGTCCGGAATTTTTTAGATAATAAAGGCATTTCTGTTCTTACAATGTATGTAGAACATTGTCGGATTATCGGTCTCTGACGGCTATCTAGCAATAGGCTCGGAGAGTATTGAGGATGTCTACTCCCACTTCAAAGAAAAACAAAAAAAAGGACGAACTTCTGATCCGATGTATCACTCTGAAGCTATGGAACTTTTGATCTGATTTGTTTCAATCCATCGCGACTTCCTCGACCAGACCATCTCTCGTCACGCTAATCGGGTACGCAACCAAGTGGACACCGTTCATGTCCACGACCTTGTCTCCGCTGTAAATGTCCCACATCTGCTCCCCTATTGTCCGCAACCCTCGGACGCATTCAACACTCTCTGGCTCCGACAAGGATAACTCATCCACTGTGATCTGGCCACCTGTATGCTCGTACCAGAGCGACAACCGGTAAGCTCGAATTTCATTGGTGTTGGCTGTATCCGCTTGGTAGCAACCTATTGCAATCTCGGTGTCACGACAACCGTCCATTGATCTCTGGTTTATATTGGCTGATCCTATTAAAACGTATGCGTCGTCCACTACAACACACATAAAACATAACATCTTTTTATGTTAAACATAACATAACAGCATTTTCTGATGGGTGGCTGAAGATGAATTTCATACATTGTGACAGTGATGGATCTCCAGAAGACAAATCAAAGCGACGTTCCATGGAGTTACTTCATCAGAGACATGGTAATCAGTCTACAGAGTCATTGGAGTCCTTCATCAGCTTTTCGGACTCTTGCATTTGCTGATGGGCGGGCCAACAATTACCAGGAGACGGGAATTATCTGCTTAGATCTGAGCTTTCTGGAAATATTGAAGATGGGCAGACAGCCGATAACGACTCTATTAGGACAGCGTTGATGAAGAGTGCTGAACTGTTCCATATTAGTCTGAAATGTCCGGAGTAGACTTTCTAATCAGAAGTTTATATCATAGTTTTGGTCCTTTTGGAGCTTTCACGATGAGCAGGAGATAAGATAGGATTTTACGGTGGTGCCTTCCATAACTGTGGGTCCTAGTAGTTGCTTGAATAGATTAACTGCTCTGTCTTTGAGGGGGCACAAGCTGCATATGTAAGTGGAATGTGTCAGCAAGTTTGGAACTTTCTTAAGAAGAGAGCTATAGTTTCAAAGTACCTTCATCGTCTCCTATCAGTTATTTTACCCTTAGAGAGAGGAACTTTTCCACATATCAAGAGATCGTGAATGGCCTTGTTGATGATGTCGATGGTACATCAGTTTTTCGGTTTGCACTTTCCAAGGATGTTGACGTGCCTTGCAAAAACAGATCTTCCAACGAGTCAGGTATACGATCTTCCAAAGAAAACTTCCCTTGCGAGAAAGTTTATTTATCTAATTTCTGGTTGTATCTTCTAGAGGTTAGCTATCGCTTTGTTTGGCATATAGGTCCTTATATATGTCTATAATTTTTTGCATAAGACAGATTCATATTTTTTTTTATTTATGTCCGCTTGCCACTTGAGTCTTGGATTCTCTTTAGTGCTGTGACAATGGAGATTGAATCGGTCATTTTGTATTTTAAAGGATTTATGAGACTTGCTAGATTTCACATTAGTACGTTGATAGAAATGAATTGGTGGACTGATGGAGAAGTAGTTGTTCTTGAAGATTGTTCACTACAATGGTTTCTGCTGTTGCGTGGAAGAGAGTCCTTCAGAATTGGCTGGAAAGGATTAATATTAACCATGTTAACTTTCTGGAGGCTGCAATCTATAGATAAGAATAAATGCAAAGCTTTTGTAGATACGGAAGACATAGGATCAGCTCACTCAAGCCTGGAGTTAACAGCTACTGCTGTAGTTTTACTTAAATCGGTGTAGTTTTAGTAAAGGCAAATCTTTGAAGCTATAGAGGATCAGCTCACTTAAGCCTGAAGTTGACAGCAACTAACTGTAGTGTTTGCTTTGAGGCTTTATATTAATCTGAAATTATATCGGCGGAGGTTTTTGACCAGGGTGAAAGGTTGTATCCGATATTAACCTAGAGGTTACATTGTTTACTTCCCTCAAAAATTGATGAGTACAACTCATGAAAATTGATATCATCATATATACGGAGGTCACCACTTTCAGGGATGGTAAACAGCAATAGTGACAATGATGCCAATTCAGAGTCATCTTCAACATCACTCACTTGTTGTAATCTTACGAGTGGTTTTTGTTTCAGCGGGAACTTCTGCAAGGTAACATCTTCAGGTCAAAATTAACCAGACATCCTGTGACCAGCTGAAGCTTGGCGTACATATACAAAAACTAACCTCAATTAATCAGGAGTATTTTTGCAAGTTCCTTTCTTTTGTTAACCTTCCCATTACCAAGTCTTTCCCTAGCATTGCCCCTCTGAAAGAAGAATGGTACAAGTTAAAGTCATGGTAACCACTCAATCTTTCAAAACATATACTTGGTAGCGCACTGGAAAAGAAAATGGTGTCAGGATTAGCGTTGCGGAATTGACAGGTCTCTCGGTTGAAGAAGCTATGGGGAAGTCTCTAGTTTCAAAGCTCATTTCTCGTGCTCTGGAGATATATTCAGTTCTCCTGAATCTTGTAAAGTGAATCATATCATCCATCTACCTAATTCAATTTTCCTCTTGTTTGACCAGGATTTCCAGATGATTGCATTTTCTGCACAGATAGCATAAGCTGCATTTCTTGCAGCACGTGCGACTGAGCCTGGGAAGCCAGTGACAACTCTGAAATACTTTCTATGTGTTATATTATATCTTAATCCCTCTCTTTGCCACATTTGGTTGCTTGAGTCAGTCCAAATGTCTTCTTGCTGGTTCATTGTTAAGTTACCTCCCACATAAAAGGAATCTAAGTACAAGTCGTAAACAGAGCATAGAGAAATCAAAGTTACCTAAGAGAAATGAAGAATTGACAAAAATATGATGACCCTTTGGATCAGAAAGAAAAACCCAATAGTAACATGATTGCAACAAAAGAGGAGAAAACAAGGAACGGTAGAGGGAAGAGAGTGAAGGGGATAGTAGAAATCGAAGCACAACTTCAGACACTGATCGGCGGGAATGGCGAAATAAGCTAAAATACTTAATTCTGGCTAAATCCCAAATTATATAAATCCCTCTTAAGATTAAATAACAAAAGAAACAGATAAACTACTTGTGATTCATTGAGTCAGTTAGACAAGGACTGAGAGAGATACGAAATTCAGGCATATACAGAAGCAGAAAATAAGACCTTAGCGCCATATGAGTGTGAGAGAGTATTAAGTTTGAAGACAGTAGCAGACCACATGATGTTCCCCCAAACCTCACGCCCATCGAGTCGTACCTCCACGGAAATCTGGGCTGACCAGAGCTCCAAACTCTCAGAATCTTCAATCTGTTTGATCCAGAAGATGACAATGTTCCCAGCAGAGTTAGTACAGAGTTTGGTGATTTGATTTATGAACCCAACCTTTGTTGCTGCACCCTCATCAATATTACGAATGATGTGTCTTGAATCATAGAGGTGAGACTCTAGCTCACCCAAACCCTTCACCAACTTCCAAATCAGTTTATCTGGCTCACACCACAATATCATACCAAAATGAGTACAAGAGAATAACAGTTTCCCAATGACACACCAGTCCTTTCTGTAGCCTCGCATATCTAATTTCCCAAGACTTGTGGACAAGGTAGGCAAGAGTGAGATGGTGAAACTTTGTTTGTCCATATCCACTGCGTAGATTTTCTTCCCCTCTATCAAAACACTTTGGTGAATGATTCCTATTTTATTCTCGCAATCCAAAACTAAGGGAACCCAAGTTTCCGTCTTTGGATCGAATACCTCTGCCCAGTAATCATTATTATCATCCCCTAACCCACCAAACACGTATATCTTCCCGTCTACAAGGCTTGCCGACGCAGAAGCCCGAGCCATCTTCATGGACGGGGCTCGACGCCACGTGTGAGATAAACACTCCAGGAACCAAACATCCGAACACGGTTTGCCGTTTCTGATCCCACCCATTACATAGATCCCCGAATCCACCACCACGAAAGAGGACAGATCTGGAGCTTGATCAGGGTTCGACGGGATCGGACTCAGCCGACGATTACGGGTTAGGAGGAACCAGCGCGGGCTTGCTTCAGGAAAGATGCGTAAGCAGACGTAGGAAGATGCCTCGGTGCAACCAATCAGCCATCGCGTGCGGACGAGTTCAGGGGAAACTACGAGAGAGCGGTAGCTCTTGGAGACGAGAGAAAAGGCCGCGTGGTCCCGTCTCGACACCTGAGCCAGGCAGCTCACCATCACCGCATCTGGCAACGAGCATAAGCTAGACTCCTTCGTCTTCTTCCTCCTCTTATTGTCCGGTGCCGCTTCGGGGTCGCCGCAACCATTGGATATCGTCAAACGCAATCCCGATCTTCTCTTGATTGATTGATTACCTGATGAATCCATGTTTTTTTTGTTCTGAACAACCAGATCCAGACACACTATTTTATAAGTAGTTTTTTTCTATTTCCTCTTTCTAATTTCAAAAGGATTTGTAAAACCGACTCTCTTTAGTTTGTTTCTGCTATATGGCAGTTTTCCTTTTTTTTTTTTCTTTTTTGTCAAAACAATATTTCTTCTAAATATGAGAGAAATTTTGATGAATAACCAAACAACAAACGGATTTGTAAAACCCAGTCATTTTGTTTTGTTTCCGCTATATCGAAATTTCCTTTTTCTTTCTTTTTATCAAACAATATTTCTTGATGATATTAGGAAAATTTGGATCAATAACCAAAGTCAATTTTATATAAGTGTATAACCAAAAAAAAAAAAAGAATTTGTAAAACCATTCATTTTTTTTGTTCTGCTATCTCAAAATTTCCTCTTTTTTTCCTTTTCTTTTTGTCAAACAATATTTAAGTATGTATTGATTAGGCCTGGGCGTTCGGGTACCCGTTCGGGTTCGGGTCGGGTCCATTCGGGTTTCGGGTTTTCGGGTTTGAACATTTAGGACTCATTCGGGTATTTTAGAATTTCGGTTCGGGTTCGGGTCGGTTCTATTCGGGTTCGGGTCGGGTACCCGAAATTTTTTTAAAAAAAATAAAATTCAATTAATTTTAAGTTTAAATCAATTAAATTTGTCAAATATAGCTAAAAATTTCATATATTTTATTTATCTTTGATATTTTAGTTATTTTTGTCTAAAAGTTATACATATATTTAGATTTATAAATATAATTTAGGATAAATAAGCTATATCAAATCTAAATATTATTAATATTTTAGGAATATAACTGTATTTCGGTTATTTCGGGTACCCATTCGGTTCCCGGTTCGGATCGGGTTCGGGTTCGGGTTTTCGGATATTGAAATTTAGGACCCGTTCGGGTATTTTAAAAATTTCGGTTCGGGTTCGGTTCTACTTTTTTCGGTTCGGTTCGGTTCGGTTTTTCGGGTTCGGTTTTTTTGCCCAGGCCTAGTATTGATGATACTTTTCTCTAACTTAGCCCAATTTATTAATGCATGTTATCGATTTCCATCCAAGTTTTATGTTTGATATAATATTAATTTTAATTGTCCCTCTAATTTGTCCCTCTCCACACACGATCCAAAATGATTTTCGGAATCTAAAAATTAACAGAGAGATTAGAATTTCAGACATAGACAGAAGCAGAAAATAAGACCGCAACACCATATGAGTGTGAGAGAGACACTCGAGGAACCAAACATCTGAAGTGGGTTTGCCATTTCGAAAGTGAGACGTACGTTAATTGCAGGTTTTCTCTGTTTTGATATTTGGGAGAGGATATAGATTTAAGAGGCCAGAAATGCAGGTGAACTATCACCGCTTTTTGGAAAGCTAAAATTTCGTAAACTTACTGTTAAATCGTATATTTATCCTATGTTTTTTAAACAAGTAAAATACGGAGAGCTCCGTAATCTTATCCTAGAATTAAAAAGTACACGTGGCGTGTCCGGAAGCATGTACTTTTGTTTTCTCGTTCTGCCATTTGTCGACTTGTCTCAATCCATTCCATGGAAATGGAAACTCCATCTGCTCATTCAATGCTCGCACCAATACATTCTCTTCCATTCACCAAAACAATAATACAAACAATTTTGAAAGACTAAAAACTCTGATGCATTTATAAATCTGAGAACATACAAGCACAATCTTCTACGCTTCAAGGCCACCACAACCTATGATCCATATCATATGTTCTACCACATTATAGCGCATAAATCAATACTAACGAATATTTCTTATTTGTTCATTCATTAGGTCTTCAACCATTTTGGTATTATTAGTCGAGCTGTCCAACCCGCGTGTACACGGAATCATGTTTGTTTAATTTATGTTTTTCTAGATTAAATGTGTTAAAAGCATATGGTATTTAAATTTTTTATTAATTATTTCTTAATTTTTTTAAGATTCTTTTTGTGTTTTTTTTGTGTATTTTTTAAGATTCTAATAAGCAGAATAAGTACTAAAATGATTTATCAGCAAAAACACACAGAAATTCTACCATTTTTAATATGCAATTTTTTTTACTAGTAGTATTATGTAGCATTTTTATATTATCGGTTTTAGAAAAAAATATGTTTTTTTTTTTACAGCAGAAAAATATATGTTAGATATGTCTCAAATGTACAATTCATGTAATAATTGGGGTGTATAGTTCTACTAAGTATAGCCGATGAACGAAAGGTAAAGAATGGTTCATTGAAAGAGTGAAAAGTATCGGCTGCTGAGAATATGTTGATAAAATCAATCAAAATATAAGATCTTTTTTTTTTTTGATGAAATGTTAAATTGATTGGAACCGATGGCAACTTAAGTTATTTACATATCAAAAAGGAAAAAGTAATTGAAAGATAAGAAAAATCCCGTCACATAGCACCACTTGAAGATCTAGAAGAAAACCATCTCTGAAGTAGTCCCTGATATTTTGGTTTCGCATAATACCTTGTAGACATAAACCGAGAACGGATAGATTTGTCAATGATTTTCGCCATCTGTGTAATAGACCGAGACATGTGTGTGTGCTTCCGCTTGTTCCTTTCCTGCCAGATATAGTAGATAACCGTTTGGAACAGAAGCCGCAAGAGTATGTAGAGCTGGGAATATGAGTGAAAATCCACGGGTCCCGCGGGTTTAAACCCGCCGCGGGACTGGTGCGGGTTAAATTTTTTTCAAACTTGTGTTGATGCGGGGCGGGTGCGGGTTGAAATTTTTAACTGCGGGGCGGGTGCGGGTTGACGTATTTTATTTTGCGGGTTCGCGGGTACCCGCAATTTAATAAAAAAAATCAAAAATAATATTAATTTTAAATATTTATCTATTTTTAATTAAAATATTATAAAAATATATAAATATATAAAAATTATATTTTAATTTCTAAAAAATCGATTATTTTTTTAAAAAATATTTATTTTCTATTATTAAAAACAAAATTATAACTAAAAATATATTTTTTTTTTTATTTTTTTTTGTAGTTTGCGGGTTACCCGCGGATTACCCGCAATTTAAGCGGGGCGGGTGCGGATGTATTATTTTCTTCTGCGGGTTATGCGGGTTGCGGATTCTACGGGTCAAAAAAAATTCAGATCCGCCGCGGGGCGGGTCAAGCGGGTCGGGTTGACCCGCAAACCCAGCACTAAGAGTATGTAATTGAGACGATCATAACCATGGTAGGAAAGCCTTAGCAAGGTTGCTCCCCAATCAGGGTCTGGCGGAATCCCCCATAGATCCCCAGGACCTCAATCCAAAGCGTGAAAGAGTAAGGGCAGGCAAAAAATAAGTGGTCACGCGTCTCGTCAGGCTCGCCACATAACAGACAGTGATGTGCGATCCCCCATTCCCTCGTTCTACTGCCTGTAGCGAGACGATCCCGAACAGCCAGCCATGTAATGAAAGAAAACCGTGGTACTCCATGCGAGAACCAAACGACATTTCTCCAGTCGAACTTCGGTTTGCATTGTCGCAGTTGATCCCAAGTGCGCGAGGAGGAGAAAAAAGGCTTGAACACATCCGTCTGTGCTTCCATATATCAATATCAACTCCGTTTTCCGGCTCTGGGATTGGATATCTGAGTAGTTGCTGCATTCCATGCCGGAGCTGTATATCACGGCATCGTTGTAGAGACGTAGGAAGGCGAGATAAACCTTCAGCCACCGTGGAGTCCCTTGCAATACCTAGTCTATGCGGTCCCAATTCACCGACAACATCAATGAGGCGCCCATTTTGGTGCCAAAGATCAGACCAAAAAGAGATTGATCTGTTACGTATTTCCAAACGTAGGAATTAGGCAGCTTTAGGCCTTAACTTCAAAAGTTTCCTCCAAACCCATGATCCCGCAGTCTTACTTCTGATGTCCCAAAACGTTTCGCCTTTTAGGAGATTTTGCTTAATCCAAGCAACCCATAGTGATCATGAGTCATCAAAATTTTTCCAAATTAGATGTAAGGCAAAAACTTGTGATACATCCCTCAAACGTCTTATCCCTAGACCCCCTTCTTCTCGTGGAAAGCAGACGTTCTCCCAAGAAACTTTCGACTTAGCATGATCATGAGGAGAACCACTCCACAGGAACGCGGACGACATACTCTCAATCTCTGAAAGACAACCTTTCGGAAGCTGGAAAGCTGAGCACCAGAAGTTTGCAATACTTGCAATAACAGATTTGATTAGGAGAAGCCTTCCCACAAAAGATAGTGATTTACTTGTCCAGGACAAAAACCGATTACACACCTTCTCCACTAATGGGGAGTAGTCAACCCGAGTTAAGATCTTGGTTGAAAGTGGCAAACCGAGATATTTAATAGGTAGATCAGAGATGGAGAGACCTAGACGCATTGCCTCCTACTCTAGGACAGGTCGTCCAATGCCTGCTGCAAACACTGTTGACTTTCCAATATTTATATTAAGCCCAGAATACTTTGCAAATTCGTCGAAAACAGACAGAGTAGCATGTAAAGAAGCAGGGGAACCATCAGTAAAAACCATGATGTTATCTGCAAAGCTTAAGTGCGTAAGATTCACCTCTTTACATGTTGGATGGAAACCAATTATTCCACTTGCCGCTCTGTTAAGTAATCATGAAAGAGCATTACTCACAATGACATAGATATATGGCGAGAGAGAGCACCCCTGGCGGACACCTCTCATGCTTGGGAAAAAACCTTCAAGCTCCCCATTTACTGAGACCAAGAAAGCAGCAGTATCTATGCAACACATGACCCATACTATGAACTGATCAGGCAGATTCATAGCCCGCAAGACAGCCTCAATAAAATCCCATTGCACTGTGTCGAAAGCCTTTGAAATATCCAACTTAATGGCAGATCGAGTAGTGATGTTCTTCTTGTGGTAATCCTTGACAACCTCAGTGGCAAGCAAGACGTTTTCCAAAAGCAGCCTTCCCTTTACAAAAGCACACTGGTTAGGTTCAATTGCATCACCCATTGTAGCTTTTAATCTTCTTGCAATGATTTTTGATATGACCTTATAAATAACATTACAGCATGCGATTGGCCTGTAGTCCGTCATTTTTTTTGGATCTAGTGTTTTAGGTACCAGTGAGAGCAAGGCCGCATTGGTACCGCGGGGAAGGAAGCCAAATAGGAAGAAAGACTGTACCGCTATGACAAAGTCTGCACCCACCACTGTCCAAGCAGCTTTGTAGAATTCCATAGGAAACCCGTTCGGTCCTGGGGCTTTATTTGCAGGCATTGAGAAGAGAGTGGATTGTATCTCCTCAGGAGTGACAGGCCTTACCAGAGTTTGTGCGAGGTCCACATGACAACGATAATCAATAATGTCCCTCATATAGTCTGCTGAGATACTTTATAGGGCTGGCTTATGTTGTAGAAAATTCTGAAAATGCTGTATTGCCTCAACTTTGATGGCATTAGGGTCAGTTATAATGATTCCCTCCGAAGTTGTAATCTGGCGGATAGTGTTCTTTGAATTTCTGCTCTGCACGATCTTATGATAGAATGTAGTATTCTGGTCTCCCAAACCTAGCCACTGTATTCTAGATTTTTGGTAAAGGAACTGTTCCTCAATACCTGATATGTAGTGCCAGTACTCCCATGCGCTGGACGCAGCCTCAAAGTTTTGTTGATTTGGATGCTGAACTGCAGTAATTTGTTTTGTACACAGATCAGCATAAGCATCTTTTGCTTTCCCGGAGATGTCCCCATAGTAATCCCTATTCAGTGCTCGTAAACCACTTTTTAACATTTTAAGTTTGGATTGGAATATTGACAGAGCAGAACGGGAGTGGCAAATAGGAAAGGTAGCAGACCAGACTTTCGTTACCTCCTCCAAGAATCGTTTGTGAGTGGCAAGATGGTGGAAGAATTTAAACGGCTTCCTGTTTCCAGCTAAAGGAGCACTTAACTGAGCCCAGAATCTCGTATGATCAGAAATCCCTCCTGCTTCATAAGTTGCAAAAGAATCGGGAAACATCGAAAGCCAACAGTTATTTACCAGTACCCTATCCAATTTTTTTACTTATTGGATTTGCATCCTGGTTGTTTGTCCAGGTGAACAATGGACCCACTTGAGCCAGATCGTCCATACCACATGTATGTAGAGTGTTCTGAAAATCCCTTATTGCGCCACCAGCTAGGGCGGCGTCTCCATGCGAGTGTTCTTGTATATCCCTCGTTACATTGAAATCTCCGAGAACAATCCAAGGGTTAGAACTTCCTGCAACTGAATCAGAGATCACTTCCATTTCCCTCCAAAGATTTCGCCTGTCCATTGCTAAGTTTAAGGCATAAACAAAGGAACTGAGAAAATTTTCGCCAGAATTTCGATATTTTACCCAGCAGGTGATCATTTGTGCACTAGAGCAGACTGGTATAACATCAACTTCTTCTGACCAACATACCCAAATTCTTCCCAATCTGTGATTGTTGTAGTTGTTACAGCAACTCCATCCCGGAAAGGTCGAATCAAAAATAGACTTGAAAGAAGCCTCCTGCACACGTGTTTCTAGCAGACAACCTAGGGATAGCTTTGCAAATCTATCCCATTGGCTTACTACCTTTTGTTTGCGTGGCTCATTGAACCCACGCATGTTCCACGCAAAAATTGACGACATCAGTGCTTCCTGGTGGAAGCTTTCTTTGATTGATTCAGGAACGCGGCTTGAAGCAAGTCTTTTTTGCTGAGTATAGGCTTCCTAGCCTGTTTTTTTTTCCCAACCTGAGCCGGAGGTGCTATTACATTTGTTGCTCCCAGACGATTCTCATCCGCAACCCCTGCATCATCACTATCTGTCTGTTCCTCTTTCTCTATAATTTCCCCATCCTCTGGAAGATCCTGCAGTAGGTGAAAACCATTAAGAGAGACACTCGGGTTAGGGTCATGATATGTCAAGGCGTCTTTGCGAGGAGATGCTGAACCGGTTCTGTGAGCAACTGTTTTCCAGTCCGTGGTAGCTTTAGAATCTTCCACCAGAGTCACCACATCCACCGAGCTTTGCTTGGAAGCGACTTCATCAACATTCATTTTAGTTGGAGTTCCTGACAATTCCCCTTTTGAATTCTCTAACTCATTCATAAGATTGAGCACCACTTCCTTCCCATGTTCTTTTGATTTTTGTTGTTCTTTTTGGCCCTCTGATTCCACTTGTATCACGATCTTTTCAGTCTGAGTATTCGATAGAATGCGAACTTCTGTCACGGATGAACATTCTTTCTCCTGGTGTCACCAGCGAGAGCATATATTACATCGTGGAGGGAGCCACGGATAAGCGACCGAAACAGTTATTTTTTCCCCCTCACGACTCTTGAAGGAGATTTCATGAGGCATTGGTTTCTGCAAATTAACCTCAATGAGGACCCTAGCAACATCAAGCTTTAGACACCTCTCTGTTTGGGAATGAAGCTTCACGAACTTTCCGACCGCTCTTGAAAGAAACTTAAGTCTAACATGAGAGGAGATAACCTGGGACATCATGAAAATCCACCCAGAGAGGCATTGCAGTGAGGTCCGGCGGGGAATGAGCTGTCACCGGAGTCCATTCGTTGATCACTAAAGGAATATCCGCAATATGCCAGTATTTTCTTTTCAACACCCGAGCTCGCATTTGATCATCTTCTATTCGGAACAGGACTGTTTTACGATTCACGAACTGCACATCAATTTTTGCGTTTCTCCCTTGATTTGACCAAATTCGATTTACCGTTGAGTGGATCGAGCCGATGTGTGGTGCGTCACCCATAAAATATCCTACAACGAATGCTTTCCACAGAGGCACAGCATCCGTAATTAGCTCCTCCGGGATCTCCAGATCCACCACACCATTTGTGACCACCACATCTGGGATATCCAATATCGGGCAAGAATTTTCCCCATCTGTAACCACGGCCGAGAAAGAAGCTTTCTGAACTGAAGCGATCTCCTGGGTTAGAAGCTGTTCGGATTGAGTTGGAGGTCACGCCGGAGGAACCGGCGATTCCATAGTGGCGGTGGTCGTCACTATTGAGAATACGAAGATCGCCTTTTTCAGTCGAGAGCTTTTGCTTTTTTCTGTTTTTCAAATTTCAACTCCTAGTTCAAAATATAAGATCTTTATAATATGTACATGTTTAAATTCCTATTATAGCATTATAAATTTTATTTAATTTTGCCTAAATGTAATTCTAAACAGTGTTTATTAAAAAAATTAAAATGTTAACAATTTTTTTAAATACTAAAAATCACAATTAAAAAGAAAGAAACTATTTTTTCAATATTTGTAACTTGATTTTATATCTATTTTATATGAAATTTTATCAACTAATTATAAGGATAAATGGTCAATGTGTATATAAATAACTAAAATTGAACAAATTGAACAATGAGGAAGTTCTACGAGGTCAGGTAAGCAACTACTGGACATTCAAGTCAAAACAAAAACATTCGTGGCTAGCAAACAAGTTGATAAAAATTAGAGATGTGGCTTACAAATGGATTCGGCTTAAAGTTGGCAATGGACGGTCATGCCGTTTTTGGTCGGATCATTGGTCACCATATGGAAGCTTATCTGATTTCCTGGACCCGACTGAAATACCACGAATGGGCATCAACAAACACACGACTCTAGCAGACCTTAACCGCAACGGCGTATGGCGACTATCACCAGCGCGATCAGATCGACAAGTTGAAGTGCATGCCTACTTATCCACCATCACTCTCACTTCCTTCGATGACTACTACTCTTGGGAGCCTGATGGAATGGGTTCATCAACATATTCTATAAGAAAAATATACAACATTCTCACGCCGCACAAACCAAAAGCCCAGTGGTTCAGTATTATCTGGAATAAGAGAGGAATTCCTAAGCATAATTTTATTACCTGGTTGTTTCATTTGAACAAGTGTCCAACTAGGGATCGCCTCTCATCTTGGGGTATCACTACATACACGATTTGCCTTCTTTGCAGCCTCTTGCAGGAATCTCGCGATCACCTATACTTCGGATGTTCCTTCACGGCAATGATTTGGAATCACGTCTGCCACCGATGTCAGCTTCCATTCACGGCTTCTTGGGAATCAGCTATGACGGAGCTTCTGTCCCTTCCCTCCACGGGTGCCCATAGAAGTTTAGCAGTGTTAGCGTGGCAAGCAACACTCTACTACATCTGGGTGGAAAGGAACCACAGACTTCACCGCCAAAATTATAAACATCCGGACTCCATCCTCCGACAACTCGACAGTACAATCAGAAACAGAATCACAGGCTTACGATCGATGAACCCACGGCTTGCCTCTGAAATGTTACAACTCTGGTTTCGCACAACGATCACTCCCCCATGAAAATAAATCTTCCTCGGCATCTCCGTCTCGAGACGTCTCAACTATCGGTTTCAAATTAAATCTCCTCCCTTTCTAAAACAGCTTATTTTGTATCTGGGCTTAAATGACCCATTATTCTCTTAAGTCCAATATTGGGCTTGTCAAACATTTTTGTTCTCTTTTCAGCATTTAAATAGTAAACCTTCTTTAAAAAAAAAAAATTGAACAAAGTAGTGGTTTGTTTGCAAATTAGTGCTAACTAGTATTTAGCCCGTGCGTTGCACGGGAATTAGAATTTGTAAATAATATTAATATTTGTAAAAATAATTAAAAATATAAATATTATGTAAATCAATATAAATCATAATTTAAAATTTTAAAACGCTTAAAAACAAAAAGTTATTACTATTGGCTTATACTGTTATAATTAGGATTCTTAAGTAATATTATTATTATCCGTATAAATAGTTAAAAATTTAAATATAGATTGAATTAATAAAAATTAATAATTTTAATTTTGAAAATAGATTATGTATGGACATGCTATGCATGGACATTAACATTTTAAATAATAAAATTATATGGATAAATGGTAAAAAAAATTAGTATTATGTGAAATAGCACAAAATCGGTAATTAAAATTAAAGCTCTTTTTAAAGATTAGAGTCAATGTCGAAGATAAAGAGATATCATAAACCTTATCAGTTTTGCGGTGCTACACTTAGAACTGAAATAAAAAAACAAATATTACAAAATTACAAAATGAGAGAGAAATTTTTTTAGGAAATGAAACCGTTGATATGATTATGAGTTATGAAATTTATTTATCAAACTAACTGGTGGTGATCTGAGAAATTTTAAGGACTTATATTTTTTTTTTTGGTTTTTAGGGACTTAGATATCTGCAGTTATAAAAGATTTTTTTTTCATTGAAATATTCTTACAAAATTAAGTATTTGCAGTTTTTTTATCGACATCTTTTTTAAAAAAAATTAGTATTTGCAGCTTAAAAAAAAGGGAATCAAAAGATTTTTTTTAATTTTTTAGTATTTACATATATCTAAATATATAAATACTATTTATATTCATAAATTGTATAGTCTAAATATTTTTTGTAAGTGATAAAATAGTTTACAATATGAATACAAAAAGATAGGAAATAAAAAAAGAAATAAGTTTTTAACACTTTACCCATAACTTCTAACTAAAAAACTAAAAAATTGAAAATTTATCATAGTTAACTAAAAGAAAAAGTTGAATGGCCCAATAGTATGAATTGCAGATCGGGGTCGGGGAAAAATAACCAGTAAACAGTTTAAATCATTTGGATAACTTAAGAGTCAATTTTGGGCCATTTTGTAGAGATTTAATCAAAAGAACAAAAACATTACTAAGCCTGCCTAAGCATTATCCATAAAACCCGAGCTGACCGAGCGATTTAAAATGATGCCTATAGAATAATCTCGAAGTTAATGATAACAATTTTCTGAACACATGTATGAGATTGAAAAATTTAGAGAATACAAAGTCTAAAGTCTAAATTAATACACCATCATTTTCTAGTGCGTTTAATCAGTAATAAGAAATTACATACTCGAAGTTTTAAGAGTCCTCAGTCTTGCATCCTTTGTGGCTCAGGTGGAAACATTACTTTATTCGATTGCTTCCTAGGCAACTTCGTTAGGCTATTCTATCTCCCTTAATGCAGGGTTGTCTCCTTTGTGTCAGTCGACTTCCTCCTCTCCGGCCTCGCACTGTTAACTCGGTATAGTTTTCCTAAGCTTAATCTACACACAAAGTTACCAGAGAAAAACAAATTGTTAGCTAGAGAGCAACTGAATGTTTGTTTCCAAATATATAATAAACAAAAAAAAAGTATCAATTAGTGAATGCGAGTTTCCCCTTTCACATTAAATAGTAAATTGCTTCCACTTTGAAGTGAAATTAAAAGAATGGTTAAGAATCATACCTTCTCTTCTCATTTTGGTAATTAGCCACATCATTATCGTCTTCAGCAATAAAAACTTGTCGAGTGAATCATGAAACTCTTGCAGGATGGGTCAGCTTCCTTTATATCGTGAATACACCAGAGGATAACCATTTACCTGTATAAATCCATCTCCTATGCCACTGATACGCTTTCCTTCACGATCCCAAGCACATGTTGTAACTGGAATCCTCCCCGGTCTAGCAGGCTTGGGCTTAATAACCTGTCTAAGAAACAGTTAACCTGATGTCACTTGCATGCGATAATCAAACCAAGATATCAACATTGTTATACGTGACGGTACGTACCTGCCTCTGGCTTAGAAGTTATTAACATCCCATTATACGCAAAGATCGGTCTTCTGAAGAAGTCAGAGTGGTTTCCTTATTCCGCAAGTCAACCCGCAAATGTGGCCCTTAGTGTTCTTCAGATCATGGATGTACATATCTCCCTTCATGAGTTCACCAAGGGTAAGACCATCACGATCATAAATCAGAGAAAAAGAAGAAACAAACGTGAGCAATTCAATGGTTGAAGAGAAATCGTTTTGTATGAAACACACCTTAGCTTGTGCCGAGCCAATAACGCATAGAAACTGACCAGAAGTGGGGCTCCAGCTCAAGCTGCGAACTTGTTGACCTTCAGATGGTTCCATCTGCTTAAAAGACTCAAGTCTCGAGTTCATGCCTAGGAAATCGTACATACGAACAGTGTAGTCATAGCTACCAGAAAGAACCCTATCTCCGGGCGAGAGATGAAACAATATGTTCCAATCATAGATTTGTTGGTGAAGAAGCTTAGTTGCGGAAATCTAATCACACGCAAGACACACGTAATATAACTAACATTTGGTAAATATAAACAGATTGGATACTTGAATTAGGAGGGGAATATATTTAGTAAATGATTCAGCAATGTAACTAAAAGTTTTGATTTCGGTACATAATACGGATGTCGTTCCATTTTTATAGACAAACAACGAACCTTCTGAATAGATGATTGCAATTTGATAACCTAAAAAATGACGAAAGAATCAAACAATTAGCAAATGAGAAAAAAAAAATTACCGACGACGAAAGCTTAACAAATTGAGATTAGAGAAATTGCAAATTGTGTTTGTGGTTAATTTCTCCTTGCAAAATAATTTATTAATATTGTAACAGAGAAATTTTTATTACCTTATTCACGTTGCCATTGCTATTTTTTTTTTTCGTTCGACATTGATGTTGTTCTTCTGTGGGAAACAAAACACAGATAACTGAACTTATTATTATAAATTATATTCCATTGTCAACATAAATAAAATCCCATGAAGAAACAAATATATGATGATAAGTTACTCAAGACCTTAATCATATCACGGCAATTGGAATTAGTTGAATTGAAGCCGTGACATAGATCATGTTCGGCAAAAGTAGATCGATAAGATTTTGCTGAAGAAGAAAACATAAATTTTCTATAAAAAAACTGTACATCTGCTCTAAATTGAAGAAATTTCTACAACAACAAAAGAAAACAGTACCTACCTGATTTACGGACTTTATAGATCTACTCGGTCCCGATAAATTGAAGACAACTTTGAATTTTGAATTCGACTGAAACATATCCACAAGAGACCGTTAGAAGTTTTGGAGAAAAAGAAAAGCACAAATTCAACATCTGGAAAATTACCTCGACTTGACGAAAAATTTGTGGTTTTTGAGGAGAGTTGAAGAAGGAGAGAACTTATGAGATTCTTGATCAGTTGCGACAGAAACAGATTAGGAGAAATAGAAGAAGAAGGAGAAAGAAGTGTATATATATAGGAAAAGGAGTTGAACAGATTGAAAACCACGATTACACGAACTTGGTGGTTGAAAACGAAAAAGTAGGGATTTGGCAGCAAAATAAGGAGGAAAAGATCGTTGATATAAGAGTGGAGAAAAAAAAATAGGGTAGGTTTTTTTTTCCAAAACAGGTTTTAATAAATAAAGTTTTTTAAAAAAAACTAAAGCAAAAGCCATGTGGCAGAACCTGATTCGCCAGGTGACTTGTGCTTTAGTATATTAAGGATTCTGCAAATTCCCTGGAAATATTTAATTGTTTTTGACCTCATATTGTCATTTATTTATAGTTTTGGCCAAAAGCCCGTACGAAAAAAGGTTTTGCCTTCACGTTCTGTATCTCCTAGGTCGTCGTTTCACCACGTTGCTTGCGTGGAAAGAGAAGCGAGGATTAACAAAAAGCGAGAAATTTAATCAATAAACCCTCATTGCGAAGTAAAAATCGTAGGCCCAAAATAGATTTTCTTTCCTGAGAATTTAATCTTTGTGAAGCTGATGCTTTTCTACAAATTAAGAGACGAACTGTGCTTGCGATGTGTGGTTCGATTTTCTCGGTGCCTCTTGAACCCAAGTACTTCTTATCTTCTTCTTCTCCTTTTGCCTTTCTTTTATTGCTTCTAGAGTCCAGTGGTCAAGAAGCTTCGTCGTGTTTGTCTTTTATGTTATCAAAAGTTTGCATTTTTTTCGGATATATATATCTGATTTTGGTCCTTTAAAATCATTACTTTCTTTCTAAATTTCTTTGCTTTTTCGACTCTAGCTTAGGCTTTTTTTGGATGGGATCATGAAATGGCTAGAAAACCAAACGAAACTTTAGCACCGAGCAAATCAGTTGTGATGTGAAACAACTGGAGAAAGAGGAGCCAACCTCTGACGCCCCGCAAGAATGTGTTGAGCCGAATGAAACTTCTTCGTCCAGCTTTGGTAAGTAGGACTACTTGTTACCGAAGATGGGCTTAGAAGTATAATACAATTCACCAACTTCCCTCCACCGGTTTGATCCCCAGAACACGAATAGTACCTCTCCATAGACTTAGCTGATAACAGTTGTGCAGCGTGCGACTCAGTTGGACAGTCCACAAGGAGAACAATAGGACCAGGAACTGAAGGTCCCATCACATCACTCGGATAAACCTAATATATCAAAGCATGAACTGTCTATTATAATTCTATACACTCAAAGAGAAGAAAAATAGTTATTGAACCAACCAACATACCGTAATGTCCTTTTCGTCTGACTTCACTGATTCTCCGCACTGAAGTTTACTATATTTTGGACCAGGCTTGACACCAAAGATTTTCTTGGCCTTCTCTAAGTCAAACTTTCCCTTTATTTCAGCTATTTCACATGCATATACAACTGAGATCTCACCGGATTTGCAGCAAGATTCTTCTTCCTCAGAGCGAGATGGTTCTAAGGTAATGGCGGATATTTTCACAACTTCGTCATCCACAAGAACAATAGGATCAGGTGTACTGGAGGGACCAAAACTCCGTGTATGAACCATAGCCGCACGTGGAATAAAACACTGCATTGCATCAACTAGTAACTTCAAATCTGAAGGACCCCATACATTCACCATTGAAACAAAAACAATGAAAAATATTTTAGCAATTTCATACACATAGAAACACACACACACAAGATTTAACAAGAATACTCACCGAAAGCCCTTCTTCACCGATACCAGCTAGGGTAAGTAGAAGACCTATGGCATAAAAACAAGAAATTTTTAGAATTACATAAACTAAAAGGTCAGGCAACAAAGACACAAGTCTGGAACAAACCTGGAAGTCCACCTGCAACGTTACAAGCCATGAATATACAAGAAATTGACCAGTAAGTGATCAATTTCGTAACAGTAAGTGATTTTAGTGATATATACAACAAATTGACCAGTAAGTGATCGAGAATCATACAATACTAGAAACGTAGAAACATCTCCAAAATAGATATTACCTCTCCAGAATTAAAGATGAATCTTTGTTTGTCAAAGAAGAGTAGTACAGAAGACTATGTGTCTTGTGTATCCATTCCCGTTCCTAGAACCTACAAATTGTTTTTTTTTTTTTCTAATGAATTTTTAGACAACAAAATAGTATTTTTGAGAAAAGAGGAAAATTGAAACGAGAAATCTACAATGTAACCTGTGCGTAAGCAGTAGTGTTGGGATTGAGCTTGCGGATTTTTCGTTCGAGATTCTTCGTAGTCTTAGTGATATTGTCAAATCCTTCAGCTCTCCTCCTATTAAACTCGAAAGGAGAAGACTTGGGACTAGTATCGGCATCGTTCTTCTCCATTGAAGACGAAGAAGAGAAAGATCGTTGAGAAAAGGATCTGAGAGAAAGAGGGAAAGAAGACGACTTTAGAGGCCAAGAGAGGAGAAAGCGTATGTTTTTAGGTAAATAGAGCATTGTCATTGTGTTTAATATCATCTCTGAAGAAGAAGCTGAAGTCTTAGACGACATGAGAAAGATACATCTCAACCTTATAGATTCAGAAGCCAATCGAAATCTAAATACATAAGAAATCAAATTTCAGGAGTGTCATATACGATGATGTGCAGACGAGTAAAAGCTGACACCTTTAAGAAGCGCTCTCTTCTGTTATCGTCAAGTCGCCACCAGTTGGTGCTAGTTGCTACACTGTACACAGTCAACTTCGCTCTCTTCTCTCTCAATTTGTTTTCTTTGCATTTTGTCTTGGATCTGTTTTGTCGCCACATCTTTTATGTGGATGGATCAAATATGGGCTTTTCTTATTAGTAATAAAAGGAGACAAACATTTCTGTAAAAATATATAAAACATGTGCCATGGCTTTAATTCACGTAACTAGACAGTTCGGATTACTGAGGTTAATCGTCTAGCCGATGAATTAGCAACTTATGCATTCTCTCTTCCTTTAGGCTTTCATTCTTTTGATTCTGCTCCGCATTTACTTGTTCCTATTTTGCAAGACGATATGACTGAGCTTGCTTTGCCTCGTCAAGTTCGTGTGTAAGTGACAGTCTTTTCTTAATAAACACCCGAGAGTTTCCTCCCGGTTCTTCACCACAAAAAAAAAGAAAAATTAGACATGACAGGTTTTTCAGATTGCCTTTCTACTCAAAAAAACTGAATCATAAAAACACTAAACGAAGCAAATTTTTATTAAAAAAAGGAATCCATACTTCAGTTCTATTGAGAAGGAGCTAAACTTGCATCATTTGCTGGGGGGTCAAGACTGCCTGCGGTTCTTTGTCTTTTAAGTCGTTAACCCCTTGAAGAAGTCATTACCATAGCCCACATCAATAAGCCCTAGTCCCACAAGTATGCGGAAGCATAACGCCTGAAATTTCTGCACAAACGTATGAGCTTTTCCTGCAACCAAAAACGGAATCTCAGAAGACAGAAACAAAAAACATAAAAGCATTTGCGTTTGTAAGATCTACGCCAAAACACAAACGTGGATCAGAATTGTTTACCTCTCTCGCCCAATGTTTCTTGCAGTCTAAGCTTTGGTGGAGCTACATCCTCCGCGAACGCCAAACCTCTCTGAGATTTCGGTTTAAGTGATTGATCCAAACCCATTTCCGGTACGAGCTGCTTGAGATCGGATTTGCGTTCTAAAAGCAAGATCGAGGCCGGTGAATCTTGCTCCCAACCCACACTTTTATCGGCTCCATACCATGCATTGTCTATGTGCTGGGTAAGTCCATCGTATCGGAAACTTGGAGGATAAAGAGATCCATTGTCATTGTCGTTAGGATTTGGGTACTTGGACAGAACCTGATCCTCTGTTTCGGAAGAACAGAGACATTGCAGCTCAAACAGATCTTTAAGCATCGGTGTAGGTGTGATCCCTTTTTCCTCTGCTTTGGACTCTTCTATATCTTTCAGCTTTCCATAGATTTCATTGCCAGTGATTTTCTCCGTTACAAATCTATTTGCAGATGACCTTGCCAGCGATCTGTTTCTGCTTAGTCTGCCTGGTTTATCCGGGGAAGGAGTCACAGGAAGTTGTTTCTTGTCAAGCACGTAACTCCTGTTTACGGATTGCGAATGAAGCCAGCTGTTGATCCTTGAGAACTCTGTTCCACCCATCTTGGAACCAGGTTTTCTCGCAGATCCGGGCCCCATCTTCTGTACTTTTGGCTTGTGCTCAGACACGACCAACTTAATATCACATTCAGATATGTCCTGACTATCAACCGTTGCCGCATCATCTGATGCATTCCGACGCATGACGCAAGTCGATTTCGAAATGCTCCTCTCTGATGAGTCACCCACAGAATCAAATCCGTTCTTCTTCATCGGAAGACACACAGATTCAGCTCGGACAGATATGATTGAGTTCCTTCTAGACTTAAATCCTGGACCATTGGAGATTACGCTAAAATCTGTCCCAGATAATCTTCTGTTGCTACTAGCTGTCGGTCTCATGAAGCTAGGAATGACATCTGAAGCCCGTCTTGATTTGTTTCTCCGTATCTTTGGAGTAACTTGAATATCTTCTCTTATCTCATCCACTTCTGCTTCTTCAATAACATGAGGCTTACCAGAGAGTTTCTCCAATGTCTCGTTTAGAGATCTGATCTCTTTTAACGTGGTCTCACGCTCTTGCTCGATCTTTTCCATCATCTTCTGCAGATTCATCATCACAGCCTCTTTTTTCTCTTGTTCTTCCTACGCGTCAAAAGAATCTTAAACCCATGAGAAAGTGTAACACTCTTAAAGAAAGTCGATGTCTTATGCAAGTTATTTAATTCCATTACCTTTGATTCGTCCTGCCCTAAATGGATGGTCTTTGCCCTCGTTGCGAAATTTAAAGAGCATATGGTTTCACACAGATCATCTTCTTTTGAGCTGACATGAACAAGCATCAATGTCTTAGAGTCTTGCCCTGAAAAATCAGGAACCAAACTTCAAGAAGAGAACAATAAACTTCAGTTAAGAGCAAGCTTTTTCGAAAGATCTTAGTTACCGAGAGAGTCTTTCAGAACTTGTGTGAGCTTGCTGTTCCTGTAAGGAATGTGAGCATTCTTGTGTTGAAGAGAGTTGATGACATCTCCGAGAGCAGATAAAGAGAGATTAATGGCTTTGCCTTCATCAAAACGACGACCAGTGGCTCTAGTTTTCAACACACGCTCGCTTCCTCCAAGATCCACTAGCCAAATCTTGTTTGTTACGCGCCGTCTCTCAGGAGCTCCATCACAAGTAATCGATACACGGATCATACTGTTTCATGATTTAAGATCAGAGAACATAATGTGTAACAGAAAAGAAAGAAAAAAAAGATATCGAATTTTGAGTTTTTACCAGTGTGATCTGCTGGATACAGAGTTAGAGTTAGTGGAGGCCGTTGCTCTGTTTCGACAACCCAATTTGTATAACTTGAAGACTTGATCAAAGTCATCCACTTTAATAGTCACCAAGTTCTCGATATCTACCTCTCCCTTTGCGTCTGTGTGAATCAGAAGACTGAAACAGAGAATCAAAGCTCATTGAGTTATATAGTCCAAATCCAATCCTTCAGTGGAGATTCTCTGCATATGTTATTGTTACCTTGGAGGTAACGGACCAATGGGTTTAGTTCCTTGAGAAACAAGCAAGTCTCTGAGATTTCCCATGTAAATCTCAAGCATACTGAATTTGATCACAAACATATGATTGCTTTCCTCGACTTGTTTGAACAATACCTTGATTGCTCGAGGAACGATACCAGGAGATTCCGGAAGACCCTCCTGCAATATTATTCTCTCATATTATAAATGAAATTCAAGAAACAATAATGAAATCATGCAAAGAGATGTTTCGGTTCTTACCATTGTAAATGTTTTTCCAGTACCAGTTTGTCCATACGCAAAAATGCAAGCGTTGTAGCCATCGAGGACTGATTTGATTACTGGTTCGATCTCTAAGAAAACATCATCTGCAAAATTTGAATATTATCGTCAACAACACTGTCATATATGTGTAATTTATAAGGGTTGTAAACGACGTCATAATGGAATATTCTCAAAGAAGATTAACACCACCTACCTTGTGATGAATCAGGTTGGAAAACGCTGTCGAAGCTGTAGGTTTTCCTCTTGCTTTCTGTTAACTTGATGATAACGTTTCTTGAATCCGAAGCAACTGGTGCTCTCAAATATTTCGAGTCCAAGGGTTTGACTCGACAAAACACACGAATGTTTCCTGACCAATTTCCAAGTTGGAATCGATGAAACTAGACTCTTACTCTGAAAATTTATTATACAAATCATAGCTTTTTTTTGAATCGATTACTAACCTTTAAGGTCCAAAAACTCGTTAAGAACCTGTCTTCTTCGTTTGTTCTGGTCATTCGCTTGAACTGTTAATGCAGAGAGTTGCTCTGTAGCAAAAAACAAAAAAAAAAAAAACAGAGGACACAGAGCAAGACCGATCAGTAACAGAACATAAATAAACAATAATTGAAGATTTGTAGAACTTTCTGATATAGTATTCTTTGAATAAAAGCATATATTCTCACATTTAATTCTATGTAATAAACTCCGGGTTGGAAAAAATCTCTCTTGACTATTATTATTAGAACTCTTGACTACAACAGAATATTGGACCCTTTCAAATTTTGTGAGAACGAATAATCAAATAGCCGTTGGATGACTACCACGTCACTCTACTACAGTATGAGAAGAGCTAATCCAACGGTTAAGATGCATTGCATGTAGTAGGTGATCTTCACCAAAGGATTTTAATTTTTCGCAAGAAAACAAGAAATTCATTCAGAAGAAAATAAAAAAAATTGAAGAACAAAAATCCAAAGAAAGAAAAAAATCTAAACAAAAAGAAAAGGAATCTGAGAGAAGACCTCTGATGCTCAGTACTTCGATGGAAGAAGAGTCGTCTTCTCCCTTTGACGCTGGAGATATCTCAGAGGAAGAAACGTTCTTGACGATGTTGCAGACAGATTTAACCCAAGCTGAAGTCAAATGAGATTTCATACCGAGCAGTGAATGGATTGTCTCCGGCAGATTCTTGACCGGTTTCGATCTTCTCCTCTCCATTGAACGAAATCTTGATCGTGAATAGAAAACAGAGCAGTTCCCAGGATTCAGATTTTGATTTCACTGAGCTTTTGCCGAGAAAAGTGAAATGAAAGAGAAAGAAGTAGTAGATTGGGGTCAGAGCTCATCGATGGTGGAATCTGAGGATTAGATTTTATTTCCAGAGGACAAAAAGCTTGGAGAGAATGTTCTTCGTGATCAAAATCTCTGCAGGTGCCATATAAATATGATTATAACCTTGGAGGAGAGATACATGTATATGAATATAACACTTGTCAATATCACCAAATGGAAAATAATGATTTAAACTAACTATTACTAGAAGAAAATAATTACCATTCCCCTTTTTTAACTTGAACAAGTGATGAAAATGATGCTATTTAGACTGTCATTGGTGATTTTTTAGTCTAATCAGGTTTAACGGCTGTAGATGAGTTCATTCCACACTATCAATATTTAGAGTTTTATATTTCCTTTTTCCAAAAACAATTAATTTAGAGCTTATTTTAGAGGTTTTGTTTTAATTTATATAAATAAATTTAAAAATTTAGTCTAAATATCTATAAGTCACCAAATATATACATATATATGACTAGTATAACCAAAATTAGTGATTTAAAAAATTAATTTCCTTTTTTATATTTTATTACTCTATATTATGTCCACGTAAATTATTAACCTTTAATAAGAAACGTTATTAATAACAAATACTATGATTAATCTGTACTAGAATTTCTTAGTAAAACACAAATACTGATTCTAATTCAATTTAGTGTAAGAGAAAAAAAATGGTCAACTACAAATATATATTCACTAATTGGCTAATTCGATTTCGCAAATAATCGAAGCTGAATTTGAGGTAGAAGCGAAGAATCGAACAAAAAATCAAGCAAAGATGATGAGAAATCAAGAGTTGCGGAAGATTTTTTTCAGATACCATATTAGCAAAATAAAATTATAAAAATAAAATTTCATCTTATTATTGTGTCCACAAGTATATATACATCATAACTAAATCGGACTATACCAACTTAAACCAATCTATATACCAACCTATATAAAATTTACTCTATACAATTGATATTACCAACAATGTGATTTCTTCACTAAAGAAAATGCTAGTGTGCGTAATTCATTTTTTTGTTGAATGATTATTGAAACTAATATTTATCGATAATTAAATGCAGTGTATAGTTTGTTCTAGTATTATGGTTTCATCACCATCGACATTCAGATTCAGAGTAATTCATGTTATTGACAACAACAGCAAAAAACATGCCCATCACATATGAAGATTGTAGACTCGGAAATAAAAAATATTAATAATGGTTAGAAAGAACGAGTACTATATTTCATTCCAGATTTTAGTTTTTTTTTGTTACTTTTGTTGTCTTATACCAAAAAAAAAAAAATCAATCAGATACAACACTACTGATGAAACTCCCATGTGACAACAACATGAAGCATAACATTTCATGATGATAATTAGAGTTTGTCTTATACCTTTTTATAAGCATTATTATAAACTAAGAGTTAGCATGTTCTCTGTTTTTTGGAATTTTCCAAAATTTACTATACATTTTGCTTGATAGATATTTTAACATGCAATGATATATTTTAGAAAATTTACGGTATTATCACCAATGTTCATTTTTTTATTGGCATTGATTAACATTCATCCAAAACGTAATTAACTCTACAGGTTTGGGAAAATTATCTAAATGATATTAACTCTACTAGTTAATAAAAATAATTTAGGCGTTTAAAAAAAAAGAGTGCTATGTAGTAGTCTAAAAAAATTGTCTACGCAATCAAATGATATATCACAACATGTTTTAAACTTCTAATCCAACCCAAATAATTGAATACTTTGCAGCATAAAAAAGTGTAAATGCAATGAAAGAGTCCACCTGCCACCAATGGACAACGCAATCTCACTTGTTATCGTCTATGGACTATGGTTAGAGTAAAAGTGTCTTCAATGTCTCTTTCTTTATCTTGATTTTTTATTTTTGTTAAAAAATGTCTCTTTTTTACAATCTAGTATTTTATTTCCATTGTG
The DNA here is from genome assembly GCA_010577795.1 of Isatis tinctoria. Taxonomy (NCBI): domain Eukaryota; kingdom Viridiplantae; phylum Streptophyta; class Magnoliopsida; order Brassicales; family Brassicaceae; genus Isatis; species Isatis tinctoria. Next base: position 37,323,888 of record CM021244.1, on the reverse strand, counting down.
TTTAATACTATAAAGAAGTTTTTGAACCACAAAAAATGATTTTTGTAACCAGAAAAAGAAAATAGAAAGAAGAGATGATCTTAAAACAATATTATCATGTTTTGGAAAAAACCGCCAACATAGACCAATGGATGAACAGTAGATTTGTTACTTTTTCCCGATATAGGTCGACCCCCATATATCTATGCAACGTAGAACGTACTATCCAATATTCTATATTCTTTCTCAGAAACGTAAGTATACAATACTACGTAATTAATGTCTAATAACCTTTTTATTTCCTCTTCATGAACGGTTATGTTTATGTATGAGTATGAATAATTGATATGAACAGTGTTACCGTTCCATAGATATTTGAAATATATGGTTTGTAACAGTATTTTATTTTCTGTCAAAAAAATAAGTATTTAGTCTTGTTAATTTGAGTAACAATCCTGTGAATCCCATGCACCCCGTTAGACTAGATCGACTAATTTCAAAAGCGGAAAGAATACAGGTTAACATATTTTTTATACTGAAGAAGTATAGATTAACATATTTAAATTACAAGTTTGTGGATATCTTTCATTTTTTTCAAATTTTTTAATTATATATTTTATTTAATTACTATAGGAATTTGGAAATATCGTGTAATATGCATACTGATACATAATTTTAATTCCAAAATTTCAAATATCATATAATATACATTATTAAATGAGATATTTATATAAATTATTTTTTATTATTATTTAAAATATAAAAATTAATTTATGTAGGGTAAGTCATTGCGACTAGGCAGATGTGACAAAAAGGATTTTACCTTCTTGAAAGGACTTTCTTTGTGTATAGTTCATAGAGAAAAAAAAACCTGAGATTAGAGTTGGAGAATTTGAGGCATAAACCATATTTATAAGTTATAACTACTAAAAAAAAAGCGAGAAAGGTGTTCTTTATTTATTTCACTGCCTGGGTTTGTTGGTGAGGATAATGGGTAATGGGTGATGGGTCGCAACTCGCAAGACATATACAGCCCTTCGTAATTAAGACTCTGCAACAATTTTTTCAACATTTATCATTGGGTCCATCATTAGTGCATCTACGTGCATGGTATATTGACCAAACTGTAATGGTAAAAGTAAAAAAACCACTAGACTTCAAAATCTGGTTTTTCTCTTCAAACCTTCTTTCTCAATTATTACAAGTACTTACAAACCTTTTCGACAAAGACAAAAACATACAAATAGGTGATTATTGGAGTATAATAATACAAAAAGGGCGGTTTTAACACATGCACAGTTCTTCAAGTAATGTAACAATCCCCATTTGAGAACCTTCGCAACGCACAAAAAAATAATAATAAGAAAGGCAAAGATACAGATATGTGACTGCTCTCAATCTTGGGGAGTCTCGAATCTAGTCGGTGTGTCGATGCCCGCCATACAACAAAGCCCACTTATCAAGATAATAAGCAGAACGATTCCCTGAAAAGAGGCAAGAGACCTTATCACGAAGAATATATATATACGTGGAAACACAAGCTTCAAGCTAAAGACATTAACGAATGTGTATTGGAAATTTTTTGCGTTAAGAGTGATGACTTTACCACTAAGATACCCTCCAAGAGCGATGACTTAAATTTGCAGAGTTCATCACAGGTTGTAGTAGCTTTAACTGTGCTGTTTCCTGTGGCGGTTTCGGCCAAAAACCTTTGCAGAGTTTGGTATGAACTGTACCAATATGGATCAGAAACATATAGAGCTGCGTATTTAGTTCCAGATTGCTCTACTGAACTAACAAGCTCAGAGATGATTTCACCTGCAGAAAAGGGAACTCAGTTCTATTTCTCAGATAACAACATATTGCGAGGATCTAAATGCTAGAATTCTTTTGAAACCATGATCTTGTCCACTTACGATCTGAATGTGATTGGTCAGACCGAATTGATGATTCAGATCCCTCAGAGCAGAGCACAAACAAATCGGTTTCCCCTTCTCTTCTCGTTTCTTTTCTAGCAACCAAGTGATCCTGTCGATCGTTTAGGAGTACAATGAGGAGGTTCAAGAGAAATATCACTAATTAACAATAAAACAAGGAGAATCAGATTACTTTGAAAGACTGCACGTTTGAGAGTTTCTGAATGGTTCCATCCTCAACAAAACACGAGTCTGAGAACACGATATTGCTGACTCCTACATTGTGAGCACAAGCTTCTTTAAGCCCTGAAAGCAACAAGTTTTCCATCCTTTCCTCCTCTGGTGCAGAAATATATGGGAATGCCAGTGAGAAATTGGAAGCTGTATACAGATTCTGATACAACAAGAAAGAAAACTGAATGTTAAATATTGTGGAGACTTAAAAGGATTTACCATCATGTGTTCCAGCAATTAAGTAAAACTAGCTTACCTTCAATGTCTTAACAAGGGCAGGATCCGAGTTCTGATTTGAAGAAACATCCAAAGATAGTAACTGTAGATGGAAAGAAAATACTAAGTAGGAGCAGTAGAACTCACAGCATCCAAGTTTTTTGAAGATATATCTAAATATTGAAAGCTTTAGCTTAGCAAGAAAGAAGCTCTTTATAATAATAACAATTTTATTCACAATATTCCAAGCAGAAGACTAAAAACCTCTAATCCTGAATACCGATCCAAATTGAAAAAAAAAGTTGGAATATTTTTCAAATGTACCCTGTTCATAGATGCATAGAGTCTTACCTCTCTGCCAATGAAGACGAGTGCCACATCAACAGGTTGCTGAAGTTTTTTCTCTGAGCACTGAACGTAGGAGAGACATGAGAAAATATATAAGAGAGAAAAAACCATCGCGTTGACAAACTGAGGAGTCGAAAAGATTGTGCTTGCGGACAAGACACAAACGTACCAGAAGATAAGACCAGCCTCCTCGAGTGAAAACAGAATCTACTAGATCCTTTGCTGACATGACCTGATAATTCACAGCCTCGTCGATTTCACCACTAGCAGACCTGATCATTCATCAATGTGGACACCGACATAAGCTTGCAATTGGAAGCACAAATCCAACAATAGTTCTTATGGACACATCGAAATTCTCCCACAATCATACAGAAAAACCAAAGTACAAATCGGAGACACACATTCGTGATGCAATGGAAGCTCATAAATTTCCCATCGATGACAAAGGACAAGAGAGATAGAGAGAGAGAGGCCTAACTGGAGATGCGGAGACCAGAGGAAAGCAGGAACTGTAGAAGGCGAAGCCAATCCAAAATTGAAGTGAGACGCTAACGCGAGAGTTACCAAACACGTCACCAGACCCAGTCGAATCCTCATCATTTTATCCGTCGAAAACTTCCGGCGAAGGAAGAGTTAAACAAGATTCCCGTGCAAACAGCACAAAACGCCGAACAAAAGCAATCGATCAACCGTAAATATGAATCTAGACCCAGAAATTCGAGATCGATCCAGATATATCTCAATTGATTTCCAGCCTTCAAAACACAAACTATTCGGAGAACTAACAAGCAGCAGACAGATTCATCTCCGGTCCTTAGATCTGGTCTGTGTTGGAAGATGACGGTAAGGAGCAGAAGTAAACGACGGCGTTTACTGATTAATTACCCGCTAAACCGAATCTGGTTAAGCTAGGAAGAACCGGTCTGGATTTAACGGTCGGAATGATTTGCACAGCAGAATAAACGACGACGTTTTGTTAACTATCAAGTAAGGGGCGTTCACATTACGCGACCCGGCCCAAATTTTAAATAGACGAACCCTGAACTGTCGTCGACTCACCGGACCAAATATCACCGGCGGTACTTTGTAATAATCAGAATATCAGATACTCAGTCTCGCGTCTCCTACGAGCCCTGCTTCGTCCTCTCTCATTCCCGCCTAAAAACCTTCAACCATCCCGATTCAGGCCATTGAAGCAGCCGAGGAGATTTCAAAAAGATGGGAAAAGTTGAGATTACAGAAGAGGTGGAAGGAGATCGCGTCGGAACCACCGATTACTACTTCGATAGAATCGGCGAACCTATCTGTGTCAAGGAGGATGACACACAGTACAATCTCGAAAACCCTCCGTCGCAGCCTCTCGCTATCTCCGAACGCCACGGCTTAGTTTTTGTCGCACATTCCTCCGGTTAGCATTCATAAATCGGTGATGATTGGTTTTTGCTCCTGCGTTTTAACGTATGTGACCGTTCTATTTGTGAAAATTAGGGTTTCTCGTCGGAAGGACCAAGGATGTAATTTCCGCTTCCAAGAACAGTAACGGGAAAGGTAGTAGGGTTTATATCCAGGATTTAGCACTCGTGGATGTTCCTGTTGGGGACGTTCGTATATTGTCCCTCTCAGCAGATGACTCGATTCTCGCTGTCTCCGTCGCTGCTGATATTCACTTCTTCTCTGTGGATTCACTTCTTAAGAAGGTATATGGCTCTTAAGCCTATAGTCTTTGTGGCGTATTGTCTGCCTGTAACCCTTGTTTCCCGTGTTATAAGATCATCTCCTGTTCATGTTTGGTTCGTTCTTAGAATCCTTTTTTGTTCACTGTTATGCCGGTTCTCTATGCTTTTCTCTTGGAAATGGCGTTTGAAAGCGCACAACTAGAAGTAGTACACATTCTGGATAGTGTTGTCTACAACCCTTTGCTAGGATTTATATTCTATGCTTGATTGATAGTTTACTTACTTTATTTGTCCTTTGATGCAGGATGCAAAACCTTCCTTTTCTTATTCACCTGATGAGTCAGGCTTTGTTAAGGATTTTCGGTGGACACCGAAAGATAAACATTCTTATCTTCTTCTTTCAAACCTTGGGAAGCTCTTTCATGGAATTGATAACGCACCTCCTAGACATGTTATGGATGATGTTGACGCCGGTTTGTTTCATTTTTTTTTGCTACTTCTTCAGCAACACGAAATACCGTGTTATTGGTAGTTATGAAGTTTATTTGTTTACTTTGTTCTTTTTTTTGTCAGTTGAATGGAGTTCAAAAGGGAGTTATATTGCTGTGGCTCAAGATAATAGCCTGCGTATTTTGTCGTCCAAGTTTAACGAGAAGCGGTGCATAGCACTATCATTTGACACCTGGATTGCTGATTCCAATGAAAACTGTGTTGTGAAAGGTATGTTGCATGTTTTGGCCTTCTTATTTCCTATCAGTAGTTTCCGTTTTGGTTCAAATGGCATAGTTGTTGTATGGTATATGAGGTGTTTTCTTATCGACCGAGTCGTACTCTATTCCAATGCTTGGACATACCGTATTTACCAAATGATCCTGTTTCTTGCTATCTCCCATCTAAACCGTGGTAACATCCCTATCATTCTGTATTTCTTGAGGTGGTGTTGAAATTTTCCTGGTTCTATGCACACTTTCATTGAAATTTCCCTGGTTCTATGCATATTTCCATTGAAAAGTTTCATAGATGGCTCTGAAGTCAAACCCTTTCAATGCCTGATTGTTTACCAACAACACTCTGCAACAGTTGATTCTATCAGATGGGTACGCAACAACTGTATTCTCCTCGGATGCTTTCAGCTGATTGATGGCATGGAAGAAAATTACCTTGTTCAGGTTATCAGGAGTCCAGACGGGAAGATTACTGATGTGAGTAACCGATTATTTGAGATGGAATGAAACAGGATATGTAACTTCTATATATATATATATATATATATATATATATATATATATATATGTAGTGATTTTTTTGAGCTTCTTCTTTGCAGGGTTCGTCCAATCTGGTTGCCATTCCCTTCTCTGATTTGTTTCCATGTTTGATGGATGATCTTGTTCCGGTTGGTGTTGGACCACATTTGCTCTTTAGCTACATAGACCAATGGTACTTTAGGCTTATGTTGCCGTTATTTTGTTTTCCTTTAGCTTTTCATAAATATTGGAATTTTCTGCCCCCTGCAAGCCATTTATCAATCTTTCACACTCTAGATTGAATATACGGTCTTAAGATTCTTTCCCATGCCTAACCAACTTAAAAGAGCTGTAGATTACCAAGAAGGCTCCCTAGTGATAGTGGTTTTCAAATACAACTAATATGATACATCATCCTATCATTTTCTGGAAGTAAATTTAAGCTCATTTCGTATTTACCATTTTTCGTCTGTAAACACAATAAGAAACACGGACAAAGTAAACTACCACTATTTTCAATGTTGAAGATAGTAAAATAGTGCTAACTTCTCTTTGTTTCACCCTACAGCAAACTGGCGATCACAGCAAACAGGAAGAGCGTAGATGAGCATATTGTTTTGCTTAATTGGTCACCTGGTGATGATAAAAGTGCAGTTTTCGTTGTTGATATTGATCGAGAGACCTTTTTGCCAAGGATTGGGCTCCAAGGTATGCGAGCCAGAGTTGCTGTATTGTCTTTTTGCTTTTTCGTACAGTTACGCGTTTGATATAATAACGATCTTTCTTTATCCAGAAAATGGAGACGACAACATGATCATGGGACTCTGTATCGATAGGGTTTCTGTTGAGGGAACCGTCAATGTCCGTTCCGGAGATGATGAAGTGAAAGAACTCCCGCCATATTGTATTCTTGTGTGTCTCACTTTGGAAGGAAAGCTGGTCATGTATAATGTTGCTAGGTAGGCTTTATCTCTCACAATGGCTATAAGTTTCTCATTGTCCAATGTCCATAACTACATTACAGGAAACATTAAAATTGTGTTCTTCTGCAGTGTTGCAGGACTCCCAGCTTCATCTGATGGTGATTTGGCTTCCTCTTCTGATATAGAAGATGCGTATGCCCCTTCAATTGGAGATGATCTTCCTGAACAATTTTCTGAAGAGCCTGAACAGCAACGAAAGTTGAATGTTTCTGTACAAAATGAACAGAAGCACCTCAACTCAGAGAATTCAATTTCTCTGTTACCTACCGGACATAATAGGTTCCCAAATGAAAAAAGTTCTAGTAAGGAAATTGAGTCTGTAAAAAGTTCAGTGTCTGGGGACAACAACGGGAAACAAGACCTCTTTGCTGAAAAATCATTACAAGCTGCCGATGGTAAAAAAAGCATGATTCCTAAGCAGTTGGGAACAACTTTTGGGCAACCTCCTTTGTCCTTAGCATATGACACCAACAAATTTGCAGGATTCGGCTCTATCTTCCCTATTTCTGATAAGCCTCAAAAGGATATACCTGAGCAGTCTAAGTCTACGCAGTTTCAGACCAGCTTTGGGTCAAAAAGTACCCCAGGTTTATTTGCATTTTCTGGCCCGCAGAATACTATTGTTCCGTCACCACAAAATACACCAGCTCAGCCATGGTCAAGTGCGAAAGGAGTCTCACCTCCAAATTTTGGCTCTGGTTTGTTTCCTTCTGTGAAAGATTCACAGCATAAGCAATCGGAACAGGCTGGAACTGGTTATGTGAATCCTCCTACGTGGATCAAAGAGAAGCCTGTACAAGCTATTGAGACTGCTAGATCATCGGTTCTGAGCAATCTAACTCCTCCGCTAGGCCAAAATCAGGACGTTGATGAAGGGGTAGAAAAAATCGAGCCCCTACCGTCTATCCGTGCCTCTCAGTTGTCACTACAAGTGAAATCTTCCTTCGAAAAGTCCTCTAGTCATCAGCAGCACAAACCTCCGCTCAATCCTGGACCTCTGAGACTTGAGCATAACATGTCAAAGCAACCCAGTAATGTAAAGTTTTTCTCATAATACTTATTTCTGTAAGATTTTATTCATGTGGTTATGTGTTCTAGGAAAAGGGTGTTCCAAACTCTCATGCTTTCACGTTCGTGCTGTGCTCTAGTATTTATCTTACTGGACTTATATCATTGGCGTACCTTACTCTTCCTTTCTTGCCAGGTAAATGAGATGGCCAGAGAAATGGATGCGCTTTTACAGTCCATTGAAGGACCAGGTGGTTTCAAGGATTCTTGCACCTCATTACTTAAAAGTCATATTGAAGAATTGGAGCAAGGACTTGAAAGTCTTGCTGGCAAGTGCCAAACGTGGAAGGTGTATTTAAAAGCTCATGTATTTGGTTATTGCTTCGATTTCCTGTTTTGATATTTGACCAGCCTCCTCCAGTTTACAAATACTGCCATTGACCCTGGTCCTGTCTCTGTATTGTTAAACTAATTTGGTTTGGTTGTCTTTAGAGCATAACTCAGGAGCAGCAAGCAGAGATCCAACACCTTCTGGACAAAACAATTCAAGGTGATCTATTAATTTTATCATCCCAGCATGTAGCGCAGAAGTATTGTTAGCAAGTAGATATTTTTCTTTCCTTCTCAAAAGGTGTCTAACATACAATAGGCGAACTAGGAATATAGTGGAAGTACATTGCTTTTGAGTACTACCAGTAATATCTAGAAAGGATAGACTAAAGAGGCAAGTTTAACCCTTATCCCACTACATCTCTAACCCACCAGACTTCAAATCTCAACTTAAATCGATAAGTTGAGAAGAGGGGAACAAATCCGGATAGAATAAGCCATATATATATATATATATGTATATATGTATCCTTTAACTGGGATACGTGGTTATAAGTACGCTATAAGTATGCTATTCTCACATTATTTTCATATGATGGTTAAATAGCGTGAAGCTCCTGTATGATATTATCATAAGATTCCGCGACAAATGATGTTTTAACATATTTCCATATGTTGCTCTGGAACTCCCTTGGCTACAATTTTCTTGTTCTTTGGTCGCTGGATATATTTAATGCTGTTTCATATCTGACACTGGAATCTAGGCTGCAAATTATCGAGCTGTTATTTTGTTTGTCTTATTATTCTTTCTTGTGGGAATTTCAGTTTTGGCAAAAAAGACATACATGGAAGGTATGTATAAGCAAACTTCTGATAACCAGTACTGGCAACTTTGGAACCGACGGAGGCTGAATCCTGAACTTGAGGCCAAGCGACAACACATTGTGAAGCTAAATAAGGTTGTTTATGGGTTGATATATCTCACTCATATATCTATCTGTTACTGCTTTAAGCTCGCTTTTGTCATTTATCCTCTACTTTTCTCATTCAGGATTTGACTCATCAACTGATTGAATTAGAGAGATTTTTTAATCGTCTTGAACTTGACCGCTACCAAGAGGATGGAGGACTTCCTATGCCCCGAAGAGGTGTGCCAAATAGGTCTGCTCCTTCAAGGTATATTTTGTGGTTGTGAAACTTAAAGAAAAAAACTCATCACAAGAATTGTTTTAGTTGGCCATAAACTCCCCTTACTACCACTGAATTCGGTTGATTCTCTCTGCAGACGTGTGCAATCCCTTCATAGCCTTCATAACACAATGAATTCCCAATTGGCAGCTGCTGAGCAACTCTCTGATTGTCTCTCAAAACAAATGACATTTTTGAAAATCGATTCACCTGTCAAAAAGAATGTGAAGCAGGAGTTGTTTGACACAATTGGGATCCATTATGATGCTTCTTTCAACTCGCCAGATGCTGTGAAAGCCAACAATGCATCTTCAGCAAAAAACCTATTACTCTCTTCTATTCCTGCAAGTATAAATGCACAGTCAAGACAACGTCAGTCATCTGGCATGAAAAGTTCTGACCCTGAAACTGCCAGGAGGAGGAGAGAATCATTAGATAGGGTAATTTTTGATTCAGTACTAGAGCCACACAATATATGCACTCTTTAATTTATGTTGTACCTCACGCTTTTTATACTTTTTGTGACCTTTTTGCAGAATTGGGCTGCCTTTGAGCCTCCAAAAACAACTGTCAAAAGGATGCTTCTGCAGAAGCAACAGAAGACGGGTATGAACCAACAAACTCTGGCGAGTGAGAGAGTACGATCTACATTTAATACACAAGAGCAATCACTGCTTCGCCTGAAAGATCATGCATCACCTGTAGTCTCCTCGAATAAAGGTGAGCTAAGAGCTTAGCCCAAAACCTCCAAAACCTACATTTGATATTGAAGAATGTTTTTGTGTTTCGTTTGTATGCTTTATCGCTTCTCTGGTTTGACTATGTGATCAATATGAGCAGGAATAATGGAATCATTCCAACAAGACACATCTGAAGCTCAATCAACCCCGTTCAGATCAAGGCAACTTACGCCACAATCTAACAGTTTCTTCACCCTCTCTCCAGTATCTGCATCAAAGCCAAGTTTCAATTGGTCTGGAAATAAGTCGAACAGTACAGCTTCTTATGCTGAGGAATCTGCCGTGTCGCAGAGTAAGGATACGAAGACACCGACTGTATTTGAACAGACAGAAAAGAAGGCTGGAGAGGTTAAACTTTCTGAAGGCAAGGCAAATATGTTTTCTGGCATTCAACTATCATCGACGTCTACCGGTGCACCAGCATCTAGTTTCCCTGTAAAATCGCTGTTTGGTTTAAATACCAGTAGCAGTATCACTGGTAATAAAGGAACTTTTCCTGCTGCAACGGTATCAGTTTCATCTTCACCTTTGTCTAGCACGTCACTTGATTCCGCTTCCACCTTATCTACACCTTCATCAGTTTCATTGCCTTCCTCTACGCAAGATTCAGGTATATATTCTTTGACCTCTGTCTATTTTGTTTGTTTAACATAATAGTCAACTATAGCAACTTTAGTATCTGGTTAATGACACTGCTGTTATCAGTTTCAGTTCCAACATCTATTCCCATCAGCTCAGCATCAGTCCCACAAACGTTTTCAGTCACATCAACATCCACAGTTTCATCTACGGGGCTCAGTGTTCCATTTGGTAAATCGTTGGCCACTGCCAATTTAGATCTCAATCAAGCAGCTACGTCAACACCTTCTCCGTCACCTGGCCCCACAACTGGTTTCTCTTTTAAGCTACCAGCTTTCTCTCCATCATCCCCTGAAACTGTCTCATCTTCAGCAGGCCAATCTTCATTTTTTCCACCATCTTCTACAGCATCGCAAGTGTCATCTAGTCTGGTCTATGCAACCAGTTCTCTAACAGATAGTAATCGATTGTTTTCATCAACCTCCTCATCTTTGACTGCTCCTATTACTTCCACTGCTCCTGGCGCGTCTCAGTCTCCTCAAGTTTCCACCCCACTGCCTGTTGTGTCCATTACGAAGCCAGCCTCAGAACCTAAAAAACCAGAGGCTCAAAGTTCATCGATTCTAAGTACGGGAAGTACTATAGAGCCTGTAGTAAATGCAACAAAATCACAAACTGAGCTGCTGCCCGTGAAAAGTGAAATTTCGAACTCAGAGACTACAGTAACCCCTGTCAGTTCATCTGGGTTGCTGTCTGGATTTTCATCCGGAACACAGTCTAGTCCTGCAAGCATGGTGCCGCCTTCATTCAGTTGGCCAGGTAGTTCGCAGCCGCAACAGCTATCGTCGGCACCTGTCTCTTTCCCTGCATCCTTACCAACTTCTGCAAGTCCATTTGGTGAGAAGAAAGACACTGTAGATACACAGGAAGATGAAATGGACGAAGAAGCTCCAGAGGCTAGCCAGACGACTGAACTTAGTATGAGTGGTTTTGGAGGTTTTGGGCTTGGGTCAACTCCAAACCCGGCTGCTCCCAAGTCAAATCCATTTGGTGGTTCCTTTGGTAATGCTACAACAACAACAAGTAATCCGTTCAATATGACAGTCCCCAGTGGCGAGCTATTCCGACCTGCATCATTCAATTTTCAAAATCCTCAACCATCTCAACCGGCTGGTTTTGGTGCGTTTTCGACAACACCGTCTCAAACTCCCACTCAGAGTGGATTTGGCCAACCGTCGCAGATTGGTGGAGGACAGCAAGCTCTAGGATCGGTACTTGGTTCATTTGGGCAGTCGAGGCAGATTGGTGCTGGTCTCCCTGGAGCTACGTTTGGTTCTCCCAGTGGATTTGGTGGCGCTAACCCAGGAAGCGGCCTCCCAACTGCACCAGCATCTGGTGGTTTTGCAGGAGCTGGGTCTAGTGCCACTGGTGGCTTTGCCGCCATGGCTTCAGCTGGCAGGGGATTCGCCGGTGCTTCTTCTAGTCCAACTGGTGGATTCGCTGCCTTAGCCTCAGCTAGTGGAGGCTTTGCCGGTGCTGCTCCAGGAGGAGGAGCCGGTGGATTTGGTGGACTTGCTTCAGGCTCTGGAGGTTTTGGAAGCTTTGTTCCTCCCAATAGTGGAGGTTTCGCGGGAGCAGCAGGAGGTAAAACATCTTAAACATTGATGTATATACATGCACATACACAGTCATGCTCATACATTTTTTACCATCGTCTCGTTGACAGGTGGTGGTTTTGGAGGTTTCGGCAGCCAAGGGCAAGGGCAAGCCGGTGGTGGTGGGTTCTCAGCCTTTGGCGGCAACTCAGGAGTACCAGGAAAGCCATCGGAGCTATTCACACAGATGAGAAAATGAGACGAATCTATGTTTTAAGGCACTCTATGCGATGTGCAAGCGAAGTCTCTCATCTTTACTTATCAAGAAAATTCTGGTCTAGCTTTATTACCTTTTTTTTTTTTGGCCAGCCAAATTTATTTCTTCATGAGAACTGTTGATCATCGTTTACATGAGTTGATAAAAAATTAGGACAAACATTGTAATTGACCACGACTGATCTGAGATCACCGACTTTTCTGCAAGAACATCTGCACAAATATTGCCGCTGCGAGGAGTGAAAGCAAACTTGATCGAAGACTGTAAGTATCAAGTGGTAAATTTTCTATGTAAATATCATGTGTGGTTTTTATTTTAATGTAGTTATGTCTAGTCACCATCAAAATGTTAAATTGCTGACTTAATTCTCACGTGGCGCATGCCTCGATGGTCATAACTCATAACAGTTGAGCTTTTTCATCCGGTTTGGCTTTTTCATCCTTTTATAACAGCGTAAGAAATGATGATACTTTTCTTATTTAAAATCCAGAAATCTTCTTATGTTTCCCATCTTGCTAATTAAAAAGTGAATTTCGATCTGGAGAAGTATAAACAAACTGAGAAAGGAAAAAAAAAAAAAAGGGAGAAAAAAAAGAGGAGTGGGCCTAGTGGGGGAAGGAGGAAGGAGGCGTTATTCATTGATTTTTAATTAATTTTATGATTTTCGTTTTAAAGAGATTTTTGTTATGAAAGTCAAAATAAGGAGGAAGAAAATGTGATTGTGGAGCCCAATTTTCCTCTATATAAACAACCAAACCCCCTCATTCCAAAACACACCTTCTTCTCATTACAATCATAATTTCTCACATTCTCTCTCATTTCTCTCCTTGTATCAAGACTTTGTGGGTAATAAATTTTTGTCTTTATTTATTATTTCCGATATAATAAATTATCATTATTATTATAACACGTTATCAGCACGATCGTTATACGATATGGGCTATATATATATGTAATATTTACCCTGTTATAATGGCCGGGATACCCGCCTATATAATTTATTATTATTATTGTAATGGTTGTTTAACGCACCATTATTTTCTTAATATTACCGTGGGCGGTTTGTCGCCTCGTTATTTAATTTACCTGCACTATATCATGGCTGCTAAAAGCACCATAATATTTATTTACTGTTAATATTATAATGATGGCTGAGCCACCTGTATAATTTTATTGTTGATATTATAATGGATGGCTGAGCCACCTATATAATTTTATTGTTAATGTCATAATGGATGGCTGAGCCACCGCATATTTATTTATTGTTTCAATGTGGATGATTAAATCACCATAATTTTCTAATTATATATCTGTTTATATTATAATCATTATAAATTAAATATGCATATTTTTGTGTTCAAAATAAGATTGCGGTCTCATTTATTCCTCAGGCGAATAAATCTAGACTCATATCAACGTACATCTCCAGGAACCCCTGTTCCGTTAAAGAGCACCTTCTTGTCCAACTGGGAAGAAGTAGTACGGATTTAATTAAAAACTCAGTTTTTCCGGTAGCCTTTTTCATAACGGTCACAAAGATTTTTTCACAAATTTTTTACTCTCCAACGGCTACATCTAACGGCTATGAACAGTGATTTTCAACGGCTATGAACAGTGTTTTTCGATCTATAAATAAACTCATCCCTCACTCATTTCATTTCACTCATCGATTTCATATCTTCTCTCTTCTTCTCTCAAATATTTCACAAATATTTTTCATCTAATTTTTGTAAGAATGATGAGAATGATGATCGTTTGCTTTTAATTTTCTGTGCGATTGTAACTTTTACATCGATTTATGGTCTTTGCATGGGAGATTTTACTCCGACAGAATTTTCCTTAATCGTTGTTTTACTTTTTGTGCATTGTTTTTTCCTTGTAATTGCTTGGATTATTCATGTAAACGGCTCATTTTAAATGAGTGATTATTACCGCACTAATAAAGTTTTATGATTTTGTTTTAGAAAATCAAAATGGCAAAAGTTGAGAAGCTACAATTTCCAGCTCTAAAGATTACCGGAGCAAATTACATCGCATGGACGACTGATGTCGAACTCCATTTAGAGATGAAAAAAATTCCAAACTCTATAAAAGAAAACATCGAATCGCCTGCCCATGAAAAGGCACAAGCGATAGTTTTCCTCAGAAAACATGTCGATGAAAATATTAAGCATGATTATGCTAATATAAAAGACCCAGCACAGCTGTGGAAAGCTCTGAAAGAGCGGTTTGATAACCAAAAAGATATAACTCTCCCTCATGCACTCGACGAGTGGAAATACCTGAGATTTCAGGATTTTGAGAAAGTGGAAGATTATAATTCCGCTATTCTAAGAATTGTGACACAATTAAAATATTGTGATAAACCTGTCACTGAGGCAGAAATGCTAGAAAAAACCTATACGACATTCCATAAAGAACACCGTGTTCTTGCAGAACTCTACAGGAGTCGCGGATACACTAGGTTTTCTGAGCTAATGGTAACGCTCCTACTAGCTGAGAAGAACTGTGAACTTCTCATAAAGAATCACAATTCTAGGCCAACAGGAAGCAAGGCATTTCCTGAAGTAAATACCACGGATGTAAAATTTCCGGAGAGAAAGGATCAAACCTATCATGGTCGTGGTCGTGGCAGTGGTCGTGGCCGAGGCCGTGGCCGTGGTCGACGATTTAATCGAGGACGTGGGAGAAATTATAACCCACAAGAGAGGAATTCATACAGATGGGTCCGATCCGAACAATTCCCAAAGGGAAAAGAACTCCAAGGGAGTTCCACCCAGAAACAAGAAAATGTATGTTCAGGTGCGGATCGAAAGGGCATTGGTCCCATGTATGTCGAACTCCCCCACATCTTTGCAAATTGTACCAAGAGTCAATTAAAGGCAAAGGGAAAGAAGTGAACCTTACAGAACACTTCGAGGGTACAACTTACCTCGATTCCTCCGAATTTGGGGACGACTTCGATGAGACCATGATAATGGAACATTGATATGCTTGTAATATCTCAAAATAAGCCATGTATAATTATTACTCATCTTTGCTTTGTTTTAAGAATAATGTTGTTATACAACAAAATTAATGTATAATTATTGTGTGATTTTATGAATTAAATTTACTATCTCTTTTTCTTGATGTTTATGTTACCTGCAGAAAATGGATCACAACACAATAGGACAATATCCAAAAAGATGGTTAGAGAGATTTGTATACTAGATTGTGGAACAACCCACACTATTCTGAGAAACAAACAATATTTCTCTAACCTAAAACTGACAAATGTTATTGTCAGTACAATATCAGGTCCTACAGACCTGGTTGAAGGAATTGGAAAAGCCAGCTTTATGCTGCCAAATGGAACA
The DNA here is from genome assembly GCA_010577795.1 of Isatis tinctoria. Classification (NCBI taxonomy): domain Eukaryota; kingdom Viridiplantae; phylum Streptophyta; class Magnoliopsida; order Brassicales; family Brassicaceae; genus Isatis; species Isatis tinctoria. The sequence continues at coordinate 37,308,213 of CM021244.1, read as the reverse complement.
AATTTTTCCATAAAAAATGCTTTATATTCTCCAAATTCAAAGAGGAATTTGTTGAGTTTCCAAGATATATACCTTCATGGGTATGACACTCAGTCAGCAACTGAGAATGGAAAGAAGTATATGTATATAACTTCTGAGAAATCTGGAAAAAGACTTATACTTGAAAAAATTCCAAAGTTTCCTTCTGGCTTGCATCATACTTATATAGATGCAATTGAATCAAACCTTGTGATCAAAAGAAATCATGAGGATTTCACATTGTGGCATGATCGCCTTGGCCATCCAGGCACCACAATGATGCGCAAGATCATAGAAAGCTCACATGGTCATCCACTGAAAATCCAAGAGATATATCAGGGAAATAAAATGACATGTGCTGCATGTTCTCTTGGCAAATTGATCATAAGGCCGCCACCAAAATCGATAAAGAATCACCAAAATTCCTTGAACGAATTCAAGGTGATATTTGTGGACCAATACATCCACCTTGTGGACCATTCCACTATTTTATGGTATTAATTGACGCATCCAGTAGATGGTCACACGTTTGTCTATTGTCATCTCGAAATATGGCATTTGCGAGATTTCTAACTCAGATAATCAAACTGCGAACTCAGTTTTCTGATTATCCTATTAAAAGAGTTAGATTAGACAACGCTGGTGAATTCACATCCAAGCATTCAAAGATTATTGTATGGTAACGGGAATTGAAGTTGAACATTCTGTAGCTCATGTTCATACTCAAAATGGCTTGGCTGAATCATTAATTAAACGTCTGCAATTGATTGCAAGACCGTTGATCATGAGATCTAAACTTCCAACCTCTGTATGGGGACATGCTATTTTGCATGCTGAAGCACTGATTCGGATAAGACCAAGTGCATACCATAAGTATTCCCCACTTCAGTTGGCATTTGGTCGAGAACCAAATATTTTCCATCTCAGAATCTTTGGTTGTGCGGTATATGTGCCTATAGCACCACCACAACGCACAAAGATGGGACCACAAAGAAGGTTGGGAATATATGTTGGTTGTGATTCTCCATCAATTATACGATACCTAGAACCACAGACAGGTGATGTCTTTACGGCACGTTTGTGCCGATTGTCACTTTGATGAAAAAGTGTTCCCGGTTCTAGGGGGAGAAAATAAGCAAGTAGGAAAGGAAATCAAGTGGAGTGTACCATCCTTGTTACACCTTGATCCTCCTACTAAGAGTCAGAACTAGAAGTTCGACGAATTGTGCATTTGCAAAGTATAGCAAATCAGCTACCAGATGCATTTGCGGATACCAAAACGGTAACTAAATCTCATATACCGGCTGCAAATGCTCCTGCTCATATTGAAATACCACAAGAACGTGGGAAAGCAGATGATACACGTGAGCCTGAAACACGCCGGAAGCGTGGCAGGCCGTTGGTTCTAAAACTAAGAATCATAAGAAACAAAAGAAAGTTGAAATTCATGAAACACCCAAAGTAGCAGAAAGTACTTTGGAGGAAACAAATCATGAGACTCATGATAATGTAGAGCATCAAAATCCAGAAGAAAATCATGAGATTTCTATCAATTATATCCATAATCAAAAGATATGGAAAAGAAAAGAAATAGATGATCTCGATGATGTTTTCTCATATCTTGTGTCACAAGAATAAATGAGGAAAAGGAAGATCCAGAGCCAAAGTCTGTATATGAATGTCAAAAAAGACATGACTGGATAAAATGGAAAGATGCAATACAAGTCGAACTTGATTCGCTTAATAAACGAGAGGTTTTTGGACCCATTATGCTCACACCCGAAGATGTGAGACCAGTTGGATCTAAGTGGGTTTTCGTTCGTAAACGAAATGAGAAAAATGAGATCACGAGATATAAAGCTCGTCTCGTAGCCCAAGGTTTTTCACAAAGACCTGGAATAGACTACGAGGAAACGTATTCTCCTGTTATGGATGCAATCACGTTCAGATTCTTGATGAGTCTGGCGGCTGATGAAAATCTAGAAATGCGTCTTATGGATGTCGTTACGGCATACCTATATGGATCATTAGATACTGATATCTACATGAGAATTCCTGATGGCTTTAAAATGCCTGTAGCATTAAGTTCTAAACCAAAAGAGTTATGTGCAATAAAATTGCAAAGATCATTATATGGGTTAAAGCAGTCTGGACGTATGTGGTATAATCGTCTCAGTGAGCATTTAACGAAAGAAGGATATGTAAACGATCCTATATGCCCATGTGTTTTCATTAAGAAAACAGAAACTGGATTTGTAATAATCGCAGTATATGTTGATGATCTAAACATAATCGGAACTCATGATGAGATACAGAAAGCATCAGATTATTTAAAAGGAGAATTTGAGATGAAAGATCTCGGGCAGACAAAGTATTGTCTTGGCCTTCAGATTGAGCATTCTGAAAAGGTATATTTGTGCACCAATCCACATATACCAAAAGAGTGTTAAAAAGATTTAACATGGATAAGGCAACTCCACTCAGTACTCCCATGGTCGTAAGGTCACTTAATATTGAAAATGATCCATTCCGACCACATGAGGAAAACGAAGAGATACTTGGTCCTGAAGTACCATATCTAAGTGCAATTGGAGCTCTGATGTACCTTGCAAATTGCACACGGCCTGATATATCATTTGCTGTAATCTTTGGCAAGATTCAGTTCGTCCCCTACGCGAAGACATTGGAATGGAATTAAACATGTTTTCCGTTATCTTCAAGGGACCACTGACTTAGGATTATTTTATCCTAAAAATTCAAAAGGTAAAATGGTCGGTTTTGCAGATGCAGGATACCTATCGGATCCACACAAAGCCCGATCACAAACGGGATACGTTTTCACGATCGGAGGCACTGCTATATCTTGGCGTTCTCAGAAACAGACACTGGTGGCTACTTCCTCGAATCATGCAGAACTCATTGCACTCCATGAAGCAAGTAGAGAATGTGTCTCACTGAGATCAATAAGCCGACACATCCTATCAAGCAGTGGGATTCTCCGAGATACGGAGCCAACTATCTTATACGAAGATAATGCTGCATGCGTTGCTCAAACGAAGGAAGGATATATCAATGATAGAACGAAAAACATATACCTCCGAAGTTGTTCATGTACATCCAAGAACTCGAGAAGAATAAGGAGATTGAAGTGAGATATGTCCGTTCATGCGACAACGCAGCTGATCTTTTTCACGAAATCACTACCCACCACTATGTTCAGGAAGCATGTACATAGTATTGGAATGCGTCGTCGACAAGATCTCTAAGACAACCTTAATCAAGGGGAGCTTGCGCAGTTGTACTCTTTTCCTTACTATGGTTTTTTCCCATTGGGTTTTTCAAGGTTTTAACGAGGCAACAAAGGCGTTAAGGAGAGTATGAATATGACATTGGTCTCCAAGGGGGAGTGTTATGAAAGTCAAAATAAGGAGGAAGAAAATGTGATTGTGGAGCCCAATTTTCTCTATATAAACAACCACCCCCTCATTCCAAAACACACCTTCTTCTCATTACAATCATAATTTCTCACATTCTCTCTTCATTCTCCTTGTATCAAGACTTTGTGGGTAATAAATTTTTGTCTTTATTTATTATTTCCGATATAATAAATTATCATTATTATTATAACAATTTTTAATTTCTCCGGAGAGAATATATTTCCTGTGTTTCCTCTTCTTCGATTCGATGTGATCCCGCCAAACAAACTCTTTTACTCTCTCATCCTCGCGAGATTCTCCACCGTCGATTCTTCACCCCCTCTCTCTCTCCCTCCGTTGATCTGGCGTTGTTTCGCCGGAAAGTATCGACACTAGAAGAAGAAGCGTCGTGATATTTATTGTCTTTTTATGAAGGGACATCGGAGTAGCGAGGAGATTTATGATGCTTTGTGGTTCTTTGCGAGATCGAATACAGCCTTGGCTTCGCGACTATGTTAGGCTCCAATCTCTCGCCGTCATCCTTATTTACGCTCAGGTTATCTCTCTTCCTGGTTTGATTTTGGGCCTAGGGTTCGTCGATTCGATTCGAAATTAACCTCATCAGTATCTGTCGTGGTTTCAGATTGGGTGCGCGCTGATTGGATCACTAGGGGCATTATACAATGGAGTTTTGCTGATAAACTTGGCGATTGCCTTGTTTGCTCTCGTCGCGATCGAGAGCAATAGCCAAAGTCTCGGCCGGACCTACGCCGTTCTTCTCTTCTGTGCTATCCTTCTTGATATCTCATGGTTCATTCTTTTCACCCAAGAGATTTGGTGAGCTTTGTTTTTCAACATCACGTATTTGCCTCCCAGAGTTTGATGTGAACTGTTTGATATATTTGGAGACATTGTTCGTATCTTTGATTGACAATACGTTCGTATTTGTGGATGACGCAGGAGCATTTCAGCTGAGACGTATGGAACCTTCTTCATATTTTCGGTGAAGCTGACCATGGCGATGGAAATGATTGGCTTCTTTGTGAGGCTGTCTTCCTCGCTCTTGTGGTTTCAGATTTACAGGCTTGGGGCTTCCATTGTCGACACTTCACTTCCCCGTGATACAGATTCCGATTTACGAAACAGCTTCTTGAATCCACCAACTCCTGCTTTGGCTAGGCAATGTTCTGGTGCTGAAGAAATCTTGGGAGGCTCTATCTACGACCCAGCCTACTACACCTCTCTTTTCGAAGAGGGACAAACCAATATGAATTCACCCAAGGCAACGCAGGTTTTTTCTTTTGATCTTCTACTACTTTCTTCCCCTTTTGACTTGTTTATGTACACTGTTCTTCGTCAAGCTTACCGCTTTGTTTTCTATTTCGAGTTTTTTTTTTGTTGTAATTTTATCTGTTCATGCCTGATTACTCTATCAACCCATCCATCTAGAATGAGTTTCTTGATTCTTGTTCTGAACGGTTTTAGCTGTAGTGGATGCAATGCAATATACCGAGTCTGGGATAAATTAAGCTAGATGATTCTTCTCTTCCTTTATCTCTTTTTCCTTCTGTGGTAGATGCAAAGAACAAGAGCGCTTAGTAATGATTGATAACTTCTCGTTTTAGGATACACTACCTAGTGATAATAATGGGAAGTTTAAGCTAACAGCAGTCAAGAAGTCAGTCAATCTAAATTTTGTCATGTTTATGTCCGTTGTAGGTGAATCATTGTTCAGCTGGGGACAATGGATCACCATCTGCTGCAGAAGCCTCTCAGATTAAGTCCCCCGTATCCAGATCATTGCATTCAATCGATGTTAGTCTCCATTGATTCAACATTTTTGTGGCTCTGGGTTGTCATGCTGCGCTATGTCTTGTTTCTGTTGCCTTCACTTCTCTCGCATCACAAATAATAAGAAAATTCTCGTTTCGATATTTTTGTAGGAAGAGAAGGGTTTGAGGCAACCTCGGATGTCTTCATTATGAGCAAACTCCATTGAAGAAGGCTGGTGCTATTTTAGTAACTAAACAAAGAACTGTCTGCTTCACATTAGCTGAGCTTTAGGATTTGAAGCAGACGCCAGTATTATTTCTTAAGTGAGAGAATCATGAAATAGTCTCCATGTTGTTATAAAGAACAAGAAGATTATATACCGCCTGCCAGAAGATGAGAGTCTATATGTTGACGACAAGTAAGCACCGTTTCTCCTTTGCTTTTTCATTATTTATTTTGTATGGAAATATTTATTTATTTTTCTGGGATCTGCGGTTAGAATAGAGTGAGAATCTACTTTGATGCATGGTGATTCTTTCCGGGCTTATCTTGTGTGTAAATGGAGGAGATACTTTATTTTTATTTGTTTATTGGTTTCGGTTGCAATGGAGATATAGTATTAAGATTCCGGCGTTGAAATGTTTCGTCCTTGTGTGTTTGATATGAATTTGAAAAGTAGATGGTCTTGAGATCCGAAGATATTGATAAAAGTAGCCTGAACCTTGTGGGGGTTGCTTATGCGTCGAGGAGCATGAAGATTGTAGTTGCATTTTGCGGAGAGATGAAATGAGAGAATGTTGTTAAAATTGGATTTTGGACGACTGATGCGGTTTGGACACCTTTTCGAGTTATCATAAATCGAGTTTGCTCCGACTTGAAACTAAAACCTCCACCATTGTTCGAATTTCTACAAGAAACTGTAAATTCATCAGAACAGCTGAGAAAGAAAAAAACAGTAAAGTCTCTTCTTGTGTCCGATCGAATTCGCACCATGTTGCCATTTCATGCTCTTAATAAGTAATAAATAAATAAAAGCCTTATAATTACAATAAACTAATAGAAAAAGGGGCACGAGTAAGTCGAGCTAAAAAAGCCAATCATGTTTCGGGAAAAGTCCACCGATTTTAATCTAATAAAATAATTAACGGAAAACGGGGTCATAATCTGCAGCTTATTGAAGACAGACAACAAACCCAGAAGGATCTGGAATCATCTTCCTTCCTTGAGCTCTGCTCCTCCTTTCGTATATATATACTCCCACAAACCCCAAACCCCTTTTCTTCTCTTTTCTAAATTTCAAGGACGACAAAATCAAAATTCGGAGATTGATCTTCGCTCTCTCCTGTTGAACAAGGCTCGGAGGTTAAGAAAGGTGCTTACTCTCGCTAAGATTTTTGTTCATATTTTATCATTTCAATCTCTCGGACTTGGTTGATTTAGGGTGATTTTGTCCGGACGCATATTCTTCTTCTTTCGTTTTTGAATCGCATGAGAGTCATACAATAACTTGGGTTTCCACTGATTTGTTCTTCCTCTTTTTGTGTATAACACCAAAAAAAGAAAGTTTTTTCTCCACGCAGATTCTTCTTTTTCACGAGCATTAGTTGTGATTTCAAAAATCCGATAATTTTGGATTTATCTATGAGTTTGACAAATGGAGACTGACCTATTCTAGGGTTTAATGTTTCTTTCTTCGCTCATGAAAATTCCCTTAGCCGATTCATGTACACGTTTGTCTTACATCGAGATTTGCTGTTTCGTGAATATTCTCTTGTTGAAGCTGAGGTGTTGCTTTTTTGCTATGAACAGGAATCGACCATGGAAGAAGCAGCATTTGCGGGAAGGTATTGGTGCCACATGTGCTCTCTGACAGTGAATCCAGTAATGGATGATGAGATCAAATGCCCCCTTTGTCGAAGTGGGTTTGTTGAAGAGATGCAGGGGGAACAAGTAGAGTCTCCAGATACCAATGATCAGGGAGCAAACACTTCAATCTGGGCTCCCATCTTGATGGAAATGATGCACAACTCTTCTCGCCGCGCAAGCAACCAGAACCTTAACGAGGCAGAGACTGAGAATGAAACTGGAAACCCTGGAGGAACCGATTTGGATTCGCAGCTTCAGGAGATTCTTAGGAGGAGGGGGAGAGGTTCCGTTTCTGTTGTGCAGTTGCTTCAGGGAGTACGAGCAGGGTTGACACTTGCACCTGAGAGCAACGGAGGTGATGATGATAACAACAACCCGGGCAGAGAGAGAGGACGCGTGATCGTGATCAATCCCCATAATCAGATTGTCGCGGTCCCAAGCTCTGTTGTTGCGGATTCTCTGCCTGCTGCTGCGTCTTTGAGTGAGTACTTCATCGGTCCTGGATTCGAAGCGCTGCTTCAGCGTTTAGCAGAGACTGATCCCAACAGATATGGAACACCTCCAGCTCGAAAAGATGCTGTTGAGGCTTTGGCCAGCGTGAAAATCCAAGAGGCTCTGCAGTGTTCCGTGTGTTTGGATGATTTCGAGATTGGAACTGTCGCCAAACAGATGCCCTGTAAGCACAGCTTTCATGGTGACTGCTTGCTCCCATGGCTTGAGCTTCACAGCTCATGCCCGGTTTGTAGATATCAGCTACCTGGGGATGATACAAAGACGGAATCTGTGACGACAGAAGCAAATGGTAACAACGAAGGCGGTGAATCTTCTGCTAGAAGCAGCCAGGGATCTGAGAACAGCTATAGAAACCGCCACGAGGAAGAAGAAGATGAGGAAGAGGTGGAGAACGATGATGTGAGCAGGAGCACATTCTCGATCCCATGGCCGCTTAGCGCCTTGTTCTCGTCGTCCCAAGGCAGCAGCGATCCATCGAGGGGTACAAATTAAAACATCTTTCCTGAGGCAACAGAAGATGATGAAGCCACGGTTCAACCTTAAGCTGTTTTTGTCTGTACATAAAAGGTTTCTCAGATTTGGTTGAATGCTACCCTCTTGAAAACAAAAGTCTATCAGTTTGTGTTTTTTTTTTTTGAACAGTTTTTGGTGAATTCTGTGGATCGCTTGTGCTTGTTTTTTGTCAACCAAATCTGATTTTTCAGTTGTAGTTCAGTATTTCTTTGATCAAAAGGGTGAATACGGCCACGGGTAAGTTGATTGTGAAATACCAAAACGTGGCCTTAGCAAATTACTATGGAATTAAAACATTTTAAAAAGTAACAACATTTCATCGCCGTAACTTGAAAAAGATTTGTTTCTTTCTGACCGAGCTTTAAAACAGTCTTTATGCATGATAAAAAAAGACTAGTCTATGCCATTTTATAACAAAAAGGTAAGAAACAGTTGTTCCTTGTTTAATCGCGTCGCTATGTTTTGCTAACGCGTCAAGAAGATTTATTTGGAATTCAAAAAAGCTAGAGGCCGCATCTGTAAAAGTAACGAAGGTTTTTAAATTCTAACAAAGGTGCGGCTTTAACGGACATGAGTTTTATATGTCAAAAAAGACTTGACCAGATCTCCTTGTCTATATATGAGTATAGTAGCCTGAACTTATAGCTTTACCTCTCTCAGACTAATCTTAGCGCAGAGAAAGAAATACTAATGAGTCGTCAGGTTCTATTCTTAATCACTTTGATTCTTCTCTTACTCGCTGCGTACCACACAACTATGGCTCGAACCTTGCCGAGTAAGTGTCCCTCTTGATTCTTGAAGTTATAGTAATAAGATTTCACTCCTGAACAAAAATTCATATGTTCAGTTCTTTTACCTCGCATGTGTTTTGTCAGTTAATTAAGGGGAAGGAAATGGAGCACGACTCTTCGAAGATTTAAAAATCGGTGTCTCGGCAAGTAAATCGTCAAAAGCTCCTAAGGGTGGGCCTGACCATGGTGGTAGGCCCGGAGGAGTGAACTAGGCAAATGCTTTGGAAGCAAAAGTTATGTCTTTTACGACCACCAAACTTGTTTTTACTAAATAATTGTTGGTTTCACCAAATATTTAACACAGTTTGAGATACTATTGCTGTTTGTCGACAAAAAAGAAAGAGTTAAATTTCATTTGAGATTCTGAATGATAAAATATAGAAGAACTGCCATTCTTTTTAAGGGAAAAATGTCATAAAAAGCATGAACTTTGACATAGGCCAAATAAATCATGAACTTTCGTTAACTATTTATTTAAAGCATTAAATTCCATTGACTATGCCAAAATGGGCATGACGTTAACTTATTTAACAGAACTATTAACCGACATTAATGCACTGTTACCATCCTTCGTTAATCACAAAACGACTCATATATGTTTTGGAAAAATATCATTTAAAGCACAAACTTTCAAATTGAGGTCATTTAAAGCATGAACTTTCAAAATGAGGTCATTTAAAACATGAACTATGAATATAAGCCAATTAAAAACATAAATTTTTGATATCGGTATTTTAAGCATGAACTTTCATTGTTTTTATAAGCATTATATTTTGTTAAGTCAGCCAAAATGAATATGGAGTTACCACATTTAACATAACTTTTAATATGTATTAAATGAGCGGTTAAACAACAACATCTTTTTATTCCTATTTTCAGCGTACCACTCCAATAACTCTTTTTGAGCATTGCTTACCGGTGAAAACAAAAGAAGATTTAAACCATAAAAATGAAAAAAAAAAACAGATATTCAGATGGTGAAAACTAACATAAATGTTCATGAGAAGTTTCATTTATGTCTTGAGTTTCTTAAGTAGATCAACTTGAAAATATATATTTGAAAATGTGTATAAATGAAAATGAAATTGTTATTCTTCAACCCGAGGTTTTATACTATTATATCATCAATATCTAAAAAATATAATGAGACGAAGAAGATATATTAAATACTCTTGATTTACAAATCAATGTACTGAAATTTATATGACTTTTTAAAAATGTTACAACGTCATTATCATTTTGGCCAATAAACCGAAAAATGTTGTTGTTTAATCGCTAATTTAATACATGTTAATTGTTATGTTAAATGTGGTAGCGTCATATTCATTTTGGCTTACTTAACAAAACATAATGATTATAATAACAACGAAAGTCCATGCTTAAAATACCGATATCAAAATTTCATGCTTTTAATTGGCTTATATTCATAGTTCATGCTTTAATGGTTTCAGTTTGAAAGTTCATGATTTAAATGGCCTCAATTTGAAAGTTTGTGTGTTTAAATGACATTTTTCAAAACTAATACGACGTCGTTTTGTGATTAACGGAGGATGGTAACAGTGCATTAATGTCGGTTAATAGTTCCGTTAAATAAGTTAATTAATGTCTTGCTCATTTTAGCATAGTCAACTAAGTTTGATGCTTTAAAAAAATAGTTAACGAAAGTTCATGATTTAAATGACCTATGTCAAAATTCATGATTTAAATGGTCATAATGTTTATGTTTTTATGACATTTTTTCTTTTTATATATATATAAAAGATTAATTATACAACAATAACATTTTTAGTGGATGTGGATCGGTTTTGCTGATCATTGGTCATTTAAAAGATTGAAATTTCATCCAAAAATCGATGATTTATTTATTATTATATTTTTTTTAACGTCATCATCGATATATTAAGCTGAAACAATGTAGTCCTCGTGGAGGACAGATCCCAAACATGAAAGAACAAAAGGAAAATAGTGATACATCTTACAATACTCACTAGCTTTTACTAAATCATGGGATGCTCGGTTATTAGATCGGTTAACCCAAACAAAGTCATTATATGATATATATTATATATTTTCTAGTGATTCTTGTTCCGAATTTTTTGTTGGCTTTTTCTGTATATAATATAATCAGAGTTATTATATGCGTAACACTGAAAAAAACTGTTTTTTTTTTGTTATCTCTGTAATAACGTAAAAAATTGGGGATATATTAGCGATCCAAACTTATAAAAATGTAACCTACTAATTTATTCAAATTCAAGAACGTGTTTGAATTATAATCGGACAAAATTATCAGTAATGATAAACGAAGAGAGTTTATTACATAAAATGAAGAGACGCGCAAGCACAAAATCGTGTAATATCATACGTGGCAGACAAATTGTGGTCGGTCACCTACACTTCCAGCAAAGACGGTAATATTAGAGCTTCCGACGTGTATTCCCAGAATTACCCCCACTTTACATAAAGAGTGAGGGGTAGTTTAGGAAAGTATATATACCTGTAAAGAAGTCCTTAAGCTCATGAGATCCAAAACGCGATTTGTAAGCCTCTCAGAACAAATCTCATCCCCAGAGAGAGAGAGCCAACCCAGAGAGCGATATTGAAAACCACTCTCTCCTTTATAAATCCCATTTTACAAATCTCTTTTCCCTCTCTAAATCTCTCTTCTTTGTATAAAAAGCCTTCTCCTTTTCAAATCCTTCGCCCACGAATTTCTCTTCCAATCCTTTTGGGGGAGGGTTACTCGAAACCCTAGATTCGAAATTCCGGATTGCAAACTACCGAAAGGTCTGATTTTGTTTCTTACCCTCTGTTTCTTATGGGTTCAATTACTCGGATCTGGTTTGAGCTTCGTCTTTATGTTGATGTTTCGAATTCGATCTCATATTCTCTTAGATTAGCTTCATACCTTTCAAGAGAATCTGTCGTTTATATGATTGTGAAATAATTATACAAGCTCTATACTCGTTCTTTCTAGAACTCAACATCCAAAACGCTTGTGAAACAAAGTCTGATTCGGTCAATGAGTTCGACCTAAAACATCTTTCTCGTGGATACTTGTTGGCTTAAGTCCTCATGAATGTCTCTGAGTCGAGATTTAGCTGATTTTTTTTTGTGTTTGTGATTTGTCTGTGTTAGAAAATGGCTGATCAAGGGATGGAAGGGAGCCAGCCAGTTGACCTTATTAAGCATCCTTCAGGGATTGTTCCAACTCTTCAGTGAGTTCTTCTGTGTCTCTTGTCTGTATTTCACCATTTTTAGATTCTTGAATTTGTGCTTTGTGAATGACAAGATTTCAACTTTTTTGTTTTGTTTCAGAAACATTGTCTCAACAGTCAACTTAGACTGCAAGCTTGATCTTAAAGCCATAGCTTTGCAGGCTCGGAATGCCGAATATAATCCCAAGGTTTGTGTTCTTTTTGTGTTAGTAATCCATCATTTTGATCGGACGTGAAACTAAAAGTGATCCAAAACTTTAAAAGCCGATAGTCTTTCTACAACCTTGTATTGATATATGAATGAATTTTTTTTACACTTATGTCAGAGTTCATTCCGTGTTTTTTCTTTTTCTGAACATAATTGGCTATAGGAAGTTCAAACTAATCTTGTTTGTATTCTGTGGATTTAGTTTAATCTTCGGTGTGTTTGATGTTCCAGCGTTTTGCTGCGGTGATCATGAGAATAAGAGAGCCTAAGACCACAGCGTTGATCTTTGCTTCTGGGAAAATGGTATGTTATATTGGCCTATTTGGTCACTCTTTTTCTCATATGTATCGATCTACCATGTTCTCGTTTTAACGTGGCATCTAATTTTAGGTGTGTACTGGAGCAAAGAGTGAACATCTTTCAAAGCTGGCTGCAAGAAAGGTAAACAAGCTCCTCACAATACAGTCTGTTTTGTTTTCTATTATGTTAAATAACTCTCTTTTGTTGTTCAGTACGCTCGAATTGTTCAAAAGCTTGGCTTTCCTGCAAAGTTTAAGGTACTCATATATCTATCTATCTCTGGTTCAGATCCAACATACCCTCTATTATACAGTATTATTCCAAGCAGCAATTCGTTTGGTTTTTCAACGAGAGAAGAAATTACGTATACAAGTCTAGTAACGAAATTACTGATTTCATTCTGCAGGATTTCAAGATTCAGAACATTGTAGGCTCTTGTGATGTTAAATTCCCCATTAGGCTTGAAGGTCTTGCATACTCTCACAGTGCTTTCTCGAGTGTAAGTTATCTCAAGAAATGTATAGCATTTTGTAGTTGTAAGATGGAGATAACCGGTCTGATGGTTTCGCATCTCTCTCATTATTGATGCCAGTACGAGCCTGAACTATTCCCAGGACTGATATATAGGATGAAACAACCAAAGATTGTACTATTAATTTTTGTGTCAGGAAAGATTGTTATAACCGGAGCCAAGGTAATAAATCTTACTTTATCTCAAATGATTAACAAAGTTTGTCATGAAAATACTTCGGTCATCTGATAAAATCCTGAGGTTACACTATCAGATGAGAGAAGAGACTTACACAGCCTTCGAGAATATCTACCCAGTTCTTACAGAATTCAGGAAAATCCAGCAATAATAGCATGTAAGTCTCCTACTTTCTTTATCTCCCTTTGTATTTTTTTATTTTCCCATACCTCTTAAATCAGTCAGTGGTTTGATTTATGATCTTTTGATACAAGCAGAGCTTATACAGCGGAAGCAAAAAAAAAAAAAAAACATGTTCACGTTTGGATTGCCATGAACTAGAGATCTCGGTGGTGGCAGGCGCTTGGTGAGGTTTTTTCCTTCATCAAGGACTTGGTTTGATTCAGATTGAAAACCACAAAATTGTAAATACAGAATGGAGGTTCCAATATATCTCTTTTCCTTTTTTTGGTTCGAAGTTTCTTCCCATTATCTTGTCTCGTGTAATGTTTGTTTCAATGACCCAAATCTTTAAAGAGTAACTTATAACTTCTGTGCTAACTGTCTGTAATATTACAGTATTGTAATAAACTCCTTTAAGCCAATTTGCAGCTTTAGTTGCTCAAATGTTTGGAGGATAGGTCGTTTTAAAAACGGTACATACGTATAGATGGGTTTTTGTTTAGTTCTCAAATGTTTATGCCAATTTTTGTCTGTTTTTTTGTTCTGGTATTAGAAATAGATGGTTTTGTTAATTAATCAGACCTAAGCGGGTTTAGGTGAATCAAGATCGTTTTAGGCCACTTTACGCGGCTTTAGATGGTTTTAGGCAGTTGATTGTTTTTGCAATTATCGTATAAACACTTACACCGCACAAAATAGCACAATATTTCAATGGATAATGTAATAACAACAAACTATTCAGTTTTTTCAAAAGTTTTCTGAAGAAGCAGATGGAACGGCTAGTAATTGACAGTCGATTTTATTGCGTCCAATATCTGCAACAAACGTGAAAACCCATGATTTGACTTGTTAGAAAATGCGGTTTTGAATCGGAAGATAATGAGGAACTTGCCTTGTTCTTGGTGGGCATGTAGAATGGCTCAAACACAAGAGGGAATGGAGTGTCAAGACCACAAACTCTGCTTACCGGAGCTTCTAACTGCAGACGAAACGGCAGTTGAGAAAACAATACCCAATTAAGAGTAATCTCCTGTAGATGAATTAGCCTTAACTTTTACCTTCAAGAAGCAACGTTCGAGGATTGTTGCAGAGATCTCTGCACCAAAACCTCCAGTTACAGGAGCTTCATGGCTTATCTACAGCACAAGCGAGGGCAATTTATAAGACCGACCGGACAAAAACAAATCCCGTCATTGCAATCAAGGTTGCTTGAAACTTACAAGTAGTCTGCCAGTTTTTTTAACTGAGGCCTCGACGGTTTCTTTGTCCCAAGGCAGTAGAGTCTTGAGATCTATCAGTTCACATGATATTCCTTCCTGCATTAACTCAAGACCCGCGTTAATAACTACGATCCAATCATCATCACGATGAAAGATAAAGCTCAAACCTTTTCTGCGTCCAGACAAGCTTGTTCCATAATGGTAAGCTGAGCTCCCCATCCGACAAGTGTTATGTCATTGCCTTCTCTTATAACCTAACGATAACTCTCCCTTTGTCAGTCCCAACTATGAGATGGTCATCTCCTTAAAGAGACGGCGGAAAACGAACTAAATATACCTCAGCTTCCGATAAAGGTATCATATAGTCATGCTCTGGGACTTCTTCTACCGCTTGACGATACAACCACTGAAAGAACAAAGCTTCAAGAATTTAAGGGACACTCGAGAAGAAACTGATGTGGTGTAAGAGAAAGAGAACTACCTTAGGTTCGAAGAAGACAACGGGATTTGGATCACGGATACAAGATAACAACAATCCCTTTGCTTCGCGTGGACTCCTAGGGATAACAACCTTAATACCAGGAACATGGCAGAAGAAAGCTTCAGGGGATTGTGAATGGTAATGTCCACCATGACCAACCGCCCCATACGGTGTTCTTATTGTAAGTCCTATGACGATCCATATATAAAGCCTAATGAGTAAAAGAGATACTGATGTCAAGCCAAGAAGAAATGTAAAGAAAAGGTATACCTCCACAATTGAATTGGTTACCACTTCTGTATCTGAACTTTGCGGCTTCATTAACAATCTGAAATCACAACCTCTATCAGAAACCCGGCAGTGGCAATCAGATCTTTGGTTGTACGGTGGGAACACTTACCTGATCAAAAGCAGGATAAATATAATCTGCAAACTGAATTTCTACAATTGCTCGATTTCCCTGTCAAAATCAAAACACCCGTAGTTGTTAAATTCAGTTTACAACAGAAAGTCAGAATTAGAACAATAACGCAGAAAAGAACTCACCATTGCTGCTAGACCAATACCAAATCCAACAATGCCCTGAATCCAGTCAAAAGCTTATATGAATGGCTCATCAAGAACAATAAGACTAACTCAAGAGATGGAAAACACAAGCAGGCGTTCGTAGCAAGCAAAAAGCAAAAACCAAGGATTCAAAAATACATACTTGCTCACAGAGAGGAGTATTGAAGACACGGTCTTTCCCGAATCGTTCAGCTAATCCTGTTGTGCAGCGGAAGACTCCACCAAAGCCAACATCTTCCCCGAATACATAAGACCTTCAACAAAAAGAGTTTCACCAACAAACGTCAGACTCAAATACAAAAAACATAAATATTTCAAGGAGCTAATCGTGTAACTAATTAAGAGAAACATAATATTTTAGGGAAACTAATTAACTAAATTTCCCTTATTAAACTTCCACATTCGCCAATATTTTGGCCTTCTTGTGCCTCAGAATGTACTAAATGTAGAGTTTTGAGCATCAGTGCGATTTCCCAAAGACAAACAACACAAATGGTTTAGACAACAAGTAAAGGACAATCTAGACACTTGAGGAAACAGGCTTTCGCTATTTCAAACTCTCGAAAGAAAAGGAAGAATATGAAATTCTCACCGAGGATCGGTTTCCAAGGCGATGTGAAGAGCTTGATTGATAGCAGAGTATAGATTCAACGATTTCACGGTTTCTGATTCACATACCGTCGTCGACACCTTCCGAGCTCCGTGAGTTGAGCCCGGAAAGACCAATTTCCGGCAGAATCTGCCTAAACGAGCCGCCATCTATGTTAAAGCTCAACGCTTTCGTCGAACCCACCAAACAATCAATCTGAAAGAGTACGCGCTACCCAACGATTGCGACAAGAGAGAGGTTTATTTTTGGCAAGAGTCACCCACTTCGTACTTGAATTAGGTGGCAAAAGGTTTGTCCTTTTAGCTCAAAGGAAACAAATTTTTAGTTGATCACGGAGTTATGAGGAAGATGATACCCCTGCCACGTTGGATCCGACACGTGATTCTCCTTAATCGATATCTTTCCCTTGCAAGTTGCAACTAACACTTATTTTGAATATATCCAAAGAGGCCAAAGCAAATGATGTCTCTTTTCAACATCTTCAATCTTCTCTGTTGCATTCTTCTCTATCTGGATCAGTGCCAAAAAAAAAAAAAAATCTTCTCTATCTGGATGTTACAGTCTCTTCTGTCGTTCGGTTTTCGGTTCGGTTCGGTTCGGTTTTTTCGGTTTTCGGTTTTTTCGGTTATAGATATTTAGTAACCGTTCGGTTAATCATAAAATTCGGTTCGGTTTTTTCGGTTTTCGGTTTTTTCGGTTATAGAGATTTAGTAACCGTTCGGTTAATCATAAAATTCGGTTCGGTTTCGGTTCGGTTATTTCGGTTTCGGTTCCGGTTTTTCTTATATTTTTGGATAATTTGGATAAAAAACCGGATAACTTCGGATAATATCGGATATTTCGGATAATTTCGGATATTTTGGATAAAAACATTTGGATAATTTTGGATAATTCGGTTTTTTTACTATATTTGGTTAATTTAATTATCTATTTATTTTAAATATAAATATAAATAATATTTTTAAGTATATGGATCGTATTTCGGATATTCGGTTATTCGTTCGGTTATCCATTCGGTTTTGGTTCGGTTCGGTTTCGGTTCGGTTTTTTTCGGTTATAGAGATTTAGTAACCGTTCGGTTAATCATAAAATTCGGTTCGGTTTCGGTTTCAGTTATTTCGGTTCGGTTTTCGGTTTTCGGTTAAAATGCGCAGGACTAGTCTCCTCAGTCTCAGTTGTTATGTTTGATTACACGAAAACAGAGAGATCCAAATTAGCAGTACACGGACATCTTCTCTGTTGCATTCTTTTCAGCTTATAAAACTGGCTCCCCCATAACATGAATTTTAGATGAATGAACACATCAGAAACACGTGTAATGCGTAAACCAGGGCCCGAAGATATTTTAAGAAATGGGCCGAGGATTACAGGCCCAATTTAAAAGAGGAACAGAGAAAGATGAGATCCAAGATCCCCTTACCCATTCGGAGTGTTGAATCCAACGGCCGAGATTAACTCAAAGCTTGGAGAAGCTAAGGGAACGTTAAAAGTAGAGTCCAAGCGAGAATGAGGAGATAAACCTACTTCCTGCTTCAGCTCCCATTTCTCTTATCCGGAAAAACCCTTCCGGTGAAGAACCTTCTCCGCTGCTTCGCTTCTTTACTTCTCTGTTAGTTTCTCAATCCTTACTCCTTTAAACATTTGACCCTCTGCTTTTCAGTGGCTCACTTTATGTGTGTCTGTGGTGTTTTGTCATTTTGGATAAGAATTTGCTGAAAACTTTTTAAAATTCCTTCCGGAAAGTATAAATTCATTTCTCTAACGATTTTGGTTATTTTTCAAATACAAGAATGTCTGTTTCCTTAGATTGTCAATGGTGTTCTTCTTACTGAGCTCTACTTCGAAATGTGTCGCCTTTCTTCCATTTTCTCTGATTTTGTTGTGAATTTTCATTGGTTTAGTCGTTTCTTCAGTTTCTTGTGACTATGCAAACCATACATCGACGAAAAGAAGGGTCTTTTTTTTTTTTTTAGTATCTCTGAAATGTTATTTAACCGTTGAACTGTCTGTGTTTGAAGGGAAAAATGGCATCAACTTTCACTGCAACGTCTTCCATTGGCTCCATGGTTGCCCCAAATGGTCACAAATCGGATAAGAAACTTATCAACAAGTTGTCTTCTAGCTCATTCGGAAGGAGGCAGAACGCGTGCCCCAGACTCAGAAGATCCAGTCCTGCAATTGTATGTGCGGCCAAGGAATTGCATTTCAACAAAGACGGGACTACCATTAGAAAACTTCAAGTGAGTATCCATTTTTAACTTTCTCATCCAAAAATCCATTCCCAAACTTTACCGCTGACGCTAAAGGTCTTGCATTTCTTGTGCTAGGCTGGTGTGAACAAGCTTGCAGACCTAGTTGGTGTTACACTTGGACCGAAAGGGCGAAATGTTGTTCTCGAGAGCAAGTATGGATCACCAAGAATCGTTAATGATGGTGTGACCGTTGCAAGGGAGGTATGGGATCGCTTACCCTTTTTGATAATGATGTTCATTTTCATTGAAACGACTCATATCAGACAAACTTTCTCTCTAGGTTGAGTTGGAAGATCCGGTTGAGAACATTGGTGCTAAGCTAGTCAGGCAAGCAGCTGCCAAGACTAATGACTTGGCTGGTGACGGTACCACAACATCTGTGGTTCTTGCACAAGGTTTTATTGCTGAGGGTGTCAAGGTATGTATAAACGTTCTTATTTTTTCTTTCTCTGGTGAAATACAAAGAATGGTGATAGTGATCTTTGAACTTTATATCATTCAGGTAGTGGCTGCTGGTGCAAACCCTGTATTGATCACTAGAGGCATTGAGAAGACAGCAAAGGCTTTGGTTGCCGAGCTCAAGAAAATGTCTAAGGAGGTAACAAATTTTATAGAAATCTCTTTCTTTCAATACGTGACGAGTCTATAACAAAGGGTTTTGAAAGGAAGTCCTGTCTATGTAGGTTGAAGACAGTGAACTTGCAGATGTGGCCGCTGTTAGTGCGGGTAACAATGAGGAAATTGGAAGTATGATTGCTGAAGCAATGAGCAGAGTGGGCAGAAAGGGTGTGGTGACACTTGAGGAGGGTAAAAGTGCTGAGAACGCCCTCTACGTAGTGGAAGGAATGCAATTTGATCGCGGTTATATCTCCCCTTACTTTGTGACAGACAGCGAGAAAATGTCAGTTGAGTTCGACAATTGCAAGGTAAATGTTTCCTGATTCTGAGCTCACTCCACCAAAGTGTTGCACCCAATGTATGTTCTAATCTATTTTATGATTTGCAGTTGCTTCTTGTTGACAAGAAAATTACCAACGCAAGGGATCTTGTTGGTGTTCTGGAGGATGCAATTAGAGGAGGATACCCAATTTTAATTATTGCGGAAGACATTGAGCAGGAGGCTTTAGCAACCCTCGTTGTTAACAAACTTAGAGGCACACTGAAGATTGCAGCTCTCAGAGCTCCAGGATTTGGAGAGCGCAAGAGCCAATACCTTGATGATATTGCCATTCTCACTGGAGGTAAGTTTTGTGTGCATTGCTGAGCCCTGTGTTTAGGCATAATAGGTGTGGTTTTAATCTTGTCCTGTTTTTTGCTATCTGTGCTTGCAGCAACTGTGATTCGTGAGGAAGTTGGTCTTTCACTTGACAAAGCTGGAAAAGAGGTCCTTGGAAATGCCGCAAAGGTCGTCCTCACGAAGGAGACTTCGACCATTGTGGGCGATGGGAGCACACAGGACGCAGTGCAAAAGCGTGTTACTCAGATCAAGAATCTTATCGAGGTATATTAACTTCTAGTAGAAAAATAGAGCAAGTATGGGATCTCTACTACTTTTTGTCGATTAGTGTACTTACAGGTATTTCGTTTGTACAGCAAGCGGAGCAAGATTATGAGAAGGAAAAACTGAATGAGAGAATCGCAAAGCTCTCTGGTGGAGTTGCTGTGATTCAGGTTAATACAAACCCCATTGGTATTCTTTACTATAACAAAAGAATATGTTTGAGAAATATTAAGTAAAGCTATTATATATTGGGTAAAGGTCGGAGCACAAACGGAGACAGAACTCAAAGAGAAGAAACTGAGAGTTGAAGATGCTCTTAATGCTACAAAGGTGATGTTTATTTCTGTGGTTTTAAAAGCGTGCTCTATGCATACTAGTGAAGTATACTGATCAGGATTTCTTTTATTCTTCAGGCTGCTGTTGAGGAAGGTATTGTCGTTGGTGGTGGTTGTACTCTGCTTCGGCTTGCTTCGAAGGTTGATGCCATTAAAGCGGCTCTTGACAATGATGAAGAAAAGGTAAATTGATTAAGCCTTCGGTTTCTAACTCCTAAAGCTTCAGGTCTTTTAACTTCTCCGTTTCCCTTTCTTCAGGTTGGAGCGGATATCGTGAAAAGAGCACTGAGTTACCCTCTGAAACTTATTGCCAAGAATGCCGGAGTCAATGGAAGCGTGGTTAGCGAGAAGGTAGTTCAACAGAAAACCTACACACCCTGTGCTCTTGATTTAAATCAGATGCTTGAATAGCTGTCTATTATTCACTGGCAGGTGCTCTCTAACGAGAACGTTAAATTCGGTTACAATGCTGCAACCGGCAAGTACGAGGATTTGATGGCTGCAGGAATCATCGATCCAACAAAGGTCAGTTTTTTCCCATACATAAAAAAATTTCGCTAGCTAATTGGTCATCAACTATCCATGAACCTGAGTGTGCTTTATCTCTGATTTAGGTTGTGAGATGTTGCTTGGAACACGCAGCTTCGGTTGCAAAGACATTCTTGATGTCAGACTGTGTCGTTGTTGAGATCAAGGAGCCTGAGCCAGTTCCCCAAGGCAACCCAATGGACAACTCAGGTTTGTTCAGACATTCAGATCCTTTGAATCTCCGGTGATGATCTACCAACTCCATGTCTCATCACTGATTCTACTTCTCTTGTTTCAGGATATGGATACTGAGGAGATAGGGGGATAAAGTAACTCTGCCGGATATTGATTTCTTTTAACTTGCAATAGATGAGCGCAAGTGTAATGATTTTGAACAAGAGAATGTGCCGTGTGAACTGAAATTTTGAATTAATCATATGAATAAATCATGATTCCTCAATGTATCCTGCGGTCGATTATGTTTACAACTAACGCATGCACATCCGGATCTGAATCTATGTTATGAGTTATGACATGACACACTAATACAAACCATTAAGGCGATGTCCAGTCATAAAAAGATAAACTTTTGAAAATATACTTTCATTTCAGATGAAAAAATACAACTTGAGTGAAAATGGTAAGAGAGATTCACAGGTAAAAAGAAGATCTTTGCGATTGGATACAATTCCTCACGAGTATATGTAGCCAAGAAGAGAAGCGAAGCTATGAACAGATCACATCAAAAGACAGCATAAGCTTTAGGTGGTGAGCTATTTCTTGTTAAAGCCAAACAAGGATTTGATGGCGTTAATGGCACTCTCGTTGATGAAAGATTCATCAAATTGCTTCATGAGTGGATCGAAATCCTCCGACTTCCTGATGTTTTCCAGATCTGGATCGGTTCGGATTCTCTGCAAAGGAAACAATTACTCAGCTTCAACAAGCAACACCATCTCTTATTAACTCAACTGAACATTGTAACTCATAGAAATTACCTTAAAATCTTCATATCCTGACTTCAATGCTTCTTCCAAAGCCGAGAGACCAGCTTGAACCTATCAAAAGAACTCTTATCAGCTCTGCAAGTCAAAATGCAATATCTGAAAGATTAAAAGCTTCTTTACCTGATTAAGCTTTGAGTAGCAACAAGCAACATTGTAACTTGCAACCGATGCTTCATCTGGTGTTGGTTTAGAGCCTAACACAGACTCAAACCTCTCCAGTGCTTCCTCATATTTACCATTCCTACACCAATCAGAGAGACAAGTCAATACCCACTTTCCGGTTTTCTGTAACACAATTTAGCTAACTCACAAGACCACTGCGGATTTACTTGGAAAACTGCAGCCCTTCACGAAGATCCTTCTCCCGTTGAGCTTTCAGTTCTTTCTTCCTCAAATAGTTTTGCATCTACCCATAGCTCAAAAGCAACAATACATTACCTTTGGTTTAACAATAACAATACTTTCAAAGAAGATCTCAAGAGGAACTCACCTGAATTTCCCTCAGTCTACTGCTAATGAAACCGGCGTTTCTCTCAGCTCTTATTATCTCCTTCTCTGTTAGCTCACCAGAATCATCAACCTTACCTGAAAGATAAGAAGACACAACACAAGTTTTTTTTAGAGAGAATTGATGAGGCAAAGCCAGAGCTGGAATTTGGGAATGCCGACTAACCAAATCGCTTCTCCATTTGCATAAGCAACGGACCAATTCTCTGGCGGATTGTGTACATTGTCCTACCGTACTCTGCTGCAGGCCAAATCTCTGTCCCAAACACTGCACTGCACACTCAATTTCAACGTCCCATTAGTTACACTTACATACAACACAACACAGCACATACGCACGACAGATACAAAGATACTCAGGCTCTGCAAAATTACATACAGCAAATTACAGAGCTAATTACTCAGTCCATTTAAACGAGGAGAAAGAACAAACCTTGTGGCAATAACTCTGTCGCCGACGGTGAACTTTCCGGTTTTATCGGCCGATCCACCGGGCAAGATAGCGTCAATGTAAGTCCCACCATCTCTCCCTTTCCTGAATTTCAAACCATAAGGCTGCTCCACCTCCACTTCATACGTCTCATACTTCTCTTCCTCTTCTTCGTTTCCTTCTCCATCTTTCTCTTTTCCACCTCCTCCTCCTGCTTCAGTTTTAGCTGTGGACTCTGTCTCTGACGCCTTCAAAGCGAAATTCCGGCGTTTCGCCACATGGGTACTGCATAAAGAAGACGAATTGCTCGAAAGGAACAGACTTTTCACGGAAATAAAACTGGGTTGAGTGATCGAACTAGGGTTCTGCTTTGTTTGCTGGGTTCTTGGCAGTGAAGGCGAAGAATACAGAGATGGATAACTGCTCGGAGCCAAAGACATGGTGGTTTATTCTTTTTTCGGTTCGAGCTCAGACACAAGCCAAAGAGACAGAGAGACAGAGAGACAGAGAGTATTAGTTGGATTTTGCCATATGGAGGAGGAGCCGATGAAGAGGAGAGACGTTGTGTGTTTTGGATTACAAGTTTGCATGATTTAGTGGCTATGCTTCAGTCTTGATGTTTCGCCACGTGTCATCTTGCAATGGTACAATGAGCTTGATCCTTTTTCTTCCCTCATACGTAAAATTGGCATCTCCCTTCACTTGGATTCGTTTATTACATACCAATACCATATTACCAATCGTGTGCTTTCACTCTTAAATAATGACCAGTGCTGCAAGAAGACAAAGGCAACGTTACAGAAAAGTGGTATGTTCAGAGAAATTGTCATTGGCTCTTTAAAAAAACACAATCTTTCTGGAGAAACTTCCAGACAACAGGGGAGAGCAGATTCTAGTCTTATGATTCTTCTATTGACTGCAAACATTTAAACAGTAAAGATACTGAGATCCAAATCAAGAATTTATTGATCACCTCTTTGATCTTGGATTTTTTTCTAACAGATTGATCGGTCAAACATTCCTGAGTTTTTGCAACAGATCCATTTTCAGGCAGTTTCTCGGTTTGGACAAAAACAAATTCTAACTTCCTCCAAGAACATACTTGTGGACTGCAGATCAATTTACCTTTTACTGGAAATTCACTAAGCTTCTTGTGAACTGGAAGAAAGCGAAGCAGAAGCTCTGAGGCCTAAGCCTTGAGGTATACCCTGCTCTAGACCTATCAAACTTGCTTTTACTTGAAGCCAACCTTGATAACATTTGCTTCAAGCTTGACAGAACATAAGTAGAAAACTTAAATATGGAAAGTGCCAACACACCATCCGCGACAACTATACACACGAAGTCTATTCATTATAAATGTAAAAGAGTTGCGTCAAAGACAACAAGCTGCCGAAGTTCCATACCGATTAAAGAGGTCACGTAGACATTTAATCCACATAGTGATGTTAAATTCATATCGCATAAGTAGATATTGATTGACGTACATAGTGATTGCTAAATTGTTAACTTACTCCAGAATCTGAATGCGAAAGAACTTTCATTAAATTGGTTGAAGAAACGAATAAAGTTGAAGATCTATGCTATTTAGCAATTCAAGAGAAGAAGAAGAAAAGAATGCTTCCGTGTTGAGTCAGGGATCATTATATATGACTTCATATGAAGATTATATGTACGTCCATGTATATGGATTCCAACCTTGTCCTTTGCCTTGGATCCTCCAGTAAAACTAAAATGGACAGATCACAGGATAACACAGACACAGTTTTTTTCCCGATCAGAGTCAATATCGTCTTCTTCACTGCAAGAACATGAGATAATCGCATCATTCCAAAATCCATCAAATTCTCCATAAAGCAAATAGAAAAGAAAAAAAACTCATTCTTCATGTAAAGAAACCAAAAGAGTGAAGAATCTGATTCCACCATGAAGAAACCTTATGACCAAACTACAATGAGAGTCTCAATTTCAACAAAATATTCCAGTGGAAGACCAACCTGGGTTCGAATTCTCGAATTTCAGCAAGTTCCTTTATTCTCATCACATCTACCCATTGTACTTTCTTCTTCTTCTTCTCAACTTCGGCTGAATTTGAATCCACCTTTCTGAGACTACTTCTCAGAGTGAGAGTATCACCACCAACATGACCTTCGTCTTCCTTCGCGTCCACTATAGCCTCTTCTTCTGGTTCTTCTCTAGCATCATTCCTATGAGCATCCACATGATCAACAGCCTCTTCATGACCATCATCGTCATTAGTGGCTGAAACAAGAGTTTTTTCAAAGACTTGTGAGGGAGTATACTCCAATTTGAGCGAACTCGCCGCGAATATGTCAGAGAAGGGCTTACAGAAACAGGTTAAAAAGAGGGACTGTATCTTACAAAGCAAAACACTCATCAAAACATGTATTGCGTCTTTGAAACAGTTGATCATCAATGGAGAACCTCCTTACACCTCTTCGTCCGATTTAGCTCATTTGGTGAACAAAGCCACAGACTTTGAGCGAGAGAAGCACGCAGAACTTGTTTAATTTCGAGATTGGAAGAAAGAAAAGAAGAGAAAACGCAGATAAACCCAGAAAAAGGGTTTCGAAGAGTAACCACAATTTATATGATAAAGACCTCTTCAAGAGAATCGAAGAACCATAAATATCCACTGATTTACGAGGAAACGGACATAGACAAAGCAATGCTAACTGAAAAAGAAAGAGAGTAAAGATTCCCTTTGAGAACAATCAGCGATGAAAAAGCAAAGATTGAAGAGGAAAGGAACTTGAAAAGGCTGATACTTTTCTGATGTGAGAGGGGAAAGAGAGAAGAGAGAGAGAGAGAGAGAGAGAGAGAGAGAGAGATACTACGAATTTAAAAAAGCCCTTTGATTTCCCTGAGAACAAGGAATATAGAGGAAGAACAAACAAAGATAAAGTCGTGGACTTGTAGACTTCGTAGTCTTGTTGTTAATATTCCCCCTTTTTTCTGTTAATTTATTTGGGTTTGTTACTACGGATTGACCAAGAACCAACCAAACCTTTTTTGTACAGTGGACCAACCGGTAAAAAAAAAGGTTGCCTTTTAAGACTTGTGGATAATTGCCTCAGGTGTAAACTTATTCGACAATGCTCATTTTTATCTACCGTATAGAAAAAGTCCGACTTATAACTGTGTTAAAATTATTGGGCCCTTATTAGAAAAAGTCCGACTTATAACTCAGTGTACCGTTTGTTCTTCTACCCATAGCTACAAACTTGCAATATCTATGAAATATTGGATGTATTTTGTTTACACCCTCATGCCTTTCATGACATTTCATCTCAAAAGTCAACTTGTCAGTTATCCAATTCGGGCTTTGTTTTGCGAAAGCACAATCACAAAACATCACAGGTTTTCTCAACAATATTACTAGTAATTACACACATATGAGTAAGCCAATGAAAGACCAAGACAATCGAGTCAAGAACATGTCATGGAACGGAATCATCTGCAGTACCTTGGTCATGAGATGATCCAAACCCATCATCTACAACCTCTTGAGATGCAACCCTGTTGGCCACAAGGACTTGGCTGGACAACAGAGAATGAAGGGAAACCAAAAGCCAGAATCTTTTGAACACTTTGTTTCATCATAACAGTGAATGTCTGAGACTCACTTGCAGAAAAAAAAAAAAAAGTTCAAGTAGAAATACAAGGCGCCTGATATATGGTGGTCTAAAGATACAATAAACTAAGCAAGTTTGCATATGTCCTCATACTCAATGGACTTAATGACTCTTCCTTCGTAGACACCTTTCTCGATCTGCACTTTAGCACAAAACTTGTCCGTATCCACACCCAACAACTTGGCATTTGAACCGCGATACGCCCCATTCACTATCTTCACTAACCCTCCAATCTGTGGAAGCACCGTCTCCAGCTCCTCCTGATCAACTCGTAGAACATGCTTAGAATCGAGCATTTCAATCTCCCCAACATAATTATCAATCACTTTCCTCACTAGGCCTTTTTGCTTGTAATACCCTTTCTCTACCAAAGCCTTGCTCATCACCTTCACAATTATCCCTTGGAACAGCCAGTAAGGCTTACGATTCATCCTTTCCTTCTTCTTCTCTTCCTCCCTCATCAACTCATCCAAAGCCGATCTTCTCTCCTTGTCGCTCCTCTCCGAGTCTCCTCCGCTTTTTTTCCTCTTCTCCCCTCTCTCATGCTGCTTCTCGTTATCTTCGTCCTCAAACACGTGTCTCGAGCTCTCCCCTCTCGCTTGACCCGTGTTAGCCTGCTTGATCCCTCCACCAAGAGAAAACCCAACCTTAACACCACTCTTCAACCTCAATGCTTCATCTTTCTTTTTCTGATCATCATCATCATCATCATCGACAGTTTCTTTACCACTACCTTCACCTTCACCAGAAGCAGAATTCAATTTCTGAGCAGCTCTTTCAATCTGCTTCTGAATCTCCCTCTCTTGTTTCTCCTCCTCAGCTAAATCACTCTTCACTCTCTTGTTCTTCAACCTCTCCTTAAACAAAGTCTCTGAGTCCCTATCGATATAAGTAATGAACCATCCTTTAGGGGTCTCTTCGACCTTGCACTTACCCGTTTTCCCCAAGTACTTGATGAACTCCGTCAACGTCGCCCACTCCGTCGAGTTCATGTGGACGTGGTGCCTGTCGTTGATGTACTCGTTGTACACGACGGTGGCTGCGACACGAGAGAATCGGTGGCTCCGCCGCATCAGATCGAGGAACATCTTCTCGAACTCCTCCGAGTAACCTTCGACGACGCGAGTCGGGTTCTGCCCAAAGACCTGCATCTGCCTCTGGTGAGACTCGCTCATACAATGGCACTTGAACCCGTTCTCGTCTCGGCACTGTTTCTGACACATCTGGCAGTACCATCGGAGCTTCTGGAGACCTTTGGCCTTCATCCGATTCGCCATCGCCTTCGGGGTCAGAAAATCGTTCTTACCCATTGAATCTCCTCCAACAAATTACTGTCTTTGGGTTCAAATCTAGGGTTTTCCGGTAAACCTCCACTGATCAATTCAGCCGAAAATTATCCTTCGGAAAGATCCACAGGGCAGAGACCTCCTGGCTCGTCGTGAAAGAGAGAGAGAGAGAGAGAGAGAGAAGAGAGATTCAATCGAGGATTGAAGAATGTGCTAAGGATGGCGATTAGCGAAACTCATATCAAACGTTGTTATGCTAATCTATATTTAAGGCCCAAACTTATTACTGGGCCTATAATATGTATTAAGGCCCACTTTATTAAGACCCAAATACTACTGTTTTCCCATATGCCTACTACGTATAGTATATTATTTCTACCAATCATAAGTTGTTGTGACACTGAAGAAAAGTCAACTATGTACAGACGAGATGAGATTCGAGAGTAGGGAAAAAATATAAAATAAAAATTCAAATGAGATTAGAACACTGAAGAAAGACCAACTCTTGGTTTAAGAAGAAGACTCGTCGCCAGATCTGACTTTGTCAATTTGACTTGGTTCTATTCCATTCTTCTCATTTGGGCAAAGCACAATATATAGATCAGTGTTTATTCTCAAAAGTTGATACAGAGTCAGAGATAGTAATAAGCAAGACAAGAACAAGAACAGGAAAACAGAGAGATCCAAAACCGAAATGGCTGCTTTGTCTGATAAACTAGCAGATGCTTACCAGAACGCAAGGCCGAGATATCCGATCGATTGGTTCACCAAGCTTGCTGCTCGAACCGGTCAGCACAAGTTGGCTTGGGATGTCGGTACGGGCAACGGTCAAGCTGCCATTGGTGTAAGCCTTTTTTTCATCTTCTTCCCAAAATTTTCCATTTTTATCTAAATTTCTTCATTAGATCCTTCAAATTGCATAGTTCTTATTTAGGTAAAAGTACAAAATCAGGGATTTAATTTCTCAGATTTAGTGGATCAGAGTAGGAGAGAAGAAGATGAACTGTTTCTTCCTTATAATTATATTTTGATCGTGAAGTCAACATTGATTTGGAGCATAATATACCATTACTTTTGTCTTTTGTTGTCATAACCTTGTTTAATTGCAGCTCGCAGAGTATTTTGAGAAAGTTGTGGCCACAGACATAAACGAAGCACAGCTGAAACGAGCGGTGAAACACGAAAGAATCACTTACCATCACACTCCAACAACCATGTCGGAAGACAAAATGGTTGCTCTAGTCGGCGGAGATAACTCCGTCGATCTCATCGTTGCTGCACAAGCCGTTCACTACTTCGATCTCGCGCCCTTCTACAACATAGCCAAACGTGTTCTTCGCAAGGAAGGAGGATTGATCGCAGTTTGGGTCTACAACGATCTAGTCATCTCCCCTGAAGTCGACGCCATCATGAAACGTCTTGTGGATTCCACGTTTCCGTTTAGAACTCCCGTCATGAATCTTGCATTTGAGGGTTACAAAACGCTGCCGTTCCCGTTTGAAGGCGTAGGGATGGGATCAGAAGGGAAGCCTATCATGCTTGACATTCCTCATAAGCTTTCGCTTAAAGGGTTTATAGGGTTCTTGAGATCTTGGCAGCCTGCGATGAAAGCTAAAGAACGAGGTGTTGAACTTGTAACTGAAGATTTGATCAACAAATTTGAAGAAGCTTGGGGTGATGATGATGATGTTAAGGATATTTTCTACAAAGCTCATATGATTGTTGGAAAACTTTCGGTAAAATGATTCGTTTACTT
Organism: Isatis tinctoria; assembly: GCA_010577795.1. NCBI lineage: Eukaryota > Viridiplantae > Streptophyta > Magnoliopsida > Brassicales > Brassicaceae > Isatis > Isatis tinctoria. Next base: position 37,278,590 of record CM021244.1, on the reverse strand, counting down.
TAATAGCATTACTCATATATAGTTTGTTGATATATACTTTCATCTTATAACGAATCATTTATTATACCTAATGCAGGCTGCAGATATAGAACGGCATCGAAAGAGGTTTGAATCCAACTGTGTGGCTACGAAACTGAAGGATAGTAACAACTGTGCTGTTTTGGCTTCAGGTTTGTGTTTTCTTAAAAAAATTCACTATTAATTAACCATCTCCAAATTAAACCATTTCAATCGGATAAACCAAAATTGAGTTGTGTTGTGTTGTTAAATTGTAGTGACGGCTGCTGCGTTTGCTGGAGTGGCGGCTTACTGTGCCTACTCTGCGAGGAAGAACACTTAAATATGTATGCATATGTTACCTTTTAAAATTGACAAGAACCGTTTTCTGAATCTGTTGAAGGCTATTGCCAATTAGTCTATCGAGAGTGTATACATGTATTTGTGTGAATGTCATTGAAAGGAACATTTCGTTTATCATCTTCATCCCATTTCTGCGTGCCTTTTAAGGTGAACATTCATTGATGCAAAGTGGTAATAACTAGGCAAGTCCAATTATGGACAAGGTTTCTTACCATAAGATCAATGTAAAGAGCCTTCCAAAAAGAAGGATCAGAAGAAGACCTATAACCAAATCACAAATGAAGTCTCTAAAATTTTCTATAAGTTCTCTCTTGTTCTCAGGTTTGACGTCACTTATGATCCTCCTGATCATTTCTTCCAAACTTCCAATATTAACTGCAGTAGAACCAAAAAAGCTCATAATACAGACAAGTGAGTAAGATAGACATTAGATCGCTTATAATGGATAGAGTTAGGGCTTATTATACTTTTCCAATAGTTACATTGACTTCTGATACGCTTTGGGAAGAGACAGATTTTAGATGCTGGCGTGTTGCTAGGTCGATTTTGTGTATGAATCTTTGCTTTAAACACACGGACCGAGAAGCTGCAGAGCAATCTGTTTCATGTACTTTCTTGAGGAACAAGTTATCTTTTCCCAAAATTCTAACAGGAGCTTCTGGATTAATACACTTGTTTTTTTTTCATTCCATTCTTCTCATTTGGGCAACGCACAATAATAAATACGAGTATCATCCGCAAAAGTTAATACAGAGATAATAAGCAAGAAAAGAACAAAAACACGAAAACAGAGAGATCCAAAAATAAAAAATGGCTGTTTTGTCTGATAAACTAGCCGATGCTTACCAGAACGCAAGGCCAAGATATCCGATCGAATGGTTCGCCAAGCTTGCTGCTCGAACCGGTCAGCACAAATTGGCTTGGGATGTCGGTACTGGAAATGGTCAAGCCGCCATTGGTGTAAGCTTTCTTTCTTCATCTTCTTCCCAAAAGTTTCCATTTTTCTTCTTTTTCTTCATTACATCCTTCAAATGACATGGTTTTAGGGTAGAAGAACAAAATTAGGAATTTAATTTCCTCAGCTTTATGGGAGAGAAGAAGATGAATAATTTGATTTATTTGGAGCATAACTTGATCGTCAAATAACATCAAAAGTTTGTGATGAATATATATACCATTACCTTTTTCACATTTTGTCCTCCTTTTTTTAATCTTTCATAACATTAATCAAATTTTCGTTTTCATGTTTTCATGTTATTGAAGACTGTTTCACTATACAATAAACTTGTTGATAATATAACGAAAAAAACAAAGTTCATATATAAATCTATGATGAAGGTGATGAATGATATTCCCCACTTCTGATTTTCATATTTTTATAGTTCACTAATTTTTTTTTATCATTCGTCAACTTATCATTTTTCACATCTAAAAATTGATTTCAGCTATACATGATGCAAGTGTTAAAAATAATTTTTTTATAAAAAAAATCATTAGTCTATAAAAATTTGATTTCTAGCATTTCGTACATATATTGTGTAACCTATCTGAAATATCAGTCATAAAAATTACAGCTCGCAGAGTATTTCGAGAAAGTTGTGGCCACAGACATAAACGAAGCACAACTGAAACGAGCGGTGAAACACGAAAGAATCACTTACCATCACACTCCAGCAACGATGTCGGAAGACCAAATGGTTGCTCTTGTCGGCGGAGATGACTCCGTTGATCTCATCGTCGCTGCACAAGCCGTTCATTACTTCGATCTCAAGTCATTCTACAACATAGCCAAACGTGTTCTTCGCAAGGAAGGAGGACTGATCGCAGTTTGGGTCTACAACGATCTAGTCATCTCCCCTGAAGTCGATGCCATCATGAAACGTCTTGTGGATTCCACGGTTCCGTTTAGAAGTCCAATCATGAATCTTGCATTTGATGGCTATAAAACGTTGCCGTTCCCTTTTGAAAGCATAGGGATGGGATCAGAAGGGAAGCCTATAACTCGGGACATTCCTCATAAGCTTTCCCTTAAAGGGTTTATAGGGTTCTTGAGATCTTGGCAGCCTGCGATGAAAGCTAAAGAACAAGGTGTTGAGCTTGTAACTGAAGATTTGATCAATCAGTTTGAAAAAGCTTGGGGTGATGATGATGTCAAGGATATTTTCTACAAAGCTCATATGATTGTTGGAAAACTTTCGGTAATAACATTACTTTTAATAACATTACTCATAGTTTCTTGATATATATTTCATCTTTTAATGAAACATATATTATCTAATACAGGCTTCGGATATAGAACGGCATCGAAAGAGATTTGAATCCAACTGTGTGGCTACGAAACCGAAGAATAGTAACAACTGCGCTGTTATTGCTTCAGGTTTGTGTTTTTTTTTTTTTTAAATTTTCACTATTAATTAACTATATCCAAATTAAACCATTTCAATCGGATTAACTAAACTGAATTGTCTTGTGTTGTTAAATTATAGTGACGGCTGCTGTGTTTGCTGGAGTGGCGGCTTACTTTGTCTACTTTGCGAGGAATAACACTTAGGTTCTTTGATGGATAAAGAACCATTGTCTGAATTTGAAGGAGGCATTTGCGAATAACTCTATCGAGATCAACAATAATGGCTGGATAAAAGTTTTTTTTTTTTTTTATCTTATGACATTTAAAACTTTATCAAGTACTTTACAAAGATATGTAAGTCATGTGTGTCACAAATATGAAATGGTTGAAGTTTATCTCAGATATGTAAGTCATGTCACAGATTATGGGCTCTCGGTTCAACCTTACAGGTAGAGAGCATGCACATACATGTAATCTCTATCTGACATGGAGTGCTACGTCCGGGGTCCAATCCTGTGTCCCTAACACACCGTTATTAAATGGTGTGCTCTCAATAAAATAAATCGCATAACCAAGACAAACCATAAATGAGAATGAACGAAAGATAGAACAGAAAAATAAACAAACCCCATAAAAATAGACAAGTGAGTAAGAATGTAAGATAGACATCAGATCGTTTAAAATAGGCTGATTTAGGGTTAATCATACTCTTCCAATAGCATCTTTGACGTCTACGTTGCCTTGAGAGGAGTCAAATTTAAGATGATAGAGTGTTGCTGGGTCGAGATGATCGTGTTTGCATGAATTATTGCTTTAGATTGTTGGGACTGAGAAGCTGCAGAGCAATCTGTCTCATGTACCTGTCGAAGTCCTTGTTTTGCTTGAAGAACAAGTTATCGTTTCTGAGGATCCTGACAAAAGCATCTGGATAGGCTATCCAGGATAGCTGATGATCAAACACTTGCTCTCTTGTTTGAAAATCTAAAAAAAAAATATCGTCCTGGAGCCGGGGATACTATTTAGGAACAAACAACAAACCGTGCCTGAAGCACAAACCAGAGGGAAGAAATAAGAGAAATGAGACAGAATCTTGAAGGCTGCAGATTTAATTGAAACCAATTTTGACCATTCTTTTCTTGACAAATGGAGGGATTTTGTAGAAACTGTAAGGTTTGTATAAACACTAAAGTGACAAGAGAATGATCAGAAAACTCTGAATCGGAGGTTCTAATTTGTCTCTTGTCACTTTGGTTCTTATAGTTTGAAGGACTCAACGTCTTCTCCGCTCAACGGTGATGGCAGATAGAAACCTAAACAGGAAAGAAGAGAAACTTGAACTTCATATATTGCTTTCGGCTTAAGTTCTTTACAATCCCCTTAGGGGTTTATTTATACAACGGATTGACAATAAGATAAACCCTAGTTCACTGGCACAGGTGGCACTATTCCAGAACCATCCAAAAGATTTAAAGCTTGAAATTTGTTTGCCAACACCACACAACTCTGCTTTTCCGTACTGCTCTTAATAACACCATTGTTGTTCTTATGTTGTTACCGTTGGTGACGTCATGCGTTTGGGCTTGGTGTTGTTGTTCTCAACCTTGGGCTTAAATTGTGTTCGGCCCAGAAGCTCTTGTGGAGGCTTGCCCAGAATCGAAATGCTGTCGTTTCTGCTTATATCCCCTCGCAAACTTGGGGTCGGTTTTACGTCGACACTGAGTTTGTAACGAAGACTGCTGAAGCTATCATAGGGCAAAGATTTGGTGAAAATATCAGCAATTTTTTGATGTGAAGGAACGTGTTTGACGACCAGAGCTTTCAAAGCAACCCTCTGTCGAACATAGTGGTAGTCTGTTTCAAAGTGTTTTGATCTCTTGTGGAAAACCGGATTTGCAGCAAGATGAATAGAAGAAAGGTTATCGCCATACAACTCTGGTGTGACAGGTTGAGAAACTCCCAGTTCCCTGAGCAAAATACTCAGCCAAGTAATCTCAGAAGCTGCTTCAGAGAGAGCCCGGTACTCTGCTTCAGTTGAACTTCTTGAGACTGTTGGTTGTTTCTTGGACGACCAGGAAATGATGTTCTGGCCTAGAAAAGTACAGAAGCCGCCTGTTGATCTTCGTGTGATGGGACATCCTGCCCAATCACTGTCACTGTAGGAGCGGAGAGTGCAATCTGTGTTGCTGGAGAAAGAAAGTCCCATATTAACAGTTCCTTTAACATATTGTAGAATGCGGCGAAGATGGTGAAAGTCTGAGACCGAAGGTAAGTGCATCCTTTGACAGACGTAATTCACCGAGAACTGAATGTCTGGCCGTGTTAGAGTCAGGTATTGAAGCTTGCCTGCAATGCTTCTGAAGTACTTCGGATCAGAGAATGCTTCATCTTGTCCAGAGGTTCTGTTTAGTTGAAGTGGTAACGGAGTAGGCATAGATGGACAATCAGCCATGCCTGCAACTGCTAAGAGATCTTTGGCGTATTGTTCTTGAGACAGGAATGTGCCCTCCGAATGGTATTGGACTTGAATGCCAAGAAAGTAGTGAAGCTTTCCCAAATCCTTCATTCGAAACTCACTGTTTAGTTTTAACAGCAAAGAAACGAAAACATTAGAGTTATTTCCGGTTATAGCCATATCATCAACGTATAGCAGAAGTAATATAACATCTTTGTTTTTGATGTATATAAAGAGCGAAGGATCTTTAACGCTGCAAACAAAACCAAATTCAAGTAAGAAGGTGCTGAATTTGTCAAACCAGGCACGGGGGGACTGTTTGAGCCCGTAAAGAGATTTGTGGAGATGACAGACATGAGTAGGCTTATCAGGATCCACAAAACCATCCGGTTGTCGCATATAGACGGTTCAGAGAGATCCCCATGCAGAAATGCATTCTTGACATCGAATTGTTTGATGTCCCACTTCATAATAGTGGCAAGATGCAAAACTGTTCTGACAGTAGCAGTACACACGACTGGGCTATATGTTTCAAGGTAGTCAATGCCCTCTTCCTGGTTATAACCTTTGGCGACCAGTCGTGCTTTTAGCTTATCAAGAGAGCCATCAGCGTTGAGCTTTGTCCGGAAAACCCACTTACTTCCAAGAATATGCATATCCGGAGTTGGAGGAACCAATGACCAAGTATGTGCTTCTTTACAGTTTGTCATCTCTTCTCCCATTGCAGCATTCCAGCCTTGATGTTTCTTTGCTTCTGTCACAGTGCGGGGTTCAGGATATGCAGTTCTGTTGGTGAGAAGTGCATATCGGGGGTTTGGTTTAACAATACCCACTTTAGACCGCGTGACCATGGGATGAGAGATAGGAGAGACTGCAGGACTGGAAGAAGGGGAGGTGGAGCTTGAGCTTGTCTCGGAGTGCAGATTACTGTCACTTGACTAAATCGGAGTTTCGGGCAAAGTCGGTGTAACAGCCATTGGAGAAACCACTGATGAGTCTTGTGGCACAGAGATTTGTGAAGGATTCAACTGCAACGTAGTGCTTGGAACCACATAGATGGGAGAAGGAGAAGAGCCAGGAACCTTGGGCATAAAACTTTGTTGCCATGCTGCAGTGACTTGTGTAGTGATAGAGGGTCGAAGAGTGGAGTATATTGTTGAGAATGGGAATTGTGTTTCATCGAAAAGGACATGGCGGTTGATGAACACTTTACCAGTAGGAGGGTATAAGCACCGATACCCTTTATACTTGTCACTGTACCCCAAGAAAACACAGTGGAGAGACTTGGGATCAAACTTGTTGGCTCTATATTCACGAAGCATTGGATAGCATGAGCATCCAAAGGTGCGTAGGGAAGAATAGTTTGGAGGCTTGTGAAATAGAACTTCATAAGGACTCTTGGTCGTATTCAGAGCCGAGGAGGGAAGAAGATTTCTTAGAAAATTTGCCGTGGCAAACCCCTCAACCCAATATTTTTGCGGAAGCTTACTCTGAAACATCATTGTAAGACCAAGCTCTGTCAGATGTCGATGTTTTCTCTCAGCCAGACCGTTCTTCTGTGGCGTATAAGGACAAGACATATAGTGTTGAATGCCTTTGTCATGAAGATGAGAGATAAACTCTTTGCTCGAGAATTCTCCACCACCATCAGATTGAAAGACACAAATCTTTGTACTAAGGAGATTTTCAACAAGATTCTGAAACATCTTAAAGACACTAAAGAAATCTGACTTTGCTTTTAAAGGATAGAACCAGCAGAATCGAGAGAAATTATCGATAAACAAAACATAATATCGAAATCCTTGATTAGAAGTAACAGGATCTGGACCCCATAGATCACAATGAACTCTCTCTAGAGGTCTTGTTGCAACAAAGCTAGAAACAGCAAAAGGTAATCTACTACTCTTCCCGAGACAACAAGACTCGCACGTCCCTAAAGTGTGTTTATTGACCACTACTGACTTGCTTGAAATGAGCTGCTGCAGGACTTGAGTGTGAGGATGCCCCAGTCTTCTATGCCACACCTCATCACTTGTGGATGGAACGGGAGCAAAATAGAAGGCTTGAAGCTTCGGATCACTCAGCATATACAGACCCTCATGCGTTTTTCCTAGCATCAGGAGCTGGTTTGTGTGCTTGTCCTTAACGCAAACACCATCAGAATCAAACTCAAAACGGCAAGGGTAATCTGAAGTAAGCCTTGACACAGACAGGAGAGATTTGGCAATATCAGGACATACTAATATATCACGGAGAGGAAGAGTACCTGATGTGGAAGGTAAGTCCATGGAGCCTATGTGGGTTATCGGGAGAAAGTTTCCATCACCGATCTGGACTGCATCATTTCCGTGATAAGGTTGAACCTGAGCCATATTCTGAAGGTTGTTTGTGATGTGTGCACTGGCACCGGAGTCAGGATACCATTCTTGACCAGATTCGGGGACTTCAGTGATGCGCAAAGCAGCCAAGGCAGTAGGAAAGTGATCATCTTGGTAGCTATTATCAAACCTGTGCCAACAACGCATAGCAACATGACCAGGCTTGCCACAGATCTGATAGATAGGTCGGTCATCACCAGAAGAAGAAGAACCATCTCGGGAAGAGGAGAGTTGTTGATGAAACCCGCGACCACGAGTAGAGAATGAACCGCGACCACGAGAAGACTGACCATGACCTTTGCTATACTGACCACGACCTCTAGTATTGGTATAATGAGTGACGTTGAAAGCAAGATGTTGGGACACATCTGTAGCGGCTACGGAATAGCTTTGAAGACGGTCATCAAAGCTAGTGAGGCGAGGAATGACATCTTCAAAGGTGAGAGAAGGAGCCGTATCCAGAGATCCCTCAATACTGATCTTGATGGGCTCATAATCTCTGCTAAGACCGTGAAGAGCAGCAAAAACCTTCATCTTTTCAGTGACTGTGAAACCCACTGAAGCAAGCTGAGTACAGAGACTTTTGACCTCGTTGAGATACTCGTTCATCGTTTGTTGGCCTTTGGATAGAGTCTGAAGACGGTGTTGGAGCTCAAAGAGGCGAGAAGATGAGTTGCAATTAAAATGATTTGCAAGACAGATCCAGACATCCTGAGCCGTAGTACAGTCGACCACCACCGTGAGAATATCTTCAGCCAGAGAACCCACGAGCCAAGATTTCACAACTTGATATGTTTGAAGCCAAGTGTGATACTCCGGGTTAGGATTAGGAGTGCTAGTTCCGTCAAAACCAGTGGTAGGGAGAGAAGAAGGAGGTTGAGGAATAACGCCATTTACAAAGCCAAGGAGGCGTTGTCCAGAAAGAAAGGTTTCGAACTGAAATTTCCAAAGAAGGTAGTTCTTTTGAGTGAGTGTTACCGTGACACAGTTTTTGATAGAAAGAGAAGGAGGAGAATAGAGGTCCATGGATTGCGTTGCCATGGGCTCTGATACCATGATGGCAAATAGAAACCTAAACAGGAAAGAAGAGAAACTTGAACTTCATATATTGCTTTCGGCTTAAGTTCTTTACAATCCCCTTAGGGATTTATTTATACAAGGGATTGAAAATAAGATAAACCCTAGTTCACTGGTACAGGTGGCACGATTCCAGAACCATCCAAAAGATTTAAAGCTTGAAATTTGTTTGCCAACACCACACAACTCTGCTTTTCCGTACTGCTCTTAATAACACCATTGTTGTTCTTGTCTTTTTGCAGGCGCGTTGTTACCGTTGGTGACGTTATGCGTTTGGGCTTGGTGTTGTTGTTCTCAACCTTGGGCTTAAATTGTGTTCGGCCCAGAAGCTCTTGTGGAGGCTTGCCCAGAATCGAAATGCTGTCGTTTCTGCTTATAAACGGGAGGTAACTTGCCTGAGCTTTAAGGGTTTGACCATCTACATTAAACCAGAGACTGATCTTGATGACCCTTAAAGCTATAACAACACTCAAAGGAACACTATTACGATATACGAAGATACAAGATATACTTATACTATTATAATTCCTATTCTATTATCTCTTAGGATTTAACCGAATCTCATGTACTATATATAATGACTCAGAATCATCCTTTTCTCTCGAGTTTAGCATGGTATCAGAACCAAACTACTTCTTAGCAATTGGTTGTGCGTTGGAAGCTCATGATAAACGTTCATGGAAACGTCATGTGTGATGCCAATTGTTCCAAGCAGCTCTTTGATCCATAGGATTTCTTGGACGGCAACAGTTTACTTATATTCTTGGCAAGTTAGGCATGTGTGACCTCCAAGCTTTAACTTGAGGGCGAGTATTACGATATACTACGAAGATACAAGATATACTTCGACTAAGATATTCAGATATTATCTATTCTTGTTAAGGAAGATATTATAATTCCTATCCTCTTATCTCTTAGGATTTAACTTAATCTCATGTACTATATATATAATGATTCAGAATCATGAGTAAGAATCATCATTTTCTCTGGAGTTTAGCAAACACCCGCATTTCTTTCTTTGATTTCTTAATTAGCAATATATATTTTAAACACTTTTTTCCATTTATATACAGCTTCAGATTTTGAGGAAACAACATGCAAGAAATCCAAATCTTACAAGTTACATTAATTGACATCAGCCTAACTGACATGATGGAATGGTAGTATGTGTTTGCACTTTTCTTCTGTATTCGAAAAGGAAGAGGCCGGCATTCAGAGAAATAACATTTATGTTTTCAACAGAAAGGTAATTAATTATGTTGTTGTAAGCTTGAAATAGACTAAAGGATTGAGTTGAGTATATTTAGGAGTTATCTAAATATACATATTTGGTGTTATCCTTAGATTTAAGAGTTATCTAAAATAGGGTTTTTGGAGTTATGTTTTCCCTATATAAGGAGGTGCTAACTTGTAACACAACTTATGAGATTTGAGAATAAGTTTTTGAGAGAGTTTCCTTAAGTTAATAAGAGAGGTATTGTTATTAAACAAATTGTGTGTTATCTCTTGTCTTTGTTTCTACACATGGTATCAGAGCTTCCATGGCGGGAGGTGACGATCAGCTGATCGTAAAATTTGGAGAAAGCAAACTTGGAGCGTTCGAGATGAAGGAAGGTGGAGGCACATCTTCCATTAAGTGTCCCATGTTGAACTCGAGTAATTACACTGTTTGGTCCATGAAGATGAAAATATTACTCAAGGTTCACAAATCATGGGAGGTGGTAGAGAAGGGAAACATTGATGAGACAAAGAACGACTTAGCAATAGCTTTGAGCTCAGCCTCACATGAGCTCAAAGCTACAGTCTCATGCTTCATGTTGTGCTCTCCGAGGTAATTGGTGAATCTCCGAGGTATAAGATGTGTCATGTTGTGCTCTTTCCATCATCCACATCAGTGCTATACGAGCTATCACTGTAACCTAACACATGTACCTTGTTCGTTCTTTTGAAAAGGAGACTAAATGAGCATTTAAGCTTAAGAATTTGGAAACAGAGGCGTAAAATTGGTTGAACAAGTAACCTCTGAAGAAGACGGTAATAGTGCGGCTCATACGAGTGCAGAGAATGAGACAAGCAATACAACTGACAGTGATGATGACGGTAAGAATGAGCAAGATGAACCAATCATACGAAGGTCCACGAGAGTCAGGTATGAACCAAAATACCTAGATGAATACGTCACGCATGAGGAGGACATTGAACGTCTTTTACTGGCCATTAATGAGGAACCATGGGATTTTAGCGAAGCAAAGGAATCGGAAGTGTGGTTAGAAGCATGCGTAGATGAACTCACCTCGATCGAGGAAAACAAAACTTGGACTCTCGTTGATCTGCCGCATGGAGTAAAGCCAATTGGCTTGAAATGGGTATTCAAGATCAAAAGGAACTCAGATGGGAGTCTTAACAAATACAAAGCTCGTTTGGTCGCAAAAGGGTATGTTCAGAAGCATGGCATTGACTATGATGAAGTCTTTGCACCTGCAGCTCGAATGGAGACAATCAGATTCATCATTGAATACGCAGCTTCATACGGTTGGGAGATACATCACCTTGATGTAAAAACGGCGTTTTTACATGGGGAGCTGAATGAGGAAGTGTTTGTAACTCAACCAGAAGGTTTTGTGGTAAAGGGGAACGAAAACAAGGTATACAAGTTGAGCAAAGCCCTCTACGGATTGAAGCAAGCGCCCAGAGCATGGAATGCCAAACTAAACACGACGCTGAGAGAGATGCAATTCCAGAGATGCTCCAAGGAACCATCGTTGTATCGAAAAAAAAGAAGAAAGAGAACTCCTTATCGTGGTCGTGTATGTTGACGATTTGCTTGTTACTGGCTCCTCATGATCGTTGATACTTGAGTTTAAGAAGAGAATGGCAGAAAAAATTGAGATGAGTGACCTCGGACTACTCACATACTATCTTGGACTTGAAGTGAATCAACATGAGGGAGGCATTACTTTGAAACAAGAGCGATATGCACTAAAGATATTGGAGGAGACTAAGATGGAAGGGTGCAACTCGACTCATGTTCCAATGGACATAAATGTGCAGTTTTCTAAGTCACAAAAGGAGAAAGGCATCGAGGAAGGAGAATATCGTAGGAGCATAGGATGCTTACGATATTTAATACACACACGCCCTGACTTGGCCTATAGCATTGGAATCCTGAGCAAGTATATGCAGGTGCCAAAGGAATCTCATGGTGCAGGCTTGAAACATGTTCTAAGGTACTTGCGTGGAACATGCTCATTTGGTCTCCTTTTCAAAAGAACGAACAAGGTACAGGTGTTAGGTTACAGTGATAGCTCGTATAGCACTGATGTGGATGATGGAAAGAGCACAACAGGACACATCTTTTACCTCGGAGATTCACCAATTACATGGTGTTCTCAGAAGCAGGAGACTGTAGCTCTGAGCTCATGTGAGGCTGAGTTTATGGCAGCTACCGAAGCCGTCAAACAGGCAATCTGGCTACAGGAGCTACTCGCTGAGGTAACCGAAAGAGAGTGTGAGAAGGTGACTCTTCGGATAGATAACAAGTCGGTGATTGCTCTCACAAAGAACCCTGTGTTTCATGGTAGGAGTAAGCACATACACACGAGGTATCACTTTATCCGAGAATGCGTTGACAATGAGCAGATCAATGTGGAGCACGTTCCAGGTACTGAACAAAAGGCGGACATACTCACTAAGACCCTTGGAAGAGTGAAGCTTAAAGAGATGAGAAGCTTCATTGGAGTTGAAGATTGGAGTGAAGAGAATTTCAAGCTTAGGAGGGAGAATGGTGTTGTAAGCTTGAAATAGACTTAAGGATTGAGTATATTTAGGAGTTATCTAAATATACATATTTGGTGTTATCCTTAGATTTATGAGTTATCTAAAATAGGGTTTTTGGAGTTATGTTTTCCCTATATAAAGAGGTGTTAACTTGTAGCACAACTTATGAGATTTGAGAATAAGGTTTTGAGAGAGTTTCCTTAAGTTAATAAGAGAGGTATTCTGTGTGTTATCTCTTGTCTTTGTTTCTACAAATTAATGGTTTCTTACATTCATCACTTTGTTTTACTATGTTGAGAATAAGAGATTTGCCTAACTTATATGGTGATCAAACAAACTTTCATAGATTCACATCACTCACTGAGACCCAGAGATACTTATGCGTACTGGTGCTCCAATGAGATGTTTCTCGATCAAAGAGAATTCATAGTTTGTGACTAAATGATGAAAGAATATGGGCATCCGAAGCCTAGCAAATCTGCTCCTGCACAGTCTTACCATGAACGTTTTTAATCGTACTTTTAAAACCCGTTCATTCTGTAAATGCGAATTAGTTGAAATCACACATTCATCAAATCGATAAACTTTTAGAACAAGACTAGAAAAAAGGGGGTGAGAGAGAAGAATACTCATTCAAAGCCATCATAATGATTAGCGAAAGAAGTAACTTAAACCCGTTAAAATAAATAAAATAAAAAACCTTAAACCCGTTAAAATTCTCGACTAGAATCCTTTTTTTTTTTTTTTTTTTTGTCAAAGAAAGAATATATTTATTATAATTCTCGACTAGAATCCAAATCATTATATTAGACCATTTAGCTTAAATTTTAATAGAAGCCTTCTTCTGGTGAAATTCATATCCAAAGTTAGTAATTAACCATGCTTAAATATACCTTACTTTTGTAAATTTTAAAATTTACATATTCAAACTATAAAACCATTGTTAATAATTACATTGATCTAGATGGTGTTAGTCAAACTATTGACAATGCTAGTTTAGACTACTAAATCAGCTCCTATATCAACTAAATCATCTAAATATATGCGTATTTGATCACTACAGTATCATTTTAGCCTGGCACTACATATAATATGGCTAGCTGAAACCTTGGCTTTATTGTTCTGAATATAACATGATATGGCTTGATACTGGTTATTTTATATAGAGAACAAAATTCCTTTAAAACCAAATAAAACTACTTCGGTTTGGATTCCAACATTCCCAATTCAATTTATTCCCATTCTCCTTGCGTGATTAATATTATCTTTACCAGGCTATATGTATTCTAATGATTCATGCTAATGCTATCAATACATCATCATTCATGTTTAACCTGCATATTATATATTCATCCCAAAAAAAAAAAAAAATTACGGTCTTCTCTTTTTGATGTGGTCGTGACAGCATAGGATTTAACCAGCAACCTTCATTATGGTCTCGGAGTTCCACTCGAATGATCCACTTGGCTTAGTGGCGGCCAAAATCTCTTCATTGGTGATCTCTGAGTCCGAATCAACTTCATGGGGAAACTTCTCTGCGTCCCCACAGTAATCCTAGTCCATTGCAAAACAATTGATAGAGATTTGTCAAAATAAATTATGCATCTGTGATGTAAAAAATCATGTGAAAGAACAATTGCATAGTTTAATTTTGCCTAGACTTACGCGACCCGCATGCATGTTTCTGACAAAATTCTTGAACATATCGTAGTTTTTCTTGAAGATTGTTTCGGACAATCGCAGGTACACGAAACTGTGCACTTTGATGAATCTGGGTTTATCCTTGTCGTAAAAGCCGTTGGGCCTGGCATTAAAAAGAACCTGGTTGTAACCTTGGGCGTCTTTAATCTCCCATGTGTTTCCACCTATCACTCCTATGCCTTCTTTCCATGCTTTGCTCAAGACCTTAACCAGAGGCCAAACCAAGCAAAAACAATGAACTTAGTAAATAAAACAAACACGACAGTAAAACTTGTGATTAAAGACTCGATCTCCGTTATTAAGCTGTTTTGGTAGGTTTACCGCTTTAACAAGATCATGGGGAGCAGACAAGTCTTTTTTTTTGCCAACAAAAAGTGAATTGGGGTCCGGATTCTTCATATCAAGACAACTAAAGTTGAGAAAGCAGTTGCGTTTGTATAGCATTCGGGCAATCGGGCGGTAACCATCTCTGTCAAATAGGTTGTAATATCCTGCAGTCAGCTCGGCCGCGTGGCTGGGATGGTTGTACCACCAGTGAACTCCTGAAACCTTTTGAGAGGTATTCACAAAACCAAAATATGATACCAAAAATCACAATCGGTCAGGATCGTAGGACCCTAAATATGTCGTACAGTTTTTTTAAAAAAAAATACTAACTTTGAGAGGTGCATGTTTCTATAGTACCTTGGCAACCAATTCAACTTTGAGGCCAGCGAAGATCTTGTTGGCCTCTCGTAGGATCTTATCGCCATGTAAGATGAGCTTCGTGGAGTACCATTCCAAGAAAAACTTCCCCTCCGGCTTCGTGTATGTCCCATTCTCTTTGAAAAAGTTAGGTTCGTCCGGATCGCTCTTGTAATGTCCAAACTCTGACTTCAAAGATTCCAAATTCCTGTATTCTTTCTTCTCTGCCGCACCATCGTATTCGGTCCTTAAGTATTTGTCGTAGCACTGGAATTAAATTAACTCGGGGGTGAGGTTTAGATTAGGGTGGGGCCAGATCGGTGGTATCATTGTACATATATATATATATTTAATTACAAACCTGAAATTCTCCAATGCCAGGATATTCCCAGTGGTCTGGATCCTTTGGAAAAGAAGGGTAACAGAGTTCTCCACTGGGTCCGAGGCCAACTTGGACGGCCACTATCACGCCGGCGTCTAGAAACTTTTTCATGTTTTTTTTGAAGCTGCTCATGAAGTCACTGTATATCTGTTGTTGACACAAATCTTTGATTAGTACGCTGAAAAGGCGGGGCCGGTTTTGAAATGTAACCCGCAACATTCCTAGCAAAAACCAAAGCATAAAACACTATACTGTAGCGTTTAAAAATACGTCTCTACAAACAAAGGATAGGTCCACAATAGAACATATAGAAATAAATGAAGAAAAAAAGTTTCCCAGCTGCTACACACAAATCTTAGTAAAGAAAGAGATTAGTTTGCACCAAATTGCTGTCTGTTCCAAGAATGAAACAATCTAGTTTGCATCGTATTAGTTTTGCTATTACAATTTTGAAACCTATGATTACCTCTATCGCAGTTCGTGTTTTACCATTTGCACCACCAAAGAGGGGTTGATCATCGACTCCAAGACTAAGGCATTCCATATTCCGGATCTTACCAGGGTTGGTGTAGTAGATATCGGGATGCTGGTTGCCAACGTCGAGTACCCACTTGGGGAGATCAATGGTTTTTGTCTTGGTTTTTGTCTCTTCAGTGCCTTTGTGGAAAGACATGATGGCATAGATCCTGAGTCCCAAACTCTCAACCAACTCGAACAGATCTATGTAAGTATTCCAATTATACACGTTCGGGGATTCGGGCTCGACGATCCCCCACCACACGTCGACCATCACGCCATCGATGTGGGCATTGTCTTTGAGACACTTCAAATGTTCTTTTATAGTTTCCAATTCCACGTCTTTGTGATGTTTAGCCACCAGTCCGAACTGCGTTGATTTCAAAATCCCAAACTTGGATTATAAAATTGCTCCAACTGCAGTACATGACGTAAAAATAGCCAAAAGACACTAAAGTACTCAATCTCCAACGTGATCCACACACTACATTCCTGATGTTATCGTATAACACAAGTAAAAGAGTAATAACTGATTTCATTCGAGCTTCCCATAACCAGAATGTTTTTTTCGAAACCCACATTCGTTTTCGATATGCATGTTTTTTTTTTCTTATTTGTTGTCAATGTCATAAAAAGCTGGCTATTAAATAAACTAAAAAGTACGTACGTGATCGAAGACTTACTAGAGGAAGCAAAACGTAGACAGGAACATAGTTGAGAAGAAATTTCTCATCATTATTGTCTTTCATCATTCTTCTAATTATCTCAGGCGAAGAAGAAAAGTATTCTTTTTTTCTAGGTTCTCCGTAAGCCTCGCATCAGTACCTCACGAGGAAGATTTGAGGGGACAGAATCGGGAAGAGGAAAGAAGAAGCACGATGATGGAATGTATATCTCACATAATTAATTAAGAGACCATTAATTAATCGATCGACGTGCTAATGTTGTGAACTGAATGTTCTGTGTGTATTATTATGAGGACCAAATGTCTCTTTATATAGTGGTTACACCATGTAGAGAAAAGGTAATTATCCTTTTACTACTCATAACAAGAAAAGGAAATATTCCATAAACTTATTCCTTGTCTATAAAGGAAAACATCTAATTATACTAAGGACCGGTTATGTTAATAACCTCTATATAGATCGGTCTATATTGAGTCCATTAACCAAACGGTTCATAACACTCCCCCTTGGACGAAATGACCGAACCCGATGCAACCAAGGATCTTTGTAATACTCTTGGGGATGCTGCCTCATTAAAACCTCACTAAAGAAAAACCCAGTGGGACAAAACATTAGTGAGGAAAGAGTACAGCACGTATTACTCCCCCTGATTTAGACATCCCTATAAGTCCTTTAATCGGCGCATGCCGATCTGATACACCAGCTTCTTGAGCGTGGAAGTTGGGAGCGACTTTGTGAACAAGTCAGCTGAGTCGTCGCTTGAACGGACTTGAAGCACTTGTATTTCTCCAGCCTTCTGGAGATCGTGAGTGAAAAAGAATTTTGGCAGAATGTGCTTCGTCCTGTCTTCCTTGATGTATCCATCCTTCAGTTGAGCTATGCACGCAGCATTGTCCTCATGAAGTACGGTCGGTCGGTTCGTCCTTTCCATCTGTCATCCCACAATCTCGTCTTATGTGCTGAGTCATCGATCTCAACCAAACACATTCACGGCTGGCTTCATGAATTGCCAAAATCTCTGCGTGATTTGATGATGTGGCCGTGAGTGTCTGCTTCATGGATCGCCATGAAATTGCGGTTCCTCCGTGAGTGAACACATATCCTGTCTGAGATCGTCCATTGTGTGGATCCGATAGATAACCTGCATCAGCAAAACCAACTAAACCTTTGTCGTTATGGTTAGTGTAAAATAGACCCATATCTTTCGTTCCTTGAAGGTAACGAAGTAAATGTTTAATCCCGTTCCAGTGCCTTTGGGTTGGACAAGAACTAAATCTTGATAGGAGGTTCACGACAAAACAAATATCTGGTCTAGTGTGACTAGCCAAGTATAGTAACGCTCCTATGGCACTTAGATATGGCGTTTCGGGACCAAGGACTTCTTCATCCTTTCTTATTAGACCAAACGGATCTGTGTCCGGGCTTATGCTCCTTACGACCATTGGGCTACTCAATGGGTGAGCTGTGTCCATATTAAATCTCTTGAGTACTTTTTCAGTATACGCCATTTGATGCACAAGGATTCCGTCTTTGACGTACTCAAGCTGTATTCCCAAACAGAACTTAGTCTTCTTTCATTTCAAATTCGGCCTTTAACAAATCAACTGTTTGGGTGATTTCTCCAGAGGTGCCGAGGATGTTCAAATCATCCACGTAAACTGCTATAATCACAAATCCACCGTTTGCAAACTTCTTTATAAAGATACACGGACTGATGAGATCATTTTTATATCCGGATTTAATCAAGTACTCACTTAAACGATTGTACCACATGCGCCCACTCTGTTTCAGTCCGTATAGGGATTTGGTTAGCCTAATGCAGTGTTCTTCTCGAGAACTTTTCTTATCTTTGAGCTCAATACCCTCTGGCAATCTCATATAGATTTCATTATCCAGTGGACCATATAAGTATGCGGTGACAACATCCATTAACCGCAGATCTAACTTTTCTCTTATGGCCAAACTTATAAGGAATCGGAATGTCGTTGCATCCACCACAGGGGAGTATGTCTCCTCATAATCGATTCCAGGTCTTTGAGAGAATTCTTGTGCCACAAGCCGTGGTTTGTGTCGAACAATCTCTCCTTGTTCGTTTCTCTTTCTTACAAAGACCCATTTATGTCCAACTGGTATTATATCACGAGGTGTCCGAATAATGGGACCAAAAACCTCTCTCTTCTTTAAAGAGTTTAACTCCACGTTTATGGCTTCTTTCCATTTAGCCCAATCAGATCGTTGAGTGCACTCATCTATTGACATGGGTTCTAGATCCTCATTCATAATCTCAAGTGCTACGTTGTATGCAAATATATCATCGACGTCGATATCTTTTCTGTTCCATTGGATTCCGGACATAACATAATTTATTGAGATCTCATTGTTATCTGGAACTTCAGGACCATGAGGCTCGGCGTCCCGAGCATCATTTGGCGGCTCCTTAGGCTCATAAGTGTCCGGTCCATTAGTTATCTCCTCGGCCTGAATATCAGCACCTTTTCTTAATTTCCGAGGAGTCTTATCTTTGGAACCAATTGGTCTTCCACGCTTTACTCGCGGTTTAGACTCTGTAGCCACTTGCGGTCCACTTTGGACATCAATGCGTATTGGTGCGTTCACGGCTGGAACATACGACTTAGTAACTCTCTGCGGGTCAGCAAAGGAATCTGGCAATTGTATAGCTAGCTTTTGCATATGTAAATCTTTTGAACTTCCAAGTCACTTTCTTGGTTTCGAGGATCTTGCCAATTTATGGATGTTTGATTCCATGAGAGTTCTTTTGTCAGCCGTTTTCACTACCTACAGTTGGATAAACGGACTCATCGAAATGACAATCCGCGTATATGGCCTTAAATAAATCACCGGTAGGTGGCTCAAGATACTTTATGATCGTGGGTGAATCATATCCAACGTATATCCCCATCCTCCTTTGAGGTCCCATCTTAGTTCTCTGTGGTGGAGCAATAGGCACATAGACTGAACATCCAAATGTCTTAAGATGGGATATGTTTGGCTCTTGACCCGTTAGTAATTGCATTGGGGAAAACCTGTGGTCACTGGATGGCCTGATACGGATTAGGTCTGCAGCATGTAAGACAGCGTGTCCCCAGGCTGAAACTGGAAGCTTTGACCTCATGAGTAATGGTCTAGCAATCAGCTGGATTCGTTTGATGAGAGACTCGGCTAAGCCGTTCTGTGTATGTACATGTGCCACGGAGTGCTCAACACTTACCCCCATGGACATACAGTAGTCATCAAACGCTCTGGACGTAAACTCTCCCGCGTTGTCCATACGGATGGACTTTAACGGAAAGTCTGGAAAGTGCGCTCTTAGGCGGATTATCTGAGCAAGGAGTCTTGCAAATGCCATATTCCGTGATGACAATAAGCATACATGTGACCATCGTGTAGATGCGTCAATGAGGACCATAAAATATCGGAATGTCCCACAAGGTGGGTGGATTGGTCCGCATATGTCTCCTTGAATCCTTTCCAGAAAGTTTATCGTTTCCTTAGTCACCTTTACTGGTGATGGTCTTACAATCACTTTTCCTTGCGAACACGAGGCACAAGTGAGACTCATAGGGATCACTTTCCTTTCTTTCAAGGCGTGACCATTCGTGTTGAGGATCAATTTCCGCATCATTCCCGACCCGGGATGTCCCAGACGGTCGTGCCATAGAGTGAACATATCCGTAAGGGCTTTGTTTACGGTGGCATTGGCCTCTATCATACTGAACTTAGTACAGTACACGCCCGTAGCTATAGCAGGTATGGTCTCGTGGACCTTCTTATGGCCGTTGGCGATTTTTGTTATTTGGAGAAATTCTTTCTTCCCTTCGCCCATTGTTTCCACATGATATCCATTCAAACGAATGTCTTTAAAGCTCAATAAGTTACGATTTGAGTCTGGGGAAAACATGCATCTGGAATTTCGAGATGTGTGCCCTTAGGCATTAGAACGGCGGCCTGGCCGTGGCCTTTTATAAGACTGGTCCTGTCCTGCTATAGTCTCTACGATTGCCTTTCTTAGTTTAAGGTCTATGAAGTATCTTTCATCTTTCAAGATCGTATGACTTGACCTACTATCCACAAGGAATACGTCCATACTTCATAAAACAAGAATCATGTCTTAAAGCCTTAAATATTTTATTAAATCATAGATAGAAATCCAAAGACATGAATCCAAAGCAAATCAAAACAAGAAAGCAACATGAAAGTATAAAATCGGAAATTATTTTTCTAGTCGACGTATGAACTGCCCTCACAGTCTGAGCATTCTTCCTCATTGCACGTTTGAGGTTCTGTTATCTCTTTACGCCTCTTTATGAAGTCATCAGCTTTACTGATAATTTCTTTTGTCCTTTGTGGACCAAGGAGGTAATATAGTAGATCATTATAGTTGGTGAAAGTTTCGGCCTTTCGTGATAACACTATCTGTCTCGGATGGAATGTAGATATAGTCTTATTTAAAAGATCTCTGTGTGTTATCACTTCGCCACATAGCATAAAGCCATGTACGATTCTCAGTAGAGTACAATTGTACTCATCCACGGATTCATAGTCCTGGAAACAGAGTCTACTCCATCCATCCATGGAGGTCAGCCATAATTTCATTGAGAATCTTTCACCAAGCTTTGTCCAGAGGTCAACTGGATCTTTAGTATCTTCATATTGATCTCTTAGATCCTCAGTGAGATGACGGCGCATAATGTTTATGGCTCTTTGCTTTTGGCTTTCAAGTTCATTATTATCTTTGTAGATGCATCTTCCGAGTCCTCTGTCTTGTAGAGCAAGTCTCGTGCTCAATGACCATTCCATAAATTCGTCTCCTGAGAGATCTAGGACCGGGTATTCAAAGTGTTAACTTTGGCCATTCTTTTATGCATCAAAGTTGACGTCAGCCATCTGAAAACGTTTAACGAATTTCAGTTAGGGGCTTTTAATAAATCCGGACTTTAATGGTAATGGCCGGTTTATATATATATGCATATAGCATGTCCGATTTTAATACTTCATGGTTTCAATCAATTATGCAAATCAATTAATTAAATCATGCAACCGATTATGCTATTAGCAATATTAATCAATTTTCCTTTTGCAAAATTAATCATAAGGTAATTCATTAAAGGGATAAACCAATAAGGAAATTAAACAAAAGGGGAAAAGGATATACTTACACTTTCCTTTTTACTAAAAGGAAGGGATTAAGGTTTTCCTATTTGGATTAGGATTAGGTTTAGGATCGATTTCAACCTAGCTTTTTCTCTAGGGTTTCACGATTTCAACTATGGCCAAAACAAGCATGCACAAATCGATTCTAACAACCTAACTCATACAATCCGATTTCAATCAATGATACATGCGATTTCTATGCTAGTCCAAATTCGATTTTAAGTGATTGATGCAAGCAAGTTCTCATGCGATTTTAAAGCAGGTAAATAAGCAAGCTAATGAACTAATTTAAACATGCAATCAAGATCACAAATCGATTCAGCAAACAAGCAAGACAATATTCAAACAATCCGATTTAGGGTTTAAGTTCATTAATGTCCAATTCGGTTTTGCTTTGTTCTTAGTTTAGGGTTTTACCTTTTTCTTCTTTTAGATTTGAATTGGAATGAACCGGGAGCTAATGACCTCGGAAAACACAAGCTGAAATCGGATCTCCTTGGTTTATTTGGTGGGTCGTCGTGCACTGTATGCGTGCGTGAGAGCGCGTCCGATGTCGGATCGACAAGCGGTTTTCACCGGTAGATTTGTCTCGTCGAGGGCTTCGATTTGATATCTAGATCGCCTTCTGGTTCCTCACGATTTGAAAGATATGACTCTTTAAAGTTTCGGCAGCTACTCAGGGTCTCTAGGGTTTTAGGGTTTATGAGCTTTCGTGCTGATAACGTGTTGTGAACTGAATGTTCTATGTGTATTATTATGAGGACCAAAGGTCTCTTTATATAGTGGTTACACCATGTAGAGAAAACGTAATTATCCTTTTACTACTCATAACAAGAAAAGGAAATATTCCATAAACCTATTCCTTGTCTATAAAGGAAAACATCTAATTATACTAAGGACCGGTTATGTTAATAACCTCTATATGGATCGGTCTATATTGAGTCCATTAACCAAACGGTTCATAACAGCTAATAATTTATTTACCGTCTTTTTAATTTGTTTTCCCAAAAGTTAAAAAGAGAAAAAGAAATAGTATTAAGGAGCAAATGGCCAGCTATATACGATCTGTAACATTATATAGATTGGTCAAATTAAGCTCTAAGATTATTGTATGATTGAGATATTAAATAATAGCCTTCACGAAAACGCGGAAATTTTACGAGGAACCAGTCTACCTGTCTGGTGGTATTTTTTTCCATTTTTTTTTCCAAACAGTTGACTTCAAGCCAAACCCATGCATGCTATACATAGCAAGTAACAACTCTATGAGGATACCACAAAATACGTTCATAATTTAAGTCTTTGTTTATGAAACGTTCAATGTCTTCATCTTGCCCTCATTGCACTGAAATCAACAAAAACACAGAAAAGAAAGAATACATATACGAATGTCGTTTCACTCAGAATTCTGAGGGTCACGAAGTTATACGGCGAGGTACTCCACAACCCTTTCGCTGCTATGTGTGCCAAGTCCAGTCCCAGGAATGTGTGGAATCTTACTACTGTTCAACTTGCATTCAAGAGTGCCACATTGGTTGTTACAAGTTTCCATCTAAGATCAAAGAACACCCGTATCATCATCATGATCCCTCCCACTCTCTCACCCTCATGATCACTTCCTCAAATTCCAATCCTTGTATACCCAATTCATCGTCAGACGACAAAGAAATTACCTCTCCCCCTGATGAGAATATTGGAGGGTGCAAATGTTGCCGGAGAAAACTGCAAGACATGTACTATGCTTGTTCTATCGGCGAGTTCAGTCTGAACGCCACTTGCGCCATAGACCCACGGCCGCCTCTCACTTTCAAGAGCCCTAAGATCCATGCGCATGAAACCTTCACTCTCTTTCCTAGACGTATCTCGTTGCCATGTGATGCTTGCGGCTTGTTACTCAACGACGACCATGATCATGCCTATACTTGTCTCTCTCGTAACTACATAGCCCATGGAAAATGCATCCAGGAGCTACCCTCTGAGATCTGGATCACCCGACACTCTCGCCGTCTCTCACACACCCACTCTCTTCCTTCGGCGGCCAACTGCTCTCGTGGTCCCTGGGATCTCGTATGCCGAGTTTGCTTCAAAGCTATCAAGGTCAACTACGGGAAATACTCTTGCATGAATAACAAATGCCACTATGCTGTGCATTCAAAATGTGCAACGAGAAAGGATGTATGGGATGGGAAGGAGCTCAAAGGAGTGGTATCCGAGGAAGATATCCTGCCATTTAAGTGTATTGATGAGGGGAAAATACTGCATTTTAGTCATGAGCACCATCTAGAGTATGTTGGGAAAACAAACTATCTACATGATGGAAGCAAGTTCTGCCATGCTTGCCTCCGTCTAATAATAGACTCTGATGAGTTGTATCATTGTACGCCCTGCGACTTCATTCTACACAAAGAATGTGCATCCCTTCCTCGCAAAATAGGTCATCAGCTGCACAAACACCGTCTCACACTCCTTGCAGTCCCTTCTAGTCTCTACTTGACCCAATTCGAGGTATTTGTCCAAGGAATGTTCAAATGCAGTGGTTGCCACCAAAGAGGGTATGGATTCATGTACCAATGCGACGTAAAAGGTTGTAAATTTCAAGTAGACGCCAAGTGCGCTTCTATTTCTCAGATCTTTAAGCATCCTAGCCATGATCACGAGCTCTTCTTAAGTTTGACCAACGGTGACTGCATGAGGTGTGGCTCCAGCCAATGTTCACCTTTTTACCTAGAATGTACTGCTGGATGCAAATTCTTTTTGGGGTTTAAGTGTGCTACGTTACCATTTAAGGCACACTACAAATATGATGGTCATCCACTCGATCTTTGTTTCGGCGAAAAGGATACAACTAGTGGCCAGTACTGGTGTGAAGTATGTGAAACAACGCTAAAGGCAAGGGAATGGTTCTATACATGTGATATATGTAAAGTCACTATTCATGTTGATTGTTTACTGGGGAAAGAGGAGGTATACATGAAGCCCAACCATATCATCGAAATAAATGATAACAAGGTTGAAATTGTTCGCAACAAGAGCATGACTCGGCCATTTTGCAGTAAATGTGGTGATCGTTGTGTGGATACATTGGTATTCAAGGGTTTAGATAGATTTACTCTTGACAAAAATAAAAATAAAAAGGATAGATACTTTTGTACTTTGCTCTGTATCAAAAAATATTTGGATGGAGAGAAACGAGAAGAAGAGCAAAAATGAGAGGAAATAGGAGCATTGACCAGGGATCTACATCGGCCGTGAACTTCTCTGCATTTGCTTCTTGTGAACTTTCTGTCTTTGTTAAAGTTTTTTTTTTTGGATTTTGTTAGAGAAGACTATGTATTTTTAATGGGAAAATGTGTGAAAATATTCTAAGTTTGTACTGTATATATTATATTATTTTGAACTATATAATCCTTTCTTAAGTTTGAAAATAAATTGTAAATATTCCGTTAATGGTTACCTGTGAGTTAGTTAATGCTTCTATATTAGGAAGTCCAGAGTTTGATTTCCAGAAAATAAAATGTATGCATACTATGATCATTGATTTTGGTAAAACGGATATAATTGCCCGTTTAATAATTTCGACTTAGGCTCTGATTGTTTAAGGCTGTGAAGACTGTTGCTTTAGAATTAATTTGACTGTCAAGACTTTGGCTATTAAATAATTTTGGTGGCTTTAGAAATTCTAAAAGCCATGAATTCCTGGCTTTGAAAAAAATAAGTCACCTAAAGAGCAATTTCAGTTATTTTGGCTGTGAGAGTTTTTAGGAAGACTTTAAGGACTTTAGAGCTTTAAAAACCTGATTGACAAAAAATTGGCTTTGAAGACTTTAGAATTAAACTAAAGCCTTAACAGCATCTAAAGCCAGTTTACCAATCAGTACCTTAATCTCACCAAATCTCAGTAAACCGCTTTGAAAACCTACAATATTAGTTTTTCTACTTTTTTTCTCAAGAGCAATTACGTTCATACCTAGTTTTACACAAGACTTTTTTTTAGAGCTTTAGCACTTTGTGAAATTGAGAGAAGAATCTCTATATATAACCTTTTGAGAAGATTTCTAAACCCTCTTTGACTTGCTAGTACTGATTTCAGTATCGTTAGTTTCTTTGCATGATTAAGACAGAAACCCAGGTGACCAACTTCTGCTCCGTTGTCTGATTCTGTCTACTGTTAGACTGAAAAGTTTGGTATTTTTTTCTTCCAAAGTGTTCTAGCTAGGAGACCAAAACACTTTTGCAAACTCATTTTTTCTTTGGGTCTCTCTATGGGGTTTTGCTAAAAACAAAAACAAAAACAAAATAAATTACTGAAAACGAAAATAAATGTCTGAGGTGCCAACCACGTCTCTAAGACTCTCTCCCTAGTCCCTGTAAATCGATGCATGTGTTGTAATTTATAAGCATTTATGTAGAAAATTTTATCAATGGATTGAATCATCATTCGCAAGCCGGAAAAATAAACAATTACCTATTAAGTTTCTACTATTATATAGAGTATTTGCAGGTGCAGCTGTCAAATGATTTATTAAGCTATCATCCACATGGTCGTCATACATGAAATGATTATAAACTTTGAGATCAAGGTTCTCATAGTATAAGATCCTCAAATCATACTTAAACATTATGTCGTTGTCAGCAATCGAACGTCGGAGACAGTACTTCCCTCCTCTTTTTTTTTTTTTTTTCTCTAAAATGCATTCAGAAGCTAGAAAACTTGTAAAACTACAATAATATAAGCATTATTAATACCACGATCATATACACAGAAACACAGCTCATAAACAAATCTCCGCGAGATCCACGTATCTGTTATAAAATATTATAACGTATATTAATAAACGATCGAATATTATAACATATATTAATAAACGATCGTAAAGGAAAAATAATGATCGTAGAGGAGAGAGAGCTACTTTGATAGATGATGGAAGAATCAAAGTGAAGAGTGAATTCACATTATCGTTTCATATCATCGCTTTATATAATGATAAAGTTAGGTAGTTAGGTAAACAATGGATAATCACGTGTTAATATTATAACACGTTTACAACACTCCCCCTTGATTATCCATCATTATTATTATATCGTTTACTGCCTCGTTAAAAACCTTATCATAGAAAAACCCAGTGGGATAAAAACCATAACAAGGAAAAAAGAGTGCAGTAAAGCTCTCCCTGGAAAGGATATCTATAAGTCCTTTACATGACGCATTCCGATACTATGAACGTGTTTTCTGAATGTAGTTGTCGGAAGCGCTTTCGTGAATAAATCGGCTACATTGTCGCTTGAACGGACATATTGAATATCCACTTCTTGATTCTTCTCGAGTTCTCGGATGTAAGTGATATGTTGGGATTTTGACCTATTCTAACCTTATTATCTAATTACTTTTTAGAGTTTTTGAGTTTATTTCAGGAGATTTTAGGTAGCTTTGGAGCTGAAATTGGAGTTTGGAGCATTTGGAACCTTTGGAACAGAAAAGAACAAGAATTGAAGAAAAGAAGGAAAATCCTGCAAAGTATCACCAACTCCAATCGGCGAGCACATGCTCGCAATTTTCGGCCACCAAACGAGCACATGCTCGCTGTCGCGGAAGAGAATTAAAAGGAGACAACTTAACCTAATCCCGCCGACTTTAAAAGGAAGCAGCCGCCCTTCCTGCCGCCTATGCCTTCTTATATAAATACTCCTCTTTAGTTTTAGGTTTTTTATCATCTTTTATATCCTATCTTTTATTTTCTACTTCTTAGCTTTTAGTTTTCAAGTTTTTAGCTTTCTACTTGTAAAGGGAGAAGATATCTGCCACAATTCTGAGAAGATTTCTGAACCCTATTCTTTTTAATATCGATTTCAATGCAGTCTTTTTATTCATCTGTTTTATTTCTTTCATCTTTGATTATGTCTGAGTAGATCTATTAGTTAGGTTAAGGTTTTCAAGGGAATTCATGAGCTAGGGTTGAACACAAATAGGATATCAAAATCGATAGTCTTCATCTAGGTGGTCTTATTGCTTGGATCGATTTGATCACTTGATTCCATGATCTTAGGTTTATCTAGACAGCGAGAGTTGCTAGGTTGCTAGAAGAGATCTAGATGAGCAATTTATTCATTACCTGCGAGAGTAGATGTATTGGAGAATTGTGAACAAATCAAACCTAACCAATAATGCTTATCTGCGATTCTGATACCAACGAGAGTTAGGATTTTTTAGGTTGCTAGATAAAGGTATTAGTACCACGAGAGTGGATTATATTACCTTAGTGTTTGAGTTCTAGACTTGTTCTTAATAATCGCCTGAATAGTTGTTTGACCTTTGCTCTGAATTACCTGCGAATTACCTTGACCTAACGCTTGCTTAATATAGTTTTTACCTTCGATTTTAGTTCTATTGCTTGTTACCAAATCAATCTATTTTGTCTTAGCTCTAAATCTAGCTTACAAAACCATAGTGTAATACTTGGTCTTCGTGGGATCGACCCCTAAGTACTACTACGATTTGCTGTGCACTTGCAGTAGGAAAATAGGGTTTAAAACTCGTACATCAAGTTTTTGGCGCCGTTGCCGGGGATGGGCGACGAAACCGACAACCGAGCTGGCAGTGGCTATGTAGCTGCTGAAATTCGAAGGTTAGAGCAGCAGATGCAACAGTTGCAACAACAGCTACAACCACAGCAAAAGCGTGCCATTGGGGACATACATGCGCCTCATGCATCTTATCAAAACAGAGCTGCGATTATCCCACCTATAATCGAGAGGCAAGACTATGAGATCAAGCCTCAGATGATCGCTTTAGTGAAGCAGCATTTGTTCCACGGTTTGGCTGCAGAAAATCCGATGGAGCATGTTGAAGATTTCGAAGAGATCTGCAGTACTACCGGATCCAATGGGGTACCTCCTGACTTCCTCAAATGCAAACTCTTCTCATTCTCTTTGGCGGACAAGGCTTTGCGCTGGCTTAAGTCATTGGCACCTGGATCTCTGGCGACATGGGCTGATGCTAGGTCGGCATTCTTGGACAAGTTCTACACCAAGTCCAAAACCGCAGCTCTAAGGAACAAGATCTCTTCGTTCCAACAACAGTCTGGAGAGGCTTTTTGCGAAGCGTGGGAAAGGTACAAGGAGTACCGCAGAGATTGCCCTCACCATGGGTTCAGCGATGAGCAGATCCTGAGCACATTCTATGATGGTGTTGATTGGGAAAGCAGAAACGCCCTGAATGCAGCCAGCAATGGAAATTTCTACACCAGATCGAAGGAAGGCGCGTTTGAGCTGATTGAGAACTTGGCTACAAGTTCTGGAAATCGCTGCCATGAGTATGATGAGAATAGATATGTCAGCAGTGTTGAATCGCAGAAGATTGATGAGCTGGCCGCAAAAGTGAGCTTGTTGTTGGAGAGACATCAGAGAAGTGTCCAGCTTTGCGCGAATAGAAGCTATGAGCAATATGCAGAGGTGAACTACGTGAATGAAGGCTATGTGGAGAATCAGAGCTTTCAAGCTCAGGCGTCTAACTCCCATGACGAGCTGAAGTCTCTCATGCAGTTGGTTCTACTCAGCCAACAGAAATCTGCTAATGAGATCAATGTCAAGGTGGACAGCATGTACAATGATCTCCATAGTAAGTTGAAGCTGTTTGCACTCATGTGAAGAAGCTTGAAATTCAGGTTGCGAAAAATGCTGAGGCATCAGGAATTCCTCCTGAGAAGGCAGAGGTGAATCCTTGGAAAGGGTATGTCAATGCAGTCGAGACAAGAAGTGGAAAGACAGGACAAACAGCTGCAACACCAGCCCAGAAATCGGAAAAAGGGAAAGAAAGAGCTGCAGAGTACCAGCTCCAGAGGAATCAGAACGCTCTAAGAGAAGGACACTCGTCAGAGCACCCTAGCTCTCCGACAGAGCACATGCTCCCCCGAGATGCTCCCACCAAACCTGCAGAAAATCTTCCAGCAAGGGTCTACATTCCTAAAGTGCCTTACCCAGTTCTACCTAGAGATCAGTTGGAGCCCATCAATGCCAAGAAACTAGCTGATTTTAAGAAGATGGTGAGAAGGATTCCTGAAGAAATCTCCTTTGAAGAAGCCTTGAAAAATCGTCCCATACTTGATTTCTTTAGGAACTGCAGAGAGACTGAAGAAGAGATTAAGGCAGTCTTTGTAGAAGCAAGGAGTACACCACCATTGAGGGTATTGCCTAAGGTTGAAGATCCTGGGAAATTCTTGGTCCCGTGCTCCATTACAGGAGTTAAATTCAAAGAAGCTCTTTGTGATTCTGGGTCTAGTGTCAATCTCATGTCAAAAGCTCTTGCAGAGAAGTTGAAAATCTCTGAGATAAGACCTAGTCGAATGAATCTTCGATTTGCAAACTCCTCCTCAACAACATCGTCTGGCAGCATTCACGATCTACCTGTCCAAATAGGGGATTGCCTAGTTCCAACCGATTTTCAGGTTGCGGAGATGCGAGAAGGGTATGATATGCATTTGCTTCTCGGAAGACCATTCATGGCTACAGTGGGTGCAATCATTGATATGCCTAATAAGCGAGTCTGTTTTTCCAAGATCGACAAAACGGTTTTCTACAAAGCCGTTCCTACAGGAACCATCACACACGCCTCTTGCATCTCAGCAGTGGATAGAGAAGAAGCACATGCTCCAATCCCGCTAGCACCTGCTCCACCACCCGGGAAATTTAGGGCGAAGGCAAAGACGCGAGAAAACGTGCAGAGTAAAAGGATCACGGGAGGTCCTCAAATGACTTTGATCCCTCAAGGATATGATGGAAACTCGGTTGACTACAAGGTGAAGTGCAAAGGTCATCCTAAATCTTTCTCTAGAGTTAGGGCTATTCTTCCATCAGAGTTGAAAGAGAAGGGTATTGGTGTTGTCAATGCAATGCTGAGTACGGTTCTGAACATGAGGATGCCTGATTATGGAGTTTGTTTTGGAGCCAGCTCTGAAGCCCCACCTGATTGATACATGGCACCAAAGTCAAGCTAATGACTTAAACCAAGCGCTTGGTGGGAGGCAACCCACTGGTAAGTGTTTTTTTTATTTTATTCTCTTTTGCTTTTGATTTTTGGTTTTGGTTTTCTTTGTTTCAGAAAAAAAAAAAAAAAAAAGGCGAGCACCCACTTATATTCCGGAGCACCTGCTCCGCCTTGCTGCTCTGCCTGCAGACCCAGGTAAATTTTCTACACCTCTTCTCTGGCTCATTTTCACACCGAGACGGTGTGAAGTAAGTCTGGGGGAGGTTCGTACCTTGAATCTTACTTTACTTCGTGTTTTTGAGTCTTCTTTATTTTCTTTTTTAGAGTCAGTCCATTTTATTGGGTCAAAATTTTGATTGAGATTGTGAGATCCCTGTTTTCAACTCTTTCTTCTCGGTTTAGGTTCTAGTTTGTTTGAGGACAAACAAAGATCTAAGTCTGGGGGAATTGATATGTTGGGATTTTGACCTATTCTAACCTTATTATCTAATTACTTTTTAGAGTTTTTGAGTTTATTTCAGGAGATTTTAGGTAGCTTTGGAGCTGAAATTGGAGTTTGGAGCATTTGGAACCTTTGGAACAGAAAAGAACAAGAATTGAAGAAAAGAAGGAAAATCCTGCAAAGTATCACCAACTCCAATCGGCGAGCACATGCTCGCAATTTTCGGCCACCAAACGAGCACATGCTCGCTGTCGCGGAAGAGAATTAAAAGGAGACAACTTAACCTAATCCCGCCGACTTTAAAAGGAAGCAGCCGCCCTTCCTGCCGCCTATGCCTTCTTATATAAATACTCCTCTTTAGTTTTAGGTTTTTTATCATCTTTTATATCCTATCTTTTATTTTCTACTTCTTAGCTTTTAGTTTTCAAGTTTTTAGCTTTCTACTTGTAAAGGGAGAAGATATCTGCCACAATTCTGAGAAGATTTCTGAACCCTATTCTTTTTAATATCGATTTCAATGCAGTCTTTTTATTCATCTGTTTTATTTCTTTCATCTTTGATTATGTCTGAGTAGATCTATTAGTTAGGTTAAGGTTTTCAAGGGAATTCATGAGCTAGGGTTGAACACAAATAGGATATCAAAATCGATAGTCTTCATCTAGGTGGTTCTTATTGCTTGGATCGATTTGATCACTTGATTCCATGATCTTAGGTTTATCTAGACAGCGAGAGTTGCTAGGTTGCTAGAAGAGATCTAGATGAGCAATTTATTCATTACCTGCGAGAGTAGATGTATTGGAGAATTGTGAACAAATCAAACCTAACCAATAATGCTTATCTGCGATTCTGATACCAACGAGAGTTAGGATTTTTTAGGTTGCTAGATAAAGGTATTAGTACCACGAGAGTGGATTAATATTACCTTAGTGTTTGAGTTCTAGACTTGTTCTTAATAATCGCCTGAATAGTTGTTTGACCTTTGCTCTGAATTACCTGCGAATTACCTTGACCTAACGCTTGCTTAATATAGTTTTTACCTTCGATTTTAGTTCTATTGCTTGTTACCAAATCAATCTATTTTGTCTTAGCTCTAAATCTAGCTTACAAAACCATAGTGTAATACTTGGTCTTCGTGGGATCGACCCCTAAGTACTACTACGATTTGCTGTGCACTTGCAGTAGGAAAATAGGGTTTAAAACTCGTACATCAGTAAGAGAAAAATTTTGGAGGGATATGCTTCGTCCTGTCGCTCTTGATATAATCTTCCTTAATTTGGGAAATGCATGCAGAATTATCTTCAAACACTTTTGTGGGTTCTTTCTTCGTGAGAATTCCACTTGATACTTGTATGTGATGAGTCATTGATCTGAGCCACACACATTCCCTACATGCTTCGTGAAGTGCAATGATTTCTGCATGATTTGAAGAAGTTGCAACCAATGTCTGCTTTTGGGAACGCCAGGAGATAGCAGTTCCGCCAACTGTGAAGACGTATCCAGTCTGCGATCTAGCTTTGTGCGGATCTGATAAATATCCTGCATCTGCAAAACCAACCAAACCAATCTCGGGGTTTCTCGGATAAAATAATCCTAAGTCAATTGTACCTTGAAGATAACGGAATAAATGC
This sequence comes from Isatis tinctoria, assembly GCA_010577795.1. Lineage (NCBI taxonomy): Eukaryota > Viridiplantae > Streptophyta > Magnoliopsida > Brassicales > Brassicaceae > Isatis > Isatis tinctoria. Next base: position 37,246,008 of record CM021244.1, on the reverse strand, counting down.
TTTATTCCGTTCCAATGCCTCCGTGTAGGTGCTGAGCTATACCTTGCAAGTAGGTTAGTAGCGAAAGCTATATCTGGTCGAGTACAGTTTGCAAGATACATAAGTCCACCTATAGCGCTCATATAAGGTACTTCTTGACCTAATATTTCTTCGCTATCTTCACAAGGTCTGAATGGATCTTTGTTAACATCAAGCGTTCGATTGACCATTGGGGTACTCAAAGGAGTCGCTTTATCCATATAAAAACGTTTCAAGATTCTTTTGATATAATTTGACTGATGCACAAATATTCCATCTCGGAGATGCTCAATCTGAAGCCCAAGACAAAATTTTGTCTGCCCTAGATCTTTCATTTCAAATTCTTCTTTCATATGAGCTCTTGCATCATCAATATCCTTTTGAGTTCCAATTATATTTAGGTCATCAACGTATACAGCTATGATCACGAAACCAGATGATGATTTCTTAATGAATACGCATGGGCATATCGCATTGTTCATATAGCCTTTTCTCAACAAATATTCACTTAAGCGATTATACCACATGCGTCCGGATTGTTTTAATCCGTAAAGTGATCTCTGTAATTTGACCGAACATATTTCTTTGGATTTTGAGCTTAATGTTTCAGGCATTTCCATCCCTTCGGGGATTTTCATGTATACATCATTATCCAGTGATCCATATAGATATGCTGTCACAACATCCATAAGGTACATATCTAAATTTCTAGATGCCGCTAGACTCATCAAGTACCTGAATGTGATTGCATCCATAACAGGATATATGTCTCTTCATAATCAATTCCTGGTCTTTGAGAAAAACCTTGGGCAACAAGACGGGCTTTATATCTTGTATTTCATTTTTCTCATTTCTTTTCCGCACAAATACCCACTTGTACCCAACGGTTTTACATTTTCAGGCGTTGCGACAATAGGTCCAAAAACACTTCTTTTTGAGGGAGGATAATTCAGTTTGTATTGCCATTTTCCATTTCTCCCAATCATGTCTTTTCTGACATTCCAGTATGGACCTTGGTTCAGGATCACTACTTTCTTGATCAATTTCTTTAGCTACGGAAAATGAGAATATTCCATCATCATCTTTTATTTCATTTCTAATACATAACTCTCCAGTTTGGGCGAAATTGATGGAAATCTCATATTTTTCTGTTTCTTTTTCATCATCTCGATTTTCTTCTTTTTGTGGTTCTTCTAGAACCTTTTCACCTTGTTCTCCCAAATTCTTTTTCTTTCTTGGATTTTTATTTTTTGAACCCACTGGTCTCCCCCTTTTCAACTGAACCCTAGGTTCATTTACTAAGTTCATGTCAGTCTGTTCTTCATGAACAATAATTCTTGAGGGGACATTAGCAGCAGGTATATATGACTTTGTCACTCTTTTTGTATCTGTGAACGCATCTGGTAATTGATTTGCCAAACTTTGCAAATGTATAATTTTCTGAACTTCCAGTTCACGTTGATTCGTAGGAGGGTCAAGATGTACTAAAGTTGGTGAAAACCATGTAACATCTTGTGAGACTTGTTTAATCCTCCCCCTAATGCTGGAAATTCATCTTCATTAAAATGGCAATCGGCAAAACGTGCCGTAAACATATCACCAGTTTGCGGTTCAAGATATCTTATTATGCTCGGGGATGTGTATCCAACATATATTCCCAATCTCCTTTGTGGCCCCTTTTTGTTCTTTGCGGTGGCGCTATCGGAACATAAACCGCACCCCAAAAACACGGAGATGGGATATATTTGGTTCTTGACCAGAAGCTAACTGTAATGGGGAATATTATTATATGCACTTGGTCTAATCTGGACCAATGCGGGCGCATGCAGTATAGCATGTCCCCATACAGAAATTGGGAGTTTTGTTCTCATTATCATTGGCCTTGCAATTAACTGCAAACGCTTTATTAAGCTCTCAACCATGCATTTTGTGTATGCACATGGGGAACTGGATGCTCAACATCAATCCCCATTGACATGCAATAATCATCAAATGCTTTTGAAGTGAATTCACCAGCATTATCAAGTCTCACTTTCTTTATGGCATAATCAGGGAATTGTACTTTCAACCTGATTATTTGGGCAATGAATTTTGCGAAAGCCGTATTTCGTGTGGTCAAGAGACACACATGTGACCATCTGCTAGATGCGTCAATTAATACCATAAAATACCGAAATGGCCCGCACGATGGATGTATCGGTCCACATATATCACCATGTATTCTCTCTAGAAATACAGGGGATTCATTCCTAATTTTGGCTGGTGATGGGCGAGTTATAAGCTTTCCTTGAGAACATGCATTACATAAAAACTCGCCCAATTGCAAAAGTTTCTCGTTTTTCAACGGATGGCCATTAGAGTTTTGCACAATTTTTCGCATCATGATTGAACCAGGATGTCCTAGCCTTTCATGCCAGACTTTAAACGTATTAGTAAACTTTGAGTTTAATGTAATATATGATTCAATCATATTTATTTTTGTGCAATATAATCCGGAGGACAACATTTTTAATTCTTCCAATATATGTTTCCTCTCCGATGTAATGCAAAGATACTCAATGCCGTATCTACTCATAGTCTCAATATGATATCCATTTCCACGGATATCTTTAAAACTCAACAAATTTCGGTGAGACTTTGGGGAGTATAATGCACCATTAATTTCGAACTTTGTTCCCCTTGGCATTGAAAAACTGACTCTTCCAGAGCCCATAATGATTTTGTTGCATTACCTGATATAGTACTCACGCTTTCAGCGGAATCATGCATTTTGAGATAAGAGAAAATTTTTTATTATTAATAATCGTGTGCGTTGTAGCACTATCTGCAAGACATATATCTCCATCTTGAATCTTAAATTTTGACATTTTCTGGATAATAAAACATATATTAGTAAATATTTAAACAAGAACGCAAAACTTAGGAAAACACTTATATTATAACAAACACTATTTTACAAAAGGGTAAATAATACATTAAAACGTTTCAACTTTTATTAAAAAAAAGATAACCATATCACTTGGATTTTTTTTTTTTTTTATTATTCGTTGATGTTCTCGGGATCAATCAGGAAATCTGTAATGTCGAAATGAGTGTCATCATTCAGGCCATGTGAGGAAGATCCGGGTTCATTCGATATGAAGTTGACTTCACTTTCTTTTTCATTTGCCTTTTGTGATTTCTGGTACAGATCGACAAAAGGTTTTGGGGTACGACAAACACGTTCCCAATGCCCCTTCATACCGCATCTGTAGCAGGCATTTGCAGTTTGTTTCCTCACTTCCCGATTATCAACTTTTTATGATATCTTTCAAAACTGGAGTTACTTTGACGGAATCCTCTTCCTCGTCCTTGTCCACGTCCTCGTCCACGACCACGACCTCGGTATCTACCGCGTCCGCGTCCACGCTCTTGCCAATTATTGTATCTGGACGATGCAGCATGCACTTCTGGCAACGCTGTAGATCCAGTTGGACGAGCTTGATGGTTCAATGTCACGAGCTCATTGTTTTGTTCCGCAACAAGGAGTACTTGCATCAACTCCGAATAACGAGTATATCCTTTTGCTCGATATTGTTGTTGCAGGATTACGTTTCCAGGATGAAAGGTGGAGAGTGTTTTCTCTATCATATCATAATCACTTATTCTTCTCCACATAACACCATTCTTGATGTAATTCCAAACATTGCGGAATTAAATTCACTAACACTTTTATAATCCTGGAATCGGAGATTGATCCACTCGTGTTTGGCTCTTGGTAAGATCACATACTTCTGGTGATCAAACCTTTCTTTCAATGATTGCCACAGATCTGCGGGATCTTCTTTTGTGATATATTTGGCTTTTAAACCATCATGAATATGGTGGAACAGGAATATCATGACCTTTGCTTTTTTCTCATCCGATGTCGTTTCCGACTTATCGATGGTTTCAAGTAGCCCGTTCCTCTTAAGTGCATTTTTGCACTTACTGCCCATGTCATGTAATTTTTCCGTTATATCAAGGGCATTGATTTCGAGCTTTGCCAAGTTTGACATATTGACTGTATAAACAAAATTTGAAGCATGATTAAATATCATAATTTAAATATGAAATTTAAAAATTATAATTCAAGACATAAATTAAATTGCAGAAAAATAAAAAATAAGTGCAGAGGCATAAACCCCTTTTATTTTTTATTAGCACATTTGTTTTAACAATTAGTGAGACAAGCAATTACAAGAAATACTGATGCATAAAAACATAATACAGCGGTAATGATAAATCCTTCGAGAGTAAAATCTCCAACGAAGAGAGCATAAATAGAAGCAAAAATATGAATTGCATATAAAACTAAAAATATGCGAATCAATATGCGAATCATCTTCTTTTCTTTTCTTCTTCTTTTCAAAAAATAAAAATAAAAATTATTTGAAGAATATTTGATGAAAACTTTGATGAGAGAATATGGAATAAAATGAATGAAGAATGAGTATATTTATAGATCGAAAATTACTGTTCATAGCCGTTGTACTAGCCGTTTGAGAGTAAAATTTTTTTGAAAAATTATTTTTTTTTTTTTGACCGTTTGAAAAGTTAGATTTAATAATTATGTAGTCAAATTTTATTTATCATATTATTATAATAATAAGAATTATTTATAAGAAAATAAATACTGAATTAAGACAGAAATTAAAAGCAAAAATTTAATAGCATGAATTTAGATGCGAAATTTAAATTGCAGAATAATTAAATTGCAATAAATTAAAATTAATTTAGGAGGCATAGCCTACCATAAATTTAAGGAGGAGGTATAACCTTCCATTCCATAAATATTTGATCAAGGAAGAGGTTTAACCTACCATTCCATAAAATGATCAAGGAGGAGGTTTAACCTTCCACTCCATTAATATATGATCTGAGGAGACACAGTCTACCATGCGATCATTTCGGAGAAGGCAGTGCCATTCTTTCCGTATGAACATAAAATAAGAAGAATAAATGAATAAATTGAACATAATTTAAAACCCACATTTTCGGTATAAGAGCGCTCGTGCTGATAACGTGTTATAAAATATTATAACGTATATTAATAAACGATCGAATATTATAACATATATTAATAAACGATCGTAAAGGAAAAATAATGATAGGAGAGAGAGCTACTTTGATAGATGATGGAAGAATCAAAGTGAAGAGTGAATTCACATTATCGTTTCATATCATCGCTTTATATAATGATAAAGTTAGGTAGTTAGGTAAACAATGGATAATCACGTGTTAATATTATAACACGTTTACAACAGTATCATATTAATTATATATCCTCCAATAAGTAGCCAATGAAAGTTGTGGAAAACTTTCTTTAAAAATCTTATCCTTTACCCCCGGCATGATCTCGATCGGAAAAGCAAAACAGTATAATCAATAAATAAATAAAAAGCAAATCAGTATAAGGTTATAGATTTTTTTTTTTTTGTCACGTATAAGGTTATAGATTATCTAACATGTTTTGATGGTTACTTTTCTTATGTAAGAAAAATTTTACGGTGTTCCCTTCTACGATGTTTACAAAGACATATTCGGTCAACCATGTCGACTTCATATTTGAAAATAATTTTCTTAGAAGAATTGAAGATGTCATTAATTACATAAAAGAAAAGGAGTTGACTTTCCAACTTTTCGTTTAAGTCTATCATTACATACACCACTTAAATCTACAAAATACATCACTAAACCACCCATAATTTCAGATCCTAGTTATTTCCACATCTGCAATCGAATCTCCTTAATTGCGTTTAATTAATTAAATACGCTTTTAAAAAAAATTAAAAAAATATTGCGTTTAACTGGTTCGACTCAAAACAAAACCACGACCTGGCCCTGAAAATAAAACCAGTTGAAATATATGTCAAAATCGAATTGAGGATTAGGGTTTCGATTTGTTTTATCTTGTGTCACATATTAATCTCATCGTCTCTAGTTTTGGTCTCCTTTGTTTGTAGTCTAATATCGTGTCTCATTTGAATGATTCTTTTGGAATTTGAAGTTGGTTTGTTCCTGACTTTGGTCTCTTTTGTATCATCGTGTCTATTTTGTCTCATGTTTTGTTGTAGTTGTGTTTCTGATTTTGAATGTCTTTTGACTCATGTTTGCCTCTTTTTGGCTGCTGGAACATCTCACTGACCGAATGTCATGGTACTCAACTCACACAAACAAGTGGTTTTGGATTCACTTTTGAAGTTGTTTGCTCTCCCTTGTGTTGTCTTTCTCTTCTAATATTTATCCGAATGTTCATTTTGTTGAAAACAATTTGTATCTCTGTCTTATACGGTGTTGGGGAAAACACGAAACACGCGAATGCGCAGCGGAATAAAGTTTTCCCGCACTTGTGTGAGCCTGTGAGGAATAAGACTTGAACTTGAACTATGGCACAGAAATGATCAAAGCAAGAAACTAAATGACACACAATCTTTTTACGTGGAAAACCTCCTCGATGTGAGAAGGAAAAACCACGGGACTGTAGTCCACTCAAAATCCACTATATCAAATGTTTGAGTGTTACAACCACGTCCTTCCTGTTCCTACAGAACAGACCCAGAGACTAAGGCTCAAAGAGAGCAATCTCCAACAACAAGAGAGCTCAACAAGAGAGCAATACAAGCTTACAAAACTAGCAGATACAAACGACCTCAGCTCACTAGGATTCCGGCAACCAGAGAACAATCCCACCGTACAAATCCAAGATGAACAAGTCTAAAACACCTCTGCCAAATTTCAGCTCAATCAGAGAAGAACTCACCGTTGGATTTCCCAAATACTCAAGACTGCAACTGCTGAAGAACTGTAGTGACCAGCTTCACTAAAACCCCGATTCACGAGAAACCAACCGTTGAAACGACAATCCCACCGTTGAATCTCAAACCCACTGAGTCACGAAGCTTCCCACAAAATATCAGCCAGATCGGACCACTTTCGAGCTCGAACACAGCCCTGAAGAAACCAGACGAAAACCATTTCTTCTCCTCTTCTTTCCTCTCTTCTTCTTTCTCTCTCTCTTTTAGTGTGTTTTGTCTATCTGTGTGTCCACCTAAAAAATTAGGTCACACTCACCTTATATAGGTCTTACAAATAAGAGACTAAAATAAACCTTATAAGCTCTTTCAACACCAGACTTGAAAATTAACACAGCAGACTTAGAATTTTCACAGCAGACTTCAGAATTTTACACAGCAGACTTCAGGTTTGATTTCTCTCAACCAAACCCATGGTTTCCTCACACTAGGAGGAACACCAACAAATCCCCCTCCGACTAGTTGGAGGAAACAGCCATTCCGGCTATCTCACGGCAAACCTCAAGCTTCTCCCTCGGCAATGACTTCGTCATCATATCAGCTCCATTATCATCCGTATGAACTTTTTCAAGTCCCACTTCCTTAGAAGCAACACATCACGTATCCAATGATACCTCCTATCAATGTGCTTCGAACGCGAATGAAATGTAGAGTTCTTTCCGAGACATATTGCGCTTTGACTGTCACAAAGCAACACATACTTATCCTGCTTGAAACCGATATCCTCACAGAAGTTCTTTGTCCACAACAACTCCTTAAGAGCTTCAGTTGCAGCTATGACTCAGCTTCAGCAGGGTAGAAAGTGCAACACACTTTTGCAACCTTGACTGCCATGAAACAGCTCTGCCCGCAAACGTTATCAAATAACCCGAAGTAGATTTCCTGGAGTCAACATCTCCAGACATGTCAGCATCAGTATAGCTAACAATCAATGGCTCATTACCTCCAAAGGTAAGCTTCAAACCAGAAGTCCCTCGAAGATATCTCAAAATCCACTTCACAGCATTCCAATGTTCTCTTCCAGGATTGGAATTGAACAGGCTTACTACACCAACAGCGAAAGCTAAATCCGGTCTTGTACAGACCATGGCATACATCAAACTACCCACTGCAGAAGCATGTGGAACTCTTGCCATATCTTCCTTCTCTGCATATGTCTTTGGACTCTGTTTACTGCTCAATCTAATGTGTGAAGCAAGAGGAGTGTTCACCACTTTAGATTTGTCCATGTGAAACCTTTTAAGTACTTTCTCAATGTACTTCTCCTGAGACAAGTGAATCAATCTCTCAGCTCTGTCTCTCTCAATTCTTATACCAAGAATCTGTTTCGCTGGACCCAAGTCTTTCATGGCAAACGACTTGCTGAGCTGCTTCTTCAGCTCCTCAATTCTGCTCATGTCCTTGCCTACAATCAACATGTCATCAACATATAGCAACAAGATGATAAAATCATCATCACCAAACACCTGAATAAATACACAATGGTCATCAGTAGTCTCCTTATAACCATGCTCCTCCATAACAGACTTAAACTTCATGTACCACTGCCTAGGTGCTTGCTTCAATCCATAAAGGCTTTTCTTCAGGCGACAAACTAAATCCTCTTCACCCTTTTTCACAAAGCCTTCAGGTTGTACCATGTAAATCTCTTCCTCCAAATCTCCATGAAGGAAAGCAGTTTTTACATCCATTTGCTCAACCTCTAGATCAAGACTTGCTGCCAGTCCAAGTACAATCTGAATGGACTGCATCTTCACAACACAGGAAAAGATTTCATCATAATCAATCCCCTTCTTTTGGCTGTATCCCTTCACAACCAATCTAGCCTTGTATCGAGGTTGCAAACTGGTATCTTCATGCTTAATTCTGAACACCCACTTATTAAGCAATGCCTTCTTGCCCTTAGGCAACTTCACCAACTCAAATGTGTGATTCTCTTCAAAAGAATCCATCTCATCACCAGCAGCACCAAGCCACTTATCTTTGTGTTCACCTTCCATAGCTTCATCAAAGCTTTCAGGCTCTCCCCCATCAGTAAGTAACACATACCCACTAGGATCATACCTTGTCGACGGTTTAAGACCTCTCTCGGATCTTCTAACAATAGGAGGGTTCTCAGTAGTTGGTGTCGCACCATGATCGTCACCATGATCACCAATACCATCTTCATGTGCCGGAGCATCTGCACCGGGTGTATCTTCTTGAACCTCATCCTCGACCTGACCGTGGATAGATGTAGAAGGACTAGCCTCTAAATCGATCAAACTCTCATTCCTCTGAGTTGGTTTTCCAGACTTGTCAATGTCCTTAATTTTTTGATCTTCCATGAACACAACATCTCTGCTCCTTATGAGCTTCTTATCAACGGGATCATAAAATCTGTATCCAAACTCATCCTGACCATAACCAATGAACACACACTGTCGCGACTTCATCTCAAGCTTCGATCTCTCATCCTTAGGTATATGAACAAATGCCTTACACCCAAAGACCCTCAAATGACCATAAGAAACATCCTTACCGGTCCAAACTCTCTCTGGAATATCACCCTCCAATGGAGCACTTGGTGACAAATTCAGCACATGAACAACTGTGCTCAAAGCCTCACCCCAGAAAGTCATCGATAAGCCTGACTGTGAAATCAAACATCTCATCCTCTCGACAATAGTCCTGTTCATCCTCTCAGCCAACCCATTCAACTGTGGAGTCTTAGGCGGCGTGAACTGATGCCTAATACCATGCTCTTTGCAATAAGCATCAAATGGTCCAGAATACTCACCACCATTATCACTGCGGATACACTTCAACTTCTTTCCCGTTTGTCTCTCAACCAATGCCACAAAATGCTTGAAATATCCCAGAACCTGATCTTTAGTCTTCATAGTGAAAACCCATGACTTCCTAGAATGGTCATCAATGAATGTGACAAAATATGATGCACCACCAAGAGATTTTGTCTTCATTGGACCACACACATCTGAATGCACCAAGTCAAGTACCTCAGATTTTCTAGAAGGTGCAGAAGACTTGAAAGAAACTCTGTGTTGTTTTCCATGCAAACAATGTGCACACCTTGGCAAGTGCAAACCAGAGATTCCTGGAATGACCTCCTTCTTTGACAACACAGACATACCCTTCTCACTCATGTGACCGAGTCTCTTATGCCATAGCTCCATGGCATCAACATTCTCCACTGCATTAACAGCATCTTTGGAGACCTAGCCTGCATCAAATAGAAAGATGAAAGCTTCTCACCTCGAGCCACAACCAGAGAACCACGTGAAAGCTTCCATTTACCACCACCGTGTAAACTGTAGAACCCTCATCATCAAGTCTTCCTGTAGATATCAAATTCATCCTCAAGTCTGGAACATGCTTAACATCCTTAAGCATCAACCTAGTCCCAAGACTAGTCTCCAAGCAAATATCACCAATGCCAACAACCTGAGCCAAACCATCATTACCCATCTTTACAGAACCATACTTACCTAGAGTGTAGGTAGAGAACAAATCCCGCTGTGATGTAGCATGAGTAGTAGCTCCACTGTCAATCATCCAACTGGTGTCTTGGCATACATTTATGGCATTATCCTCAAGAAGAATGAGAAACTCATCTTGGGTGACTGTCACCCGATCTACTTCTTCTTGCTTTTCTTGCTGCTTGTCTTTCTTCAACTTCCAGCAATCTTTCTTCATGTGCCCTTTCTTATGACAGAAATAGCACTCCATATTAGCAAATTTATTAGACTTGCTCCTGCTCCTGCTCTTGTCCTTCTTGGACTCTCTATGTGAACTTCTCCCCCTTGACTCAGTAACCAGAACATCTGAACGCGAGGAACTAGCATTTGACTGCCTTCTTGTCTCCTCATTCAAAACACTGTTCTTCACTGAATCCATCGAAATGACACCTTCCGACGCGGAGTTACAAAGAGACATTATGAATACCTCCCAAGAATCTGGTAATGTACCAAGAAGCCACAAACCGTGAATCTCATCATCAAACCTGATGCCCATATCAGACAACTTGTTGAGCAATCCTGAAACGCATTCAAGTGATCTGTCATCGGAGTTCCATCCTGATACCTCAACTCAATCAACTTCTTGATCATAAGCATCTTGTTATTCCCGGTCTTCCGAGCATATAACTGCTCCAGCTTCAACCACAAAGAGCGAGCATTAACCTCATTTTCAATATGATGCAACACATTATCATCTATCCACTGCCTTATCAACCACACACTCGGCGATGCAGCAACTTCCATTCATCCTCAGTCTAATTATCAGGTTTCTCTCCTGAAATACTGGTAGATGAAATTCTTTAACAAAGAGCAGATCCTCCATCTTGCCTTCCATAGATGATAATTGTTGTTACCATTCAAGCTTATCATTCTGCCCATATTCTCCATCTTTTCCATCGCTCACACAAGCAAACCAATAACTCAAAGTTATCCAAATCCAAAGCTGACAAAACCTTAAGCTCTGATACCACTCTGTTGGGGAAAACACGAAACACGCGAATGCGCAGCGGAATAAAGTTTTCCCGCACTTGTGTGAGCCTGTGAGGAATAAGACTTGAACTTGAACTATGGCACAGAAATGATCAAAGCAAGAAACTAAATGACACACAATCTTTTTACGTGGAAAACCTCCTCGATGTGAGAAGGAAAAACCACGGGACCGTAGTCCACTCAAAATCCACTATATCAAATGTTTGAGTGTTACAACCACGTCCTCCCTGTTCCTACAGAACAGACCCAGAGACTAAGGCTCAAAGAGAGCAATCTCCAACAACAAGAGAGCTCAACAAGAGAGCAATACAAGCTTACAAAACTAGCAGATACAAACGACCTCTGCTCACTAGGATTCCGGCAACCAGAGAACAATCCCACCGTACAAATCCAAGATGAACAAGTCAACAACACCTCTGCCAAATTTCAGCTCAATCAGAGAAGAACTCACCGTTGGATTTCCCAAATACTCAAGACTGCAACTGCTGAAGAACTGTAGCGACCAGCTTCACTAAAACCCCGATTCACGAGAAAACAACCGTTGAAACGACAATCCCACCGTTGAATCTCAAACCCACTGAGTCACGAAGCTTCCCACAAAATATCAGCCAGATCGGACCACTTTCGAGCCCTCGAACACAGCCCTGAAGAAACCAGACGAAAACCCTTTCTTCTCTCTTTCTTTCCTCTCTTCTTCTTTCTCTCTCTCTTTTAGTGTGTTTTGTCTATCTATATGTCTCCACCTAAAAAATTAGGTCACACTCACCTTATATAGGTCTTACAAATAAGAGACTTAAAATAAACCTTATAAGCTCTTTCAACACCAGACTTGAAAATTAACACAGCAGACTTGAGAATTTTCACAGCAGACTTCAGAATTTTACACAGCAGACTTCAGGTTTGATCTTCTCTCAACCAAACCCATGGTTTCCTCACACTAGGAGGAACACCAACATACGGTTGTACCTGAATCTCTTTGTTGGCTTTCAAATTATTTTGGGTCTCTCTTCTCTCCTTGTTTAAAATTTTACATGATTTGGATATCAAACATAACTCCAACAAAAGCACAGCCATAATTCGAACAATAGCATAACTCAAAACATGATCAATATATAGCATAACAAAAGCCTTACAAAGGTTATATGAACAATAGCATAACAAACATGACTACTACAACAATCAAATCACAAGTTTCCCACAAAGCCAAGCCAATAAGCCTATCATTACAACGGAGAAATTTTATGCGTATTTGTCTTCATCTCTTCTTTTATGTTCACAAGCATTTTTTTGCTGGAGCATTGGAATGAATTTGAAGCTGCATGGACTAAGAGTCATGGTGAGACTGACCTGTCCTGCTCTCCATTATGGCTCCTTGTTTTGTGAATAATGCAGTAGATTGTGTATATACAATGGCATACACTAACCAACGATCATCCATATGGGAACAAGCGTAAGCACTGCTTTTGATTCTTTAATGAATTCAGCCAGATCACATGAAATCGCTGCTGTGTTAAGAATGAAGTGTATCCAAGAGAACAAATAGCGAGAAGAGGTAGCTCCGAGGAGGAAGAAAAACGGAGCAAGCACCATGGAAACACTTGGAATACTACAGACCAGCTTAGGTTCTCTTGAATGTAGGCAGCCAAGGATCAGTCCACATACTGATAAGAGAATCGGTTCCCACTGTCCAACCAAGATCTTCCTTAAGAACTTCCCTGCCTATTAGAATATTGCGCCAGCCATGAGACATAGAGTTGGAGGCAGAGCACTCCATAAAAGAAGATGAGAGGCAATACTTGTCCAAAAGTTTTTGAGAGACAAGAGAGTTTGGCTCTTTCAGGATTCTCCAAGAGAGCGTCATTAAACTATCCAATTTCTCTAAATCCCAATCCCCCAACACTCTTTAGAAGCGTGAGGTTATTCCAAGACATCCAACAAATCTTCTTTATATCTAGTTTAACATCCCATCAAAAGCGAGTGATGACGGATTGTATCTGTTTACAAAGGGATATGGTAGCTTAAAACATGTCATAGCGTATGAGGGCTTCTACAAGAACTGACTTGAGAAGAACTTGTTTACAAAAATTTCTTTTTTCTTCTATCCAAATTGTTCAGGCAGGCGAAGATACTTTCCTATATCTCCTTCATTCGGTATATGCGGACAGTGCTTGACTCGTCACTTTGCCTATCACAGGTGTTTTTGCAGAGAAAGTAATAACGAATTTTGGAAGATAAATGCTATGCCATAAGCTTTGTATCGCAACAAGATTAAAAGAAGTTGAGAACAGCTAGATAAATCAGTTGATCCAACAGTCCACTTAGTTTGTTCTCTATTAATGTTGAGTCTGAACATGAAGATACCAAGTCATGTGAAAATTGGTTGTGGCATGGTTTCTGACAGCCTTTTTAATAAATCAGGTCATGAGCTCTTTAAGAATTAGGATTGTGAAGATGTAACACACCTCTCCAAATACAATCAGGATCCAAAGAGATTGAGTTTAGCAACGAAGATGGTCCAATACAGACATAAGCAGACTTTGTGTAACTCTCAAGTTTCGAACCAGGGCTGTACATATACACTTCTTCAAACCCTTCTCTTCCCACTACCACTGAGTTCCTTCTTCCCTGAGGAAAACAATCACCATATCATTAAATCCACAAATATAATTGAATTGATTTTTTTTTTCTTATTGAAACTAGTATAGTTTGTACATTACCCTGTCAATTATAGTGAAACTCCTTGGAGCACATGTGTATATCCTACTCATCTCTTCATTCAACTGTTTGTAGTTGCTCTCTTCTTCTTCCCCACCAAAACCCGATTTATCTTCTTCTTCCTCCTCCTCACTTTGAACCACCCCAAAACGAGGAAGAAAGGGAGTCGTCTCAACAAAATCTGAACCTTCCAGTCCAACTGCATACGTAGCTTCTGGTGTGCTCACTGTCAAATAACTTACAAGCGAACAGCCTTGAAGCGTGATTGGTGAAACTCCTTTGTTTGCCACACAAAGCTCGATGCTCAGTGTATCTCCTCTCAGAGTTATGATCTGTTTCATTTCAGTCTCTTTGATCTTCTTGTCACTTCTTCTCAATTCCACTTGAACACATTCCTTCGAATCTCCAGTGATTCCATGGAGACTCCATCCGTTAATATCATCACCCTCATCAGAATCTGATGATCGAAATGCAGATGAAACACCTCCTCTTATCACAACTACATCTTCCTCTTCTTCTTGTTCCACCCATGAGTGGAGAAGCTCCACTTTGCCTCCGTGCCAGACTTTGACTTTGTACGATGTTACCATGCCACGTGTCAACATCACGCTGGCTGAACTTCCATTGTCCAGTTTCAGTTTGGCGATACATGTCTCACCTAATCACATCAAAGTTTGTAAGCTTCTTTTTATTCGATCAGAAAAAGAAGAAGACCAAAACTAGTGAAATATATACCGATATCCTCGAAAGTGGCTCCATGTCCAGAGAACTCTCGCCTGAGATACTCAACGTTGATTGGAAAGTACGATGATGAAGCTGCTGCTGCAGCTGATGGTGGTGGAAGAGAAGAAGATTCTAATCTCTTGACGTTTTTATTGAAATGAAGTGGCGAAGAAGCCAAAGGTGAGCTCAGAAGACGAAGCTTTGAACATCTACACAGAGGAAGACTACTGCTATATGAAACAATCGTGGAATGAGGCAGAGCCATTGCTGCCGTTCTGAAAAAATGTCTCAGCCAAAATTCACAATGGCCTTATCTTCTTTGCTCTTCATATAACCATATCTGCTGCTTCAGTGCCTCTTTCCGTTGCTGAATAGAAGACGAGTAATGGGCTGGGCTTGTAATCGAGCACTAAATCACGAGATCTAGCTCTTGTCAGAAGCTTTTGACTTTGGGCTTTAGAATTGTAAAATAAACTTTTGGTCAAAGGTGCCACCAACTTTCGAATGATTCTCTCCTTCACAACTTATGGTCCACGTTGTTGAATAACAAAACATATCTTTCTGATTAGTTGTGCAAAAAGAAAACGCCTCTCAAGTTGCAAAAAGGGAACATTTTAAAAGTCTTTTCTTTAGTTCATACGCACGAAACGTTCCGCAAGCAAAGTCAAACCGACGACCGAACAAAAAGCTATCGGAACAGTTCAACGCAGCCTCGGAAGAGAGAGAGAGAGAGAGAGTCTTGGCTATGGTGTTCAGCAGTGCGGCGGTTGTGGCTGTAGCCGACGTCTCAACGGACACGTGGCAGCTGATCTGGAGGATCCCGTCGTCGCAGAGGATCAACACGGAGCAGCTTGTGGACATGGCGTTTTGCTACCCGATGTACCAGTTGAGTCGTTTCGTTCTCTGTTTATGGACTTTCATGTGTCTCCCTCCTTCTGATTCCTTCTACTCCTACGCCTACGAATCACAATCTGCTTCTTCTTCGTCTTCTTCTGATGCTGCTGACGACGAAGACCGACTTGCTTTTGAATATAATCTCTCTGCTCATCGTGCTTATTATTCTGATTCTGAAGATGATCGATCTTCTGCTTCTTCGTTGAGGACTATTACAATCATTACTCTCGTTCAGATTGACTTTCTGCTGACTTTTTATATCTTTTCTATAGCTTTTTATGAGCTGGTTGATTAGGTGATGCCTCTGTTTGCTGATCAAAGTTACAATCTTTTTTTTTTTTTTTTGAGATACTGTAAAATATTACTAAGCCTGGGTATCCAAAATACGAACAAAAATAGATATACAAAATCAATAAACTTTTCAGTTCCAATTTGATGTTGTTCTTTAAGCAATGGTTGTGTTCTTTCACATGTTGATTCTGTGATGTGAACACGATTGATTCTGTGTGTAACACTATTTCAAAATAATAATGTTTGCTTTTAACATCCAATGTTGATTCTCGTTTCCTAAATAGACTATAAAAGCTGATCGTTTAAGACACTGAGGTTGTGATGATGAATCCGAAAAGCGAGGTTTCTCTGATCGGAAGTCTTGAAAAACAGGAACTTTTTGTGGGTTCGAGGATGATTCTGGTGTTCTCGGATATGTCAGCAGAAACTTTTCTTTCGTCAGAATTGTTTGCTTTTCTCAGATCCTCACGTCTCTTGTTGCATCTCAAGTGATCGGTTTTGTCGATAACACACGAAACACAAATACGAAACAGTCTAATGATGATATTTGTCATCAAGGGAATATAATCTCTAGAGAATCATAAAATCTTGTCTGTTGCCTACATGAAGACAGAAATCTTCTCGAGTTGAGTTTTGTGATCGATTTGTTTTTCATCTACAGAGAAATACAGTTGTTTACTGTTTAAACTTTAAACACATGCTAACGCCTTTCCAAAAGATTGATACTTTAAAGAGATTCTAAAGACAACGTTGTTCAACATCGGACTCACAGTTTCGGACTCTGTTTATAAACGCAGAAAATCAATCTCTCCCAAGCACATTATCTCAGCTTCTGGTTTCTGAATCCTTTTTGTTTTTTTATTAACTAGTAGTACTAAGGCAGTTTCATCTTCCATATGGGCTGGTCTGGGTCAACTGAATGTGTTTAGACTTTGGCCCAATATGTTTGTAACAATATTGTTTGAAAATTAATATGTAAATTGGAGCATGAAGGGTGATGTTTGTCCGATATGACCCATATTTTGCCTCTTTTACTTTTCTATATTAACATTGATCAGTCATAATCTTGATTTCGTTTAGTTCAAACAAATATATACTGGTGTGAACTTTAAAAGATAAAATGTATAATCACACAGTGCATGACTTTTAGTGTGAAACAACTTAAACGAAAAAAAGATGAACATATGCTTGACATTTTGTGTCAAAGATAGTAACAAGTCAAAATTGGATTCAAAAGTTTCATCTTTTCCATCAGTGTCTGTGATTCACCAGGAAAAAGTAGAAGAAGAAACAACAAGAAAAAAAAGGTCACATGTCTCAACAGTCTTTCCCTCAGGACAAACACTTACATCCATTCACATGATCATGTCCAATCATGTCATACATACATGATACATCTCTGCTGTGTCTATACATGTAGAAAGAAATGCTTACGTATATAATAATTATACACATGTATACATATGACTTTCCAGTTCTATGGAATTTGAATTGTGATTGGTATAAAAAGCACAAATCATGACACTTTGTAATTTTTTTCCCCCCATCATTTAAAATGTTACCATTTTCGTAAACTATTTTGGCTGCTATTTATGTATATAAAGGAGAACCTATTATTCTCCAAGTTTATAAATTTCGCATTATGAACAATAATGGCGTGTATAAGAGGAAAAAAATAAGGTAGAAAAGCTTGTGGTTCCACCTCCTTTCTCGTGCATGCATTAATCAGATAAATCTTTTACGATTCATCATGTGCTACTCCTTTCATCATATCCTAGCAAAAAAAAACGAGACTAATAATGGTTTGAAAAGCAATAGGAAAAGAATTTCCATTTAATAAACTAGAATATTGGAGAACTCAGCACGGTTCGAGTCGTCTAACGACCATTGAAATCATGATTGACCACTGTTGTGGATGCAAAGATTCGGTGAGGTAAATCAAAATGAATAAAAATGTTATCGGGGCTAAAAACTAAAAAGTTCGTTAATACATTTTATTTTTCTCTGTAACAGCTCTTAAAAACATAAATCATCCCCTCTCCAGTTGATAACCTTTCTTATTTTCGTAACACCAACAACGATCTCAGCTCGGATTGGTGTGGATCTATCAGCCTTCATCGAAATAGATAAGGTATAACTTTAGCCACTATGTAACTTATTGCTTGCATGTGAAAACTGCATATGTGAAACCAAGATAATCTCATAGCATGAGTGCCTGACGTCAATGCGCCATGTGATGCATAATGGCCATATATAAAGCATTATGTAGACATACGTGTTTGTGATTTCGTGACCTTGCAGCGATTATCGATGACATTGCTCACTCCTGTTTTTGGACTTACGCTCAAGTGGGCAGAAGCTACAACATAAAAATGTACTATTTTAAATTGAGCAGACATTATAAAATAAATGAAAAAGACAAGTTTTGGGTGGCTACCTAATGGAACTTTGTCCATATCATCCATTATGCACACCTTTTATTTTATTTTACATTTTTGCTCATCTTTTTATATAATTCAATGCATTTCTCAAATCTCAACTATGCATATGGTGAATCGCCAATAAACCAATCACCGACAAGAAACCAATCACTCTTTATTGAAGTGTTCGTCTAGGTTTATGGTTCATTAGTAAAATCTACACCCTATTATTAGTAAAATGAGGGTTAAAAAAGATTGATTGAAAGTGCACAAGGTAAAAAGTTTGTATGTTACAAAAAAAAAAGGATTTAATGTTTTTGGTCCTTTTTTTTTATTAATATGCAAAAAATGATGTTTTCGATTGCAATTCTCCTTTACTCGCATTGGATACCACTTATTATGATTATTTTGACCGTTGGCCACATATTTACCTCTTTCCTACTTTACCCCTCTCCGTGATCTGTGCGTTAGCCATGGGTTCACGGGCGTGACATACGCGTACGGTGAGTGATACAACTTCTCGCACGTGTGGCCTTTCGTTTCAACACGTGTGATCTCTACTGGCAAGCTTTTCCAGTTAACATGGCAGTGACTTATCCGAATCGATGAATCATGACTCGCAGCTGACAGTAGTTAACGGCGTTAATTGGAACTTTTAACGGTTGCTTCTGCGTTGACTTAGAATTACCATAATACCCTTATGTAATTTCTTTTTTCCCATTACACTCTTCTCGGTATTTATAGACATCTCTTTTCTTCATTAATCAAACTTGTAAAATTCCATCTTCGTACATAAAGCTGAGAAACAGTCACAATTCATTTATGTGGTCTATTAAATGTATGTTTTGTTACGAAAACTATATAAAAATTCGCATTTAACCTGATTATGGGCATGCAAGTTAAAATAATAGATAAATTATGGGCGTTCTTTGACCAAGTCGTCCACGTTAGAACATTTTAACGACTTATAAAACAAACTCTCCTTTGGCAGTACAATTTTTTGTTCTCATTATATCAAAAACCGTGTGGTGTGGCGAGTTTTTTATTTACCTACTTTCTTTTTTCTTACTTCTCACTTTGTTATGCGGTTTAATCACTTTTACCGTTGACGAAAAATGAGGTAGATTATATAAACTACTGACATCGGTCGTGTAAAACAAATCTATTGTAAAAAAGAGTATATCAAATAATGCAGAGCAACATGCGAACAGGATTAGAGCATAAGAATCTTTGTCTTAGTGATGAGCGATAACATTGAATTCCGAATTATATCAATATATTATTATTAACCGTGGATGAAACGCCAATCTGGCTCTGAATCCTTCTGACCATTTCACAATGTCTTCTTACTTTAAAATTTTAAAATTATATTCTTGGACTTTCCACCAGATTCCTTTATTTTCTTACCATTTCACTAAACAATTTCAAATTCTTTTTTCTTCTTTTGTTGATTTCCCATCCACCTACATTATAGAAACTTGGTTCCTGTCATTTTCAGTATCTAATGGCTATATTCAATTCTATTGATATTTTAAATCATGTGCCAAATATATTTTATATTTACAACAAAATACTTTAAAAAAATAAAAAGATTAGAAAAAGGTGCAATATTCGCCATAAAGGGGGAAAAAGCGAGTTGGGAAGGGAAAAAATGAGAATATTTTATGAGTAATTGCACTCTATATAGAAGAAAATTTTATAAACTGGCAATATGACGATTCACTGTTTAGGGTACTGTACACATTTCATTAATCCGAAAACACCCTTTTCTTTCTCTTTCTCTCTCTTTCTCTTTCTCTTTTTTTATTCTCTTTCTCTATCTGGCTCTCTCTTTCCTTCTTCTTCTCCACCAGCGACCATTAATCTTCTCTCTTTTTTCACCGGCGACTATTAATCCCGTGATATAGACCCGTGTGAAACAAAATTGGGATTGATATTTGGTCATTTCACCACCTTTTCTGCTATAGTGATTTCTGTATTTGCAAATTTCAAAAAAAATTCTCTGTATTCCTAATTAGATAAATTTCTATGTATATTGAGTTAATTGACTGATATTTTATTGTGAATAATTCTAGAGAGAGAGGGTAAAAAGATAAATTAAAAATAGGATATTGGAGAGGGGAAAGTGAAGTGATAAGAGAGAGAAAGGTGAAGCTTTTTGTATTGTAAAAAAAAAAAGTGTAGAGAGGTGAGAAGAGAGAGAGAGAAGAAGTAGGAAAGTTTGGATTTTGATCTGTGTGGTTGGATTTATGCGAGAAGGAAAGCAGACCCACCTCCAAAGAGACTTGTCCCAACCAACGACATTATCATTCAGCTCATCTGTTTAAGCTCTCTCGTTAGGGTTTTTCTTTCGAAAGCTCAGTATTGTTGTATAATTAGACGAAAGCTCAGGTCTTTTTTCTTTTGTGTTTTTCTGGCGACAATGGGAGCGGTGCATCTTAGCACGGGGAAGTTAGCTAGAGGTTTCTTGGTGTGTTTATGGCTGTGGGGGTTCGTCTCGCTGTCTTACGCCGCGAGGTCCGGCGTATCGAAGCAGAAGTTCGAAGTTAAGAAGCATTTGAACAGGTTGAACAAACCTGCTGTCAAGAGCATTCAGGTACAGCAAATCTATCTTCTTCTTTTAGTCTCTTTTTTTTTGGGTTGAGTTTGGTTACGCAAAGGGAGGGAAATTTTGGAAACATTATCATAATCTCATGATTCTTGATTTCTCTCTCCTACTACTACAACATGATGATTTGTTTTACTTTTTTTTTTTTAATTTGCTCTAATTGAACAATTAGTACACACTGTCTCGAGATTTCATAAAAAGTTATGGTCTTTTTGTGTTCTCGTTCCATTACAGTTAAAAATGATACTATATCTTTTTGTGTTCTGACGAAAGTTTCTTACTTGAATGTGATTAAACAGAGCCCAGATGGCGATATCATTGACTGTGTTCCTATCACAAAGCAACCGGCTTTTGATCATCCTTTCCTCAAAGATCACAAGATTCAGGTACATAGAATCAATCTTAATTCACATTTTCTTTTGGGCTTTGTGTTTAGTGTTCTAAGTGCTGATGTTTTGTTTACCGGTGTTTCTTCAGATGAAGCCTAATTACCATCCTGAGGGACTCTTTGATGACAACAAAGTGTCTACTAAATCAAAAGAGAAGGAAGCGCATATCCCTCAGTTATGGCATCGATATGGTAAATGCTCTGAAGGAACCATTCCCATGAGGAGGACTAAAGAAGATGATGTCTTGAGAGCAAGTTCAGTTAAAAGATATGGCAAGAAGAAGCGTCGAACTGTCCCTTTACCTAAATCTGCAGAACCTGACCTCATCAACCAAAGTGGTCACCAGGTGAGTCAAGTGTGGCTATGTAAAACTTTCCTTTTTATTGGTTTCTTGACCTGAGAATAATGTTCTATGATTTGGTTTCTTGAATTACAGCATGCGATAGCTTATGTGGAAGGAGATAAGTACTATGGAGCTAAGGCAACCATAAATGTGTGGGAGCCAAAGATACAGCAGCAGAATGAGTTCAGCTTGTCACAGATATGGCTTCTTGGTGGCTCATTCGGACAAGATCTAAACAGTATCGAAGCTGGCTGGCAGGTATGCAATTGTTATTTTCTCGGTTAACATCTAGGAAAATGTGATTATGACTTGTGTGTGGTTCTTTTCATGTTTAGTATGCTGATTCTCCTTGCTTTACGACAGGTGAGCCCAGATCTGTATGGTGACAATAACACAAGACTCTTCACTTACTGGACTGTAAGTTCCTGAACCTACCCGTCTAATCGAGTTCTTTTTGTCACGTGCTTCTGCTTTTTCCTTACATATCTCGCTGTTTCTCGTGGTGACGAATTAATTGCAGAGTGATGCATATCAAGCTACCGGTTGCTACAATCTTCTTTGCTCAGGTTTTATTCAAATCAACAGCGACATAGCAATGGGAGCAAGCATCTCCCCGGTCTCTGGATATCGTAACTCGCAGTATGATATCAGTATTCTGATATGGAAGGTATGTTAAGCCACAAAGAGAAGTGATAAAGAGATAAGCTTAAGTGCAAACCAAAAGAAAAGAAAAGCTGAATTTTTTTGTATATCAATTGATGTGGAAATGGTCTGTCAACTTTGTCACAGGATCCAAAAGAGGGACACTGGTGGATGCAGTTTGGCAACGGCTATGTTTTAGGATATTGGCCATCTTTTCTCTTCTCCTACTTAACAGAAAGTGCATCAATGATTGAATGGGGAGGAGAAGTCGTGAACTCGCAATCAGATGGCCACCACACTTCAACACAAATGGGTAGTGGTAGATTCCCAGAAGAAGGCTTTAGCAAAGCAAGTTACTTCAGGAACATTCAGGTGGTTGATTCGTCAAACAACCTCAAGGCACCTAAAGGACTTGGAACATTCACTGAACAGTCGAACTGTTACGATGTTCAACCCGGAAACAATGATGATTGGGGCCATTACTTCTACTATGGAGGTCCTGGTAAAAACGAGAACTGTCCATAAACTAGGCAACCGATTAATGTACTTGCTCGTCTCTCGGGTTCTCTTGTCTTGTGAATTCACCGTGTTTGTTTTCTACACAAAGTGACTCAGTCCACCTTCTCCGGTAGTTTTAGGGATGGTAAAAGCTATGTAATAGTTAGTTTTTGGGGTTCGTTTGGTTTCTTCTTCTCCATGTAAGTAGATGGGGAAGGAGGAAGGTGTGGCCTAAGTTTCTTTGAAAACTTAGAAACTTTGGCCTTTAGTGAAATCTTACTTTGTCTCATTTGTACTGTGATTTGTTTAATCAAGTGAATGAATCTCTCTTTCTCACTCTTATCAAGAAGTTTCACAAAAAAATTCAAAAAGTTAAAATTAACCTTTGCCTGAATGAGTGATTTAATCTCCATAACCTACTCTCTATACTCTCTAATTCCCTTTTTTGACAATAAGAGATTTTGTTTTCTGATTTGCTTTTTGTTGTTAAATTTGGTTTCACATTTGGAGAGAGAGAGAGAGAGGTGGGGTCTAAAAGGTGATCATGGATTGCAGTTGAACATTTTATTTGGTGATGACTGATTCATGATATTTTCCATTTTTCCTCTTTTCCGCAATATAGGTAAAAGAGAAAAAGATTTCATAAATGAACTAATAAGTATCCAATTACAGTCTGCAAAAAATTAATGGAAATATGTATTTGGAATTTACAACATCAATTTTCTTGTAACATTTTTAATGCATCAAACAATGACTTTACTTCTTATATTTTTGATGAAAAAGTACAAAAAAGGTTGTAAACTTTATGATATTTTACATATGCTAAATACGGTTTTCTTTATAAGAAACTTATTATTTAAATTTCTCTTTTCGTTATTCCAGATCTGCCTTTTGAAAATCAGTATGGTCTTCTAGGTTCAGTAGACCATCTTTGACTTAATCGGCTTAAATATGGGATTTAATGAATTTATGAAAACTAAAGCGTTTAAAATTCTAATTTTTTATTATACTATATAGTTGAATGTTTTAAATTTTGTGACGGAGACATTGGTATTCCACTTCTTTTTCCTGGTTATGAGCTTTGAGCGTATAACCTGAATAGACTTGACTATAATTGTTTAGTAATGATGTCATATAAAATGATGGGTTAGGTACTATTTTATTTATCATTCAAACACACAAATCACAATATTCGTTTTTTACATAAAAATGATCCTGTTGGTTTTCTGCATCGAGTATTGTCTGTATAAATTAAAAGATGTCCTGAAATATTATCTGTAATTTATAGATATTGATGGATAGGTAATTAAAGAACATTTGGTATAAGTTTTTTACTTCAGAACATTTAGTATAAGTTTGTTTTTACAAATCTTAATACTGCTAAATCCGCATCTAAAAAATGCTCAAAATCATTCCATTCTCACTGACCGATAACACTTAGTGCGTTTCCCTCACGCGATATCTCATTGGCACGTGATTTTACACGCGCGTGTAGCGTTTGTTCGGACAGTGCCATAGCTTTTCAATTTACTATTATATTAATTGGTTTTTTTTTCCACAGGCACTTTTCTCTCTCTCGATACGTCGTTCTTTGAGAAGAAAGAGAGAGAAAAAGGTTGTAGCTTTTTTTTTTTTTTTTTTTTAACTTACGGTTCACACACACATTCGAGGGTAGGGTTTTAATCTTACCTTCTCGCTATCCATTCCCAAAACCTGAGAAAAATTATCTGAGATTTATTCAAAAAATCTCAACATTTTTTTACAAAAAAGCAAGAAAACCCTAAAGGAAGTGAATTTCTGCCTTACAAGCTTGTAAGAGTGAGAGCCTTAGCTTGGTTTCTTTCTTTTCTCCTTTGCCTACTTTACAGCTTAATTCTGTGAAATTAAAACCCTACTGAAGCCAAAAAAACCCAAATCCGTACCCAAGATGTCTCATTTTGCTTGAGGGGCTGAAAAGTTTCGGCTTTTAGCTATCCCTTGTGCTTCGTTTTCACCGTCATGCCACTGCACAGTAAGCTCATTTCGGTCAAGTAGGTATGGATTCCCATTTAATCGGGGTTGCTAAATTTCGGCTTGATTTTAGTGTTGTCAGCTGATTCTTGAGCTGCGCATTCGAGCTTTTTGGTGCAAGCTTGAGGCTTTAACTTCCCTGTGGCGGAATTTTGATCTCCGAGTTGCATGCCGTTGTAGGTGGGAGAAGCAGCCATGGAAGGGGATGAGCGAGGAGTCTTACTGGCTTGTGTAATTTCGGGTACCCTCTTCACGGTTCTCGGTTCGGGTTCGTTTTGGATACTTTGGGCAGTTAATTGGCGGCCATGGCGGCTTTATAGGTAATATAAATCTGTATAATATAGGCAAACGTTAGGTATTTGTATTGTTCTCTATGGCGCGCTTGATATATACCCCGTAGAGTTACTTTTCTCTGTGTCGTATTTAGCTAGAACCATAGCTGAGTCGATGCTTTCTATTTTGGCAGCTGGATCTTTGCTAGAAAATGGCCAAAAGTATTGCAAGGTCCTCAGCTCGATGCACTATGTGGTTTTCTATCACTTCTTTCTTGGATTGTGGTAGTATCCCCTATTGCAATCTTGATTGCTTGGGGTTGCTGGCTGATTGTCATATTGGATCGAGATATCATTGGACTTGCGATGATAATGGCTGGAACAGCGCTTTTACTGGCATTCTACTCAATCATGCTTTGGTGGAGGACACAGTGGCAAAGCTCAAGTACGTTTACAGTCTGCTCTTTCTGATTTTTTTTTTCTCAAGATTCTTTATGCTAAGGTTGATAATACTGGTGGCACGTAATGGTAGTACATAAGTAGCCGATGTAAACGAGAACACACCTGACTTATCATAGGCTGCTTTAGTCAGTACTTACCGTGAACGTACTATAACCCTGTTTCTTACTTTCTCCTTTGGCTAAACAGGAGCTGTCGCTATACTCCTCCTTCTCGGTGTTGCCTTACTCTGTGCGTATGAACTTTGTGCTGTCTATGTTACCGCTGGCGCGCATGCATCTCAGCAATATTCTCCTTCTGGTTTCTTTTTCGGTGTATCAGCAATCGCATTGGCAATTAACATGCTCTTTATCTGCCGCATGGTCTTTAATGGTAAAGCTTTCCCAATCCTTACATGGCTTCCCAGTTCTTAACTGACATGCAATTGTGATATAATCAACTTCGTCAGTCTCCTCACGTCTTCATAATAGCGCAAAGCTACTACTCTTCCATGTTGATTAACATGCGACGGTTTTGACTTCCAGCCTCAATCTAAGTTTTTGAACTGCTTGAATTTTTCCTTCACCACAGGAAACGGATTAGATGTGGACGAATATGTAAGACGGGCATACAAGTTTGCTTATTCAGATTGCATAGAGATAGGCCCTGTGGCTTGTTTGCCAGAACCACCTGACCCCAATGAATTATATCCTCGGCAAACCAGCAGGTAAGTTCTTATTGCTCTTTGCCTAGTAATTCAATAATTTTCTGGCATGGCTCACCCTTGCTTAATGACTGATCCTGAATTGTGCAATCACCAAGCTATTGAATATTGGGAACCAATCGAAATCTGAACAGGATTCAGGGACAGGAACCCTAGTGAATTTTCATCACGCTCTAGTTTATGATGTTCATCACTGAGCGCATACATATTTTTCTTTATCAGCTGCAGTTCGTTGCCTACCTTTTTTGCCTCTTGAAATTAGTTTAACGTTCCTTTTCTCTCTTGCATATATACAGGGCTTCACATCTTGGCCTCTTGTACCTTGGATCACTCATAGTTCTCCTTGCCTATTCGGTCCTATATGGTCTCACCGCTAGGGAATCACGTTGGCTCGGAGGCATTACATCAGCTGCAGTTATTGTTCTTGGTATAAAGATTAATTTTTGTTGCATGTATTTGGAGCAGAAGCAGGCTGTTGGATTATTTCTAACTCATACCGATGCTTAATATTTTTCATGTAGACTGGAATATTGGGGCATGCTTGTATGGGTTTAAGCTTCTTCAAAATCGTGTTCTGGCACTTTTTGTTGCTGGCACTTCTCGACTTTTCCTAATATGCTTTGGCATACACTACTGGTTTGTTTCTGAGCTAAAAACTTATTACTTATTTGTAGATTAAAGTTTGTCCTCTACAACGCATATAACTTATCATGTTCTCTGTTGTTGCAGGTACCTAGGGCATTGTATTAGTTACATTTTTGTAGCATCGGTTCTATCAGGTGCTGCTGTTTCCCGTCATCTGTCTATAACAGACCCATCAGCTGCAAGGAGAGATGCCCTACAGAGCACAGTAATCCGATTGAGAGAAGGTTTCCGAAGAAAAGAGCATAATAGTTCATCAAGTTCTTCAGATGGTTGTGGCTCAAGTATTAAAAGAAGTAGCAGTATCGATGCAGGCCATGCTGGTTGTGCTAACGAAGCTAATCGTACCACAGAATCGTGCACGACTGAAAATCTAACTCGAACAGGCAGCTCTCAGGAGTGTATCAATAGTGAAAAAAGCGTAGAAAGTGGAAGACCGAGCTTAGGTTTACGTAGTAGTTCATGTCGTTCTGTGGTTCAAGAGCCTGAAGCAGGAACGTCTTATTTTCTGGATAAAGTTTCTGATCAGACTAGCAATCTGGTCGTTTGTTCTAGCAGTGGTCTTGAAAGCCAAGGTTATGAGTCAAGCACATCGAATTCTGCAAACCAGCAGATTTTGGATTTGAATTTGGCTCTTGCTTTTCAGGAACGGTTAAACGATCCTAGAATAGCCTCGGTGCTTAAAAAGAAAGCAAAAGAAGGTGATCTTGAACTGACTAATTTGTTGCAAGACAAGGGGCTGGACCCTAACTTTGCTGTGATGTTGAAGGAGAAAAACTTGGATCCTACCATATTGGCATTACTTCAGAGGAGTAGTTTGGATGCAGATAGAGATCACCGCGATAACACTGATATTACAATCATGGACTCAAACAGTGTGGACAATACTCTGCCAAACCAGATATCTCTATCCGAAGAATTAAGGCTCCGGGGGCTCGAGAAGTGGCTTAAGCTGTCCAGACTTGTTCTGCACCATGTAGCGGGCACACCAGAGCGAGCATGGGGCCTTTTCAGTCTTGTCTTTATTCTTGAAACAATCATTGTGGCCATTTTTCGTCCGAAGACCATAACAATTATAAACTCTAGTCATCAACAGGTGAGTTCCACTCTCTGATTCATGTCACTGCCACTTTTTTGGGGTGCAAATTGCTATCTGTTTTCTCAAGTTGATACTTGTAAAATTAATGAAGGTTATTAGTATCCTTGCTAACTCACTTGTTACCTAATTGTAGTTCGAATTTGGTTTCTCTGTCCTCCTGTTGTCACCTGTTGTCTGTTCAATAATGGCTTTTCTTCGGTCACTTCAAGTTGAAGAAATGGCATTGACATCAAAATCCCGCAAGGTATGGCTTGTCTTGTTAGTTTGGTATGTTCATTAGTACTTGTTGCGGGCAATGCAGATACCATGTGATGTTTTATGTGTTCTAAATAACGTCCGTTTCTATGTTTTCAGTATGGCTTTGTTGCCTGGCTGCTGAGCACATCAGTTGGCTTATCACTGTCTTTCTTGAGGTAGTAGGGATTATGTCCATTACTGAATTGCTACC
Organism: Isatis tinctoria; assembly: GCA_010577795.1. Taxonomy (NCBI): domain Eukaryota; kingdom Viridiplantae; phylum Streptophyta; class Magnoliopsida; order Brassicales; family Brassicaceae; genus Isatis; species Isatis tinctoria. Next base: position 37,217,493 of record CM021244.1, on the reverse strand, counting down.
AACTTTTTTCGCATGGTCCCATTTTGATGTTCTCATTACAAAATTGTGTCTGTTTCAATTTTGCAGTAAATCGTCAGTGCTTTTGGGAATATCCTTGACTGTGCCCCTCATGGCAGCATGCCTTTCTATTGCTGTTCCCATATGGATGCATAATGGGTATCAATTTTGGGTTCCACAGATATCATGTGGGGATCAGGCAAGAGATTCGCGATTACCGAGGAAGAAGGTCTGTCTATTTTCTCTTTGGCTAGTGTTTCTCTTTGTCAGATAAATATTTCTAAGTAAAGCTTCTTTTCATGTTAGGGTTTTATTCTTTGGATTTGTGTTGTGGTGTTTGCGGGATCTGTAATTGCTCTTGGTGCAATTATATCTGCTAAACCTTTGGATGATTTGAAGTACAAGTTGTTTAGTGCCAGAGAAAATAATTTCACGTCACCATATACATCTTCTGTATACCTCGGTTGGGCGATGGCATCCGGGATTGCCCTAGTAGTTACTGCCATTCTGCCTATAGTCTCATGGTTTGCAACATATAGGTTCTCCCACTCTTCTGCTGTCTGTCTCGTGATATTCTCAGGTAATTTGTGTATCTGTTAGTTAATCTACATTTGGGTGGGCTTTCTTTCTTCTCTAAAGTAATTATTAAATGCCTTCTCTTCTACTTTCTAGTTGTTCTCGTGGCATTTTGTGGAACATCGTATTTGGAGGTTGTGAAATCTAGGGATGATCAGTTGCCCACAAAGGGCGATTTTCTTGCGGCCTTGCTTCCACTTGCATGTATTCCGGCGCTACTTTCGCTATGTTGTGGGATGGTTAAATGGTGCATGACTATTTCCTCTCATTGCATAGTAAACCTAACTCTCAGTTCCAATGAAATAGCCTTTTTAATTGTTTTGTGGTTGTTCTTGACAGGAAGGACGATTGTTGGATACTATCTCGAGGTGTATATGTTTTTGTTTCTATAGGTCTTCTACTTCTTTTTGGTGCGATAGCAGCTGTGATTATTGTTATCAAACCATGGACGGTAAGTGTAAAGTTGCCCACACAATTCTCAATGTTTTTGGCTGAACTTTATCCAATCTGACATCTTTTTTGTTTTAATTATAACAGATAGGCGTGTCGTTTCTCTTAGTTCTTCTCCTTATAGTGGTAGCTATCGGTGTTATCCATCTTTGGGCATCAAACAATTTCTATTTGACCAGGAAACAGACATCATTTGTCTGCTTTCTTGCCTTTCTTTTGGGTTTGGCCGCATTCCTTGTTGGATGGTTTCAAGGTGAGGATTGCATCTCTTATTTTAGACTCTTCGTAGAGGTGAGACCTACCTACTGATACAGCTATTTCGTACATGTTTATTTGGCAGATAAAGCATTTGCTGGAGCATCTGTTGGTTATTTTACCTTCCTGTTTCTGTTGGCTGGAAGAGCATTAGCTGTGAGTTCATTAACCTTCTGCTAAAGAGTTCAACAGAACTGCGACTCTTCTGTTCATGTATTCGAACGGTGTGTTAACTATTTTATTTTCTCTTAGGTTCTTCTATCCCCACCAATAGTGGTATATTCTCCAAGGGTACTACCTGTGTATGTCTACGATGCTCATGCGGATTGTGGAAAGAATGTCAGGTATGTTCAGCCACTTGAGTACTCTAACCTTTAATGGTCATTAAATGTTAAGCTGATGAACTTTCATATTGTTTTGTATTGATTGCATTGGGATTTCTTCAGTGCTGCATTTCTCGTCCTTTATGGAATTGCATTGGCAACAGAAGGGTGGGGTGTTGTTGCTAGTCTGATTATATATCCTCCGTTTGCTGGTGCTGCTGTATCAGCTATCACCCTTGTCGTAGCTTTTGGGTTTGCTGTTTCTCGTCCGTGTTTGACTCTTGAGGTTTGTGTTCTTGTTGTTTGATCTATCTGTTCCTTAGAATACAGATTATTGGTTGGTCATTCATTTTCCTCCATTACATATATATATATATATGTATATATATATATTTATTTATATGTGTGTTTCTGTTGGGTACTCTCCTTGCTAATTCAGTCTGATGGTCTCCAGATGATGGAGGTTGCTGTACGTTTTCTTAGCAAGGATACTGTTGTGCAAGCTATCTCTCGATCTGCCACTAAAGTACGTTAAATTCCGATGTCTTTCTTATTGTTTCTCTTGAAAATTTATTTTGATATTCTGTTGTTGGCCTTAATTTACACATTCACATGCAATAGTGCTCTACGGAATGCATAATTTCTCACGCCTTTTGCTACTTGTTGATGACAGACAAGAAATGCTTTATCCGGCACGTATTCAGCTCCCCAAAGGTCCGCCAGCTCTGCAGCTCTTCTGGTTGGGGACCCCTCTGCAATGCGTGATAAAGCAGGGAACTTCTTACTTCCTAGAGATGATGTCATGAAATTAAGGGATCGTCTCAGGAATGAAGAACGAGTTGCTGGATCGTTCTTCTACAGAATGCAATGCAGGAAAAGATTCCGTCATGAACCACCAACAAATGTGGATTACAGAAGGGACATGTGTGCCCATGCCAGGGTTTTGGCACTGGAAGAGGCAATTGATACAGAATGGGTGTACATGTGGGACAAGTTTGGTGGTTATTTATTGCTATTGTTAGGTTTGACGGCCAAGGCGGAGAGAGTTCAGGTGAGTCCTGATTCATAATTTTCCATATATACTCCTCTATTTTTTCTAAGACAAGATTATCACAATGTTGTAGGATGAAGTACGCTTGCGACTCTTCTTAGATAGCATTGGGTTCTCTGACTTAAGTGCCAGAAAAATCAGTAAATGGAAGCCAGAAGATAGAAGACAATTTGAAATTATCCAAGAGAGGTACAGGTTTCTGCAATATGGTTTAATGAAGCTGAACATTCAGACCTGTTGCTTATCTTTTTTTCTGTGTTGTAAACATAGTTATCTGAGAGAGAAAGAGATGGAAGAGGAAATCCTCATGCAGAGACGTGAAGAAGAAGGGAGAGGTAAAGAAAGAAGGAAAGCTCTTTTGGAAAAGGAAGAGCGCAAATGGAAGGAAATTGAAGCTTCCCTTATTCCATCTATTCCTAATGCTGGTAGCAGAGAGGCAGCAGCTATGGCAGCCGCAATACGTGCTGTTGGGGGTGATTCTGTCCTTGAGGATTCCTTTGCAAGAGAGAGAGTCTCGGGTATTGCACGTAGGATACGCACTGCTCAACTAGACCGACGTGCACAACTGGTAATTTTTTGTTTTGTAGTCTGTAAGTGTACATTCTAACGATGCTGATTACTGGGGAATTAGCTAATTTAAGTTATTACCAGACTGGAATTGCTGGTGCTGTTTGTGTTCTTGACGATGAACCAATGATAAGTGGTAAACATTGCGGCAAAATGGACGCAAGTGTCTGCCAGAGTCAAAAGATTAGCTTTTCCATTACAGCAATGATCCAACCCGATTCCGGACCTGTATGTCTTTTTGGCACTGAATATCAAAAGAAAGTATGTTGGGAGGTTCTGGTTGCTGGTTCCGAGCAAGGAATTGAGGCTGGCCAAGTCGGGCTTAGGTTGATCACTAAAGGTGAGAGGCAGACAACCGTTGCCAGAGAGTGGTATATTGGTGCAACCAGCATAACTGATGGAAGGTCTACCTTTTTTTCCCCCTCAGTCTCCATAATGTCCAATTTTTATTCCGTGAATTTTGTGATACATATTTCTCATGATCTTCAGTGATTTATATATTTGTGATTTCCATCTCAGGTGGCATACAGTGACGATCACTATTGACGCTGATGCGGGGGAGGCTACTTGTTACATTGATGGTGGGTTTGATGGCTACCAGACTGGGTTGCCTCTTAGTATCGGTAGTGCCATATGGGAACTAGGCGCTGAAGTTTGGTTGGGTGTTAGGCCACCTATAGATGTCGATGCATTCGGCAGATCAGATAGCGATGGAGCTGAGTCAAAGATGCATATAATGGATGTTTTCCTTTGGGGAAAATGCTTAACTGAAGATGATGCCGCTTCTTTGCATGCAGCCATTGGCATGGCTGACTTAGACATGATTGATTTGTCTGATGACAATTGGCAATGGACGGATTCACCACCCAGAGTATGTTTCCTCTTGTTGAATGTTGGTATATATTTTCCTGATTTGTGGGGAGGGGCTAATGTTTAAGCTCATACTGATTCTCGTTGGTTTTCTTCCCTCTTTTACCAGGTTGATGGTTGGGATAGTGATCCTGCCGATGTTGATCTCTATGATAGGGATGATGTAGATTGGGATGGACAATATTCCAGCGGGAGGAAAAGAAGATCAGGTCGGGATTTTCTGTTTAGTATTGATTCGTTTGCTAGAAGATTCAGGAAACCCAGGATGGAGACACAAGAAGAAATAAATCAAAGAATGCGCTCAGTTGAGTTGGCTGTCAAAGAAGCTCTCTCTGCACGAGGGGATAAGCAATTTACTGACCAGGAGTTTCCTCCAAATGATCGCTCTTTATTCGTGGATACACAAAAGCCCCCTTCAAAACTGCAGGTAGGATTGTGAATTTTTTCTCCTTTCTTCTGTAATTGATTATTTCACTCTTTATGTGATTATTTTTGGACTCATGATACTTCAAGTAGACTAAAAATTAACGACGTGATGGGCACTCTAACCATTTGAGCTTGTCACAATGCAGGTTGTTTCTGAATGGATGAGACCTGATTCCATTGTGAAAGAGAATGGAAGTGATTCCCGTCCCTGCCTGTTCTCTGGGGCTGCAAATCCATCAGATGTTTGCCAGGTTTGATCACTTACATTTTTTAGTATGTGATTCCTCTTTCTGATGCACAAAAAAAAATATTCTTGACCAATTGTCCTTCTAGTCGCATTTGATTCAGAATGATCCCAGAGATTTATCCGTATGATTGGTTTATCTTGTTTTATAGGGGCGTTTGGGCGATTGTTGGTTTTTAAGCGCTGTTGCAGTTCTTACTGAAGTCTCACAAATATCTGAAGTGATCATTACTCCTGAATACAACGAGGAAGGAATCTACACTGTCCGTTTTTGTATTCAGGTTGTTATCTTAAAATTCTTTCACTGAGCTGCCTTGCTCTCGTGATGAGTGATTCTTGTAGCTTCCTCTATGATTTCCGAACAGCCAAGTTAAATTGCTTTCAACTTGCAGGGTGAGTGGGTTCCCGTTGTTATCGATGACTGGATTCCATGTGAATCACCTGGTAAACCAGCCTTTGCTACTAGCAAAAAACTCAATGAACTTTGGGTCTCCATAGTGGAGAAAGCATACGCCAAGCTCCATGGTTCTTACGAAGCACTGGAGGGAGGACTGGTTCAGGACGCTCTTGTTGACCTAACTGGAGGTGCTGGTGAGGAGATTGACTTGAGGAGCGCTCAAGCACAAATTGATCTTGCAAGTGGCAGATTATGGTCTCAATTGTTACGCTTTAAACAAGAGGGTTTTTTACTTGGTGCTGGAAGTCCATCAGGATCTGATGTTCATGTATCTTCCAGTGGCATTGTGCAAGGGCATGCTTACTCCGTCTTACAGGTATGCCTTGTTGCTTTGGTTGCATTTGTTATATGCTGAGCAGGGGAACGCGTTCTAGGAAATTGATTTCCTCTGCCTTCAGGTGAGAGAGGTCGATGGGCACAGACTTGTTCAGATCCGAAATCCATGGGCCAATGAAGTTGAGTGGAATGGTCCCTGGTCAGACTCATCCCCAGAGTGGAGTGATAGGATGAAGCACAAGCTAAAGCATGTTCCACAGGTAGTTTATTGTGCTTCACTCCTTTGCGCCACATATTGATACTTGCGCAGTATATGTAAATATGCCCTGCTTCCTTCCATTAAACTACATGTTGCATACTGATCCTGTGCATTCTGTTCAACAGTCAAACGAAGGTATATTCTGGATGTCTTGGCAAGATTTCCAGATTCATTTCAGATCGATATATGTTTGCCGGGTATACCCTCGTGAGATGCGCTATTCAGTCCATGGCCAATGGCGAAATTATAGTGCCGGTGGCTGCCAAGATTATAGCTCATGGCATCAAAATCCACAATTCCGGCTGAGGGCTACTGGTTCTGATGCATCTTTGCCGATTCATGTTTTCATCACTTTAACTCAGGCAAATTCTTGATCGGAACCTTTTTGATTTTTCATTCTTATGTAATTCCTATCTGCTGATAAAATGAATCTCATTCTCTCAATGTTTACATACAGGGCGTGGGTTTCTCAAGAACAACTCCTGGGTTTCGTAACTACCAATCAAGCCATGATTCGCAGTTGTTCTATATTGGAATGAGGATTCTTAAAACTCGTGGACGTCGTGCTGCGTACAACATATTTCTTCATGAATCTGTTGGTGGAACAGACTACGTGAACTCCCGTGAGATATCATGCGAAATGGTTCTTGATCCTGATCCCAAGGGTTATACTATTGTCCCGACCACTATACACCCAGGGGAAGAAGCACCTTTTGTTCTTTCAGTCTTCACAAAAGCCTCCATTGTCCTTGAAGCTTTGTAGTTCCCTTAAGGCAGATGGCTCTCTCTTTCCTTTTCACCAACTGGCATGCCATGAAAATTGTCCTAGCGCTTGTGTTGTTCAAGGAACGAGACGACTCATTTCTCAATGTTAAAGACTTGTTTGCCCGCAATCAACTGAACATTAGAGAAGGTAAATTTCTTAAACCGTTCTGCAAGGACTGCTCCCATCCTGGTCATATCACTCAAACTGGACTCTCCTTAACCGCATCTGATCTGGTAGCTGGCCATTATCCCTGGTGAATCTTGGATGTCTTGGGATGAAATGTGTTAGTTGTTTTCCTGATCTGCGTCACGAAGCTAGCGGGTCAGAGGTTAAATATCACCGGAGAAAGCACTTTGCAGGCGTGGCTCACCAGCACTCCATCTGAATCATGAGGCACGCATCAAATGTACATTTGTAGGTATTGTGACAAGTACAGATTTATTAATTGTAGAATAACTATTTCTTAACTGAGATAGCAAGAAGGGAAGTAGGAGAGTTGTGACTTGTTAGGTAAAGGGGTTGGTAATTGGTAGTGGTAGCTGCAGTTTTGGTTGGTGTGTTGTAATATTCGTACACTAATCTGTGTGCAGATTTCGTTTCCACTCTAATATATGTAATCTTTATTGATCTGTGTTTGGAGTCCTCGTTAGACTCTTGCTCGTCCAATTATAAATAGAGATTGAAGAACCTCTTCTTCTCATCATGAATTGTCTAGATGCAGAATAAACAAGTTCAACTATATAGGAAGGGATGAGAAAAGAGATTTTGATTAGGAAAGCTACATCAGCAAAAATACAAGTGCCTCGTAATAGTTGTTGACCTGTAATGAAGAGGGGCATCTCAAAATGTAATGAAAGAAACAAAACAGATTCATGTGTGTTGTCTCCTTTCTAGCCTTTCACCAAAATCTTGAATATTTCTCAAGTCCGTTTGTTCGATCGTTCTTCACTCAGACTCGCTTTCCATGCTTCCCATTGCCTTCAATCCTCTTGGCCGCTTCATAAAAACATGAAATTATCACATCATTCACGAAGAGACTAAGGGTACTCTCACTTATCTATTGTGGAAAGAGACAAGAAAGCGAAAAGAAACAATCGGATACCTTCTTTGAAGTCTTCTTCTCTCTTACTTCATACCTCTCTTTGCACAGATCTGATAACCAAGTACCTGGACTCACCAGCTGCGTAAGACATTAGATAGCCATGAGCTTTGCATCACCATGAAAGGGATTATGAAGAACACAAATGATAAAGTTTATGAAGGGGACTCACAAGTAATGTCTTCTGAACCAATTTGGCTCGTTTCTTCGGTCTCTGAGGAAGCTTGCACCCTTTCATAGCCAAGAAATCTTCTTCCTTCTCTTTATTTGACAAAGTTATAAACAACTTGGGCCACACATGCTTCTTGGTTTCCTTCACAGGTTCCTTCATAATTTTTCCACTCTCATCTGTACCCATTGAACCCCTCGTTGTGTAGTATCTATCTTCCTTCTCAGGCGATGCTACAAACGATCTCCGCACGTTACCTGGAGAATCTATGATCCTATCACCACAGAGACATAACAATGCTTCACATCAAAAGCCAAAAGAATCACTCCAAGAGAGAACAGCTGTGAATCAAGCTTACTTGTTTGGACGGTTAAGATGTCGAGAAGGTGAGCCTCTCTCAGAAGACACAGCTCGCGACATGAGTTTGCGCTTAGTCAAACAATCAGCTGACTTGCCATCTCTACGGCTTTGATCTTTCTTCACTTTCATGCATCTAACTCTTTTTCTCTCCCCCCATTGCAGCACAAAATCTGCCTCTGTGGTTCCACTTCCTCTTTGTCCCTTAACTTCTTCCATTACACAATACTTAACCTTACACAACCTACAAACAGATATTCTCACACATTACCAACAAAAGAAAACAAAACAACACTAAAAAAGTTCCAGCCTTTTTTTAAATTAAATGCACACAAGGGGGAAGAAAAATCCATCAACAATCGTACATGTTTCTGATTTCTAACAAATAACTGAAACAAACCAGAGATTAAAAGGGCCAATCTAAACTAATTAGTAAGTAACAAGACCACTAACCTTAAGATCTGCAACTTAAACTCAGCGGCTTAGCGTCCAGAATACCAGAATCACCCTACAAAGCAGCAATATCCAAAACAGTATGAGGAAACCAGAAAAAAAAAAAGAGAGAGTAAAATCTATAAATCGAATTAAACAAAAAGAAGAATGCTAACAGCAGAAGAATCGATTCTTCAAATTTCTAGAACCCAAATCCACCATTGTAGACAAGTACAGAGACAAATACTTAGAGAAAACCAATAAAGAAGAGCAAAACGATAAGAGAACACTTACAAGAGTGAAAGTTCATGAAACCAAATGTTTGGTAAAATAGAGAGAGAAACAAAACAAAACAAAAAAGAAATAAAAGTTCCTTCTCTCGGAAGATAAATAGATTCAAATTCCACCAAGGAAGTGTATAGATTTTCTGGGGTTTTTTTTAATAGCTCGATGAGAAGAGGAGAAGATCGAACACTGTCTTTTATATTTCTCTCTAGTCTTTTTGTTCTATTTATCTTCTTTAAACACACACACAAGAAAAGAAACTGCTTACCCCATCTCTGGTCTTTACTGCGACGCTCACCTTTTTTAGCCATTTTTTAATAACATTTTACTATATACATTTCTGCTATTTGTTCAATTTAATTGTAATAACAACCGTCTGATACGAAATGTACGGTTGGATGGACTTCTAGAAGTTAAAAAGCCCTAGCCTGTTGTGTTCTTACTAGAAACTCGTTATGGATAATAACCAATTACATTACGACACGTGTATTATTGTGACGGGAACACGTTACACCGAGTTTACTGGATAAAAGTTCTCTCCATCTCTGGCGAGAAAAATCTTAAATAAGATTTTGCGTTAAGACAGAAAAGATTTTAGAACCACGCGCTAATGACAGCTGATTTTTCCAGATTCATTCCCCACTCCGGACTTCTAGAGCGGTGTTCCTCACGCGCCAGAGATACGCCTGTGATTAGATTTGAACCCTTTCCAAAAAACACTATTATGATCTATGAAGCATGGAAGCGTGGGAGGAACTGCGTTTCTCGCTCCGGAAGCGGAACCGGAATCGGAAGCGCGTGAAATCGTGTGGAATCGTCTTCGAATCGCGATTCCAAAAATAAGACGTTTGGAAGCGTGTTGGAAGCCCACGATTCCGATGTAGAAGCGTCGCTTCTATAGATGGGAAGCGTTAAAATACTTTCATATCGCAAAAGTTTCAAACGTATGAATTGATATTTAGAGAATATGAAGTATTCTTTTGGGTTTATAAAAATCAATTTGTTTTGTTACTTTTGCAATCGTATTCAACCCACTTTATAAATATAAAAGTTAAAATCTCAATTAATAGAGAAACAAAAATAATAATAGAAGAGAACCGAAAAGACCATTGTTGCTATATGTAGCTCTGCAGATGAAGATGAAGACGAAGCAAAGGTAACTCCAAATCTGTATTATATTATAATCTATGCATACTTTATTTTTCAGTGTTATTTATTTGTCTTTATTAATAATTCTTCTTCGTATTTTTTCGTGACACATATCATTTATGTGTCAGTGGCTTTACTTTTGTCCAATATTTAACTATATTATGTTATGGTGAATTCAAATGCATATGGGAATTATGTCCATAATCCATATATTGATTTAACTATATTATTATATCAGTATAATTTTATTTTGGTGTTAATATATATATATATATTATATTTTATTATATACGCTTCCATTACGTACCCACTTCCTAAATATTTTTAAAAACTCGATTCCACGCTTCTGAACGCTTCCGCTTCCGCGTACCCGCTTCTGATTCCATGCAGCATAGATTATGATACTCAAACTTGGGCTAAGATAGGCCTTTCTTTCCCCTCTAGCTCTAAATATCCATTGCATTAATAAACTTTTTCTATTTTCCCGTTTCACACATTTATATCTGTTTTTTTTCCATCACTTACACATTAATATTAGTTTTGTCATGTATATGTAATTTTTTATAAACATACCATTTTAAGGGAAAAAAAGACAATTTGTTAACCTGAATAATTCGTTTTATTTCTCTTTTCTTAAAAATAAATAAATTATGGCTATAAAATTAATCGTCAAGCTATATATATGTAGACTGAGCTGGTGGCCTACTTCCGGGCCCAATGAATTTCAAAATCTTATATATAATGAGCCACCTTCTTTTCATATCATGCCTCCACGTGTCCTGATTACAGATTTTAATTTTTCTATACCCCGTCTCTCCACCATTTCGCTTTGTTAGCGACACAGCCCAATAACACCACATCTTAGTATATATTGGCCCATTTTGATGCTTTGGGTTATCGTTCCTTCTATTTGACCTTTTATGTAACCTATTGTTGTGAACTGAATGTTCTGTGTGTATTATTATGAGGACCAAATGTCTCTTTATATAGTGATTACACCAGGTAGAGAAAAGGTAATTATCCTTTTACTACCCATACAAAGAAAAGGAAATATTCCATAAACCTATTCCTTGTCTATAAAGGAAAACATCTAATTATACTAAGGACCGGTTATATTAATAACCTCTATATGGATCGGTCTATATTGAGTCCATTAACCAAACGGTTCATAACACTCCCCCTTGGACGAAATGACCGAATCCCGATGCAACCAAGGATCTTTGTAATACGCTTGGGGATGCTGCCTCATTAAAACCTCACTAAAGAAAAACCCAGTGGGACAAAACCTTAGTGAGGAAAGAGTACAGCACGTATTACTCCCCCTGATTTAGACATCACTAAAGTCCCTTAGTCGGCGCATGCCGATCTGATACACCAGCTTCTTGAGCGTGGAAGTTGGGAGCGACTTTGTGAACAAGTCAACTGAGTTGTCACTTGAACGGACTTGAAGCACTTGTATTTCTCCAGCCTTCTGGAGATCGTGAGTGAAAAAGAATTTTCGGCAGAATGTGCTTAGTCCGGTCTCCCTTGATGTATCCATCCTTTAGTTGAGCTATGCACGCAGCATTGTCCTCATGAAGTACGGTCGGTTCGTCCTTTCCATCTGTCATCCCACAATCTCGCCTTATGTGCTGAGTCATCGATCTCAACCAAACACATTCACGGCTGGCTTCATGAATCGCCAAAATCTCTGCGTGATTTGATGATGTGGCCGTGAGTGTCTGCTTCATGGATCGCCATGAAATTGCGGTTCCTCCGTGAGTGAACACATATCCTGTCTGAGATCGTCCATTGTGTGGATCCGATAGATAACCTGCATCAGCAAAACCAACTAAACCTTTGTCGTTATGGTTAGTGTAAAATAGACCCATATCTTTCGTTCCTTGAAGGTAACGAAGTAAATGTTTAATCCCGTTCCAGTGCCTTTGGGTTGGACAAGAACTAAATCTTGATAGGAGGTTCACGGCAAAACAAATATCTGGTCTAGTGTGACTAGCCAAGTATAGTAACGCTCCTATGGCACTTAGATATGGCGTTTCGGGACCAAGGACTTCTTCATCCTTTCTTATTGGACCAAACGGATCTGTGTCCGGGCTTATGCTCCTTACGACCATTGGGCTACTCAATGGGTGAGCCTGGTCCATATTAAATCTCTTGAGTACTTTTTCAGTATACGCCATTTGATGCACAAGGATTCCGTCTTTGACGTACTCAAGCTGTATTCCCAAACAGAACTTAGTCTTTCCTAAGTCTTTCATTTCAAATTCGGCATTTAACAAATCAACTGTTTGGGTGATTTCTCCAGAGGTGCCGAGGATGTTCAAATCATCCACGTAAACTGCTATAATCACAAATCCTTTGTTTGCAAACTTCTTTATAAAGATACACGGACTGATGGGATCATTCTTATAACCGGATTTCATAAGGTAATCGCTTAAACGATTGTACCACATGCGCCCACTTTGTTTCAGTCCGTATAGGGATTTGGTTAGCCTAATGCAGTGTTCTTTTCGAGAAATTTTCTTATCTTTGAGCTCAATACCCTCTGGCAATCTCATATAGATTTCATTATCCAGTGGACCATATAAGTATGCGGTGACAACATCCATTAACCGCAGATCTAACTTTTCTCTTATGGCCAAACTTATAAGGAATCGGAATGTCGTTGCATCCACCACAGGGGAGTATGTCTCCTCATAATCGATTCCAGGTCTTTGAGAGAATCCTTGTGCCACAAGCCATGCTTTGTGTCGAACAATCTCTCCTTGTTCGTTTCTCTTTCTTACAAAGACCCATTTATGTCCAACTGGTATTATATCACGAGGTGTCCGAATAATGGGACCAAAAACCTCTCTCTTCTTTAAAGAGTTTAACTCCACGTTTATGGCTTCTTTCCATTTAGCCCAATCAGATCGTTGAGTGCACTCATCTATTGACGTGGGTTCTAGATCCTCATTCATAATCTCAAGTGCTACGTTGCATGCAAATATATCATCGACGTCGATATCTTTTCTGTTCCATTGGATTCCGGACATAACATAATTTATTGAGATCTCATTGTTATCTGGAACTTCAGGACCATGAGGCTCGGCGTCCCGAACATCATTTGGCGGCTCCTTAGGCTCATAAGTGTCCGGTCCATTAGTTATCTCCTCGGCCTGAATATCAGCACCTTTTCTTAATTTCCGAGGAGTCTTATCTTTGGAACCAATTGGTCTTCCACGCTTTACTCGCGGTTTAGACTCTGTAGCCACTTGCGGTCCACTTTGGACATCAATGCGTATTGGTGCGTTCACGGCTGGAACATACGACTTAGTAACTCTCTGCGGGTCAGCAAAGGAATCTGGCAATTGTATAGCTAGCTTTTTCATATGTATAATCTTTTGAACTTCCAAGTCACTTTCTTGGGTTCGAGGATCTTGCCAATTTATGGATGTTTGATTCCATGAGAGTTCTTTTGTCAGCCGGTTTTCACTACCTACAGTTGGATAAACGGACTCATCGAAATGACAATCCGCGTATCTGGCCTTAAATAAATCACTGGTAGTTGGCTCAAGATACTTTATGATCGTGGGTGAATTATATCCAACGTATATCCCCATCCTCCTTTGAGGTCCCATCTTAGTTCTCTGTGGTGGAGCAATAGGCACATAGACTGAACATCCAAATGTCTTAAGATGGGATATGTTTGGCTCTTGACCCGTTAGTAATTGCATTGGGGAAAATCTGTGGTCACTAGATGGCCTGATACGGATTAGGTCTGCAGCGTGTAAGACAGCGTGTCCCCAGGCTGAAACTGGAAGCTTTGACCTCATGAGTAATGGTCTAGCAATCAGCTGGATTCGTTTGATGAGAGACTCGACTAAGCCGTTCTGTGTATGTACATGTGCCACGGAGTGCTCAACACTTACCCCCATGGACATACAGTAGTCATCAAACGCTCTGGACGTAAACTCTCCCGCGTTGTCCATACGGATGGACTTTAACGGAAAGTCTGGAAAGTGCGCTCTTAGGCGGATTATCTGGGCAAGGAGTCTTGCAAATGCCATATTCCGTGATGACAATAAGCATACATGTGACCATCGTGTAGATGCGTCAATGAGGACCATAAAATATCGGAATGTCCCACAAGGTGGGTGGATTGGTCCGCATATGTCTCCTTGAATCATTTCCAGAAAGTTTATCGTTTCCTTAGTCACCTTTACTGGTGATGGTCTTACAATCAGTTTTCCTTGCGAACACGAGGCACAAGTGAGACTCATAGGGATCACTTTCCTTTCTTTCAAGGCGTGGCCATTCGTGTTGAGGATCAATTTCCGCATCATTCCCGACCCGGGATGTCCCAGACGGTCGTGCCATAGAGTGAACATATCCGTAAGGGCTTTGTTTACGGTGGCATTGGCCTCTATCATACTGAACTTAGTACAGTACACGCCCGTAGCTATAGCAGGTATGGTCTCGTGGACCTTCTTATGGCCGTTGGCGATTTTTGTTATTTGGAGAAATTCTTTCTTCCCTTCGCCCATTGTTTCCACATGATAACCATTCAAACGAATGTCTTTAAAGCTCAATAAGTTACGATTTGAGTCTGGGGAAAACAATGCATCTGGAATTTCGAGATGTGTGCCCTTAGGCATTATAACGGCGGCCTGGCCGTGGCCTTTTATAAGACTGGCCTGTCCTGCTATAGTCTCTACGATTGCCTTTCTTAGTTTAAGGTCTATGAAGTATCTTTCATCTTTCAAGATCGTATGACTTGACCCACTATCCACAAGGAATACGTCCATACTTCATAAAACAAGAATCATGTCTTAAAGCCTTAAATATTTTATTAAATCATAGATAGAAATCCAAAGACATGAATCCAAAGCAAATCAAAACAAGAAAGCAACATGAAAGTATAAAATCGGAAACTAAATTATTTTTCTAGTCAACGTATGAACTGCCCTCACAGTCTGAGCATTCTTCCTCATTGCACGTTTGAGGTTCTGTCATCTCTTTACGCCTCTTTATGAAGTCATCAGCTTTACTGATAATTTCTTTTGTCCTTTGTGGACCAAGGAGGTAATATAGTAGATCATTATAGTTGGTGAAAGTTTCGGCCTTTCGTGATAACACTATCTGTCTCGGATGGAATGTAGATATAGTCTTATTTAAAAGATCTCTGTGTGTTATCACTTCGCCACATAGCATAAAGCCATGTATGGTTCTCAGTAGAGTACAATTGTACTCATCCACGGATTCATAGTCCTGGAGGCTGAGTCTACTCCATCCATCCATGGAGGTCAGCCATAATTTCATTGAGAATCTTTCACCAAGCTTTGTCCAGAGGTCAACTAGATCTTTAGTATCTTCATACTGATCTCTTAGATCCTCAGTGAGATGACAGCGCATAATGTTTATGGCTCTTTGCTTTTGGCTTTCAAGTTCATTATTATCTTTGTAGATGCATCTTCCGAGTCCTCTGTCATGTAGAGCAAGTCTCGTGCTCAATGACCATTCCATAAATTCGTCTCCTGAGAGATCTAGGACCGGGTATTCAAAGTTGTTAACTTTGGCCATTCTTTCATATGCATCAAATCTTTCGTTGATATTAGCCATCTGAAAACGTTTAACGAATTTCAGTTAGGGGCTTTTAATAAATCCGGACCTTAGTGGTATGGCCGGTTTATATATATGCATATAGCATGTCCGATTTTAATACTTCATGGTTTCAATCAATTATGCAAATCAATTAATAAATCATGCAACCGATTTTCTATTATGCTATTAGCAATATTAATCAATTTCCCTTTTTGCAAAATTAATCATAAGGCAATTCATTAAAGGGATAAACCATAAAGGAAATTAACAAAAGGGGAAAAGGATATACTTAACACTTTCCTTTTTACTAAAAGGAAGGGATTAAGGTTTTCCTATTTGGATTCGGATTAGGTTTATGATCGATTTCACCCTAGCTTTTTCTCTAGGGTTTCACGATTTCAACTATGGCCAAAACAAGCATGCACAAATCGATTCTAACAACCTAACTCATACAATCCGATTTCAATCAATGATACATGCGATTTCTATGCTAGTCCAAATTCGATTTAAGTGATTGATGCAAGCAAGTTCTCATGCGATTTTAAACAGGTAAATAAGCAAGCTAATGAACTAATTTAAACATGCAATCAAGATCACAAATCGATTCAGCAAACAAGCAAGGCAATATTCAAACAATCCGATTTTAGGGTTTCATAAGCTTAAGTCCGATTTCAAGGTGGGTTTGAATATAAGATCAAACAAGTTTAAATATGAACAAACAAGTTCTAGAGACAGATTTATTTTAGGGTTTCTTATTCTTCTTAGTCCAATTCGATTTGCTCTTATTCTTAGCTTTAGGGGTTACCTTGATCACCTTAGGATGTTGAATGGACAGGAACCGGGAGCTAAAGACCTCGGAAAACACAAGCTGAAATCGGATCTCCTTGGTTTATTTGGTAGGTCGTCGTGCACTGTATGCGTGCGTGAGAGCGCGTCCGATGTCGGATCGACAAGCGGTTTTCACCGGTAGATTCGTCTCGTCGAGGGCTTCGATTTGATATCTAGATCGCCTTCTGGTTCTTCACGGTTTTAAAGATATGACTCTTTAAAGTTTCGGCAGCTACTCAGGGTCTCTAGGGTTTTAGGAGCTTTCGTCCTAATAACGTGTTGTGAACTGAATGTTCTGTGTGTATTATTATGAGGACCAAAGGTCTCTTTATATAGTGGTTACACCAGGTAGAGAAAAGGTAATTATCCTTTTACTACCCATACAAAGAAAAGGAAATATTTCATAAACCTATTCCTTGTCTATAAAGGAAAATATCTAATTATACTAAGGACCGGTTATGTTAATAACCTCTATATGGATCGGTCTATATTGAGTCCATTAACCAAACGGTTCATAACACCTATCACATTAATACATGTTCCTGCCACTGAGCACTGACAATGGTCTTCTCCGATGGAAAGCTGAAAGAATCTTACCCTCCACCAAACTTCGACTCGGCTTCCCATCTACTTGCGTAACGGAAAGTGATTGTTGCAGTTCCTCACCAATTACGCCTCCTTACCTCCTTCATGGCCATTAATCACTCATCTGATGGCCTTCCTCAAACGCACACTCTCCATCCTATAAATTGAAAGACTCACACCCCACCCACACCCACAAACTTGCTCATCTCTTGCATTTCTGCACAAAAAAATCAGGCCTCGAATCTTCGTAATGGCTGCAGTCGACTTCGTTGCTGTTCCAAACAATTCAGCTCATCTCACTTTTGATGATTTGCGGCTTGGTCGATCTGCACAAGAAGTACGGCTTCTCTGGTTTTGGGACTCCAGGAACATGAAAAGAGAGAATGAATTCATGGGAATAACTCTGCTTTTCCTCGATCAAAAGGTAAATGTTCCCATCTCGCTTAGTTTTTCATTCAAAAACGTTTTGTTAGTTTTCGTCATTCTTACTCTACCGGACTAACTGTCTCCTTTACAACTGCAGAACACAGTAATTCATGGTTTTAACTAGCGACCATTCAGCTTCGTAACAGCTGGTGATTCATAGATCCCACTTCAATATCATCTCTCCCCGTCTTCAATTTTCATTACCTTCGATGCCATGCCTTCCTATGGCCGTTTCAAATGTGCTCCCTATAAATCCACAAAACGCCTCGCCTAATCATCATCTCTCCCCGGTCGTAGATACGCTTTTCCGCTTCTGGAATTGGAAAAAAATCAAAAAGGTTGGTGAATTCATGGGAATTACTCTTCCTCTCTTTGATTACAATATACGACTTTGGCTCATGTTATTCTCTAATGTTTATTTATACCAGTGGTTTCAGAAGTAAACATATTCCTTAAACATAAATACATGATTCATGGTTAAAAAAAAGGAGGAAAAAAAGGATTTTGTTTGTGTTTATCCTCAGGAGGATCAACAGATCGAAATCAGATTTATGAGATGAATGATTATGGACAAAGAAATGCAGTTTTATATGTTCCTCAACACTTTGACTCTGTCTCTTCTCTAGCTGGAGGCAATGAATTCAACCAAGATGCCGCCGCTCTCCACCTGGTATTTCAATATTACTATTCTAACATGTTAATATATGTTTTTGCAACGTCCACTTATTTAAAAAAATATGATGAATGATTTTATTTAGTCTCTTCACGCTTGTGTGTTGTAAAGGTGTGGGATGTACTTAGTAACGACGAAGTGGCTACTATTTATTGTCAACTTATTTGCATAAATAAATTAAAAACCGTAACTAAACTTAGGGTTTTCGATTCGCTTACAAGTTTGTGTTTCAAACACTCTCGGCTTCTCCGTTCTCTGAGCTCCTCTCGATTCCGCTCTCTTGAAGCCTTAAGGTTCGCCGGATTGATTTTTCATCTCGAGGTATCCGTCGTCTCCGCAAAATTAATCTCGAGGTAAAATTGAATCTGATGTTCACCACGGATCGTATCACAGTTTTCATTCAGTGTGATTGGATAACTTCATATTGTATTGAATCGGGATATTAATCTGATCTTTGTTTTCAGTGTGATTAGGGGAGATGAGTAAACGGAAACGTCCGGAGCCGAAATCATCGGCGGGTGGCAGGAACGAAGACGAGAAGACGATCCTAAATCTGATTCGTAGCAAGCAAGGGATGGGGGCGATTATGTCCGAGCTGAAAGTTGGGACACGCATCCAACCTGTTCTCATCACTCGAGCCATCACTTCTCTCAAGAAGACCCATCTCATCAAAGAGGTTCAAAACAAGGACAACAAAGGTATCAAACATCTCATCGCGGTCGAGTTCGAGCCTTGTAAGGAGCCCACAGGCGGGGATTGGTACACCGACGGCGCTCTTGACGTCTCCAAGATCGAAGAGCTCAAGGAGATCTGCGTCAAGATACTGGAGAAGTACAAGAACAAGGTTATCACTCTTGATGTTATATATTCCATCTTCGAAAGGGCAGCGACAAGGACAAGTTGACCAGAGAGCAGACCAAGGAGATACTCAAGATTCAAGAACTTGGTTTTGGATAATGTCGTCATGGAGGTCAAGAGCAATGGGATCAGCGAGTTCTCCGCTACGAGAATCGGAGAAGTTTGCTACAAACTTACCGGTGAAAAACCCGGTGGTGGCCAAGAAAGACCTGGTGCTTTTGCCTCTGTCCCTTGTGGGGCTTGTGACAAGCCGCTTGTCCACATATAGGGATTTGTACACCCGATGGGGTTATCTCCCCGTCAACTTGTGTTTATTTCCAGAAATGGTTAGACTTCTAGCTTCTTCTTCTTTTTTATTATTTGTTATTGGGTTTTAAGTCTCCGAATTCAGACTTAAGATGTTACAATAATGTTTTGTTTCTCCCAAATTATGTTATACAAACTATGATAATCTATAAATTAGGTGTCGAGGTTGTTGTGACTTGCGAGAGTAGAGGTAGGGGAAGAAGATTGCAGATGCTGATCGTTTTCTTTGCGACAAGCTTCCCATAGTTGTTGCTCTATTCCTAGTATATTTAATCTGAAAGGACAAACTGTATCCTTCACATATGTCAAATGTCTATGTCTACATTTCAAAAAACTCTTAGCAAAAGTTATCCATCAGCATGGTCCTACAAGCATGTTACAGTTCCTTTTTTACTAAATACTAGATTTTGACTCGTGCTTCAAAAGCGCGAGAATATATTTTTGATATAAGCTAAATTTAATTAAAAAGAACATCTATATTTTTAGTTTTTTTATTTTCTTAATCTTTTTAATTTCTTTTTCTGATATTTATATATTTTAGATGATATATTTACAGATTTAATTTTTTAGATGTGTTAACAATTTTATTTTTAATATAGATATATCATATAATTTACTATATTTTAATGCCTTAGCGAACAATATTTTTAGTTTGTTTTCATCCTTTTAACCCGTTTTAGAGTGTTTTAAATATTTGTATGTTTGATATTTAACCCTAGTATAGACATCATTTCGTAAAAAAAAACATTATTCTCAATACGTCCATCATATTATCAAATAGCTTAAATATTAAGTAAATTAAATATTTAAATTTTATTAAATTAAAAATATTTCTATTTAATTATAAATTACAGATAATTGTATACTAAATTATTTTATTTATATTTACCATTTGAATTAATAATTTAACTATAGTTATGAATATATATATATATATATATTTATATATATATAAATTTTAACTCGTTAACAACATATTTAGTTTGTTTTTCGTTTTTTGTTAACCCGTTTCTTGGCTGTCAAATTATTTTGCATGTTTGATGATTAACCATCCAATAAATATCATTTCGTAAAAAAATCAATCCCAACACGTCCATCATATTATCAAATAACATAAATATTAAATAAGTTATAATATTTAGAATTTATCAAATTAAAAGTACTTCTATATAATTCTAAATTTAACATAATTTGTGTATTAAGTTATTTTATTTAAATTTACCACTTGATTTAATAATTTAACTGTACTTATGAAATATATATAAAGATATATATTATAGGATTTCCATTATTTTTTATAGATCAAAAATTAATTTAATTATTTATTTTAGTAGTTTCACAATTAATAATAAAAAAATCAATGTTGAAGAAAATGAAAGATATGAAAAATATTTATTTAGATTAATTTATAATCTCAACCCGTTCAATTGTAACATATATTAATCCCAACCCGTTGACTATGTAATTTACCTTTTCATTAAATTGAAAATATATCAGTCTAATTTCTAATATTATTAATTTTTATCAAAGTAAAATCTTTATCTTGTAAATTAAAAATAATTACTATTAATTTGAGTCTTAGTTTTATAATATTCAATTATATATATATATATAATCAATTTTTCTTGTATAAGATATTCTTGCATATGGCAGATTCTGTCCAGCCATATTGCTGTAACAAAAAATTTAACACACCGAGGCATTAGATGTAATGATAGTTGTTCTCGTTGTGGAGAACCAAACGAATCAGTGAACCATGCTATTTTCGAATGTCCTCAAGCAGCACAGACGTGGAACTTGGCCTCTACTCCGACTCCAAGTGGAACCTTCCCAAGCTCAGCACTCTTCTCTAATCTGGACTTCCTGTTTTGGCGGCAATTGGAGCATCGTAATTCGGAGCCGGCCGAAGACGCATTCCCTTGGGTGATATGGTTTATATGGAAAGCCAGGAACGATAAACTCTTCTGTGGGATCTTACGTACCCCTAAGGAGATCATCAAGCATGCCGAAAGTGAGTGTCAAGCATGGTTTCAAGCCAACGGCTCTACGGTTATGAATCATGCGACTCGTGAGCCTCCACGTGGTACTACCATTCCCATTCGGGATATATATATGTCTGGTAGATGGATCATGGCACGCTGAGCGTCAACATAGTGGGCTCGGCTGGGTTCTGTTTGATTCGCAAGGGCGTCGATGTCTGGTAGGGATTCGTAATGTCTATCGCCGAGTCTCCCCGCTTCATTAAGAAATCGAAGCCCTCCTTTGGGCCATGTCAAGCGTTTTTCCGCACTCCTCCGCTCAAGTTTTTGGGACGGATTACCAAGATCTCCTGAAGATGATTAAAGATCCGGATGAGTGGCCTAGCTTGCCACGGAGTTAGCAGATTTTGCAAGGCTCCAAAGTTTTTTTTTAACGCTTTTTCTCTCGTTCATGTTCCGCGGTCACTTAATTCGGCTGCTGATTCTTTCGCAAAACTTGCTAGTTCTCTTCCTAATATTGTTTCTTATGTGGGTTGTTCTATTCCGGTGTGGAATTCTACACCAACTCAAGCTTGAGTAATACATCAGCCTTTTGATGCAAAAAAAAAGATATTCTTGAATAAAATAGAAAATCAAATATTTTATAATATGTTTCAAATGAAGTTTTGATTCACTTTGATTTAAAAAGATATTCTAAGATTTGGTTTTGATTTAATTTTTATTTAAATTTTAATCATAATTGACATATTTCATTTGACTAAAATACATTTAATGAATATTTGAATAACAACTAAAACACAATGACATTACATGTAATATCTTACAAATCTAAAGGTTATGTCAAAATGTATAATTCTGTTTTAATAATATAAATTACAGACAAAAAGGGAAAATATTACTCTTAAATCTTAAATCTTAATCTGAGTGAGGTAAAAATAAGTAGAAGCTCAAATACAAAAAGCATATATCTTTTATTTAGTACCATACAAGCAAATTGCATTGCTCAGTAATACATAAATGCATCTGCTTATGGTACTAATTTCTGAAGTTCCCGGTTTCTCTTAGGAGATGTATTGGACCATAAATTTTAGGAGGTTTTGGAGTTTTTTAAATTTGGTGAGATTTAGGTGGGCTTTGAAGATATTTAAGTGATTTGAGGGAGATTAAAAAAACCAGAAAAAAATCATTGGAGATTTGGGTGTTATTTTCTCTAATTTCCACAGTAGATTTAGGTGATTTCAAAGTAATTATAGAGAGAAAATAATTAAAACTAGATATATCAACATTTATCAACCTCGATGAAACAAGTTGAGACTAGCGCCAATGATTAATGTCTTGAAGTACTGGTGAAGGATTAACTTCCGATGAAACAAGTCGAGACACACTCGTTCTCATTGGACTTCTGAATACTTAACAAAAGAATATGTCTTCGAAGGCTTTGGCTTTGTAGTGTTGTTCACAAGCTTTCTCTCCCCTTGTTTCTCCATCTTAACTTCCCCATCTTTGTAAAAAGAATCCAGAATTTGCAATAACGAGCTCTCTTTATCCTCTTCATTCATCACTTGCTTCTTCTTCTTCGGGTTGTCTCTCTCTGAGCCAGAATCTATGAGGAAGCTAAGGCAAGATACTTACCTGACTCACAGCATAATACTTCTTTCCAGATTCCCGTATTTTGGAAATACCAATTTCACAGCCCTTTTCGATGTACTAGACGGGACTGATTCGAAAAGGGACTTTACCAATTTGGATACCATGGATTCATTGGATCTGCCTTCAACTGCACAAAAACACGTCTATTCTATAATCAAGCACCTATAATAGCAAAATCATCACATGTATAAGAAAAAACAATCATTACTATTGCCAAACATATAACGACAATAGCTTAACCAAGTGACATCACAAAAACAAACTCATGTATCCTAAGTAGAGACGAAGAGCTATCTTCTCTGACTAATACAAACTACAAAATCTCACTCATACAAATTAGAGGAGAGAAGAGATGGTTACCTTTATCCTTCTTATTGATAGATTGGTTTCCACCGGGAACAGGACGACGATATTGAAATTAAACTTGATTTTGGGATAAGATATATGTGTAGAAAAATCTAGATTTGTATGATAAAAAATCTAGATATTATGGTAGAAAAATCTAGGAAGTAAGTAAGTTATGGATAAGATATTTGTGTAGAAAAATCTAGATTTGTATGATAAAAATCTAGATATTATATTAGAAAAATATAGGAAGTAAGGAGGTTAAGGAAGATATTTTTGTAGAAAAATCTAGATATTATATTAAAAAAATCTAGAAAATTAAAAAATATCTAAGTTAAGAAGGTTAGAGTATAAAAATCTAGATTTATGTTGTAAGATCTTTTGGAGGATATAAATACCTTCTCATCCCCTCATTTGTAACAAGCACATAAGAAAGTGTGTTCATCATAAGTTCAAATACTCTCTCTAAAATTCTTTCAAGTATTCTCTAAGTGTTCTTCCATATTCATTTTCATACTTAGAGGTTTATTCTCTCGGATTTCTCGGGTATTACGGTCTTGGGCTAGTGCAAAGCACTATCGGTGTTGATTTCTTTACATGGTATCAGAGCCATTCTAATTTGGTTCTTTCAAGATCGGGATTTAAAGAGAGCTTGAGTTTATTCTAAGTATGAAGTCAATGGGTCGTGTTGTTGGATTGGGGATGGAGATCTTAAACCAATCTAACTACCTTTTATGGAAGTCATGCATGGAGTCATACTTGGTGAGTGAGGACTTATGGGATGTCGTCGGCGGTAGTAGCACAACACCACCAAGGGGAGATGCTACAACAGCGGAAGCGACAAAGGAATGGACACGAAAGAATGCCAAGGCGGAGTTTGCGTTGAAGAGGTCAATATCCTTGGGAATATTTTAGCATGTCTCAAGGTGCACATCCGCTAGTTCCATTTGGCAGGCGCTGGATCAGTTGTTCAATAAGAAGAATGAAGCTCGTCTACAATTGTTAGAGAATGAGCTGGCGAATGCGAAGCAGGGGGAGTCTTCAATCTCAGAATTCTTCATCAAGGTAAAGAACCTTTGCTCTGAGATTAATACTCTTAATCCGGAGGAATCTATTTCGGAAGCCCGGTTAAAACGGTCTATTATTCGGGGTCTGCGACCCGAGTATACACCTTTTGTGACTTCCGTTCAAGGATGGGCTACACAACCTTCCTTGGAGGAGTTTGAGAACTTGCTAGCTTCGCAAGAATCATTAGCCACACAAATGGCTGGAGTCAAAATCCAAGATGATTCAGAGAGTGCTTTCGTAGCTTGGAGGCAACAGAGCTTCAAAGGCAAACCCAAGTTTGAAGGTCCAAAGAACAATGATGGACGTGAAGGATCTTCTACGGGAGATAAGAAGCGGTTCAAGTGCTACCGGTGTGGAAAACTTGGGCATTTCAAAAAGGATTGTAGAGTCAAGCTGAAGGAAACAAACATGGCGGAATCAAAAGCTCATGCTGAAGACGAAGAATGGGGAAAATGCTTCACGGTGGAGGCTGCATCTTCAGGTACATCCAAAACTAAAAATCTGGGAAATGATTGGATCGTGGATTCTGGTTGTAGCCATCATATTACTGGAGATGAGAAGTTATTTTCTAGTCTTCAAAGTCATGACGGGAAAGAAGCCATTATTACCGCAGATAATTCAGTCCACCGGGATGAGAAGGAAGGGACTGTTGTCATTGAAGGAGATGGTGGAAGTCCAATCACTCTCAAGAATGTATATCAAGTCCCTGGAGTAAGGAATAATCTTCTCTCAGTGGTGAATGCGGTAGACTCAGGTAACTACGTTTTATTTGGCCCAAAAGATGTTAAATTCTTGAAAAATATTCAGGAATTAAAGGCAGACGTAGTTCACACCGGAGCACGGGTCAAAGATCTTTATGTCTTATCTGCCTCCAACACTTATGTGGAGAAGATGAGCACGAATGATAATGCCTTTAAATGGCATGCAAGGCTTGGGAATATAAATATGACTAAGCTGAAGGTTATGGTGAATAAAGATCTGGTTAACGGGCTCCCAAAGTTGAAGATTCAGAATGAAGGAATTCTCTGTGAAGGTTGTCAATATGGAAAATCACATAGGCTTCCGTTTGACAACTCTACTTCACGATGCAGTGCTCCGTTGGAGAGGGTCCATAGTGACTTGATGGGTCCCACGAGAACATCCTCCTATTCTGGGTTCCGCTACATGTTGTTGTTCGTTGATGACTTCTCACGGTACACTTGGGTATACTTCGTGAAGGAAAAATCAGATGTATTTTCAAGGTTTCAAGAATTCAAGGTCACCGTGGAAGGAGAGTTAGGTCGAAAGATCAAGACTCTAAGGACAGATAATGGAGGGGAGTTTATGTCAAAGGAATTTCTCTCTTTCTGCCAGAAGCATGGTATCAAGAGAGAATTTACATGTCCATATACACCTCAACAAAATGGAGTAGCAGAAAGGAAGATCAGACATCTAAGCGAGACTTGCAGAAGCTGGCTACATGCGAAGAATTTACCTAAAGCCTTATGGGCGGAAGGTATTAGATGTGCAGCCTATGTCATCAACCGGATGCCGCTTAGTCCAAATAATATGAAGTCTCCGTATGAGATGGTTAATAAGAAGAAGCCAACGGTGAAACATCTCAGGGTATTTGGATCAATCTGCTACGTCCATGTGTTCGATTCTCATAGAACCAAGCTGGAGGCAAAGGCGAAGAAGTGCATCTTTGTCGGCTATGATGAACAAAGGAAGGGTTGGAGGTGTATGGATCCAGAGACACACAGGTACACTGTATCTCGTGATGTTGTCTTTGATGAAGTTTCTTCATATTAGGGACCTCCTCAAGTCTTGTTTGAGAAAGATGGTATGGGTTCCCTTAAAGGCGATGAACCAGCTGTTCAGATACCAAGTGAAGGTGGAAGTTCTGAACAGGAGACACAAGGTGAAAGGGGGAGCACTAACCAAGAAGAAGATGAGGAAGAAGAACATGGTTCCATGGCTAATCAACGGCCGAAACGGAACATTGTCAAGCCTACTCGGTTCAGAGATGATAGTTTTGTCACTACTTACTCATGCTATTTTGCAGCTCCATTAGATGAAGAAGAGCCATCATCATATGATGAAGCAAAAGGAGTTAAAGAGTGGGAGACCGCAATGAAGGAGGAGATGGATGCTCTTAAAAAGAATGAAACTTGGGATTTGGTTCCAAAACCCAAGGATGTCCAACCCGTCTAATGCAAGTGGGTGTACCGTATCAAGCGAAGGACAGATGGAAGCATTGATAGATACAAAGGAAGGTTCGTGGCTCGGGGATTCTCCCAGAAGTATGGAGAAGATTATGATGAGACTTTCAGTCCAGTGGCAAAGATGACTACGGTACGTTCACTTTTATCTTTAGCTGCAAGATTTGGCTGGAAGTTATGGCAGTTAGATGTGAAGAATGCATTTCTGTATGGAGAACTCGATAAGGAAATCTATATGGAGCAACCACCTGGTTACACATCAAGGGAGCATCCTGACTATGTGTGCAAACTAAAGAAGGCTCTATATGGGTTAAAACAAGCTCCAAGAGCCTGGTATGGAAAGCTTGCTCAGTTTCTTCAGTTCTGCGGCTTTGTCCCATCTAATTCTGATTCGAGCCTATTCTTCAAGAAGGATGGAAGAGTCCACGTGGTAGTTCTTCTTTACGTGGATGACCTGATAATTTCTGGGAATGATGAAGGAGAAATAGCTCGTCTACAAGAGGATATGTCAATAAGGTTTGAGATGAAGAAGTTGGGTGAGCTTAACAACTTCCTTGGTTTGGAGGTTGAAAGAGTAAAGGATGAAATATTCATCGGCCAACAAAGTTATGCGAAAAGGATTGTTGAGAAGTTCGGGGTACACGAAGGAAAGACACGTACTACTCCGATGGATGTAAACATTAAGTTGAAGCGCGATGAAGGATCTCTGCTACCCAATCCTCGACCTTATCGATCTCTTGTAGGAAGTCTTCTGTACTTAACCATTACAAGGCCTGACATTTCCTTTGCGGTTGGTCTTGTAAGTCGGTTTATGCAGACACCAAGGAAGCCACATCTAGAAGCAGCAAAGAAGATCTTGAAATATGTGAAGACAACTCTTGGCATGGGTTTGGTGTATAAGTACAATGCCAAATGTCTCTCTCTATGGCTTCACGGATGCAGACTTTGGTGGAGATCTGGATGATCGGAAATCAACTTCGGGCTATGTGTTTCTATGTGGAGACACAAGTGTTTCATGGTGCAGCAAGAAGCAAGCAACAGTGTCGTTGTCAACCACTGAAGCATAGTATAAAGCTTCAACACTCGCAGCTCAAGAGTGCATTTGGCTTCGAAGACTCCTTGAAGACTTGTTCGAGCCAATCAACAAGCCAATTACTATCTATGGAGATAATCAGAGTGCTATTAAGCTGGCGAATAATCCGGTGTTCCATGCAAGGACTAAGCATATTGAGTTGGAACATCACTTCATACGGGAGAAGGTGCTTGATGGAACGATTGAAGCTTTGGAGGTTCGAAGTGAAGACAATGTTGCAGATATCTTCACCAAGTCACTGCCAAAAGGCCAGTTTGAGCTACTTCGTTCAAAGCTCGGGATGGTTGACAAAATCAAGTTTAAGGGGGGAGTATTGAAATTAAACTTGATTTTGAGATAAGATATATGTGTAGAAAAATCTAGATTTGTATGATAAAAAATCTAGATATTATGGTAGAAAAATCTAGGAAGTAAGGAAGTTATGGATAAGATATTTGTGTAGAAAAATCTAGATTTGTATGATAAAAATCTAGATATTATATTAGAAAAATCTAGGAAGTAAGGAGGTTAAGGAAGATATTTTTGTAGAAAAATCTAGATATTATATTAAAAAATCTAGAAAATTAAAAAATATCTAAGTTAATGAGGTTAGAGTAGAAAAATCTAGATTTATGTTGTAAGATCTTTTGGAGGCTATAAATACCTCCTCACCCTCTCATTTGTAACAAACACAAGAAGTTGAAATAAGAAAGTGTGTTCCTCATAAGTTCAAATACTCTCTCTAAAATTCTTTCAAGTATTCTCTAAGTGTTCTTCCATATTCATTTTCATACTTAGAGGTTTATTCTCTCGGGTTTCTCGGGTATTACGGTCTTGGGCTAGTGCAAAGCACTATCGATGTTGGTTTCTTTACAGATGAATAACACCGCAAATATCACACACATGCATTCTTGTAGGAATTTGGTCAGGTTTTAACTCTTTAAAACTATCAAGTTCCTATTGCCACAAGATCATGCTATTGAATCTATGTCCTCAGATCAAGGATTTACCTGGAGTTTTGCAGCGGAATGATTAGGTAAAGCGAGATCTGGAGCGCCTCAAACGTTGCGCCTCTACAGCTAGTCCACACGCACACAAGACTGGATCAGGGATGCTAGTGCCTCTGGGAGCTTTTGAGTTTCTGTCTCGACGGCTAGGGTAAGACTTGCACATGATTTCGTGGCTCTGATTCCTATATATAGGAGTCAAGCACGAAATCCCATAACCCTTGGATTAACCGGTTCAAATTGAGTCGTTAATTTAAACCCGGTATCATTAATCCCGAGTGGTGTCGATCGACACCAATAAGTGGTGTCGATCGACACCCACTTATAAACTCGATATCAACGTGCAACAATTACACATTGATGATATCATTACTTTAATGATCATTCCCAGTACTCGTTATCCAGCTTGCTTAGATGTGTGACCCTATAGGATCATATGATGTTGGCAATGAGTTCACAACTCATAAATTATAAGCGGCTTCTAGCAAAGCATTACAATTACCCAATATCACATGATAGTCTTATCTCGACTTAACAACTATGTTAGAGTGTATACAAGTGTGATCTCCAGGACATTCCCTTCAATCTCCCACTTGTACTGGAATCAACTTATTCCAATAATCCTTTTGTCGCTATATCTCGATTCAACATAAGGCAAGAGCTCGTGTCATCCTTATAAAGTCAAATCATATTTATCGAACTCTGATTTGTACTGATAAAAGCAAACGACTGACTTTCAGCTCGTTCGAGTGTGGCCACACATTTCCTCAGTACCAAATCTCCGATAGGCCCAGAGATATTTATCTCCCGTTATATAGGAGGGACAAATTCCATCTTGTTCCATCCCCTGTTCCCTACGCACTTCATGACGTGTCCAATCAATGTCTTTATAGTCACCAGTTACGGCTGACGTTTGACAAAGTCAAAGCAAACCAATTCATGTGCAGGAAATCATGATGAACTCAGGTCTAAGGACTATACTCTATAGTCGTAATGAGAAACTCATATGACACTCATATAACAATCTTGTTGAGTTCTCATTAGCGGGTCAATGTCCGATACTGTGTTCTCAACACATATCTATGTGATTGACTTTGATACTCCTATCAATGACACCATGAAACTTGGTCATCAGTCACATCACATACTAGTCTCACGCGGTCATTAATGTCCCAATTTAATGACCATCGACCAGGGACTTCAATAATTTTGACATTTATCGTTTATAAGGTTTCATGATCAAATCACGTATTTGATGACCTATAAGAATGTCTCAAATTATTCTGGGACTATTATTTAATTATCTAATCATGCAATTAAATAATACTGAAACAATTTCATTAAATAAAACATAACCCAAGTATGTTTACATAAACATCAAAAACAAAATAAATAACTCCCACTCAAACTAAGATTACTGCTCAAGAAATCTAATTCCCATTGCAGCAACATGACTCTCATGCTTAGGTCGTGGGAGTGGCTTGGTCAGAGGATCAGCAACGTTATCGTCCGTCGGAACTCTGCTGATCTTCACATCACCTCTCTCGATAATCTCTCGTATCAAGTGATATCTTCTCTCGATGTGTTTGGACTTCTGGTGTGATCTGGGTTCCTTTGCTTGAGCTATGGCTCCATTGTTGTCACACAGCAATGCCACAGGCTCGGATATGCTAGGAATCACACCGAGTTCAATCATGAACTTTCTGATCCAAACAGCCTCCTTTGCCGCTTCTGAAGCAGCAATGTATTCAGCTTCGGTCGTGGAATCCGCCACGGTGCTCTGCTTGGAACTCTTCCAACTGACTGCACCGCCATTCAGACAGAAGACATAACCAGACTGAGATCGGGAATCGTCTCTGTCTGTCTGGAAACTAGCGTCGGTGTATCCACTCAACACAAGCTCATCACATCCACCGTACACTAAGAACTTATCCTTAGTATTTCTCAAATACTTCAGAATTGTCTTGACGGCAGTCCAGTGATTCTCACCGGGATCAGATTGGTATCGGCTCGTCATGCTCAGAGCACAGGCGACATCCGGACGTGTACATAGCATGGCATACATGATGGATCCTACTGCAGAAGCATAAGGAATCCTACCCATGCGCTCTCGCTCCGCAGGTGTCGAAGGACACTGCTTCTTGCTGAGAGTGATGCCATGTGACATCGGAAGCAAGCCCTTCTTGGAATCATGCATATTGAACCTATGTAAGACCTTATCAATATAAGTGTCTTGACACAGTCCAATTAGCCTCTTTGATCTATCTCTATAGATTCTTATTCCAAGAATGTACGCGGCTTCTCCCATATCCTTCATCGAGAAACAACTTCCGAGCCAAGTCTTTACAGACTGAAGCAACGGAACGTCGTTTCCAATAAGGAGTATGTCGTCTACGTATAGCACGAGAAATGCAACTGCGCTCCCGTTAGTCTTCTTGTATACGCATGGTTCCTCCTCGTTCTTGATGAAGTAAAACATTTTGACTGCTTCATCAAAACGGAGGTTCCAACTCCGAGATGCTTGCTTCAATCCATAAATGGATTTATGAAGCTTACATACCTTCCCAGCGTTTTTTGGATCTGTGAAACCTGGAGGCTGCGTCATGTACACATCCTCCTCCAGTATCCCGTTAAGGAAAGCTGTTTTCACATCCATCTGCCAAATCTCATAATCATAATAAGCGGCAGTTGCTAGGAGAATCCGAATAGATTTAAGCATGGCGACTGGGGAATAGGTTTCGTCATAGTCAATACCATGAATTTGTTTGAAACCTTTTGCCACCAATCTAGCTTTATAAATCTGAACGTTTCCATCCACATCGATCTTCTTCTTGAAGACCCATTTACACTCGATGGCTTTTACACCATCAGGTGGATCAACCAAAGTCGATACTTGGTTCTGTGACATGGAACCCATTTCGGATCCAGCGGCCTCAAGCCACTTTTCGGAGTCAGGGCCCATCATGGCTTCTTCGAAATTCGCAGGTTCGTCGCTGTCAATGATCAACAGATCATGGCAGTGAGTTACGAGAAATCCATATCTCTCGACCTCATTACGAATCCTTTCGGATCTGCGAACTACAGGCACCACAGGTGCTG
Organism: Isatis tinctoria; assembly: GCA_010577795.1. NCBI lineage: Eukaryota > Viridiplantae > Streptophyta > Magnoliopsida > Brassicales > Brassicaceae > Isatis > Isatis tinctoria. The sequence continues at coordinate 37,185,805 of CM021244.1, read as the reverse complement.
GCTCCACAACCTCTTGTGAATCCAACGGTTGTGTTGGTTCCACAACCTCTTGTGAATCCAATGGCTGCTCTTCCTCGATAGGTTGAGTAGCGTCCTGTGATTCTCGAATCTTCGAGTTGTACTTTGCTCCCACTGTCTTTCTTGGAAAGAAATTCTCTCTCGAGAAAGACACCATTCCGAGCAACAAACACTTTGTTCTCGGATCGGTTGTAGAAGTAGTACGCCTTGGTTTCCTTAGGATAACCTACGAAGTAGCACTTATCAGATTTGGGTGCAAGTTTATCAGTTATCAATCGCTTGACATAAACTTCACAACCCCAAATTTTCAGAAAAGACAGACTTGGAACTTTTCCAGTCCATAACTCGTATGGAGTCTTTTCAACTGATTTAGATGGGACTCTGTTCAGCATAAACGCAGACGTCTCAAGAGCATATCCCCAGAAGGATAACGGTAAATCTACATGACTCATCATCGATCGGACCATATCCAATAAAGTCCGATTCCTTCTCTCAGACACACCGTTCCACTGAGGTGTTCCAGGAGGAGTAAGTTGTGAAATGATTCCACAATCTTTAAGATGATCGTCGAACTCTTGGCTTAAGTACTCACCTCCACGATCAGATCGAAGAGCTTTAATACTTTTGCCAAGTTGGTTCTGTACTTCATTCTGGAACTCCTTGAACTTTTCAAAGGATTCCGACTTATGTTTCATGAGATAAACATAGCGTATCTACTGAAATCATCAGTAAACGTAATGAAGTACCTAAAGTTTCCTCTGCACTTATGCTCATTGGGCCACATACATCGGTATGTACAAGGCCCAATAAGTCACTGGCCCTTTCATTTCTCTTGTTGAAAGGGGTTTTAGTCATTTTGCCCATTAAGCAGGATTCACATTTCTCAAATGATTCATAATCAAATGAGTCTAAAAGCCCATCTCGATGGAGCTTTTGAATCCTCTTTTCATTAATGTGGCCCAAACGACAATGCCAGAGAAAAGTCGGGTTCGAGTCATTGGTTTTAAACCGTTTGTTAATTATGTTATAGACCGGCATTGATTGGTTGAGAATATAAAGCCCATTTTCCAATGGGGCGCTACCATAAAATATATTATTTCGAATAAAAGAGCAACATTTGTTCTTAATCGAAAATTCAAAACCATTCTCGTCCAAGACAGAAATAGAAATGATATTCCTGCTTATCGCAGGTACATAGTAGCAATTCTCTAACTCTAAAACCATGCCAGAAGGTAAAGACAAATGATAAGTTCCTACGGCTAATGCAGCAACTCTTGCTCCATTCCCAACTCGCAGGTCCACTTGTCCTTTCTTCAGCGTTCTACTGCTGCGCAGGTCCTGCATATTAGTACAAATATGAGCACCACAGCCGGTATCCAATACCCAAGAGCTAGAACCTGAATATGAAGCAACATTTACTTCTATAACATAAATACCTTTAGATGTCGTCTCGTACGACTTCTTCAGGTTCTTCAGACCTTCCAGGAATTCTTTGCAATTCCTCCTCCAATGCCCCGGCTTCTTGCAATAAAGGCAAATGTCAGCATCAGTGGGGCCACGTTTGGGCTTGGAACTTTGCTCAGGCCTGTCCTGATTCTCAACCTGGACAGCCTTGGCCTTTCCTTTGCCTCTAGCGGGTTTCTTAAACCCTTTACCCTTCTGTACCATAAGTACTTCAGGTTTGGCCTTCTTGATGTTAGGCTCTGCCGTCTTGAGCATGCCGTGCAGCTCAGTCAGAGACTTCGTCAGATTGTTCATATTGTAGTTTAGAACAAACTGATCAAAGCTAGACGGCAGTGATTGCAGGATGATGTCTGTAGCCAACTCTTGGCTAAGGGGAGAGTCCAGTCGAGCCAGGTTATCAATATAACCCATCATCTTAATGACATGAGGGCTCACTGGACCGTCCTTAGACAGCTTGCACTCGATGAGAGACTTGACCGTCTGGTACCTCTCAGTGCGAGCTTGCTCCTGAAACATAGATTTCAGGGTAGTGATCATCTCGATCGGTGACCCCGCGTTCTCAAACTGCTTCTGCAGTTCCGAGTTCATCGTGGCCAGCATCAGACAAATCACATTTGTCACATCATCCGAATGCTTTTCCCATTTTTCCTTTTCTGCATTGGGAGCATTGGTTCTCGGCTTTTCAGGAAGAGGCCTTTCAAGGACATAGTCCTTCTTTTCCTGTCTGAGAACTATTCTCAGATTCCGATACCATTCCAAAAAGTTGGATCCTTTCAACTTTTCCTTCTCAAGGACGGATCTCAACGTGAATGAGTTTATGTTGTTGGTTGACATAGCTGAATCAAGAAAAGAAGAGAGTTTAATTAGGTTTTGATGTTTCAAAGATTGAGAAATCTTAACAATTAAGAAAACCCACATTATATTCTAATTTAATTTTCCTCTAATAGAATATAATGATCCAAGATCCATATTTCACTGAAATCTGAGTGAGCTTTGGCTCATCGCCCAGACTTCAGTTATTTAGGTAAGCAACTCGTTTGCTAATCATATCCAATATGACTCTTGTCTCGGATTGATATCTTATATCACATCCAATCATATGTCTCTAGGCCCAAAACCATTTTGATGGCCCAGTCAAGCAAACCAATCTTTGAGTCATGTAGTATCACGATTACCACCTGCCGTACTCGTGTAGTTGCGAACGCCTTGCTTTGGCAAGCCCATCACACAACAAAACAAGTCTTGGCAGTTGACAAGAATTGGGAAGACATGAAATGCTTGATATCATGTTTGAGGAATGAAACATAACTCTCAATACATATCGTATATGTGTTGAGAAAGATTAGAATTAAAATTCTCACAAAATCTTTTAATCTAATTAAATTGATTAAGGTTGGAATTTCGAATCTGTGCTGGTGTCGATCGACACTCGCTTGGTGTCGATCGACACCACACAATTCGGTACGCGAGAAACCAGTCGATCAATGTAATCGCGGTTAAAGACTAACCCGATTAAACCAATCTATTTCGGTTCAATCCAATTGAACCGGTGACGGTTAACTCGGGTGTCGATCGACACAACCTTTGTGTCGGTCGACACCAGCTAATCGGTTCAATCGTGATGAAATCGATTAAACCCGATTAGACCGATCGTACCAGTCCGGTCCAATCCAATTGAACCGACCGCGATCGACGCGTGTCGATCGACACCACCCTGGTGTCGATCGACACTGCGATTTCCGGAACGTCGATCGATCGATCGACACATAAAGTTTTCGATGCGAAAACGGCAGGTGTCGATCGACACTCGCTTGGTGTCGATCGACACCGCCGCGCAGAAACCCTAGTTCTCTCTTTTTATCAAAACGATTTTGACACAAAAGATCTAACATGCAATTCCTAATGATTTCAAAACTCAAATTTGAATTCATTACTCATAAACAGCATGTTACAGATTCAATCAAATATATGGCTCTGATACCACTGTAGGAATTTGGTCAGGTTTTAACTCTTTAAAACTATCAAGTTCCTATTGCCACAAGATCATGCTATTGAATCTATGTCCTCAGATCAAGGATTTACCTGGAGTTTTGCAGCGGAATGATTAGGTAAAGCGAGATCTGGAGCGCCTCAAACGTTGCGCCTCTACAGCTAGTCCACACGCACACAAGACTGGATCAGGGATGCTAGTGCCTCTGGGAGCTTTTGAGTTTCTGTCTCGACGGCTAGGGTAAGACTTGCACATGATTTCGTGGCTCTGATTCCTATATATAGGAGTCAAGCACGAAATCCCATAACCCTTGGATTAACCGGTTCAAATTGAGTCGTTAATTTAAACCCGGTATCATTAATCCCGAGTGGTGTCAATCGACACCAATAAGTGGTGTCGATCGACACCCACTTATAAACTCGATATCAACGTGCAACAATTACACATTGATGATATCATTACTTTAATGATCATTCCCAGTACTCGTTATCCAGCTTGCTTAGATGTGTGACCCTATAGGATCATATGATGTTGGCAATGAGTTCACAACTCATAAATTATAAGCGGCTTCTAGCAAAGCATTACAATTACCCAATATCACATGATAGTCTTATCTCGACTTAACAACTATGTTAGAGTGTATACAAGTGTGATCTCCAGGACATTCCCTTCAATTCTCTCATCATTGTCATACTTACAGATTGCACATCGCCAAAGCCTTGTCCGAGCAATTTCTTCCTTGGGTTCAGCAGCTTCTGTGGAAAGACGAAAACAAACGACATCAGAGTTAAGAAAGACCATTAACGACCTCAAACAAGACAAGGAACGGGAAGATGCTTGTCATGTTCATCTTCTGGAGACACCAATTTCACCTACACAAGTTCAATCAAACTCCGATCTTCCTCTCCAGCAAATTTCGTATATTAGATGAAACAGAGACGGAAGAAGGAGATAGATACGTTGGTGAGACGACCCGGCCTGTCCATGACGAGGAGATCGACGGTGGAATCGCAGGACAGATCGAGTGCGATTCCTATCGGATTTGATTTGGTTAGTAGAGTTTCCGATATTCTCAGAGAGGAAGACGATACAGCGGAAGAAATAGATTTTTATTTTCTAACATATTTTTTTAGTCGATGGTTTGTCAAATACCATCTATGAGCTGTGTATTTTATTGATACTATTTTTAACTAAAAATAGATGCAAAGCCCCTTCATATTCTTTTCATATAATTTGTTTTTGAAATATTGTTTAGATTTGAATAACAGTGGATTTGATATAGTTTTTTAAATTATTAGTTAAATAACAGGGAATTAGAGATGATTTCCAATGATTTTACATAAATTCTGTATCCAATAACACAGGATTTGAAAAGAGTTTTTTAAATCATTAGTTGAATAACATGAATTTTTTTAAAAAACCCCAAAACTTTTTAAAATTTCTAGTCCAATACATCCCTTTGTGTTCAGCCACATTTATTTATATTATAATCATTTATTACTGAAAATTTGTTTCTCTCTAACTTCTTAAGGAACAGCAAAAATGTGGCAGAACATAGTTTTTATAAACTATATTTGAATCCCACCAACGGTCCACTACATTTCAAAGTAAAAATGTTCCGACTTGGAACTCGTTATGTGTTGGTCAGAAAAGTTTAAACTTTTATCTTTAAAATTAACATCAGAAAATTTGAATCTCACTTTCCCGTTGCGGCCTTGTTTAACTATTGCTGATGCTGATATAAAACTTCAACTGTTGGTGCTAATTCCCTGAAAGAAAAAAAAAAGTGGGAAGGACAATTATACTGTTACCTTTGATTTCGAAATCCGAAAACAAAAACAAGAGCAAAGACTTCGTTCGTAATGGTTTCCGGGTCCACAAAACAGTCCAGCCTTAAGCATATGATTGTGCATAATTGTATGTTTGGTATTTTAAAGCTTTTCCAGCTAGATTATTTATCATCTTCTTCTCTGGTCAGTTAGGTTTTTGTATACAGTTCCAATGAATATATTACTGAAATACAGTATTTCTATGATCAAAGGAAAAAAAAAATCAAATTAAACAGTCATTAAACCATAATTAGTTCTTTTTCTGTAATGGGGTAGTTGGTCATTTTCATAGTTTGGTGTGAACGTTGGTACGAAACTTCACTAATTTCAAGGAAACACTTAAACGGCTAATTGACCCTTTAAATGAACTCAAAAAAGTGATTCTTGAGGCTAGGAGTATTCTAGAAATTTGTAGTTCCCATGAAGATATATTCTGCAGCAAATATTTTAGTATATATATTTTTTTGTTACAAAATTGCAAACTTACGAGTACTCAATTTTTAAAAAAAATTCTCTAAATTTTTCGAAATTACCAAGTTGTAACAGCTAATCTCTCTAAACACAAGAGGAACTTTAAAGTTAAAACTTTGAATTCGTTTAGTTTTTTTTTTAAAGCAAAAGTAATGAAAATATTTTTTTTAATGTAACTTGTTTTCTTTTGAACTACTCATGTTCACACACAAATTTAGTATAATCAAAAAAAAAAAAGTAATAGTATTTTTAAATTTAATTGTGAGGTTGGAAAGAAAAAAAGGACAGTGGTTGAGAAAAGAGAAGAATGTGGTTTGGGGCAATAGACAGCCAATATGCCAGCTGTGAAAGTCTCCTACAATTGTTGTATAAATAGACAATACCATCCCCACAACTATTATCATTACAACACAAACACACAAAAGAAAAACAAAATCTCTCTCTCTTTAATTTTTTTTTGTTCTTCTTCATACAACAAAGAGAAGCAATGGAGGCACAGAAGATGATGGTTGTTTTCTTGGTCGTAGCAGTGGCTTTATCAGCCGTAGGACGAGCGGCAGCCGCCACCGTGGAAGCTCCGGCCCCAAGCCCAACTTCTGATGCTGCTATGTTCGTACCGGCATTGTTTGCATCCGTTGTTGCGTTGGCATCTGGTCTTCTCTTTTGAGCCAAAAATATACATTTATCATTCTTTTTCCCCTCCATTAATTTTTTTGTTTTTTGTTTTGTTAATGAGTTTGTGTGTGATTTGATTCCATTGTTATAGAGTGTTGTATTATTCTTAATGTAACCATCTGTTTCTATACGTGCTTGTATGTATCATTATCATTTCAGAATGTTTATGGATTCGTTCATCTTACAATCTGTCCATAACTCCATTAAAGGGATCACATCAGTTACAAAATATCAGAGTTCATTGATTTGGGTTCACACAAAGATCAATAAGAGAGAGATGGGGTACTTTGGAATTGTCTAAGAGTTGGTGGAATCAATGATGTGATGAGCTGTATGTGGAAGGATGTGTGTGGGCACTCTGATGCCGACATCATCATCATCATGGTGCTATGGTGAGTTTCCATGTGACTCACCCAGATAGAAAGGTAAGGAGATGACCCCACAATAAATGATATCTCATGTATGAACCAGACAACCTTAATTGCAGTAATCCATATATGTAGCTCGGATATAAAAAACCAGATTAAGAATTCCATTTTTCTATCATAAAGAACATATCTGGGTTAATCAATAGAGTTAAAATACCTACTCTGAATCACAATTATGAGTGCAAATATCTATCAAGTTTATCATAAATACAAAAGCATTTGATTGTGGGTAACTCCAAAATTGAAGGACATGTAAAATGTGAAGCCATCTCTCTGGAAATAAAATGTTACTCTGTATATCTATAATAATAAAATAAACTAAAGGGTGAGACTGGGTATGTGGGAACGTTCCAGACATGAATCTGTTAAAGCCGTGTGATGCATAGAAGAAAGAATGGGACCATACCATTGAATTTTAGTTCTCATGACCTTTGCCTGGAAATAAAAACAAACGTACGTGTAAATGACCGCCGCTAATATTGTCCAAATATGCTCTCTATCAATTCATTTATGTTCTGATAATCACAAGTTAAATGGTTAAAGACAGACTGATTAAACTGCTCTGTGAAGCAAAATCTAAAGATAAATATCTTACCAACATAAGAAACAGGAGCAACTCCAACAATGTTGAGGTCTCTTATTAAACTCAGAAGTTGCAATCTGCAGGCTGACAAACAGATAGCCAGCCGTAAGATGGTACCGAGGAAGACGAAGAGAGTGTCTTGAGTCTTGAGAACCAAGTCTGTTGTCAGCATCCTCAGCTGCACAACTCATACAACAGTCTGGACCCATTATGTGACTGATCAAGAGAAAACAACTATGGTCAGCCTCAAAAGCAGGCAGAGTTCTACAAGAGAATAAGTTCTGCCCGGAGAAACCAATATTAATAATATTGTGCCAAATTTACAGAGGAATGATAAATAAAGTTAAATTACAAATACAAGGGGATACAAGAAACCTAAGCTACGTACCTAAAGTGAATCAGAACCAGTAGAGCAAGCCGTAAATGCTATTTTTTTTTACAGATTTCATAATCCCCAAATAAAAACCTGGACTACATCTAGTAGATGTAAACCAATTCTTCCTACTCCTTTATAATGTTTAGTACCGGTGAACTAGCCCGAGAAACCTAAGTGCTTCAAACATGACGGACTACTCAGGAGGTTGCAGGATGAAGTTCACAGAAACCTTGGTCTTGTCTTCGGATAACGAACTTCCCTGATCTGTATGCTCCTGCGTTGTTTCAAACTCCCGATTTATCTGGTAGCCTGGAGATTTCTTTATCCGCAAAATGAAGCAGACGTCTCAGTCTGAGAACCATATCACAATGAAACGGTAATGCCGTCCGCCTATCCAGATATGCTGGACTAACAGTCATCCACGATAGAGCATGGAGTTCTGCCGCAATTGACTCAAGAATAAGATGGCTTTCAACCTCAAATTCTCTAGTTTCTTTGGTCCCTCCGCCTTGCTTCATGATCCCTTGAATAATTTTGTCATGAGCGTTGTCGTAACCACCATAATAGTCTATGAGACTTACAGAGAGAACTGATGGCCATTCTTCTTTCATGTTTATTCTTGAGTCTTTTCTCATGGAAGGCACAGCTTTTGAAACAACAAATCCGGTAGACAAGGGGATTGCACAGCCTTTGCTGTGAAGAAGGTGAGCAAGCGGAGGTGATTCGGCAGTTAAACATGTAGGAAGCTGAAGAGGACTTGGGTGAAGAAAGCGCATGTTGGGTGATGGTATCATCATGTAAGAGAAAGCCGTTGACCCAAGAGACTTGACAGGAGTGAAACCTTCAATGTAATTCGCTGAACTCATACTAGTACCTCCTGCATAATTGCGCAAATACACATGCAAGTCAGCATCTTGCTCCCTTATGGAAATTCAAAATTGATCACAAACGACATGTATATGAGACTGAACTGAGGACAATAAAGAAACAATCAGAAACTGACCAGGAGATACCAACTCAGCCGGAAGAACGAAATGCAGAGAATGATCAAGAGAAATAGATGCAAAACTGATGCTGTGAACCCACTGAAACAAACCCCTTGGAGTACCAGAAATGGTTTGTCCACCGATTATCTGCTTTCTTCCAGCAGATTGCCCCATACTGCCTTTCACAAAGGTGGATGGTTTTGAGTGAGAGCTGTAGAGTGTGCTAGTTGACGAGGCTCTCTCTTGAATCAAACTCAGATCCTGCTGTTGCAAGGAAGATCCGTTGCTATTGGTGGCTATGCCAGAAGGTGCAGAACGTCGAAGTTGAATAGGCCACTTCTTAATATCAGGACCTCCAGCTGAGTAAATTGCCTTTTGCCACTCTGTTATATCAGTTGCACGTAGACAAAAGATACCAGGGTTATGAAACAAGTAATAATCGTGAATTCTATTTCCCAGCGCATTTGGAACAGGAACAGGATGAAAATTTTCAAATTAAGAACAGGATGTAAAGGTAAAAGAAGCTAATTTACCTAGGTATTCAAGCTCAAAGAAACTCCCAATGCGTGTAATGACAAAATCTCTGGGTTTGAAAGAACCATTGTCAGGGGAGGAACATGCATGTAGTATTTGACATCCCTGCTGCAGAACTTGAACAAAAAGACACTGCAGCCCTTTCGTATCCTGTCTACTGCTAATTCCACCAAAGGGAAATATATGTGTGTCAAGCAATTCACCCCTGGCATCCGTCCAGATGCTTACAAGCCATCTCCAGTCCTCTGTCCAGCCGTAGCAGCAATGTAAACTTGGAATAGCCTTTCCTTCAACTTGGGATGCATCGCCCTGGGAGCTTGATCCCGATGTTATACCTTCCATTGAATTGACGCCAAGTCCTGAACCTCTGCCACCATCCTCAGGTATTAGCTTTGAAGACTCAGATCCTACGCCACCGAAAGTAGGTGAAACTCCACGCTCCACGGAACCAGGCTCGGAAAGAATGAAAAGCGGTTCAAATAAGTAAAAAAATTCATCATTAAGGTAAAAATCTCCATTTCTGTTTGGGTCGCAGCTTAATCCTCCAGATCTTGGTATTTGCCAGCTATCCCAACCACTCGTTCTCATGCTACCATCAATTTCACCATCTCTTGGATGTGTAGAACCTGTCATTCGAGAACCCACGCAGTCTTTCCAGATTCCTGAAATAGAGCTCATTGGTGTCAAGGCGGAGGAGGATCTGCTTGATAATGATGATGAGAAAAATGCATCATTAGGCATTCCTCGTGAAATTCTTCGAGCTTTATTGTAGACAGAAAAGGCAGTATCCTTGAGAATGACAAGCTCATTAAAGCTTGGACTTGTTATCCGGAAAATAGAATCAACAGACACCACTTGTAGAACTAGTTTAGGGACACTAAATCCCGAAAGCACTGGAATGTGAGATATTGATGCTTCGTCTACAGCAGCAGAACTACCAAACGCTCTTGCAACCTGACTGTTAAGTAACGATCTCCTGTCTCTATCTGGCTGTATACCTGATCCAAGTGCAATAGACGATTCGACGATCGTCCTTAAAACTGCCGAAGGGTCGGGAAATGGACATACTATGTACACTACCTGAAAGAAAAGGAGAAGCCAAGTATCAACAGCTACACTTGGTGTTAGTGGGCAAAGAGTTTTTTTTTTTATAACTCATACTTACCATGCAAGGACTAGCTGATCCTTCTTTCTGGTTTGTGTATAGGCAAGACCCAAGCTTTAGACCTTTCAGCGCTTTTGATAAAGACTTCAGATAGCTACTCACATTCCACCCATTCGACAAAGACAGAAAATAATCGCTGAGAGATCCTAGAAGCGATGTGTTATTGCTTTCAATCTTCATCGATTGAGGGCAATCAAGCAGAACAAATCCTGATGAGGATAATCTTCCAGCGTCACTTTCCATTTGATTTCCCAGGATCTGTGGCAAATGGGTTCCCAGTCTGCACGTCTCATAAACTATGCAACAAGAAGTTCACCAGAATATAATGATGAGAAAATGTCAGAAGTTTTTGTTCCTCTAGAAACGTCTTTTAGCAGAAACCAGTACATGTCATGTTTGAGTATAACCTCTTTCACAATAGATAAATGTATTGGCTCACCAGTTCCAAGTTGTTGGAAGAAATCAGCAGCAGCACTGGTTAAAGGATCTATATCCGGGCATACAACAGTATAGTTCATCTGAGAAAGGTAACAAAGAACAACCACAGGTATCTTAGTGGTCAAGAGTATTAATTGGCTAAAACTGCAGGACACAAAAGCATATCTCTCAGACGAATTCCTTAAATACTCACATTTTTCGGCAGAGCATATGGCTCGAAAGGGGCCTTTTCCCAATGTGGCAAGGAGCTGGTTGATATCTTAAGCCAGTCATCTTGGTACCTGTCACAGAGGATGGATGCATACGTAAGGAGAGCTAAAAATCACCAGCAAAATAGTATGCAACAATCCTAACAAAACGAAATCATGAATACTTTAGGAAAACCCGGTCACAATGGGATCTTCATCAAGACCAAATTCAATCAAAAAAACATTAACACTCCCGACTACTATTAGAATAGACATCTGCATACATACCCGACAAGTATAGAAGGTGATGGAAGAACAAAAAGTGTCGGTCGGAGCAACTCTGAGCTGTATATATCTTGGCTCTGAGAAGTCTCCTCTCCTTTCCCACTATCTATTGCATTTGACACTGCTTATTTGCCAAGACATCCATTAATAAACCATCACAGATATTGACACGTATACACTCTATCAGATATCAATGAACAACCATAGTAGAATCAGTGGAGTTCAACGAGATGATAGCCAGCGTGAGACCGAAAAATAATCAAAATTCGTGTGCTACCTTCACTCAGGGCTGACTCAGCAGTAGATCCCTCAGAAATAGATCCTCCATCCATTGATTGATTTCGGCCCTTGCACCAATCAGTGACAGACAATGGACCATCTGACTGACCAAATGCAGATTTCAGAGCTGTTTTGATGTCAGATTGCAGTAGAGTAATGACAGACGAAGGAAAAACCTGGAAAGGAAAGAAATCTCCAGAATCAGGTTTAAACCGCTAGAACATATAATCCTGTACCATATAAATAACCAGCACTCGCACAGAGAAGACAATAGGTAGCAGCAGGAAAAATATGAACAAGCTCAAAGATTTATACGATAACTCTGTGACCACATAATATTCCCAGCCCATAACTGACAACTCAAAACGTAAAGACATCTTACACCATTTTGAAAGTTTACCTCAGCAGAGAGTGGGTCAACTAGCTTGACACCAGCGATGTCCAGAGAATGGCAGGAAGCCAAAGTTCCCCCACAACCTGCATGGCCAGCAGAGGGTCCACACGACAATTCCCGTCTCCATAACTCTTCCAGTGCAAGCCAGCCGTAAGGTCCATCTCCACAATCTGAATCCAGAGCTAAATCAACGAAAGAAGTAGCTTGCTGTACAAGTAGCGCTATTCCATCTAGGAGCTCCTGCAACGGCTGCCTTTGGCCATAAGAAAGTAAGCTGTCTTCGCTAAATGAACTATGGGGCAAGGATGAGCCTGCTTCCATATTTGGCGAACTAGCAGGTTTCGCTGTTTTTGGGACTGAAACAGTCCGCCACACGCCAACTGGTGCACTCATGTGGCTATCTATTATTCCTCCGTCGAAATCTCCAGCTATTCTAGTAGGTATTTCTTTCTTATATATCTCGTTCCTAGTAGATATGTTATCTGTCAGACTACTTGGCTCATTAGGCACCTGGTTCAGGAAAAAGTTTCCACTAAGCCTAGTCAGACTAACAGGTGAACTGTGCTTCGAAGAAATGACTATGTGCCGCATCCTACACATGAAAGCTTGGAACATAACGCTTCCCACGTCTGTTGCCAGCATGGTCTTTGAGGATAGTAAAGTACTAACAACAGCAGACATACCGTCAGTCTTTTTCCCCTGTACGATCTTAGAAGCACTAGCAGCACTGTAGTTTGAATATTTTAACTGAGAAACACCCTCCTTTGTACTATTGTTGTCACTAACTACAGAAGGTAGCTTATCGTATTGGTCCTTTCTGCCCTCAACTGGAGTGTAGTATTCCTTCGACTGAGACAAAGTTCTGCCATCATTGTAACCAATGCATGCTTTTGATCCAGACAAAATCTTATCGGCTGCTCCATCAGAATCAGTGGCAGGTGGTGTGGGTCCATAAACATAGTTACTCGTTCTTGAATTTGAACTCTCCACTTTATGGGATTTGGGAAGATATGGGCTTTTGAAAAACGTCGAGGAAATCTCACTCATAGGTGCTTCGACAGCTCCATACTCAGGAGCAAAGGTCATCATAGCTTCTGCTTTCATCAAATAATCGAACTCACCAGTCGAAGAGCTTGACATTTGATTTGAAGGAGCTGAAGTGACACTGGTGTTGAAAACTTCTTGACTTTTGACAAGGCACTCATCTACGATAGGGGGAACAGGATTAAAGCTCTCAAAAGAGGAAAACCCAACGGGCAAAACAATCTGGTCTGATACATCCATCATATCCACTGGACTAGAACCTACATCAGCAGAATCTGAAGGAAGCATGAGCGCATGCGACTCTGCTGTTCCCGGTGGCTACACAAGCATAACAGATAAGGTGCTTTGTTAGATAAGGATTGAACACCAAAGGCAATAGGACCAAAACACAATAAGAGGCATGCCAGGAAGGGGGAAAGCGCGGCACAACCCGCCTCCCAAATCTCTATGAGATACAGTCTAGATATCTGAACCGATGATGGAGCTGAATATCATAGAGAACGCAAGTAATAGTTACTTTATTATTACGACGGATGAGAGAAGACGGGAATTACCTCCCCAAAAGGTAACGCATCATTCTCAAAGAAGTCACCGAAGTCTCCAAACTCTGAGAGAAGTGCCTGGATATCCATGCCAACTCCTCTATCATCATCGTCGTCATCATCATCCCAATCCCAACCAATTTGATCATTTGCAATGCCTGGAACACAAGCTTATTAGTTATAGGAGAACCAAATTCTGACTTACATGCTTCTTGAATATGTGCATTAGAGACAGTACCTACTTGACCGAATGACTCTGCCATCCCTGTTCGCGGCCGCTTGGAACCCTGCAAAGAATGTAATGTTACTTATTGGTTATCAGTCCTATGCAATCTCCATTCTTGCCACAGATAAAAGCCATACCATTTTTGGCCGATCATCATTACAAGTTAGACCAGATTGCCTACAAGTCAATGAATCTGCATCCGCATCAAGGTCACCAGCTCTTGAAGTCATTCTCCAACCACTCCCGCTAGAAGCACTACTTGTTGAACTAATGCTGCTATTACGGCTACTGCCGCTGCTATTATAACCATTTTTTTCATAAAACCCATCATTCTTATTTCCAGACGCTCCAAGGAAGTCAAAATCACCAGCCCTGCATAAAATAAAGTAAAAACGTTCAGGGATCATGAACAGACTATTATAATGAAAAATAAAATCGTTAAGCTATTCGAAAACTCAGATATGCCACAGATCTCACTCTTATGGAGTCGCGAATCATGAGGACTACACAACATTTAGTCTCTCAGCGAAGTTAGGGATTGCATTTCCAGACCTCTACTTTGCGAGTTCCCTTTTATGTTCAGAATGTATACGAAATAGAAGAAAAAAGACTCACCAGTGCATGAATAACGATGAGCCTGCCAGTGATGGTCCTATCCAGTTTTGAAGCCAAAATCTGCAAATATGATTTCACCTTGCATCAGCTCCAAGCTGAGGAAAGATAATAAGTATTACATCTTTTTCAAGTTTATGCTCTGTAACGTGGGTCTGAAACATTCCTAAAAACCCTCTCACTACGATCCTACAAAGTAAATTTTCTATGAATACGTACATGCAGACCCTGAAAAAAACTATAGACAAATTCAACAGAAGCGATATAATTATCCATAATTAGCCAACATTGATAGCCAATTTGGACCTCACCGTTAACTAGTCAAAAATTCTAAATAACCTCCTCACCTTGAGAGTTTACCTTTTCAAAGAAAATTTAGCAAATGCCGACTGTAAGATTGGCACAAGCACTGCCTCAGCTGGATATATGAATTTTTTTTCACAGACCGATGAAAGATCTGGTTGTCCTTTTCGGTGATCTTTACTCCCAACTGATGGTTCAGGACACTGATTATGGGGCAAGTTAACCGCAAAGGTCGAATTAGTTTGACTTGTGTTGTCATTTATATTTTGGCAGCAACCAAGTGTAACTTCCACGTAACAATGATTGACATTTATCAGACGGGACCCACGACCAACATGAGAAGGGAGACCAATATATCCGCTGGAAGTCCTTAAATTTCCAGAACTGTGTGAGAAAAAAATCTAATCTTAGTTGAGAAAACTGGTTTTTCAGATAAGCATCTATGCACAAAAAAATGTCGACTTGGACATTGGACAGCAAAGGTATGAATTACACCTGCAGTAGACTTGCTTGACAAGGTCATTGGGACAGAATCCAGTCAGGCTGCCCCGCATTCCATGAGGAGAAACAATAACTGGTGGGAATAACATACGCCTGTGAGAAGTGTTTCTATCAAAGAAAAAGCTCCTATCTTTCTAGAAACATGTGTAGAAGGCACAAGAATCATTTCAGGTCTTGATTCAAAAATTTTGGCCAACCCCAGAAAGAAAAACAATACAGATAAGCCCTTGTGCCATGCAAAAAAAAAAGAGCTGTTATAACTCTGCTCGAGGAATTTAGGTAGCACTAGACTACACTAGCTTAATGCATTGAATTCATTCAGTAGCATATAAGTACCGATCAGGAATAGGTCAACAAACATGTGGAACTAGTTCCTTAACTACTTCTGACTTATCATAGACAAGCATCAAAATTTAGCTTTGCAAGTGATGATGGAAAAGTTGACTAACCTGGAAGCCTATAACTGGAGTTTTTTATAGAACTCCTTAACAGTCTTTCAGCATCACCACTTGAAAGTGTCCGGACATTCCTTCGCGCATTAAAATCAGTATTAGTTTCACAATAACTATAAGACGCACTAACCCATTATTTCGAACATATGGCAAATATCTTTACGGACTTGGCAGAGACAATGACATGGACAAAAACTGCCTCTTCGGTAGCAGCAAAGATGAATTCAACAGTAGGCTGTCCCCTCCTGCATAAATATCCAAGGAGCATTAGCCACACACCTAATCATAGACTTCTTTTGATTATAGAAATTACACTCGGGAAACCAAGGTCTCGCAGACTCATATCTAATGAATAGCAGAAGCTAGAGGTTGAGTTGAGATATGGTCGAAATGCCAGAAGAAAAACATGTGTATATGCTTAAGGGAAATAGTTAAAGAGACGAAGTCAGCATTTATTGCTTAAATGGTAAGTGGTTGCAGATACCTCAAATATTCTTCGCTTTGAGGGCTGAATTTTGAGAAAACGTCTCCAAATCTCATGTAGGAAAGTCCAGTCAATGCTCTGTCGCAATATCAAACAACTTAATATGAGGCATTTGAATCCATTATGTCCCCCAATCCAACCATCATCTCTGGAGATCATAAGAAACTAACCTCTCAATGCAATTGCGTAAAGACTGTGAAAAGGCAACTGATATCTCTTCAGAGTCCCCAGGTGCTACCCAGATTCCTGACGCAACAACTTTTAATGGGAGAAACAAAAAGTCATAAGAACCAGAATAGAGACGATATGTTTGAAAATTGTTGAGGCCAAAAACAGATCAACAAATCGTTAGGAAAATATACCTCTAAGTTTTGAGACTGCAGCTTGAGCTTTGTCAGTGATTGATGAATGACGCCCAGGAAGAAAAAGCCAAAGCTTGATCTTTTCATCTGAGCAGCAGCGAAGAATAATCATCAGAGACGCTAAAAAACCTACAAAGATTTGTGTTTGTATTAAAGAGTGTGGTTCAGCATTACCAGGGTTGTATAAACCTTGAGAAGGATCCCAAGGTCCAACAAAAGAATTGGTCCACGAGCTAAGAAAGCCTTCCTTCTGCAACCGAAGATGGGATGAAAGCACAAGATACGTTGCAACATCATTCCGCTCAGCTCTTGAACTGAAATCTCCAGAGTGACAGGAATAGATTAGTACACATTGTGACATTAAGTCAAACTAAAACACGAATTGAAAAACAAACATGAAACAAAGCTCAAAGCTTTAACCTTCTATCAGAGCCAGGATTCAGCTCAGCTTCACTTGGAAGAAACTGAAACCAAGAAACATTATGTAGACCCCCCTGTGGGAATTAACAGGTGATAGGAATTAGTGGAAGGTCGTCGATATCAGGAGTCATCAAAATCGAGTTTTTACAGCGTCCCACACACTAGGCAAATTAGTACTAATAGCAGTGAACAAGCAAAGGGAATGCCTTTAGTGTGTGGGAGAGAGTTTTAGAATCAAGAGAAGTGTGGCAGTACGACTTACAATTCTGAAAACATTAGTCCACATCACTTGAATCTTTTTTTTCTTCTCAAAATCACTACTTCAATCGTAAAGACCCTATGAAGCTCGGAATCGCGAGGGAAGCACGATTCCCATCATAAAGGCCAACACTTGGAAATTCTCGAGGAAGAGTGATATACAGTTTTATAAATCGGATAGATTCTTCTTCGATCTTCTCTTTATCTCTCCCTCCCTGATCGAAAATTCTCCGATACGGTGTAAAATAAAAGGAGAGTAGAAAAAAGGACGAAATTTCTCTCTCTCTCTCTCTAAAACTCGTTTCTCGTGGTTTCACCTTTCATAAAACCAGATCCAAACGCCCCTTTAGGGTTTTTTTTTTCCTTTCATTATTTTTTGTTTTCGTTTTTTTGTTCTGTCTTGAAACTGAAGTCAAATTATGAAATTATAGAGAAAATGAGTAAAAAAACCTTCATCTTTGCTTAAAACATTTAAAAACCCCTAACCTGTTTTAATGGAAATTAAACCCTAACTTTTTAATTAAAAAACCCCTATACTAACAAAGTAATCTAAAATCAAAATATTTTTTATTAAAACATGAAAACTATTTTTTTAAACCCAATTAAAATTATTGGTTAATTTTAAGTATTTTGTAAGTATTCATACTCATGAGCGCGGGTCAAAATCTAATTGCCATGTAAAGCTATTGAATATAAAACTATCAATTTTGGTAATCTTATCTAATTGCCATACTGGATATATGAAAACTATGAAAATTGTATAAAAAGCTTTTAATTAAATTTACTAGATTTTTAAGTCAAAATCAATTGAGAATAAGTGGATTAGTTAATACTTATATATTATTTAAGATTTTTCCATATCTTCAATGTGGTATATTATTCACACATTACTTATAAATTAAGATCAATAACCTAATAATTTTTACTTAATCTCAAATATGCTTTTTGGAGATAATGATTTTTTTTTAGTCATTAATCTTGGCAAACCATCAATTTGAGGTTCATATATGTAAGCACTTTTAGGGCAGGTTACAAGACTTTGTGTCTACTTCTGTGTGTTAATTTTTCTGGCCTTTTAAATCATAACTAATTAGAAATGAATGGATTGATTTAAGTCTCTTATATAGTATTTAAGGTCTCTCCAATTGTTTATGTTGGACATTAGTTCATTACTAAATGCATGAACCTATTATAGAGTCTAGTTTGGTTCACCCTCCGGTGGTCAAATCATATATCACTAGGTGATTCTCCAGTGCTCATGCACGGGTATGAATATTTTAAAAATAATTTAATTAAAAATATTGCTTAATGTTATATTTTATTTATTTATAAGTTTCTATTTGTTTTGTCAACTATATTTACTCATGTAAATATTTTTTAAATAAATTTAATATGTTATATATCTTATTAAACATGTTTTGGTATAAGAATTTATATAAGTACCATTATTCATTTTTAGATTTATTATGTGGCATATATTCCTTTGAATTGAAACTACAATTATTTTTTTTGCTTTATTTAGGATAAAGTTGGGTCGGTTTTTCATCTTAGATTTGTAAAGCTATTTTTGTAAAATCTGTCTATTGATATGTGCTGATTTGAAAGCTCACGCATATATATGTATATTTCAAAAATTAAAGATATCACAATAATTGGTTAATCACTTTAATTTGTTTATATTTTATTTTTTATGTAATTTATATGCAAAAAAGGAGATGAAATATTATTTTAAATTTATGTTGTTATCTTAATTTAAACATGTGATTTCATGCATAAAAAGTTTGTCAGTCTGGTTCTTGTTTCTTTAGTTATTATTTAGAATTATAAATGAATTTTCGCAAAATTTTATATAATATTCTATATGTTTTTGGAAAAAAAGTAAATTTTTTTAAAAATACTTAAATGTTGATCGGTTCATTTTGCATAAATGAACCAAACCGATAGTTTTTTGAAAATTTATGAACATATTATCAAAATTATTTATTTTGAATTAACTTTTTTATGTATAAAATTTATTTGAATTAACTTTAATGTTTTTAATCTTGATCATTTTAAAGTGCTTATTTGGAATCGTATTATTTAAAATTATTTGAAAGTTATTTCTTATTATCATTTTAAAGTGTTTATTTGGAATCGTATTATTTAAAATTATTTGAAAGTTATTTCTTAGGATTTAAAAAAGACTTTCCTTTTTTGGAATTAATGTTTTTATATCTAATAAAATATTTATTTATTTTCATTTCAAAGTTATTTCATTTTAATATGATTTTAAAAAGACTTTCCTTTTTGTAGTTTTATTTTTTATATATATGCAAAAATTATTTTATGTTTTAAAATTATTTTCTTTTATTAATGTGATTTTGAAAAAAAAATGTAATTAAACAAAAAACTTAAATTTAAAACTTTTAGTAATGAAAATGTTTTAAAGTTATTTAATCGACCTCGTGAGAATTAACATGAGCGCGACACGTAGGATACTGAGTTCTCAAATAATATTATAATGATGTACTTAAAACTTGATTTCGCATGATATGATGTACATATCGAAATTTAAAAGCCCTTAGACTCGCACTTCACATAATCATCACAACATACGTTTTCTTCAGGGACAAAAACAAAACAAAAAACACCACCTCAATTATAAAAATGTTGTGAACTGAATGTTCTGTGTGTATTATTATGAGGACCAAAGGTCTCTTTATATAGTGATTACACCAGGTAGAGAAAAGGTAATTATTTTTTTACTACTCATAACAAGAAAAGGAAATATTCTATAAACCTATTCCTTGTCTATAAAGGAAAACATCTAATTATACTAAGGACCGGTTATGTTAATAACCTCTATATGGATCGGTCTATATTGAGTCCATTAACCAAACGGTTCATAACACTCCCCCTTGGACGAAATGACCGAATCCCGATGCAACCAAGGATCTTTGTAATACGCTTGGGGATGCTGCCTCATTAAAACCTCACTAAAGAAAAACCCAGTGGGACAAAACCTTAGTGAGGAAAGAGTACAACACGTATTACTCCCCCTGATTTAGACATCACTAAAGTCCCTTAGTCGGCGCATGCCGATCTAATACACCAGCTTCTTGAGCGTGGAGGTTGGGAGCGACTTCGTGAACAAGTCAGCTGAGTTGTCGCTTGAACGGACTTGAAGCACTTGTATTTCTCCAGCCTTCTGGAGATCGTGAGTGAAAAAGAATTTGGGCAAAATGTGCTTCGTCCGATCTCCCTTGATGTATCCATCCTTCAGTTGAGCTATGCACGCAGCATTGTCCTCATGAAGTACGGTCGGTTCGTCCTTTCCATCTGTCATCCCACAATCTCGCCTTATGTGCTGAGTCATCGATCTCAACCAAACACATTCACGGCTGGCTTCATGAATCGCCAAAATCTCTGCGTGATTTGATGATGTGGCCGTGAGTGTCTGCTTCATGGATCGCCATGAAATTGCGGTTCCTCCGTGAGTGAACACATATCCTGTCTGAGATCGTCCATTGTGTGGATCCGATAGATAACCTGCATCAGCAAAACCAACTAAACCTTTGTCGTTATGGTTAGTGTAAAATAGACCCATATCTTTCGTTCCTTGTAGGTAACGAAGTATATGTTTAATCCTGTTCCAGTGCCTTTGGGTTGGACAAGAACTAAATCTTGATAGGAGGTTCACGGCAAAACAAATATCTGGTCTAGTGTGACTAGCCAAGTATAGTAACGCTCATATGGCACTTAGATATGGCGTTTTGGGACCAAGGACTTCTTCATCCTTTCTTATTGGACCAAACGGATCTGTGTCCGGGCTTATGCTCCTTACGACCATTGGGCTACTCAATGGGTGAGTTGTGTCCATATTAAATCTCTTGAGTACTTTTTCAGTATACGCCATTTGATGCACAAGGATTCCGTCTTTGACGTACTCAAGCTGTATTCCCAAACAGAACTTAGTTTTTCCTAAGTCTTTCATTTCAAATTCGGCCTTTAACAAATCAACTGTTTGGGTGATTTCTCCAGAGGTGTCGAGGATGTTCAAATCATCCACGTAAACTGCTATAATCACAAATCCGTTGTTTGCAAACTTCTTTATAAAGATACACGGACTGATGGGATCATTTTTATAACCGGATTTCATTAGGTAATCGCTTAAACGATTGTACCACATGCGCCCACTTTGTTTCAGTCCGTATAAGGATTTGGTTAGCCTAATGCAGTGTTCTTCTCGAGAACTTTTCTTATCTTTGAGCTCAATACCCTCTGGCAATCTCATATAGATTTCATTATCCGGTGGACCATATAAGTATGCGGTGACAACATCCATTAACCGCAGATCTAACTTTTCTCTTATGGCCAAACTTATAAGGAATCGGAATGTCGTTGCATCCACCACAGGGGAGTATGTCTCCTCATAATCGATTCCAGGTCTTTGAGAGAATCCTTGTGCCACAAGCCGTGCTTTGTGTCGAACAATCTCTCCTTGTTCGTTTCTCTTTCTTACAAAGACCCATTTATGTCCAACTGGTATTATATCACGAGGTGTCCGAATAATGGGACCAAAAACCTCTCTCTTCTTTAAAGAGTTTAACTCCACGTTTATGGCTTCTTTCCATTTAGCCCAATCAGATCGTTGAGTGCACTCATCTATTGACGTGGGTTCTAGATCCTCATTCATAATCTCAAGTGCTACGTTGCATGCAAATATATCATCGACGTCGATATCTTTTCTGTTCCATTGGATTCCGGACATAACATAATTTATTGAGATCTCATTGTTATCTGGAACTTCAGGACCATGAGGCTCGGCGTCCCGAGCATCATTTGGCGGCTCCTTAGGCTCATAAGTGTCCGGTCCATTAGTTATCTCCTCGGCCTGAATATCAGCACCTTTTCTTAATTTCCGAGGAGTCTTATCTTTGGAACCAATTGGTCTTCCACGCTTTACTCGCGGTTTAGACTCTGTAGCCACTTGCGGTCCACTTTGGACATCAATGCGTATTGGTGTTCACGGCTGGAACATACGACTTAGTAACTCTCTGCGGGTCAGCAAAGGAATCTGGCAATTGTATAGCTAGCTTTTGCATATGTATAATCTTTTGAACTTCCAAGTCACTTTCTTGGGTCCGAGGATCTTGCCAATTTATGGATGTTTGATTCCATGAGAGTTCTTTTGTCAGCCGGTTTTCACTACCTACAGTTGGATAAACGGACTCATCGAAATGACAATCCGCGTATCTGGCCTTAAATAAATCACCGGTAGTTGGCTCAAGATACTTTATGATCATGGGTGAATCATATCCAACGTATATCCCCATCCTCCTTTGAGGTCCCATCTTAGTTCTCTGTGGTGGAGCAATAGGCACATAGACTGAACATCCAAATGTCTTAAGATGGGATATGTTTGGCTCTTGACCCGTTAGTAATTGCATTGGGGAAAATCTGTGGTCACTAGATGGCCTGATACGGATTAGGTCTGCAGCGTGTAAGACAGCGTGTCCCCAGGCTGAAACTGGAAGCTTTGACCTCATGAGTAATGGTCTAGCAATCAGCTGGATTCGTTTGATGAGAGACTCGGCTAAGCCGTTCTGTGTATGTACATGTGCCACGGAGTGCTCAACACTTACCCCCATGGACATACAGTAGTCATCAAACGCTCTGGACGTAAACTCTCCCGCGTTGTCCATACGGATGGACTTTAACGGAAAGTCTGGAAAGTGCGCTCTTAGGCGGATTATCTGGGCAAGGAGTCTTGCAAATGCCATATTCCGTGATGACAATAAGCATACATGTGACCATCGTGTAGATGCGTCAATGAGGACCATAAAATATCGGAATGTCCCACAAGGTGGGTGGATTGGTCCGCATATGTCTCCTTGAATCATTTCCAGAAAGTTTATCGTTTCCTTAGTCACCTTTACTGGTGATGGTCTTACAATCAGTTTTCCTTGCGAACACGAGGCACAAGTGAGACTCATAGGGATCACTTTCCTTTCTTTCAAGGTGTGGCCATTCGTGTTGAGGATCAATTTCCGCATCATTCCCGACCCGGGATGTCCCAGACGGTCGTGCCATAGAGTGAACATATCCGTAAGGGCTTTGTTTACGGTGGCATTGGCCTCTATCATACTGAACTTAGTACAGTACACGCCCGTAGCTATAGCAGGTATGGTATCGTGGACCTTCTTATGGCCGTTGGCGATTTTTGTTATTTGGAGAAATTCTTTCTTCCCTTCGCCCATTGTTTCCACATGATAACCATTCAAACGAATGTCTTTAAAGCTCAATAAGTTACGATTTGAGTCTGGGGAAAACAATGCATCTGGAATTTCGAGATGTGTGCCTTTAGGCATTAGAACGGCGGCCTGGTCGTGGCCTTTTATAAGACTGGCATGTCCTGCTATAGTCTCTACGATTGCCTTTCTTAGTTTAAGGTCTATGAAGTATCTTTCATCTTTCAAGATCGTATGACTTGACCCACTATCCACAAGGAATACGTCCATACTTCATAAAACAAGAATCATGTCTTAAAGCCTTAAATATTTTATTAAATCATAGATAGAAATCCAAAGACATGAATCCAAAGCAAATCAAAACAAGAAAGCAACATGAAAGTATAAAATCGGAAACTAAATTATTTTTCTAGTCAACGTATGAACTGCCCTCACAGTCTGAGCATTCTTCCTCATTGCACGTTTGAGGTTCTGTCATCTCTTTACGCCTTTTTATGAAGTCATCAGCTTTACTGATAATTTCTTTTGTCCTTTGTGGACCAAGGAGGTAATATAGTAGATCATTATAGTTGGTGAAAGTTTCGGCCTTTCGTGATAACACTATCTGTCTCGGATGGAATGTAGATATAGTCTTATTTAAAAGATCTCTGTGTGTTATCACTTCGCCACATAGCATAAAGCCATGTACGATTCTCAGTAGAGTACAATTGTACTCATCCACGGATTCATAGTCCTGGAAGCTGAGTCTACTCCATCCATCCATGGAGGTCAGCCATAATTTCATTGAGAATCTTTCACCAAGCTTTGTCCAGAGGTCAACTGGATCTTTAGTATCTTCATACTGATCTCTTAGATCCTCAGTGAGATGACGGCGCATAATGTTTATGGCTCTTTGCTTTTGGCTTTCAAGTTCATTATTATCTTTGTAGATGCATCTTCCGAGTCCTCTGTCATGTAGAGCAAGTCTCGTGCTCAATGACCATTCCATAAATTCGTCTCCTGAGAGATCTAGGACCGGGTATTCAAAGTTGTTAACTTTGGCCATTCTTTCATATGCATTAAATCTTTCGTTGATATTAGCCATCTGAAAACGTTTAAAGAATTTCAGTTAGGGGCTTTTAATAAATCCGGACCTTAGTGGTAATGGCCGGTTTATATATATGCATATAGCATGTCCGATTTTAATACTTCATGGTTTCAATCAATTATGCAAATCAATTAATTAAATCATGCAACCGATTTTCTATTATGCTATTAGCAATATTAATCAATTTCCCTTTTTGCAAAATTAATCATAAGGCAATTCATTAAAGGGATAAACCAATAAAGGAAATTAAACAAAAGGGGAAAATGATATACTTAACACTTTCCTTTTTACTAAAAGGAAGGGATTAAGGTTTTCCTATTTGGATTAGGATTAGGTTTAGGATCGATTTCAACCTAGCTTTTTCTCTAGGGTTTCACGATTTCAACTATGGCCAAAACAAGCATGCACAAATCGATTCTAACAACATAACTCATACAATCCGATTTCAATCAATGATACATGCGATTTCTATGCTAGTCCAAATTCGATTTTAAGTGATTGATGCAAGCAAGTTCTCATGCGATTTTAAAGCAGGTAAATAAGCAAGCTAATGAACTAATTTAAACGTGCAATCAAGATCACAAATCGATTCAGCAAACAAGCAAGGCAATATTCAAACAATCCGATTTTAAACTCATGATATAGCTTAGGTCAATGTTCGGTTTCAAGGTTTTAATAAGATCAAGCAAGTTCATGGGAGCAACCGATTTTAGGGTTCAAGTTCATTAATGTCCAATTCGGTTTTGCTTTGTTCTTAGTTTAGGGTTTTACCTTTTTCTTTCTTTTAGATTTGAATTGGAATGAACCGGGAGCTAATGACCTCGGAAAACACAAGATGAAATCGGATCTCCTTGGTTTATTTGGTGGGTCGTCGTGCACTGTATGCGTGCGTGAGAGCGCGTCCGATGTCGGATCGACAAGCGGTTTTCACCGGTAGATTCGTCTCGTCGAGGGCTTCGATTTGATATCTAGATCTCCTTCTGGTTCCTCACGGTTTGAAAGATATGACTCTTTAAAGTTTCGACGGCTGCTCAGGGTTTCTAGGGCTATCGTGCTGATAACGTGTTGTGAACTGAATGTTCTGTGTGTATTATTATGAGGACCAAAGGTCTCTTTATATAGTGATTACACCAGGTAGAGAAAAGGTAATTATTCTTTTACTACTCATAACAAGAAAAGGAAATATTCTATAAACCTATTCCTTGTCTATAAAGGAAAACATCTAATTATACTAAGGACCGGTTATGTTAATAACCTCTATATGGATCGGTGTATATTGAGTCCATTAACCAAACGGTTCATAACAAAAAAACAAATACACTCCAGAGTTATTTCATTAATTATCTTGTTGGCCATCACTATTTATCAGCATTGTGGGTAGAAGTTCTCTTTGTGGAAGGAGAATCTCGTTGTCGTCTTCTGTGTGAATTCCAAAGCTAAGTGCCTTAACTCCTTTGCCAATGATAGTTCTCCACAATAGAACACTCCTGCACGTTTATATAGGAAATTTCCTCTTTATACTATTCTCTGGTTTTATATTCATTACTTAGATCAGAGGATGATAATTTTCTAAATTATATAAAATGAAACATTTGTTTTCTTTTTATATCTAGCACTGGCTATCCGGGTTGTTACTATAACATGTACCAATGCTTTTCAACGAGTAAAACTCATGAAGCTAACTAGTCTTTGCATGATCAGCGATATATAGTGCGATATGAAAATCAGGAACATCATGCAGTCTGATGCCAACATACCTACTACAGAGATATAGAGCTTACCAACATGAGAGCCAGGATGATCTGTTTGTAGACGTATTTCCAGTTAGGTTTGGCAAAGTGGGTCATGACCCTTGTCTCAGAGACAATGTCCACGCCATTTTTGGAATGGTTTAGAGACTGAAGCATATGTATGAGCGCAGAACGAACATCTCCTTCTTCGTAGACGCTAGTGCAATAGTTATTTACTTCTATAACTCCACTTGTGTCCCGTTCTGCGACCTCGTTTATGATGTTCTGAAACCAACTGTATGAGCCTTGCTCCTTTGTTAACCAGTAGAAGTAAGCCTTTCGAGTCTTGAAACTTTCCTTTTTACCTTGTTGATGTTGTTGTGTTCCCCTGTTCGTCTCCATTCGGTTGAGTTGGGAATTTTCCTTGGCCTCAGTATTGTTAATAATGTCCTTGACAATGCTGATCATTGGGGTGGCCCCAATACCAAGGCCGACCAGTAAAACCACCTTGTACTTCTTGTAGTCTTGTGCAGGTGCGTCGTATGGACCATCAATCATGATTTTGGGCAATCTTTAGAAGAAGGGGTGGTCATTGCCATTCAAAAAATGAACAACATTAGATTAATTGTCCAATAATAAACAATGATATATACATATGTCACTACTTATAAACCGGAAGTTAAAACTAATGTTGTAGATTACAAACTAACTACTGAGACTAATTAGGCCTGAACGGTGTAGTTTGGGTACCGATGTTATCCCGGAAAAAAAGTATAAAAAGTGATATTTTCGTACTACCAATAAATTATTTACCGACCATTTTCATTTAGGTGTATTTACTGGTAGGGATGCTGTTTATTCATTTTCTATTGAATGGTTAGAAGATACTTACTCGCGATTATATGCACCATGATACATGTCACCGACCGGAGGTGGCTCACACACCTGATACATAACCCAAACGTGCTACTCAAGCTATCTTTCCTCTTTAACACATACAATTTGAGAAATATATAAGTAAATAAGACCTCAGAGAAAACTTCTTTGAGAGCATTTGTCCAATCTCCCATTACTTTTATATGAACGCTCAGATAGTTTTCTTGAGGCGCAGAAGTTATTGTAAATGGATGCCTGCAGCGATATATATAACGATGTGAATTGTTGTTGAAACGAGTTAGGGTTCTTGACTCTTAATAGTGTTTTATTTTTTCCCTACCACTCAAAAGTTGAGATTGTTGGGCAGTTTACAAACATGTATTGACCGCTTTTGTATTTGAAGTTTCGTGGCCTTGACATGCACAAACTCAACACGTTTTCAGGATAAATGGCGACCTTACAGATTGTTACTGTGCTGATACTGGATCTGAATGGTCTTATCAATCTCTCGCATGCACAGAAAGCTACTGGTACTGCCAAGTACATGGACGTCTATAAAACAAATTAAACCACCCTTCTTTTGAGTTATAGTTACGTATTTCAACCCTGAGATTGAAGATTATTGGTAATGTTGAAACTGCGAAGTACTCACCGTTTGCCAGTTGTCCAATACGAAGTATCTCAGTCCACTGTACCATCTCCTCAACGGTTTAGGGTCACGCGCAGTCTTAAGCTTTACACTTAGCATGTGGCTTAGCTTCTTTCTTTCTTCACTGTCTCTGCTTACATATTGTGTTGCCGCATGCAAAAGCAAGGTCTCAAGATTCTCTATCTGCTTTAGATTCGCCACAAAGTTAACTACAGGGAGAAAGAGTATTTTAAAAAAATATCAGCTCTAGCTCAGATTGTCATCATCAAGAAAGCTTTTACCATGATGTATCCCGTGTTATCTGGGTCAAACTCTTCCATTATCATTGCTGCATATTCATCTGCCCTTTTCTGGATGTTTGACAAATTGTTGGTAGACGAACTAAGGTTGATGATCTGCCAAACACACACAAGACATATCAGTTTTCACCTATATATATTAAACATTTCTCACATTTTGAAAGAAAACATTTGTCAGATTGATGATTCTTTGTTATTCAAGTTTATTGTGTATTTTGCTTTTCGTAAATGGACTTTGTTAAATTTGGGCTTATCATGGGCTTCCAACTCAAAACCAATTGGCAATGAGTGGATTGGTCCTTACCCTATATATATTAGTTCATTATTTCTCTAACTACCGATGTGGGACTTTATGCCCAACATCGGGTGGCTCTGATACCATGTTAAGTTTTCCTGGGCTTCCAACTCAAAACCAATTGGCAATGAGTTGATTGGCCCAAGTCCCTTATATATTAGTCAATGTCCTTCCCAACTTCCAATGTGGGATATTCTCACAGACTTGCAATTTTTTAAAATGTATGAACCAAACTATTTTATATTTAAGAACGAAAAATTTCCAGAAAAATCATTAATTAGTGTAAACACTTTTACCTCTCTAACTTCGTCTTCGGTTAATCTACCATTGGCGTCTTTATCAATCCTGCATTTCACAAACTCTTTTGGCTCACCTTTATACTTAGTACCAAAACATGCATAACAAAAGATTCATTATGGATAACGATCAAAAATCTTTACATGTCAAAGAATATTTGAAGCCTGGAATCAAAGCTTTGATCACTAATTTGTTCCCAGAATTCCCTAAACTGTCCCTGATCGATCATATCCTCTGTCACATGCCTTCTTCTAGCTAATGCATCGAACAATTCCGAGGCAAAGTCTCTTGAGTCCATCCCTGAAATCAAAAATATGAATACATAACTAGATCCTAACCATTTCATTGTTTATACGAAATTTGTGAAATGTTACCTATGCATTCTCCAAATTTTGACCTTGGCAGCAATCCATCACTAGTGGCCGTGATCTCGACAAACCGCTTTTCCACGGCGGACCAGCCAGCAACACCGTCAGCCTCACTGATGAACCTGAGCCCTTTAAAGGCCGTTGACTTCCGCAGGTCCAATTGAGCTGGCTTACGCTCTCCAGAGACCGATGTCAAGCGCTTCATCTGGTTTGAAACAGAGGCCAGCCGCTTCACGAGACCTATCCGTTTGTCCTTCACCCTCGCCGAGTTTCCAAGGTTTGTTGACATCAACGGCGAAGATCCGCTCATCGAAACTATGTCGCTGCTCTTCTCTGTGTCCCAGTCATAGTCCGTTACTTCAAAGCTCACTCTCTCCATAGATTCGTCCTCTTTTAAAACGGAAAACAAAATGATGATTAAATGGAATAGTTTCTTTCTTGCACCTCAAGTCAATGCTCTGGGAGGACTTTTAGCTCAAACAAAAAAAAAAAGGAAGATTTAGATGTAACATGAAACGACCGAGTAAATTAGATAAACACAAAAGATAAGTTACACAAATTCAAAGAAGACGTGTGCCGACTTGGCCACACTATTTTTTTATTTGCCTCGTCAACTCTCATTGATTGATTACAGACCGAATACTTTAACTAGTCAACGAGTTGTAATATGTAGAATCTTAACTCTAGCAACACGATTGTCTATAATCTTATTTATTATATATCTTCTTATTCAATAAACACTAATGTTTTCCTATAGTTACTTTCTTCTTCTTGAAATATCTGTGCTCCATAGCCTTATATTCGACTCCGTACGGATCGTATTTCTTGATTCATCTGATCTCTCAAGACTCTTCTCAGTAACTTGTTCGAAGCTGTTCTTGGAAACTCAGCCACAATCTTCACGAAACTCACCTGCAAAAGTTTTGCAAAAATCCATTTTTAAGCAGAAACAAACTCTTTGTAACTCTGATTTTGCGAAAACCATCCAAATCTATTAATTACCTTGAAGAGAGGATTGAGCTCTTTTTGAATGGTTCTTGAGAATTTAATCTTGAGCTCTTCTTCACTCTGTTTCTTGAACCCTTCTTTCAAGACGGCGAATATGACCAATAACTCTGGACCTCCGTTAGGCGGCGTTATGCTCACTGCAGCCGTCTCAGAGATGCATTCATCGGCTTGATCACACACTCGTTCGATCTCAATAGAACTTGTCTGTGTTATATTAATTAGCAAAAAAAAAAGATGAGGAAAGTTTCAACAGGAAACAAGGTGTATATAACACAATGTAGTTACCTTAATGCCTCCAAGGTTCATGGTATCATCAGCTCTGCCTTGAACATTGAAATATCCTCCTACGGTTCTCTTCACGATGTCACCGTGTCTTCTAAGTCGCTGCAGAACAGAACAGAGGAACAGTTTAAGTGATGCTCATGTTTCAATTTGGTTTAGCCGTAAATAAATATACAACTCTTACTAAGTACTCACTGTTCCTCTATACATTGGCATTCCCTTGAAATAAACCTCGTCATGGTCTGCATTCAGAAGTCTATCCGTGGCCCCAAGGTGCTGCGGAAACAAACCAACTTCCCCAGTACACGGTTGATCATCCGGCTGCAAAAAAAACAGTCTCAATCAATCTCTATACAGCATTCTCCCAAAAATGTCAAAAGTAGCAGTTTCTTACATAAGGGACACCGTTTTCGTCAAAGATGATGATTCTGGTAGTCATGGATGGTGTACTAAACGCTCCAAAGGCCTGCGGTTGAAGCGGGCTTCCAATGATGTATGAAGAAGCGAGCTCTGTGCCTCCACAACATTCGATCACAGGTTTGTAATAAGCTTTAGAAGAAAGCCACAGAACATCATCAACATTTGAAGCTTCTCCTGTAGTGGCGAAATATCTAACAAATGACAAAAACAACATCTGAGTCAAATCTTCTCAGAAAAATACAAAACATATAAATCACAGGTTTGTTGTTCGTTACTTTATCTTCGTCCAATTAAGCCCCTCCATGCAGTTTGTCCTTTTCCAAGTTTTCACCAAGCTTGGAACAGTACCAAGAACCGTAACTCCAGCATCCTGAATCAATATCATTAAGCAGAAATAATTACGGGAGTTATGAAAATATTACCAAGACTGAAAAGCAGACAGCAATGGAGGTGTCTTGCCTGAACAAACTTTCCAAAACCACGGCCGAGGGGAGATCCGTGATAGAGTGCGAGCGTTGCACCGGTTAGAAAGCAAGAAAATATAAGAGTTGGTCCCATTACCCATCCAAGATTCGTAGGCCAACAATATGTATTACCCACTTGGACATCAAGATGAGCCCATCCATCACAAGCACTACGAATTGGCGAGAGCTGTGTCCACGGTATAGCTTTCGGTTCACCTAGTTCAGAAAAAACAAACTGATCAACAGATGCTCCAAACATATCTATTACAAATAGATAAAACTAAAGTTTCTACCTGTAGTTCCAGATGAGAAGAGAATGTTAATCACAGAGTTTACAGGTTGATAAGTCGGACGATAGTTGTTCCCTCCACTGCAATGCAAATAGAAGACATGTCTTATCTACACTATCTCAGTGATTGCAAATGTAGAGATGTAAAACAATTTACCTAAGATGGCTTTTCGCATTGGACAGAAAATCCTTCCATGCTATGTCCTGATCTCTTAAGTGAACGCGCAGTTCAGTCCCTGAAGCGGGGAGGACAATGATCTTTGATGGAGCAGCTTCAACCACCCGACTACAGAAATAATAACAAAGAGACAAGTTTCAGTTTAACTTATGTTGTTGGTTCATGGAGTTCCAAAATCAGGCATGGGAGAATTGGTTCTTGTCACCTGTATAAAGGAAACCTTCGACCTCCTCTGAGTATATAATCCTGAAAACCTCATAACAAATGAATGATCTTATATCTCACAATGGGAAAAAAAAATGTGAGTCAAGACAGTGTCACAAACCTGAGTGAAAATGCCTTTTGCCTTAGAGATTTTCAACCTTGTTGCAATTTCTTTAGCTGCAAAGCTGTCTGCGATGGAGACAACAATACAACCAGCTAATATGATTGCGAGATATATAACCACTGCATCCACTGTCATTGTCATATCGATTGCAATCATGTCACCCTTTTCGAAACTTCCACTTATTGCATTTGCCACCAACCTGTGATAATAAGCATATGTATCAAAAACCAAGGGAAGAGAACAGAGAGATCCGACTAAGAGTGGAAGATTAATAATGAGATAACAAACAGAATGGTCGATAAAGACATTCATGATACATACATTACTCGCTCGCGGAGTTCTTTAAATGTCATTCGATTGACTGGAGAATCATCAAAGCCTTCATCTCGCCATAAAACAGCCAAACTATTATCCTCTCTTTTGGGATGACTTGAAGCAATCAGACAACATTCAGCGATATTGAGAACTGCATCAGGAAGCCATGTCCTTCCAGGTTTTGATTTGTCTAGTATGCACCTCGGAGGAGTGTTAAACACAAGTGAAAGTTCATCTAGAACGATAGACCAATAAACCTGAAAAAAGCTATAAAGTTAGACCAAAGCAGAGCTTCCACAAAGAGTTTTTTTTATTCAATGCACAAACTATCAATGGCTTACTTGAGGGTGTTCAACTGAGAATTTCCGGAAAAGTTCAAAACTTTCTAGAGGGTTTTTATATGAAGAACCAAGAAGCCTCGACCCGTGAGTTTCCATTAGCCTCCCTAAATTTGTGGATTTTGACAGAGATCTAAACACACACGAAGAAGAAACAGTCAGATACACAGCGATTCAGAAAATCAGGTGTACCGTACAGATAAAGTTTCAGAAATACGAAATAGTTCATTTGAGACGTACGGAGAAGGGAACCAATAGAGAGAAGGGCCGTGAATAGAGGAATCCCAGTTTGAATAGACAGAGTGATAGAGAAGCTGATGCAGAGGATGAGGATGACATGGCTTAAGCACACTCCCATCCACCAAAGCTTTCCATTGATCTCTTGGGTCAATCCCTTTATCCCTTGAAACTACATCTCTTACCACTTTCTCAAATCCCTTAGCGTCTTCTAAACTCAATCCAGCTTTCACATAATCCTCGCTACTCAATTCTCCTATGTTCTTCCACATCGCTTTCTCTATCTCTCCGTACAAGTTATCGCCTCTTGATGCTTTAGAGCTGGTGGTAGGTAGAATTCGTGGACAAGAAAGGTCCAACTGCCAACTGTGTTACTGTTATGAGAAAGTATCCTTTCTAATAAAAATAAAAATAAAACAAAAACAAAATGGTATAATCTTTATGAACAAAAACTCAGTTACATTCGGACCATAGTCTTTGTCTCTGCTGAGTTGTCGAGTCCTCAAAGAAACCAAATCTACCCATCTTGGCCCTTCCCACTAAACACGGCTGTAAGAATTGACAGCTCGTCATGGTGTTCTCTGCTAAAGCTGAGCTGCCAGGTAAAGCTGGATCATAACGTAAAGAATGGGACTATTGAGGAAATCAGTAATTCAGAATGTAAAAAGAAAACACAAGTTGCAGATAGTCTATATACATTCACTTTGGTCAAAAGACTCAAAACCCAATTGTCTTTTGCATAAAAGACATATTTTCTTAGCCTTGCATGGGCCAGGTTCGATGAAGATAAACCTGGTGATTTGTAGAACGTTTGTACTAGTAAGTGCTGGACTCCAACTGTCTTTTAGAATGTTTAGATTCCCTGCAGCATCAACATTGCAATGGTAGACTCGAGTTGAAATTGAACCAGCAGCCAAGGATTTCTATAGATACATCTCCATTTAAGCCCAATCTCGTAAAGTCCAAAGCTCTCAAATCTTCATACTACCAAGTACCAACAGAAAAACTGAGAGATTCTGACTCAAACCAACGTATCGTAAAGAATTCACTAGAAACACACCAAAACGTATAAGTTTTTCTATGCTCAGCCTTTCAATTCAAACGATACCTTTGGAGGTATGAAGGGATAGTCGCATGGTAAAATTATGTCCACCAAAGATACGACTCCTTCACATGCTGTTACTGCAGGATTTTCCATGAACATAATCTTCTAGAAACATCTAGAGAAAGAGGAGAATTTTAGATTGTAAGGGAACCATCAACACGTCGTTGAATGCAAAACACCGACATATGTCACCGTGGTCGTTATCCTCCACCCGGTGTCACCGTATCCAAAACCCAGCGTTTTTATCCGATCAAATAGGAAGTTTTGCTGTTTTACGTTGCGAATAACAGAGAAAAAACAGAGCTTTTCTGTATCGTGGGAGATCTAAAAGCTTACTCCTTTTGTGTGGACCAGTGTTGCAACTTTAAAAATAAGACTCCCATCTTGAACTTAGAGAGGATACAGTAACACTAACAGGTTCCCAAAATACTCCTCAAAACATTAAAATATTCAACCCTCAAAACATTAAAATATTCAATATTCGACCATACATAGATCACATCTTTTCAAATCCTCACAATTGTCTTAGGATACGAAAAAGAAAGACAACCATAACACAGAGATGATTATTTAAAGAGTGAAGAAACAATTACTGGCTTGGTCAAAAGTCGTCGTACTGCGGGCTGCCGCTTCTGGCTGGTTTAGGTGTGTAGCTCCTGCTTCTCCTAGGGCTCGGGCTACGGCTCCTGCTTTTCCTAGGGCTCGGGCTCCTGTTTCCCATCGGGCTACGACTTATGCTTCTCCTAGGGC
The DNA here is from genome assembly GCA_010577795.1 of Isatis tinctoria. Lineage (NCBI taxonomy): Eukaryota > Viridiplantae > Streptophyta > Magnoliopsida > Brassicales > Brassicaceae > Isatis > Isatis tinctoria. Next base: position 37,150,953 of record CM021244.1, on the reverse strand, counting down.
TCGGTCTACGGCTTATGCTTCTTCTGGGACTCGGGCTTAAGTAAGCATAATCCCGGATGCTTCTTCTGGGACTCGGGCTTATGCTATTTCCCCTTGGGATAGGGCTTGGTGGGTCGTATTGTGGGCTGCCGCTTCTGGCTGGTTCAGGTGTGTAGCTCCTGCTTCTCCTAGGGCTCGGGCTCCTGTTTCCCCTCGGGCTACGGCTTATGCTTCTCCTAGGGCTCGCGCTCCTATTACCCCTCAGGCTACGGCTTATGCTTCTTCTCGGACTCGGGCTTATGCTTCTTCTTCGGCTACGGCTTATGCTGCGGCTCTTACCTCTGGCTGGACTTACACTGCGACCCCTTGAGCCATTGTCGGCGGGTGAGCGAGAGTATGACCTCCTCCTACAATATCGTTCTTCCCTGGGAGAGATAGACCTGTGACAATAGAGTGATTGTCAGCACAGAAATGATACTCGAGTGGGAGAATGGTTATTTGTCCTCACAGAGATGTGTAATGGAGTTCAGAAAGAACATGTAGAAACCTTGGGTGATGTCTTCCACGAGGAGAATAATAATCACCACTCCGTGACCGAGATCTACCACGTCGAGGGGGAGGAGAACGAGAATACCTAGGGGAGCGAGAGTAGTAACGAAGGGGGCTACGCCTTCTATCACGAAACCTGATGCTTCTACGAGCACAAAAGAATGTTAAAGATCGGGTTTTGGCATCTCTCTACAATAATTACTTATCGATGTTTGAAGATAAACAGAAAAGTTAAAAAAGAGAAAGCTCCATGCACCTTCCTCCACCACGCTCCCTTGCTCTCATTTCAGTCGGTTTCTTCCGGTTCTCTTCTGCAAACACAACAGTCAACTCACGGCCATGAAGAAGATAACCATCCATGTGATATTTGGCCTCAGCAGCATCATCCGGATCCACAAATTGAACGAAACCAAACCCTCGCGGATCTCTGCATTGACATATTGAACAGAACAGCATCTCAGACTAGGAACCAAACATACAAAATGACGACGAAGGTGTACCACTTTACAACAAGCCTGTTGAGGGACAGTTGGCAATATGATCCCCTGCAACAGAAGATATCACAGGATAAACATGAAATAAGCAAGCACTTGCCTGCTAACCTCGCAAGTTTCAGTATAAAGATGACTTCTTGAAGACTTGATTCATCTTCAAATTGAATACAAACCCAACTTCACTTCAACTCTAACATCTTCAGAAGCACTCTAATTACTTCTTTGATGTCTTCAATTCTTTAGATTCACTGTTAAACCTCAACAACTTTAATTAACACACTCATGGTGTGTTCACACGGAACATATCAAGATTGTGTCCCTCCCGTTAAGCGACTAAAGTATGAAGCCTCAAAACTTGCTAAGTTCAATTGACTAATCCACACTCTTTCTTTTATTGACACCGAAAACTAGTGGTTTAGAGAAGATCTCATGTCACAGAAAACTATAAAAAAATAAATGGATGCCAGTTTCGGTTTATGACATAAGCGCATATTAGAAGATTCTCGTAAGGCCCTAGCATCCATGAGGAGACGCACAGAAATGGAAGAATGGAAAAGAAAACGGAGCTAAGCGTAGTAAACAGATTCAAGAAAGGTGGTAAAGAGGATGAAAAAATAGAGGAATTATCTAATTAGAACATAAGTCAAAATCAAGAGCTTTTAAACAGTAGATGTCATATCTACCAGAAATGTTTACCCAGTATAATAATCCCTTGGTAAGTAAATGTCCTTGATAGGGCCGAACTGCTCAAATGACCTTCTGAGATCTTCTTGCCTGAAGAAAAGGATGAGATGTAAGAAGAGAAGTAGATTAACTAAAAAGCCATAAAAAGAAGTAAAGAATACAGATTGGGATCATAGTCAACAATACAAAGAGCTATGGCTTTCATGAACCCCCAAAATATAAGTAGATACACTAAGGAGTAAACCCGACTTGTATCTTCTTTCCAGAACTATCACCAAACAATAGTTCACCAAACCAAACGTAGTTATCAAGATAGCTCTGAGGACATACATCAACTTTCTTAAAGTCTTCACATTACATAAAAGAGAACATCATGCCTAGATATGCTTAAGAGGTATCCAAACAATTATATCGTCCTAAGCAGGAAGGGAATTATAGAGAAATCAAGTATGTACCTGCAATCATGACGTAGATTGCGAACCAGAAGACTGGTCGGGAGGTCCCTGCTACGACCTTCATATCGGCCTCCTCTAGGGCTTGGGCTTCGACCCCTCCTCCCATAACCCCTTGGTGGAGACGGAGTGTAGCTCCTTCCCCTCATTGCAGAAAGCTTCAACCTCTCTATCAGCCAATCAACACAAACCAGGTACGAAAATAAACCAGAAACGGTAGGATGTTAAAGAAACAAGAGACCCCAAACACAAGAGCTATAACACTAGCATCTGCGAAAGAAGCATTATATCTGGTTTCGAATCACCATATCCAACTCTTAAAATCCTCAGCACATGTGGAAAAACATCATAAAACATGTTACATTGATAACTACGATGACACAACTCGCTGGCTCTAGAAAGATCATCTTTGTTCCAATTGAAAAAACCAAATTATATCAAAGAGACGAGTACTAAGTGAGAACGGCTAACAATTCAGATGGTGATCGAATTGGAGTAAAGAAAAGTTTATCTGTCCATATCCACAAAAGACGACAACTTTCCGCCTACGGTGTGATTTAATCTTTCAAAAATACAGACTTTAATACAATTTACTGACAAACAAAAAGCCGGATTATTGGACCGCCAAATACGAGGGAAAACACTTACCGGAAGGCCGGTGGTGACGAACGGCGGCGATAGAACAAGAGAAGAAGCGTTGAGGTAAAGAATTGGAGAAGATGGATTAATCGTCACCCAAAATCCCCTTTTGATCTAAATGAGCCACTTGTTAGGGTTTTTCTATATATATTTATTTTGCATTGTAAGCCCCAAAAAAACTTTATAAATACCGTTTTTGGCCTCCAACTCTCTATACTTATTAAAGGCCCCCCTTCAATGATTAAATTTGATTTTTACATTCTGGTAGCTATCTTCTAGGTCTGGGAATTCGGGTTTTCGGATCGGGTTCGGGTCGATTCTATTCGGGTTCGGATCTTTCGGATAGAGGAGTTTAGGATCCGTTAGAGCATCATTATTAGGAGGTTCTACACTAGAGTCTCAGAGTTTTTTGTGTAATCATTACACAAGGTTTAGAGTCTCTCACAATAAAAAAATACTTTATATTATTTTATGTTATCTTTTTTTCTAGAGACTCTAGTGTAGAACCTCCTAATAATGATGCTCTAAGGGTATTGTAGAATTTTGGTTCGGTTTCGGGTCGGTTTCTTTCGGATCCGGGTCGGTTTGAGTCTAAAAATTTAGAACATTCAAAGCAAAGAATTATGAAGAAAAGAAGAAAACTTTTAACTTTTTAGTGTATTTTAGTTTCGGGTCTTCGGATACCCAATCGATTTTCGGATCGGATTCAGGTCTGTTCTATTCGGATTGGAGTCTTTCGGGTAGAAAAATTTAGGACTCGTACGGATATTTTACTGATTCCGGATTCGGTTTGGTTCCTCTTTTATGGATTGGTATCGGTCGGATCTTCGGATCCGGGTAAAATGCTCAGCCTACTATCTTTCTTCTACAATTCAAGGGGGTCTAAATATGGTTGTTTCAGGTTCATATAATGTTATTATAAATATCTATAGGAATATTAAGCATGTTGTGATTTAATTTATGATATATGTATGATTTATTTATGTGTTTGTATTATATAAGTATATTATATATTTGGCTTGTGAAGAGAGAGTTTAAGGAGAGGTATGGTAGTAATATTTTTTGGGATGATCAAATTACAAAGACAATGACTCCTTTATATAGAGGAGTAATGAGTTGGTAGGTGTAAGATTTTTTAGATCAAATATAAAATAATGGATAATCATTTAACACATGTTTTTTTAACACTCCCCCTTGATTATCCATTTTGTATTACGTACTGCCTCGTTAAAAACCTTATTATAGAAAAACCCATTTGGGATAAAAACCATAACAAGGAAAAAAGAGTGCAGTAACGCTCCCCCTGGAAAGGATATCTATAAGTCTTTTAGATGACGCATTCCGATACTATGAACGTGTTTTCTGAATGTAGTTGTTGGAAGCGCTTTCGTGAATAAATCGGCTACATTGTCGCTTGAACGAACATATTGAATATCCACTTCTTGATTCTTCTCGAGTTCTCGGATGTAAGAGAAAAATTTTGGAGGGATATGTTTCGTCCTGTCGCTTTTGATATAATCTTCCTTAATTTGGGAAATGCATGCAGAATTATCTTCAAACACTTTTGTGGATTCTTTCTTCGTGAGAATTCCACTTGATACTTGTATGTGATGAGTCATTGATCTGAGCCACACACATCCCTACATGCTTCGTGAAGTGCAATGATTTCTGCATGATTTGAAGAAGTTGCAACCAATGTCTGTTTTTGGGAACGCCAGGAGATAGCAGTTCCGCCAACTGTGAAGACGTATCCAGTCTGCGATCGAGCTTTGTGCGGATCTGATAAATATCCTGCATCTGCAAAACCAACCAAACCAATCTCGGGGTTCTCGGATAAAATAATCCTAAGTCAATTGTACCTTGAAGATAACGGAATAAATGTTTTATTCCGTTCCAATGCCTCCGTGTAGGTGCTGAGTTATACCTTGCAAGTAGGTTAGTAGCGAAAGCTATATCTGGTCGAGTACAGTTTGCAAGATACATAAGTCCACCTATAGCGCTCATATAAGGTACTTCTTGACCTAATATTTCTTCGCTATTTTCACAAGGTCTGAATGGATCTTTGTTAACATCAAGTGATCGATTGACCATTGGGGTACTCAAAGGAGTCGCTTTATCCATATAAAAACGCTTCAAGATTCTTTTGATATAATTTGACTGATGCACAAATATTCCATCTCGGAGATGCTCAATCTGGAGCCCAAGACAGAATTTTGTCTGCCCTAGATCTTTCATTTCAAATTCTTCTTTCATATGAGCTCTTGCATCATCAATATCCTTTTGCGTTCCAATTATATTTAGGTCATCAACGTATACAGCTATGATCACAAAACCAGATGATGATTTCTTAATGAATACGCATGGGCATATCGCATTGTTCATATAACCTTTTCTCAACAAATATTCACTTAAGCGATTATACCACATTCGTCCGGATTGTTTTAATCCGTAAAGTGATCTCTGTAATTTGACCGAACATATTTCTTTGGATTTTGAGCTTAATATTTCAGGCATTTTCATCCCTTCGGGGATTTTCATGTATACATCATTATCCAGTGATCCATACAGATATGCTGTCACAACATCCATAAGGTACATATCTAAATTTCTAGATGCTGCTAGACTCATCAAGTACCTGAATGTGATTGCATCCATGACCGGAGAATATGTCTCTTCATAATCAATTTGGTCTTTGAGAAAAACCTTGGGCAACAAGACGGGCTTTATATCTTGTTATTTCATTTTTCTCATTTCTTTTCCGCACAAATACCCATTTGTACCCAACTGGTTTTACATTTTCAGGTGTTGCGACAATAGGTCCAAAAACACTTCTTTTATTGAGGGAGGATAATTCAGTTTGTATTGCCATTTTCCATTTCTCCCAATCATGTCTTTTCTGACATTCCAATATGGACCTTGGATCAGGATCATCACTTTCTTGATCAATTTCTTTTGCTACGGAAAAAGAGAATATTCCATCATCATCTTTTATTTCATTTCTAATACATAACTCTCCAGTTTGGGCATAATTGATGGAAATCTCATATTTTTCTGTTTCTTTTTCATCATCTCGATCTTCTTCCTTTTGTGGTTCTTCTAGAACCTTTTCACTTTGTTCTCCCAAATTCTTTTTCTTTCGTGATTTTTATTTTTTGAACCCACTGGTCTCCCCCTCTTCAACTGAACCCTAGGTTCATTTGCTAAGTTCCTGTCAGTATGTTCTTCAGGAACAATAATTCTTGAGGGGACATTAGCAGCAGGTATATATGACTTTGTCACTCTTTTTGTATCTGTGAACGCATCTGGTAATTGATTTGCCAAACTTTGCAAATGTATAATTTTCTGAACTTCCAGTTCACGTTGATTCGTAGGAGGGTCAAGATGTACTAAAGTTGGTGAAAACCACGTAATATCTTGTGAGACTTGCTTAATTCCTCCCCCTAATGCTGGAAATTCATCTTCATTAAAATGGCAATCGGCAAAGCGTGCCGTAAACATATCACCAGTTTGTGGTTCAAGATATCTTATTATGCTTGGGGATGTGTATCCAACATATATTCCTAATCTCCTTTGTGGCCCCATTTTTGTTCTTTGCGGTGGCGCTATAGGAACATAAACCGCACACCGAAAACACGGAGATGAGATATATTTGGTTCTTGACCAGAAGCTAACTGTAATGGGGAATATTGATTATATGCGCTTGGTCTAATCTGGACCAATGCTGAGGCATGCAGTATAGCATGTCCCCACACAGAAATTGGGAGTTTTGTTCTCATTATCATTGGCCTTGCAATTAGCTGCAATCGTTTTATTAAGCTCTCAGCCATGCCATTTTGTGTATGCACATGGGGAACTGGGTGCTCAACATCAATCCCTATTGACGTGCAATAATCATCAAAGGCTTTTGAAGTGAATTCACCAGCATTATCAAGTCTCACTTTCTTTATGGTATAATCAGGGAACTGTACTTTCAGTCTGATTATTTGGGCAATGAATTTTGCGAAAGCCGTATTTCTTGTGGTCAAAAGACATACATGTGACCATCTGCTAGATGCATCAATTAATACCATAAAATACCGAAATGGCCCGCACGGTGGATGTATCGGTCCACATATGTCTCCATGTATTCTTTCCAAAAATACAGGGGATTCATTTCCAATTTTAGCTGGTGATGGCCGAGTTATAAGTTTTCCTTGAGAACATGCATTACATAAAAACTCGCCCGATTGCAGAATTTTTTCGTTTTTCAACGGATGGCCATTAGAGTTTTGCACAATTTTTCGCATCATGCTTGAACCAGGATGTCCTAGCCTTTCATGCCAGACTTTAAACGTATTAGTAAACTTTGAGTTTACTGTAATATATGATTCAATCGTATTTATTTTTGTGCAATATAATCCGGAGGACAACATTTTCAATTCTTCCAATATATGTTTCCTCTCCGATGTAATGCAAAGATACTCAATGCCATTTCTATTCATAGTCTCAATATGATATCCATTTCCACGGATATCTTTAAAACTCAACAAATTTCGGTGAGACTTTGGGGAGTATAATGCACCATTAATTTCGAACTTTGTTCCCCTTTGCATTGAAAAACTGACTTTTCAGAGCCCATAATGATTTTTGCATTACCGGATATAGTACTCACGCTTTCAGCGGAATCATGCATTTTGAGATAAGAGAAATATTTTTTATTATTAATAATCGTGTGCGTTGTAGCACTATCTGCAAGACATATATCTCCATCTTGAATCTCAAATTTTGACATTTTCTGGATCATAAAACATATATTAGTAAATATTTAAACAGGAACACAAAAACTTAGAAAAACACTTATATTACAACAAACACTATTTTACAAAAGGTAAATAATACATTAAAACGATCCAACTTTTATTCTTAAAAAGATAACCATATCACTCGGATTTTTTTTTTTTTTTTTTTTTTTTCATTATTAGTTGATGTTCTCGGGATCAATCAGGAAATCTGAAATATCGAGATGAGTGTCATCATCGAGACCATGTGAGGAAGATCCGGGTTCATTCGATATGAAGTTGACTTCACTTTCTTTTTCATTTGCCTTTTGTGATTTCTGGTACAGATCGACAAAATGTTTTGGGGTACGACAAACACGTTCCCAATGCCCCTTCATGCCGCATCTGTAACATGCATTAATTTGTTTTCTCACTTCCCGGTTATCGTCATTTTTAGGGAACCTTTTATGATATCTTTCAGAACTTGAGTTACTTTGACGGAATCCTCTTCCTCGTCCTTGCCCACGTCCTCGTCCACGACCACGACCTCGGTATCTACCGCGTCCGCGTCCACGCTTGCCAATTATTGTATCTGGACGATGCAGCATTCACTTCTGGTAATGGTGCAGATCCAGTTGGACGAGCTTGATGGTTTAATGTCACGAGCTCATTGTTTTGTTCTGCAACAAGGAGTACTTGCATCAACTCCGAATAACGAGTATATCCTTGTGCTCGATATTGTTGTTGCAGGATTACGTTTCCAGGATGAAAGGTGGAGAGTGTTTTCTCTATCATATCATAATCACTTATTTCCTCTCCACATAATATCATTCTTGATGTAATTCCAAACATTGCGGAATTAAACTCACTAACACTTTTATAATCCTGGAAGCGGAGATTGATCCACTCGTGTTTGGCTTTTGGTAAGATCACATACTTCTGGTGATCAAACCTTTCCTTCAATGATTGCCATAGATCTGCGGGATCTTCTTTTATGATATATTCGGCTTTTAAACCATCATGAATATGGTGAAGCAAGAATATCATGGCCTTTGCTTTTTTCTCATCCGACGTCGTTTCCGACTTATCGATGGTTTCAAGGAGCCCGTTTCCTCTTAAGTGCATTTTTGCACTTATTGCCCATGTCATGTAATTTTTTCCCGTTATATCAAGGGCATTGATTTCGAGCTTCGCCAAGTTTGACATAATGACTGTATAAACAAATTTAAAACATGATTAAATATCATAATTTAAATATGAAATTTAAAATTATAATTCAAAATATAATTTAAATTGCAGAAAAAGCAAAAATAAGTGCAGAGGCATAAACCCCTTTTATTAGTACATTTATTTTAATTTCTTAAGATAAACAATTGATGAAGCAAACGATTACAAGGAATATAATGCATAAAAACATAATACAGCGGTAAAAAATTCTCCGGATATGATATCCTGGAGAAAAAAACACTCCACTAAAATAAGAAAAGCAAAATAAGAATTGCATATAAAGTTAAAAATATGCGAAACAATATGCGAATCATCTTCTCTTCTTTTCTTCTTCTTTTCCAAAATAAAATTGTTTGAAGAATATTTGATGAAAACTTTGATGAGAGAGGATGGGATGAAATGAATGAAGAATGAGTATATTTATAGATCGAAAATTACTGTTCATGGCCGTTGTACTAGCCGTTTGAAGGGTAAAAAATTTTTAAAATTATTTTTATGACCGTTTGAAAAGTTAGATTTAATAATCATGTAGTCAAATTTTATTTATCATATTATTATAGTAATAGAATTATTTATAAGAAAATAAATACTGAATTAAGATAGAAAATAAATGCAAAAATTTAATAGCATGAATTTAGATGCAAAATTTAAATTACAGAATAATTAAATTGCAATAAAATTAAAATTAATTTAGGAGGCATAGCCTACCATAAATTTAAGGAGGAGGTATAACCTTCCATTCCATAAATATTTGATCAAGGAAGAGGTTTAACCTACCATTCCATAAAATGATCAAGGAGGAGGTTTAACCTTCCACTCCATTTATATATGATCTGAGGAGACACAGTCTACCATGCGATCATTTCGGAGAAGGCAGTGCCATTCTTTCCGTATGAACATAAAATAAAAAGAATAAATTAATAAATTAAACATAATTTAAAACTCACCTTTTCGGTATAAGAGCACTCGTGCTGATAACGTGTTGTGATTTAATTTATGATATATGTATGATTTATTTATGTGTTTGTATTATATAAGTATATTATATATTTGGCTTGTGAAGAGAGAGTTTAAGGAGAGGTATGGTAGTAATATTTTTTGGGATGATCAAATTACAAAGACAATGACTCCTTTATATAGAGGAGTAATGAGTTGGTAGGTGTAAGATTTTTTAGATCAAATATAAAATAATGGATAATCATTTAACACATGTTTTTTTAACAAAGCAATGATATTGGTGTTTTCTTCTCTTAACGGTAGGAAACTATTTGGGTCAGAAAATAAGATCTTGAAACTTATACGGGGAAATAATAAATAATAAAGGAGTACTGATCCTTGTGGAAGGTATGTCATGTCTGCGTGCTTCCAACTTGATCTCTTGACATAACAACAAAGTTGAAAGGGAGCCTACGCGAATTCAGTAAATAGAGAGATTCTCGTCGTCTCTCTTTTCTTTTCCAATCTTCACTGACGGGTTCGTTAAAGGGGAAATTAGAGGCCTTTGCAGCAATCTGCATCATATTGTTTCGAGAAATTCGCGTCTGGGTTGATCTAGAAGATCTCAAAGCCAAGTCCTTTAAATGGAGGAACAGTTCATACTTAGGGTTCCACCGTCTGTTTCAGAGCGAATCGACCGGCTTTTGAGCGAGGAGGCTTCTACTTCCGAAGAAATCCCTATAGATTTGTGCTTTTCAGGTTTGCGTTCCTCACCAATTTGAAGGGTTTGTCTCTTTTAGCACATTAAATTGGGTTTGATCCTCCAAAGTTTCTTCCTTTTTTCCCCATAAATTTATGTCCTTTGGCCGGAAACAGTCTCTGGATCGTTTCGCGGATTGAGATTTGATTGATACACGCTACTGGAAGTTTGCTGATACGTTCTTAAGTGTTTCATACAGAACCCCAAAAGACATTCTTGAATCTGTTTTAAGAGTTGAAGTGTGTCTAGAAAATCCATTTAACAGTGTCTCCTGGACAAACTTGATATTGTGGTTTGTGTAAATTTCAATGTTTTATCAGAGAAGCCTGAAAGGCATTCTTTTGGCATCGTTCTTGAATCTGATTTAGGGAATAAAGTTTGTCTAGAGATCCATTTAACATCGTCTATGAATCTAACTTGATATATTTTTAGGGTTTGTGTGAGTTTCAGTAGCCGTTTTTGTTTTGTGTTTGTAGAGGATGGGAGAAGCGGGACGTTTGTAATTGGAAACGAAGAGTTCCCAGCTTCTCTGCTGGATCTTCCTGCTGTGGTTGAGTCTTTTAAAACTTATGATGATTGTGCATTAGTCAAAACTGCTGATATTGGGCAGGTAAGTCAATTTACTTGACATTTATGATGGTTGTGCATTACTCAAAACTGCTGCTATCTTAACCTTTTTTTGACCAAAAGGCGATATGAATGCTTTGATTTTGGCAAGCAGATGATCATGGTTAGGGAGCCGGGTGATCCCGCGCCTAATACAGTTGAATACCGACATGGTCTAACTCCTCCAATGAAGGATGCTCGAAAGAGAAGATTTCGTCGAGAGCCTGACCTTAACGTAATCTGCATTTGTCAACACATGTTTTCACCATTACTTGTTACATTTAAGTAGAAAAGCTCCGTTTCTTCTTTTGACTTAAGATGTTGAATGTCAAAATGTTGCAGCCGGAGCTTGTACAGCGCGTTGAGAGAGACTTGCTAAACATCTTGAGTGGCGGAACAGTCGAAAACGTAAGCTTTTTGTAGTCTGATTGGTTAATTGAATTTGGTTTCAATACAACTCTGAGGTAGTTCCAGTTTTTACCTGAACTTTTTGGTGTGTATAGGTAAATGAGCAGCAAGAGGAAACAGTTGCGAACGAGAATACTAGTAATAACGCAGATAAGAAAGTCTCTTCTTCTTCACCTGCTACACCTGTTGAAAAGCCTGAAGAAGCTCCTGAGACAGGGACTAATAATAATAATAATAATCCAGCAGAAGTTGAGCCGGAGAGAAGTGAATCAGAAGATTCTGATGATTCAATGTGAGAGGTTATTGATGTAACGAACAGCGAAAGCTATAGGATATGATATGATATGGTCGAAAAGCCAGATGGAAAAAAAAAAAAGTTGTGTTTTGTACAAATATTGTTGACCACGGTTCATGGTCAGGAAGAGAATACGTTAATTGATGGCCCAATTGGTCGGTTCGCTTATTTCGGTAATTTCTGTTCAGTTGAAAGTCCGCGTACCTCGACATGGTAGAGACTCTGTTTCTGTTAGAAGTTTCTTGCCTCTCGACCATAAGAACTTTTTTTCTTACCATGGAAGACTCTAAAGGTCTGCATCCTCTCGTCTACCGCGAGGGTTGCAATACTAATGGCGACGGCATCAATTTGTCTTGAGCCTATATCTTTCGCGAGGTTTACGAAAAACCCGTTAAATCAATTTCGTAAAAGAAGAAAACTTTCCTGCCGAGCTCGTCCTTCTCGATTCGGTGTAATCTGCTCGAAGACATCTGATTATCAAGGTAATAGCAGTTCGCCAATTCTATTTCTCCATAGACTCTGTTGATAATTTCCGCTTGATCAAATCCGAAACTTTCAATATCTCTGCTGAGCACAAATTGTGTCTCTCAATTCGGAGTGACGGGTTTGGATGATCATCGGAGTTTATGTCAAACTCTGATTTCGATAAATCAATCATTTGGGACGTTACTTGTGTTTCTGTTTCCACTCTTCAATCCACTGAAACTGTTGAAAGTTTGTGGCTTTTAGATTTCCAGAGTTATGCAAGACCTTTGCGTCTCCTTCCAGCAGAAGAAGTGAAAGTTTGTAGTGAGAATCCATCTTTCACTGTGAGCGAATCTCGATCTCTTTATAAGGTTAAGCTGCAGACAAGTAATTTGTTCGGCTCAGGGATCAGCGATATGAATGCTAGAGTTCTTATATGCTTGATAGACGAAAAGGGAGATTCGCTATTACAGACAATACCTGCAAATTTGTCAAGCAATGAATCTTTGGATCCAGAGGTCTCTGAGAATGGTGAAAGCCTCAAGTTCCAGAGAGGCTCGGTTGATGAATTCACATTTGAAGGACCGAAACTAGGAAAAATCAGAGCTTTTTGGATCAGTCTCGAGTCTGGTTAGCTTCTTTCACATAGAACTTGTGACTATAGAGTTAGCTTTTACTCTTTTAGGAATCACGTATGATGAAGGAAACTGTATTTACGCGGGCTTTCTCTTTCTTTTTAGGCCAATGGAGAGTTGGAGGAGTGAGCTTGTGGGTGGTTAATCCTCGCGGCCAAGGACCTATTCTTGGAGAGACTGATATGGAAACCTACTGTTACCGCTATGATTTTGAAGCCGATGATATATTGCTCGGAGAGAACAGTGACCTATCAATGGTGGAGCTCATACCTACCCGTATTACTGAACTCACTGACTCCGATCAAATCTTTTCGTCGTCAGCTTCGAATCTTGACCGTACAGTCGTTTCCAACCAGCAAAGCATGGAAGAATACGCAAACTTGAAACTCTCTCTGCTTCTCTATGATGCAATTCTCATCCTTCTTGGAAGTTCGGTCTTTTCCTTCTCTGTAGGCGAAAATTCCGCCGTTGCTTTCTTCTTTGGTGGAACAATGGGGTTTCTCTACTTGCTGCTCCTACAGAGATCTGTCGATGAACTGCAAGCACCAGGATCTTCGTCATCCCAAAACTCAAATCAAATCCTCAGCGGAAGACTGAATATTCCGGTTTTGAGTCTCGCATTGGCCATAGGATTGTCGGTTTTAGCCGTTAGAGGTTACATTGGAGGAGATCCTGCTGCATTTGCGGTCTCACCAAGAGAGATTGTGGTGGGGACTTTGGGGTTTCTTGTGTGCAAAGTAGCCGTTGTTTTGGCTGCGTTTAAGCCCTTGAAGGATGGATCTTAACGCTTTAAGAGAGCCAATGCTTTGTGTTCTCTTCTTTTCCTCGCAAACTCTCACTTGAGTTTTAAAGCCTGGAAATAGATGTACATAAGTACATAACTTTGTAGACAAAAGATATATGTAAATAAAAGTATATCCATGTGTACCTTACATACATTATGTGATATCGATATATGTGTATAATTGTACTTTGGCAGTCCATACATTGATCACCATTATACTCGTTCACATCAAGTCTTAATTCTTACTAAATTTATCACTCCATCTTTTTAGTCATAAGGATTTCATATAGTAACTACATATTTTAATAAGTAGTTTGTGTTTCTATCTTATTTTTGTTTTCATAAGCAAAATGTGTACTTTCTTAAGTTGGTATTAATTCATCAAAAGCATAGTTTGATTCTGATACAATTCTACGTATTATTATTATTGGCTTTGACCTAATGTTCTAGTGAATTCTTTGAAGAATGCATATTATCAAGGACAAAGGAAAGTGTATGGCATACCAAATCAGTTGGTTTTCTTAAGGGTTTAGTGGGATGTGATTGTCAAAGAATTAATTGGGCAAGCCACGACTATGATTAAAAGTAAAATTAGGGAAAGAAATTTTATCAATGGGTAAGGTTTGTTTTCTCAATATAAGATAGACACTTTTATATCATAACTACTAACTACCATTATGTTCAAATTTACTTTTATGCGGTTTTGTATAAAAATATAATTAAGTGGTTTTGAAAAAAAAATCATCCTTAAGTCGTAACTCTTGCCAGTTGCCATCATTGGTCCATTGACATGCATACTTGTGTGCTTGAGACTCATCATTTGTTTTCTTTCTGTTTGAATACATTTATGTTTGTGTACATTTCAATTATTTGTTAAGCTCAAAATAATTAACCTCAAGAATAAACCATCTAGAGATAACATGATGGTTCTATTCTTCTACCGTTCTACGTAAGGTTTGGTTGAAAAGGATGAGCTAAATGTGAATAACGATGCCATTTTTGTTAGGTTAACCATACTAACACTTACATGAGTTGTATTGTACCGTATGACTTTTCGTTTTGATCAATGATATCTTGTCCGTATGTTTGTGTGTTTATTTGTACGCACATAATATATAGTATATTAAAACATTTCTTTCCTCTTACTGTACAGTATATATATAAAAAACATACTTCTCTTTGGACTACATAAATGTTTATATCTAGTTTCGATACACAAAAAAAAAAGAAGAATTGTATTATGTGTGTTACCAAATTACTATCGTTGAGCTAAATATTGAATACATTAAACTTGGATTATGCCTTATGTTTGGCTCTTTTTCTCAATGTGCCTTCTTGAAAAAGGGCAATATTTTGATAAATATCCTTATACACCTCAAGGATTGACAAATCGGTTTGTACGTATTCTGAATCTAATATTGGTTGGTAATATGTATTATAAATATCAGTGTCCCATCCCATATGACAAAATCGTCCCGTTTTTTTAAATGTTCTTGATGAAGTGGTTGAACAATTGACGTATAATTTAATGTATTTGAATTAAATTTAATACAAAAAAAACCGGTAGATACTATATAGTCCAAACATACCATTCGTCAGGCATCAATTAGCGTAATTTGTTGTCCAAACAATTATATTTAAATACCTGACAGATTCCGCCTTTATAATTTTTTTAAATACAACGGTTTTAGTTGATTGTCCATTTTAAAATTTTAGCTTAAAAGTTAGTTTGACGATTAGTATTAAGTGAGGTCCCTCATTTAAAAAAAAAGAAGTGAGGTCCAATTAATTTTGAAATAAACTGAAATGATAATGTGATATGTTGGATGCAAATATCGCAGTACGCATTTCAATAACCACATTATAAAAAAAAAACATTATTTTCCAGTTTCAACAAACAAAAAAAACTAAAGCATTGGCATGAAATTGGTGTTTCTTTCCACCGCTAAATTTCACATTCACAATCTTTGAGTTGCTCCCATTGATTTAGAAACAACAATATATTATAACTAAAATATCTATTGTTTTTTTTCTATTAAATTTAGAAACATATATTCGATACTACATGGAAACTTTTTTCTACGTTTTTGAAATCCTTAGTGGAAAATGTGTTTACAAATTTATGATTTACACATCGTTGACTAAAGAAAACAAGAAATCTTACACCTTTTTGACTATTCAGTCGCTCGATTGATTTTGAATAATAGAATATTTAATCATGCATTCATTCATTCATTCAACAAACTCTAGATTCTATAATTAGCAAAAATAAATAAAAACTCTTTAAGATTAGATAGTATTAATAAACCTACGCTTTACTTCTGTTTCCCGAGACTTTGTTAAAAAAAAAAAAAAAAGCGTCGAGAGAGAGAGAGAGAGAGGCATTTTCCGTGTAGAGAGAGCGAAGTGGAAGGTAGCTCACGTTTTGCTTCTTCTTAGCCGCATTTCTTCTTCCATGTTTCTCAGAGTTTACTGAGATTTGACCATTACCATCGGATTCCTTGGATCGATCGGCTTGCAAAGTTTGTGAATTCTCGAGGATCTGCGTCTCTTTATGAGCTTTGGGTTCTGAAGATGGATCTGTCTTCTCAGCGACAATCCCCAAATGGTTCCAGGGGGTTTCGCCTTCAAGCTCCATTGGTATGCTTCCTTTCGCGAGAATCCTCCTTCCTTCCTTGACGGCTTTTCTTCTTTCTTTTTTTTTATCATTTATTTTGGGAAATTTCTGGACTTTGTTCTGACATGCTTGCTATGCTTTTTTACTTCACTTCGATTTTGTTTCCTTTTTCAGAAACCCTAAGCTTAAAATTCTCCTAATTCGGTAGTCTTTGCTTCCTATTCCGGAACTCTTTGTTGACAAATTTTCCTACTTTCTCCGCAAAATATACCAAATCCTTTCTCTTTCTTCTTTTTGATTTCTGAAATTTGGAATCTTTCAGGTGGATTCTGTATCTTGCTATTGCAGAGTAGATTCGGGTCTCAAGACTGTCGTGGAAGCGAGGAAGTTTGTTCCTGGGTCAAAGCTTTGTATTCAACCTGATATCAATCCCAATGCGCATCGTCGCAAGAACTCCAAGAGAGAGAGGACAAGAATCCAACCCCCGCTTATCCCTGGCCTCCCGGACGATCTAGCCGTCGCTTGCCTCATCCGCGTCCCTCGTGCTGAACATAGAAAGCTCAGGCTAGTGTGCAAGAGATGGTACAGGCTTGCCTCTGGAAACTTTTTCTACTCCCAAAGGAAGCTACTTGGGATGTCTGAAGAATGGGTTTATGTTTTCAAAAGAGACCGCGACGGGAAGATCTCTTGGAACACGTTTGACCCTGTCTCCCAGCATCCTCAGCCGCTTCCTCCTGTTCCCAGAGAATATTCTGAAGCTGTTGGGTTTGGTTGCGCTGTTTTAAGCGGTTGTCATCTTTATTTGTTTGGAGGTAAAGATCCACTCAGAGGATCGATGAGGAGGGTCATTTTCTATAATGCCAGGACGAATAAGTGGCACAGGGCACCCGATATGCTTAGGAAGCGACATTTCTTTGGCTGTTGTGTCATAAACAACTGCTTGTATGTAGCCGGTGGGGAGTGCGAAGGGATTCAGAGGACACTCCGCTCAGCTGAGGTTTATGATCCGAACAAGAACAGGTGGAGTTTCATCGCCGATATGAGCACAGCGATGGTGCCTCTTATAGGTGTGGTTTATGACAAGAAGTGGTTTCTCAAGGGTCTTGGGTCTCACCAACAGGTCATGAGTGAAGCTTACGACCCAGAAACTAACTCGTGGAGCCCGGTGAGTGACGGGATGGTTACTGGTTGGCGAAACCCATGTACTTCTCTAAACGGTCGCCTTTACGGATTGGATTGTAGGGACGGGTGCAAACTCAGGGTGTTTGATGAAGCCACGGATTCATGGAACAAATTCATGGACAGCAAAGTTCACTTGGGAAACTCGAGGTCGCTTGAAGCTGCGGCTCTTGTTCCGCTGAACAACAAGCTTTGTATAATACGGAACAACATGAGCATGAGCCTGGTCGATGTCTCGAATCCTGATAAGAACAACCCTCGGCTATGGGAAAACATTGCGGTAAAAGGACAGTCGAAGAGCATTCTCAGTAACATATGGTCGAGTATTGCAGGAAGAGCAGTGAAAAGCCATATTGTGCATTGCCAAGTGCTTCAAGCCTGACAAAAAGAACTAAACAATGGAGCCAGAACAGAACGTTGGGAAGAAACCAACCACATTGAGATTCCAAGAAGAGAAGACGAAGCAAAGCAACTCTTGTTTACTGGCTCAAGCAAGAACTGTTTCAGATAATGAGAGAGTCTTCGTCACAATGAATCTACAGAGGCGAAGAACTCATATCTGGTATTAACAGTCATACAAGATACGAAGAGAGAGAGAGAAAGAGTAAGAACAGACATGGCCATCTCTTCCTTTGTTGGTATTTATAGGAAGATGGTCTTTTAAAATGGTTTTAGCAATTGTTATAGTTTTTTTTTTTTTTTTTTTGACAATTTGTTTTTCTGTGGATCTGTAAATCTCAAGTCTTTCGTCTATAATTCGAATCAAATCGAAAAATCCACTAGTAGTATCATGCAATTCGAAAAGCTCGGAGAATACAGAGCAAAGCAAATTTATAAATGTTATTATGAAGATTGTTGCAGCTTCAGTAAGCTTGGAGACTTGATTTTGTCGAGCACGACGGAACATTCTCGAACATGGACGCCGGTAAAGTCTTGGACACGAATCCGACGGAGAAGACAATATTTCCAGAGCTTGGATCCGATTCCATTGCGGTGATTGGCGCCCAAAAGAAAAACTCTTTCGCTGCGATTCCTTGGACGTCTTTGACAGATCCGTAACTGAGTTTCCCGGCGATCTTCTTGTCGTAGGAAACGATTTGATCGGGGAAACTGACGTGGCAGGGAGAGATTAGGTCGACGGTGAAATCTCCGTCGTCGGAGAGAGTGTACGATTTGACGTTATCCGGAAGGAGACCTTTGGGGAATCCGTAGAGCTGGAGAAGATCGTGGATGTCATCGGCGGCGAGAGAGGGACGGTCAAGATCTAGAGATGACAAAGTGGTGTATGAGAAGGAGAGGAGATCGAGGCCGTTGGATCGAGACGAGATCTGACGGCGGAGATTCAGGGAAGAAGATGAGGAGGCGGAGAGAGATAACAGAGAGAGGAAGAGACAGAAGAGAGGAAGCGAAGAAGCCATTGGTGTTGACTGATGACACTGAGAGGAAAGGGAGCGTGTAATATACCAAAATCACTGAGGGTAATCTGGGAATCGCGTAAGTTTGTAAACTAGCCACGTGTACAGCATTCACAAATTTTTTTTTTTTTTTTCCCTTCAATTTTGGATACAATCTTCAATACAATCATTCTTAGCTAAAATAGATTGGGCCTATTGGGATTTGGGTATATCGTTTGTTGGGCCACATTAGAATGATCAATAAGTTACCTAATACATACGAAGCAAAGCAATTACGAGTGACCAAACTGTAAGTTTAAACTTTAGCATACAAGAGTAGGTGGCAACAAAGATTAAAAGCTACGCTTTTCTTTATTAAAATTTTGAAAACCCATTTAAGTATGATAATTTTCCACTCGTTTACATGCACAGATTATATGCATACATACACATGCACATATAAATTTATTTGTAAGTGAGAGCATTATGAAAGCATATAAGATTTTTTTTTTTTTTTTGAAAGAAGCATATAAGATATTTAAAGCAAAAAAAAAATTAAATAAAGGAGGAAGGTGTGAGAGAAGAGATAACTAAAAGAAGATGAGTGAAAAGAGCAAATATTAAAAGCTCAACAGCCAACCAACTCTTCTTCTTCTTCTCTCCATTACTCTTCACTGGTGCAGATTTTCCTCCTCCTGTCCCATCTTTATACCAAAAGAAAAACAAATGTGTAGAGTCAGTAGATTTGATAATCAGTAACTATTTAACTACTGACCTATTCAATGGTGTGCTTAACTAGATAGTGATGTTGATAAATTAATTTAAAAGAAATGGGATAATAATTAATTGAGCAAATCTTGTTAATTTTAGTTACCTTTAACATTTTGTGAAGGAGATGTGGAGTTGGCGTTTCCTTCAATCCTTCCTAAGCGCTCAAACTCTCTAGCCAATGTCGAGTTTGGAGACAAATGCAGAAGCGCTTTCCCATAAAATCAAATGCATACAAGTAAACATCTTTTTAATCTAAATTAACTTTGGATTATCACAACGTAAAACAAAGAATCATGATTTAGTGGAAAAAAAAAATATATCACTAAATACCATCAACCATATTGTCAATTCCATATGATACAACAACGGAAATGAATACTAAACACCATACATATCGTACCGTACGTGGATTACCCAGTATGATCTCCAAAATCAGATACGAAAAAAAACAAAAACAAAAAATTACTAAAACAGAAGAATATAAACTGTACATACTAACTAAAATTTTATAAATCTTCGTAACAGTTCCAAGCTAGAAACTACTTAATTTCATTTCCCTATGATATATTATATAACATCTAGTTGAAGAATTCTTCATATAGTTAAATAATAATTGCTATAAAACTGTACATTGTACTATGGATTACCTGCTAGTATACGTACGTGATCTTCAGAGATATATAAAAAGAAGTAAAAAGTAAGGGCCATGAGACTTACAAATACACTTGGTGATGTTAGGAGCCGTTATATGACAAGCGGTGGGGATATAAGCGGCTAGTGTTGTGTTAAACTTGAGGCCAAGATTAGGATCATCTTTGTCTTTGACCAATATACAAACACACTTCTGACTCTTTGTTATAACCTGATCAAACCCTCCACAACAATCTTTTGTCGGAGTCTTTGCATTTCCTCCTACGTACGGGAGACACGGTGAAAGTGCGATCAGCTGGTTCGTACACTCTTCTCTGTCTTGATCCAGATTTGAGTTTCCAAACCCTACCAACGTGGAGGTTATCACCATGGTTATGAGTAGGGTTCTCATTGATTGCTCCATGGTCCGATGTTGTGATCTTTTATGATCTCTTTCACTCTCTCACTCTCTCTCTCTCTCTCTCTCTCTCTCTCTCTCTCTCTCTCTCTCTCTCTCTCTCTCTCTCTCTCTCTCTCTCTCTCTCTCTCTCTCTCTCTCTCTCTCTCTCTCTCTCTATATATATATATATATATATATATCTGTTGATTGATCACTTTTTAGCAAGATAGAAAAGGTGTGATCATGTGTAGTATATTTATACGATGTAAGTGTCGATGAATTGGTTGGATGATGGGAATTTATTACGTTTTCACATTTATAGTTGTGACTAAATTTTACATTCATTCAAACAAAAAAAAGGAGTTTTTTAAACGTGTAAATATATATATTTATACTATACTATTAATTATTATTGTTGGAGTGTTATTAATTATGGCTCAATTTTTCAAACAAATCAACCTATTCATTGGGGAGAGAACTAAAGAGAAAAAAACTTTAGTTCATCAGTTGAACTTAATTGATTTTTAAATAGCGGTTTTAGAGGCTTTTGGGTTTAAAGTCTATTTTCCCTTTTAGTCTTTTGCTTGTTAATTAGCTAGTGGCTTCAATGGGATAAATTGTTTCCAGCCAAAACAAAGTATTTTCCATATTGTGACTTTTTCGAGGTGGATAATATCTTTTTACCCGTGATTACTTTTCCAGATGAATTGTTTGCAGCCAAAACAAAGTATTTTGCATTTTAGGTGTATCATACCCGTAAAATGTAACTCATAAAAATAACATACAAGTTGTATCTATGAAATAATGTTTTCTTGAGCAGCAGAGTAAATTCATTAAAAAGAAAAACAACTTAGCCAAGGATTAAGGTTTCAGAGTTTGGTACAGAAGATAAAACTACTTTGGCCAAAAGGTCAGCAGTTACATTGTTTTCGGGATGGATAAAGTGAAACGAAGCATAGTCAAAGGATGATGTTGCAGCGTGAATGTCATGGAGGATCCCATACAATTCGGTGCTACCTGCTTCAGAAGTGATTGCTTTGATAAGCGTTTGAGAGTCTGAATCAAAGTTGTCAATCCACAGTACTGTCAATATACATGCAAAAAGATAAATTATACGTACGATGTCATACAATCTCTTCATAGACGTCAACCGATTTTTAAGGCTTTTTAGAAAATTGAACTAATTAACAACTACATCGAATGTCATATTCATAAAACCCTTCGATGTTTTACGCATTAACTTTATAACTTTGGTATTCTTCCAGTATCGTATTCTTCCAATCTCCAAAGCGCAAGTTACTCCTCTTCTAGACGCCTCTCTATTAGAATCATGGATATCACTGTTCGATCCTTCGTATATGCTTTAAGTACTCTTTTATGTTTGTTCAATAATCTTGGTTTCAACCCCTGCGTGGGTTTAAGTGGTCGTGAGTGTATTTCGTGTGTTGGTCAAACGGTTATTAATAAAGGAAGTTTAAAGTAAAAAAAAAAACTTTATAACTTTGGTATTTTAAGAATATCAAATTCAAAACATAGAGGGATTGAAGTCATTTATAAAAAAAAAAATATACGTACGAAATTGTATAACTTATATATACTAATTAATTAGTGATTTTGGATCCTCAAAAATTGGATATATCTTGAGGTATTTGTCACATCGTTTAATATATATATATATATATAGTGTCCTTATTCAATAATTTCAATCAGATTATTCTATTTGATAAAACATAATCCAATCATAATTTTTAAATTTAGATGGCGAAATGATGAGCATATATATAATTTATGAGAGTCATTAATGGTGGTCGAGCCCTAGGAACTTTGCAATTTGCATGCATGTGATTGTGATTTTTTTAGGCCTCTCGAATTCTTGTCCTTTTGTGGCGCTAATTTTTTATATTATGAATGCCGTTAACGACTGAACTAAACCTTACCGACTGAACTAAAACTCCATCTTTATGGATCTTTAATCCTAGCTAAGTTCCTATTTTCGGCCAGTATCTAATTTTCTTCCTAAAGTTCTCATAGTAATTGGGGAAAATATATGTACTTATTATTTCCCTTTATGACTATAAGATAACAAAGAGCTTGAAAAATTGGTTGAGATATAGTATGATTTAGATTCAGATAGTGCATCTATATCCATTACGTCAATAATTATTATTAGGAGAATTCAAGGAACCTAACTCCTTTTGACGGATCACCTCACCTATACGAGAGACATTGGTTCTATCCCTTGGTCTGTATTTTAATTACTGTATATATATATCAGTATATGAAATGTTATTTGAAACTCATATATGTATTTATATATATATATATATATATTATATACTGTATGTTGTTTATGTAGTAAGCACTTTTAATATAATAACTACATCCATCATATACACATACATGTATTGTATACCACCAAAGCATTATATTCATGAACTTTTCTGTAGTTTAGTACAAATGTTTGTTTTTTTTTTTTAAGAAAGTTTAGCACCATGGCTGATTGGCTGTTACACATTTTTGTTTCTTTGCCCGTTAGTTTCATTTGTCTGTTTGTCCTTTGTTTAATGTAAATATGTACGTAAGATTCGAGTTTGACAAAATTCAGACACTTATGGGATTAATTGCAACAAAACAGAAAGAGTATATATTTCTTTTGTTTTTCTACGTTGTCTTGTTCTCTTTGGATTCCTCACGAGAAGCCTAACAAAAAAAAATTAGTATAATTGATCTAATTTTATATATAGATAGAAAATTAAACTACCTACACAATTAATCACACATAACGCAGATAATATAATAGGTTTTATGTTGTGTTTTCTTTTAAAGAAAGAATTAGATTATTAGAAAATATTATATTTATTAGATACTTTAAAATTTCTTTACCACTAAATATTCCATTTATAAACAACATCACTTTTGAAATATATGTGGAATTGTATATAAACAACTTCTAAAAATAAAATAAAAAGGTTGGTATTTTACATTTAGATGTTAAAATAATATTAATGATAATAAATGATCTAGGAAATTTTTGAAAAATACCAATTTGGGGTGTACATATTTCAAAAATATCATCATTCCTTCAGACAAAAGTGATATAGGCCTCACTCTTATTTTGCTCCAAAGTGGTATTTCTGAAAATCTTCCGATCTATAATTTTTTTGAAAAATACCACTTTGAAATGAAATTGACCGATTATAAATATTTTATCTTTAAACTTTTTTAAGTAACTAAATAGGATGACGTATATGAGTAAATAATCAAACTAAAAAATCAAATAAGTAACATAAATACCACACTTTCATGTTTTGTGACAAAAATACCACACCAAAGTGAAAATGACAAAAATAACATTTATTTAATATTTTAAAGATTATTAAACTAATAAATTTGAGTTCAAAAGTCATTAATTAGAGTTTAGATTTTGGGTTTAAAGATTATTAAACTAATAAATTTGAGTTCAAAAGTCATTAATTAGAGTTTAGATTTTGGATTTTAGGGTTTAGGTTTAAAAGATTAAGAAGAAGCATATGAAAATAAATGTATAATAGTCTTTTTTCTCTCTAATAAATGTTATTTTTGTCATTTTCACCTTGTTGTGATATTTTTGTCACAAAAACATGAAAGTGTGGCATTTTTGAGAATAACTAAATTTATGGTAAAACAACGATATCATATATTTAAGTTAACAATAAAAAAATGGAATTCACGCATAGAGTGAAACTGCCTAGAGGTATATGATATTTTCCAAAATTGTTTAAATTCATTTCTCTCTTTTTTTTTTTTTTTTTTTAAGTGTTTCACACAACTATGCAGAGGACAGGTATATGCAATTAGGTAGTAGTACCTAGGCCTGGAATTATTATCCGGGATCCGGGATCCGATCCGGGATCCGCTCCGCTCCGCTCCGAAAATCCGGATATCCGGGGGTCCCGGATCCGGATCCGGATAACAAAACTATGGATCCGGATCCGGATCCGGATAATAAGTTTTTTGAACCCCGGATATCCGGATCCGTGTATATATATATATATGTATAATAGATATGAGCCCATTAGCTTTGATTATTCATGCAATCATATTTAGATAAGCCCAATAAATTTAAGAAATAAAACAAGATAAGCCCAAGAAAACGACACCTTCCTTTTGTCGTCATTTTTCACTAAAACCCTGAATCACTAAATTGCTTTATGTGGAAATTCAAAATTTGTGCTGCAATCTAAGTAATTGTCAATTATCTCCTCGCTACTTTCTTTGTGTTCATAGGCAGATACGATTGCTGAATTCAAAAGTAAAAGAAGAATCTGAATCACGTGAATCTTGTAAACACGTTTATGAGTTTTTTTTTTATTGTTTTTTAGACTTGTTATTTGAAACATTTTGTTATTTGATATTTTGAGGTATCAAACATATTAAAAACTTTTTTTTATTTAATTTGTCTTTTATTCTTAAATTTTTGATATAACTTTTTTTTTGGATCCGGATCCTTGTAAACACGTTTATGAGTTTTTTTTTACTGTTTTTTAGACTTTTTATTTGAAACATTTTGTTATTTGATATTTTGAGGTATCAAACATATTAAAAACTTTTTTTTAAAATTTAATTTGTCTTTTATTCTTAAATTTTTGATATAATTTTTTTTTTTGAATCCGGATCCGGATATCCGCGGATATCCGCGGATATCTCAATATTTAGGCGGATATCCGAAATCCGGATATCCGAAAACTCCGGTTCCGGATCCGGATAGTGAAAACACGGATCCGGGCGGATCCGGATCCGGATCCGGATACCTTAAAAAATCCGGATATCCGGATCCGTCCCAGGGCTACCAATCAAAACCGTAACTGTGTTATATCAACATTTCATAATCAATAGGACACTACCATAAGAGATTTAATGATCATTGCAGATAAGAGGTTAGATAATCTTCACGTGCAATTAAAAGCCTTAAATGTTACCAGTTCACTAGGTGTTCTATCTAGTACCATAAGATATTATCCTACCTAACAATAGATAGCTCACAAGCAACATTTAACTAAATTCATCAAATTCACTTTAAAAAACTTTTACTAAAATTACCAATTATTGATAAACTTTTCACTAATTCTTCATAGATTTTCTTGGGAAAATACATAAACAATATAGATAACCACACATTAAACAACCTAAGTTGGGAATCAAGCAATTCCACAACTAAGCATCAGTTTCACTGCAAATTGGCAGAGATGCAACAGTCTCTTATCTCTCTATCTCTCTATCTCTCTGTCCTATTTGTGATGTCTCTGTCGGTCCCCATGTCATAAAACGAAGGCAAAAATGGAGGCAACACAAAATCAATACTACTGTCAAATACTCAAAAAATACATTTTCTCCATAAAGATGCCACCTAATTGCTCATCACCGACTTAGCTGGAAAAATAGAGATCTTGTGGTTATATCTTAACTAACACATTCAGAGAACAGGCAACCATTTCCCATAAAATCTTACAATATCTTATTGAAGAGTGGGAAGTAAGATAAGAGATTGTGGACCTTAACTAGTTAAAGTGTGTTATGTACCAACACCATGTGTCTCTGCGTGGTTTACATTTTGACAACCCGGACGTCGCTCTGGCCAAAGGCGGTTCCACAGCCTGGACATTTCCGATGTCGGATCTCCAAGCTTCGTTGGATGCATTGCTTGCAGAAGAGATGATAACATTTCACAATTACCACCTGCACAAATATTTGTTTGAATGAAAAAAGGTTGTTGGTTGATATGCGCTCAAAATGATTCTTGATGATGCGCTTATGATATTGAATATTGATGATGATTACGACAGTGATAAGACTTGAGAGAGGATTAGCCAATTACTATGTCTGCCTTGATGGTGAGGTATAGGATTATTATGCGAATTATTACCTCTTTAGGCCGATCAAAACAAACGCCACACTTGAGAATGTTTTTGCAATTCTTGACTTCTTCCTGAAGTCTCAGTATTGCAGCTTCTACACTTTCAGAACCCAACTCTTCAAGCTCCTTATTCAACTCCATCAGCTCTTCCTCAAGCTTCTTCTTCTCACTCCTGTTCAGTAGATAAAAATTATACCAATCTGCCAATATATCGTTATCGAGTTCAAACAAGAGAGATGTTCCATCACCACCTTTCATCATCCAATTCGAGTTTGATGTCGTTTGTCCTCCTGCTGATCTGTTCATATTCCTTCTCGGATGAAGAAACAGCCGATTTGATCCACCTGAATTCCTTTTCAGCATCAGCTAATTCCCATTTGGTGGTTTCCAGACTGAGGACGAGGTGACGATCTTCTTGAATCAATTTATAAGCGTCAGAGAAACAGCCTTTCATCTGCGAATGTAACACCATTAGTAAAAGACAGGAGTTTTAGAGAGTCGCAACAACGAGACGAGAGAAAGTTTCTAACCTGTTCCTCACTATGTGCAATCCTTGCTTTTAGAGTCTCTACTGATGCACTAACTTGTTGGAGCTGCTTTTCCATCACTTGCTTCTCAGATAAGTGAGTGTTGTAAGCATTCTTTGTCTTGACACTCTCGGAAACAAGCTGCATCATAGCTCAATTAAATAATCTAAAACTGATGCATTCAAAGGCTAGATAGAGTTACGTCAAAGATTGGCATTGAGAAAAGAGCAAAACGAGAAGAAAAAAAAAACGCAACTTCAATATCGAAATGTTCTATCTACAATAAAACCTACCTTGATATTATAATCATCCCGCTCAGCCACCTGCTGCAACAAGTGCTGGTTCTGGGTTTGCATGTCTTCATAGGCTTGACCGACAGTCTAGGAAAAACAAAGTATCAAGGATACGTATGAGCAAATTAGAGTTTTATATTTAATACCCTCCATAAAAACACCAATATGAGAAAGAACGAGCAGAAAAATGATCGTAGAGTACCTCCATTTCAGCAATCAATGCCTCCGCCTCCTGCTCTTTAACTTTAATACCTTCCTTAAGTTCCAAAACCTCCCTGCAAATGTTTAACCCTGATTAATAACCCCTAAAACGGTGACAAGGATGAATTGCATAACCTTTAACTGTGGTAACATGAGAGAGCGTACCTCTCAGAACGATCTACCTGAGTCCTCAATACAGAAATTTCAGCCTTTGCGGTAGCAAGCCTTACTTGGCAAGCAGTTTCAGTCTCATTAGCCGCTTTTACTCTCAGTTCAAGAAAGTGTTCATCTAAAATTTTTTTCAGCTCTTCAGCCTGAGCATTAGCTTTCCGTTGTGATTCCTTGATTTCTGCCAATCCTCTGAATTCGGAAAGCTCATATCTCAAATTTTCAGCCAAAAAAGGAAGCGATCACTGAATAACAATATACTAAAACGGTCATATACCTTTCATCATTACACTCACGAGTACAGATGCTCGCCAGATGTTGCAACTCTAATTTTTCTTTCAGCAGTTTCTCAATCTGCAATTTTACAATAGACCATTGAGACTCTTGCAGCTACATTTTCTGGTGTTTTAGTATCCATGAATTACTAATACATGGCTGAAGAAAAAAACAACTACGCATGCTGATAAGTTAAGTGCCTCAGAAACGTTTGGAGTGAGCCTATCATCCTGATCGAGTTACCAATCATGGCAACTATGAATTCCATAAGAAGAAATCATCAGCCATGATAGGCATGTATATGGAGCAAAAAGGCATATGGTAACTAAGGAATTAAAAGAGAGAAAGAAAAATGGGAGAAGATGGTTTAGCGACATGAAAACTTACTAGAGCCTTGAGAGATTTAATTTCCGCCATCTGCTCAGCACATTTATCCTCTAAACCCTTCTGTTCGTCTGCCTTTGTTAGCAGGAGAAAATCAATATTTCAGTGAGCAGTCCACTAAATTAGTCCAATACAAAAGGAAAAACATAGTAGTCGCAAAGCATTTATATATACAAATGAAAGAAATTCCACATTTGTATTTCAATGTTATACCGCTTAACATTGCATAGAAAGGTTCTAAATTAGTCAAATCCTTTCGCATTGACAAGAGAAGCACAACACAGTCAAAATAGAATAAACTCACAGGCAACAAAATCTTATCAATTCTCCTCATCCTTATCAGCATTCAAAGCATAGAAAAGAACAGCCTATGTCACATTATTGATTGGGTAACCTGTTCCTTACTAGTAATTCATGCAGTTAATTAGTCCATCCACACAACATATAAATGAAACAAAGTTGATAGCATTTAGGAAAAACAGAGAAATATTATACCGAATATAATCTTTAAAGCTGTGGTTGCGTTCAAACCTTGTTACTTAACGAAACTCTCAGCGCCTGAGCTTGTTCACGCAGGTCAAGAGCATCCTGTGCAGTGTCCTTCCACCGCTTCAACTGCGCTTCCATCATTTCCATCTCCTTGGATAAGGTTGATGCCATTGCAATAAATTCCCTTTTAATATCTTGCCGCTCTGGAACATGAAATTGTTTTTCAGAGCAGGAATTTAAAATGTTACACAGGCAATGAGTACTGAAATGGAGTGACCATCACCAGAGTCTTGAATAGCTTCTTCTGTTTCAAGCTCTAATCCATTCTTTTCAACTATACAGCTCTGCAACTTCTTTTCCAGCACTTCTATTCTAGGACCACCAGTGGTCATCTTCTGTTTAGCTGCCTCCAGGGATTCTGCCCTTAGATTTAGTTCCTTCTCCCGTCTCATTACAAAGGACCTTTCAGCCTGAGGCAGGGGTTAGACAAGGATCAGCGAAAAAATCACGACTTACAAGAAAGAGAAACACCGGCGGATTAATTAAAAAAAGCTTACCTGAACAGCCTCAGTCAAAATTTTGTACCGGTCCAGCTCACAATTCCAGTGATGAAGTTGATCATTGATCAAATTATAAAGTCTAGACGAGTATATATACTGGTCATCCTTTAGTTCATTCTACATCCATTAAGCGAAACATGTCATTGTCAACTGCTATTCTTTCTCGTATAAATATATTTTTTACCCAGATTTTGTAATTATACCTCAATATCTTGACATTGTCTTGACAGGGAAAGATTATACTCTTGTGCAGCTTGAAGCTCAGACAGACGACCTTCCGCCACTATCTAGAGTAATATTTCAAACCACTACTGAGCTTAACGTGAAGAAGGAAAAAAAAAATGAAAACATGAACCACTCTATCAGAGAGATAGTTACCTTTATTTCATCAATTGAGTCCTTCAGTTCACGCAACTTCGTTTTATCTACAGGCTTCTCAGGAGAGAGGCTTCCATTAGCTATTGCTGGTGATGTTACATGACCGTCACATGCAGCATCCTTCTGCATTTTCAGGTTTATCAATTTTCTTCTGTTTTCTTCGAGCTCAGCCTTGATCTCTTCCAATTCACCTTCAATAATCAAAGATAATCCATACTCAGCGTAAACTCTTATATTCCGGCTCCAGAGTGCAAACGGGCAAAAGTGCCACGCTTATACAAACAAACAGCAGATTCTCTCATGTCGTCTAGAATTATGTCTAACCTTTGAGGTGTTTAAGCTCGGATTGATCTGTTGAATGGCTGCTAATATACGCCTGGATCTGGTCGGCGTGTTTTTTGTGCCTCGCATGTAAAGCATCAATCATCTCACGCAAGTTATTGGCCTCCTCTCTCATTAGATCGTTTATGTTAGACAACTGGATTGTGGCATCTGGAAAAAAAAAAATCCGTGAATTGTCTATAGCTGTTAAAACAAAACGAATCTATAATTGGCACACCAACCAACCTTCTGCCGATTTCACAGGATGTAAATTTTGTGATATGCTTTCAGCTTTCGCCCTTTGAGTAGCAATAGTATTTTCAAAGACTCCCATCAACTCCATTGTAGAGGAATGACGCAGCGCAAGAGCTTCTCCAACCTTTTTTACTACCTCATCACTATTACTAGTACCTATGGAATCTACTTGCAGAAGTCTACACAGAAACGTTTCGTCAGCAGCGCATGGCGGAACAGAACCTAGACAAAAATTAAGACAGGCTACTTAATCATCTATTATTATACCTAAAGAACAAGAGAGAGCTCTTATTAATAATACCTCGCTTTTTCTCTGCAACGTCCAAGTATTTCAGAGCCTCTTGATTTGCCCCAGCACGAACTCCAAGCAAGACCAGATCATCTACCAACTAAACCGTCCAAATGCACAAAATTTAACCACAGATCCTCTGAATTAAACGTTCAACAAACACAGCAACCTGAAAAAAAAAAGAAAAAAAAAACCGACACCAAGTAATTTGTGACCTGGTTCCAAAGGCGGTTAACTGAGATAAGCTGGTCATCATAGGAGGATTGGTTGATATGCAACTCTTGGATCTTGGTCTCAACATCGTACAGATGTTTCTTCTGCAGGTCCAATTGTTGGACCAGTTTCTGATTCTGTAACTGTAGAACGGTGGCATCGACCTGAAAGACCTCACAAGTAAACAACATGCAGCCACAAAAGATACTCACTCTCGCATACTCCTTAATTCCATCAAATTCTCCAAAACCAAACAAATTCTCAGTAGAATGAACTTACGCTCTTGGCGATAGGGCGAGAAGGTGAAGAGCTACGGGCCATGGCAGTCGGAGAAACGGAGTCCAGAAGATGAGGTTTCTTCTGCATCGGCTCGTCCGATTCCTGGTTCTCCATCACACTCCAAAACTGTCAGAAAACCCTAAATCGATATAATCTTTCCTTCAGAAAGAGACTCTGAAATTCATTTAAAGAAAATTTCTGTCTCGTTCACACGGAATAGCGCTGAATTGGGTTCCACGGGCGGAGGAGGTTTCGCCGGAGAATCAATCTTCCGAGGTTTCTAGTCGACAAAACGGTGTCGTCAGGTTCAGTACGTGATTGTAAGCCCAATAGCTTATTGGGCCTACGCTACATGGCCAACTCCCAAAAAAAAACGTATATTGAATTAAAAACTGGATCGATACCAAAAATAAATATTTTTGGCGCCATGCAAAACTAAAAAACAAATGGATTTTATGTTGAGATACTTTCATAACTTTTTCTCATTGGATAGAATACTACAGTAACATTAATATTCATCACTCACTTTTGAATGGACAAAACTCTTTTTGCTGAGTCTGACGAATGACATTCGATTCCAAGTATTGTTGTTCTTCATCATCTTGTTTTCTTCTGTACGTTTTCACCGTAAACACGATCGAGATCCATCACATATATTACCACAGCAAATAATTGTATCTTTATAAAGCAAAAAAAATTCAATGGTGACCACTGACCAAAATGATTTATCTATGTGAAGAGCTATATCTACTAACTCGGTCGGTGCAACGATATTTTTCTTCTGTCGCATTGTGAATAAAACATCCGCTGGAGGTCAAATTCGGTGTGTAAAGCATGTATGTAATCTGTCATTGAGAGGCTATGTTTGAAGATCTCACGCAAAACTTAAGAGTATTATATGTTTTAATGTTGGTTTTCAAAATTTCTTGGATCCAGTATATTTTATCTAGCAAATAGAATATTATATTTATGTTTTTCTTGTTCAAAATTTAACCGCAACTATTTGAGGATGTAGTCAGTAAGGTTGATCCTTTTTTTTTTTTTTTGAGGTATATTGATGAGAGACAAGTTGTGGATATGACCCGATCAGAGTTCCCTTTTGGCAATGGCAAGTCTCTTCAGCAAGCTTTGCTTATTTGCAATTGGTCTCCGCTGGTGATCACTTATCCTGTTATGAGAAGATGAATAACACAGAGGTTGAGAACTTGAGAGTATGAAAGTCTAATATGTTAGTAAGGTTGTGTTAGTATTATTGGTTTTCGTTTCTCAAACTCTCTCTATCCTTTTTTATTCAATCGATAACCTAAGTTCTGCATCTCAATTGAAAGAGATCAGATTGAAAAAACTGATAAGAGTTTTTATATGTTTGTTTTTGTTAATTAAGTAATATATCTCCACTCTCCATTCTATCTTTTATATGTGGTGTTTACATTAGTTATCATAATTAATTAAAAATCAACCAATAATATAAAAAAATCGACATAATACATATATGATATATTAAATATATAATGAGTACTGACTCTGCATATAATTTTTAAAAAGAAAACAAAATAAAATAAATAAATACTTCTTACATAATGGAACAAAAGAAATTCTAAGAGTATTATATGTTTAATAGGTCCCAAAAATAGACCTACTAAGCTATTTAACTTTTTGTTTGGGGTCAAAACTCAACTATTTAACTATAATGTGAAATGTTTGCGATTTTCTGTGATGACTTACGACAACTCACAAGTCAATGCTTCTAGACTAACATTCAAAAGTAAAGATGAAATTTATATTAATCATAGCTTGTTGAAAAATTAAGGCCACATTACTTGATACAGGCATATAATTTGATTTATAAGAAATCGAAATCAAAACTTATATATATATATATATATGTATGATATTCAAATGAAAAGTAGATATTCTATATGCGAACGGACCACTTACAGTAATTATTGTGTCCAGTACTCCAGCAAGTGTGTTTTTCTTACGTGTATCTCACGGAAAGAGACATTAAAGAGGAATTTGTGTCTCTTAAACATATTCCTTATGCTTTAATAAATTTTGCTTTACGTTAGTCCACAGTTTTTTTTGGCCGAAGACTAGCTAAAATTTCCAATTTTGATGGACGAAGAAGAATATATAAAAACGTACGGAATGGAGTAAACGAGGGACCCACGGCAACGAAAAGTCGTGGGATGGGTAAAAGGACTAGGCCCACACGTAATGGGCTTTCTGATGAAGTCAGGCACGCCTCTGCAATCTGCATACATACACTGTAGTATGTGTGTGTTTTCTAAGAAATTAGACCAAAATCTTTTTTTCCCACTTCGTCGTTGTTTTTCCCACAGACGCACCAGTTACAAACTGCCACGTTGCTGGTAGGTAAACGACGACAAATCCATTAACTGTCTTTCGCTAATAAATACTCTTAAGAGTAGTTTAAATCAAATTCAAGGGTTCATATAATTCGACGGAAAGTCTTAACAATGGGATTAAAATTTCGTTACATTGAAAAAGGAATGGAACGGAAACAACTTCTACTATATCAAAAGAGGAACCTTTTTTAAAACAAACCTTTAGTCATGTATTATATTACATTTTCTGCCATTGTCTTTCTTTGTTTTTTTAAGATTTTTATTAAGGGTAATTTTGTCATTAACATATCAATTGTAATGTACGGTTAAGATTAGAAGTTGAGATCAACGGTTTAGATTTGAAGTTGAGATAAACATTTATCATTAAAACTTTTTTTTTGGTAATGATAAAATTCAGAGTATCTCTATTAAATATGTATCCAAACAATATAAAATAATGGGTCTCACTTTCCTTATTAATTAAAAACGAAAATTAAATAAAATCATACATATTAAATTATTAAATCAAATAATAAATATAAATAAATAATATAACACATCAATTGTTTTTATAAATTACAAAATCAAAATAAATAAATATGTTTTTGAACATACTTCAATTATTAATAAATAAAAACATACATAAATAATTCAAATATAATATTAATAAAATATAATTTATAAAATATAAACTTTTAACTTGGAAAATTAAAATTCTTAAATTAGATTGATATATTTTAACTTGATAAAATGAAAATATTAAAACTAAGTCTATATATTATATTATTCAATTATATAGTGAGACAAGTTATTTTTTTAAAAATATATTAAAAGAGGGTTTTTATAGTTTCTATTAATAAAATATTTAAATAACAATAATATGGGTTAAGATATTTAATTGATCTTCTATGACATTAAAAATAACTAATAAATTAACGGATTAGCATATATATTTTTTATAAATGTGAAATTACATTCAAATATATATATAATGGGCCTGTCAATTTTTTCAAACTATAATATTCATATATTAAAATAATTAAAAATATATATATATAAATCGATGATATATTATATAATCATACTATAAATATGAAATTAATATAAATTATATATTATTAAAGTCAATTCAAAATAAAATTAGCAACACTTCTCAAATTATGACTTACACAAATATATCTTTATCAAAAATAGAAAATATAAAAACAAAAATCAACAATAAATATTATCCGCTCTTAGCATATATTAAAACTATATTAAATATTTACAATTCAAAAAACAATATTCGAAACGAATTTTTAAAATTAATTATATTCTGATTTCCATAACAGAACTTTACAAAAATATCTGATTACAATATATTTAATATCAGAGATTCTGTAGTTAAATCAAATTTATTGATTAGATATCAATATTATGAAAATAATTTTACCAACCACAATTCAAAAAAAAATATTAGAAACAATTTAATTAACTAATTACATTTTAATCTATAAAATTATATTCTTTCTAAATTAGAAAAAAAATTGCATTAAAGAATATCCAAATTTGTGTAAACATAAAGACATAATAATTGATTAACTTACTATTAAATTAAATTATATGTTTGTGATATTAAAGATAGTTTTCTAAATTATAAAACTATATAATTATAATTTATATGTTTCCGGAAAACAAAAGCAATTCTATTTCAGCAAGCAAACATTACATATAATTATTCATTTTTTGTTTTTTATCTATTTCACATTGTAAACCTACTCTTTTTTTTGGACAACAGATTTTTTTTTTTTAACACTGCAAATGTTCGATTGAGGAAAAACCGGGAAAACCCCGGAGAGAGGAAGTACAAAACCCAGATAAAGGGAAAACAGATTATACTATAAACTAAGCGTCCAATGGACTTGGGAAGATACAACCGGAGTCATGCTCAACGGCTAGACGAGTAAAGAACAGCAGTACAATAACATAAAAGATAGACGCATTAAGAGGCGAGACTTGCTCAGCAGCGTAAAGAAACTCATAGAGAAACTTCACCTGTAACCCGAAAGCAGATGCTCTAAAAAGCAACAGATAGTCGAAATGATAATCGACGTTGATACGTCCAAGTGGTTGGACTTGAGAACGGACTTGAACCACCGTTGTTGGATGTCGAACCTACTTTCTTTCTCTAAATTTCTAATCAAGCCATAAAAAAAAACTCACAAAATAATTCACACCACAACTTTATGTAATTGTTTACTTTTAATAGTTTTATATATTATAATTATATCACAAAAATTTATAAATTCATAAATTTATATATTTAATTAAAAAAAGATTATTCATATCCCGCGCGCCGACGCGCGGGTACGAGTCTAGTTTTCGAAGTAAACAAGGGAAAGGGAATAAAGCAAAAGCGTAAACGAAATTGACACCCATAATGTTTATGATGCCGACTACAGAAAAAGAGGGTGAAATATTGATACCATGAATTTATAAATGATTCAAAATTTCGAGAAAGTTGTAAGTAAATATCCTTAAATAAAATAATTATTAGGCAAAGTCTAAAAATTATACCAAGTTTTAGATTGTTTTTTTTTTCTTTTTTTTCAAGTTTTAGATTGTTGTACTATAAAAGTACAGTGATTATAAACCACCACGTCTAGCCAATTGGAATTATGCATAAAACTTCAAATAGCTTGACTACGACGAACTATCGATCAATAAACTATGACAAATTCAAATTTCAAAAAAAAAAGAAGAAAAACTATGACAAACTTTCTCGAGGAAAAAACTATGATACTACCAAGTTGAACCAGAAAGCAAAACACTATAATTGATTTTTCTGATTCTGTTTTGAAAAATCGAAAAAAAGAGAGGAAAAAAGCTCTTGGAGTATGACTTGACCGTAAATCATACGACTCCATGACGCAATGATTATGATAGCTAGGAGCTACTACCTCCTCATGCGCATCACACATGAATACACATCAACCTCCACCACTTATTTAATAAATTATAGTACATGTTTGTAATCAGAAATGAAAAAAAAAATTCTCCCATTTCCTAGTCAATGTTCTTTAACAAATCCACAAATCAACGAATCCAAAAAATAAATAATATAATATCATTTCCTCTAAGCTCTAGAAACGTGTCTGAAACTCAACATACTATAAATAACATCACACACCCTCCTGATTTTCATACATCATTCATAACAAACCATTCATTACAACACCAACAAACAAACACATGGCTAAGCTCATTTTCTTCCTCGCTGTCCAAATCCTCCTCATCGCCGTCGTTTCTTCCGCCGGAGACGATGGAGAAAACTTCGCCAGAACCATAGATCGGAAACTCCTCGGCCTCCACAAGAAAGAGAAACTAACCCATTTCAAAGTCTACTGGCACGACGTCTTAAGCGGTGCAAACCCAACCTCCATCATGATCCAGCCACCGGTTACAAACTCTTCCTACTTCGGAGCAATCTCCATGATCGACAACGCCTTGACGGCAGAAGTTCCGATGAACTCAACTGTGTTGGGCCAGGCCCAAGGATTTTACGCCGGAGCGGCCCAGAAGGAGTTGGGTTTTCTAATGGCGATGAATTTTGCTTTTAAGACAGGGAAGTACAACGGAAGCACGATCACGATTCTTGGTCGGAACACGGCGATGTCGGAGGTCAGAGAAATGCCTATCGTCGGAGGAAGTGGGCTTTTCCGATTTGCCAGAGGCTATGTCGAGGCTCGAACAAAGTGGCTTAACTTCAAGAACGGCGATGCTACTGTTGAGTATAGTTGTTATGTCTTGCATTATTGATGCTCATGATGTTTTTGTCGTACTTTATATATTTAATTTGACGACGTAATAATGAAACAGATTATTATATCTATGGTTTTGTTTAAAACCTTTCTTTTTGCATTTGGCTTATGGTGTGTGTGGTGGATTTGTGGTAGTAGTTTTGTCGTTTGTTAAATTAATAATATTTACAATTGTTTTCTTTCAACAAGGAGATCTTGATGACATATATAGTCTTTTAATGTATGTTGCTTATAGTTTTGGACAGACACCTAGACGTGGTCGGGACAAAGAATTCGAAGGACACGTTAATTACTTTGACAACTAAGCGAAATAAGACATCATGTTACTACTTTAATCGCATTTATTTTTGGTAGTTAATTCGTCTAATGCAACCGCTAAACAGTTATTTATCCACCGGTTGTAATCGGGTTTGTGATAATATTTCTTGATTATTGGAAAGACTTTTAACTCGATGAAGTGACTTTGCCTTGCAAGAAACATCCGTCTTCTTCACATAAAGCATATTTATTTCTGATGTTGACAAAAAAGCAAATTTATTTCTCTAAATCACATTGTAACTTATCACACGCACCAATTTTATACGAAAAAACAAGAACAGATGCTTGCTTGTGTGTAATTGGAAAACTTGTAACAAAAATAAGGGGA
Organism: Isatis tinctoria; assembly: GCA_010577795.1. Lineage (NCBI taxonomy): Eukaryota > Viridiplantae > Streptophyta > Magnoliopsida > Brassicales > Brassicaceae > Isatis > Isatis tinctoria. Next base: position 37,112,972 of record CM021244.1, on the reverse strand, counting down.
AGAAAACTTACAACCAATATATATACTCTTCTTCATCCCTTTAAATCCATTTATTTTCTTCGTTGCAAAACAATAAGAAAAATGACTCCGTGGACCGAAATATTGACGAAAGCCGCCATGTTTGTCATAATCCAAGCTCTGGCGTTTCTGATAATCTCCACTTCTTCCGACATATTCTCCTCCAAGAAGAAGACGAAGAGATCTTTTAGCTTCAAACTCTCTCGTTCCATCAGCATTTCCCATCTTTTAGCTTTGATCTCCGATGATGTCTCCCATCCCGAAGAAGAAGAAGCTTCTTCTCTCGTCTCATAAATGCTCAGTTGATTTCTATTTTTATGAACATTGCTTTGTTTTTCTTTTTTTCTTTTTTAAATGAAATTTGACTTGCACACTGATACAAAAATTCGAAAGCCGCTTTTGACAATGTTGTCTATCTAAAGAAGATCTGATGATATGTGTGTAGGAATTATTAAACTCAACACTATTTACTCACGGTAAAGATCAGACATTCCACTGAGAACTAGAGTATAATCTTGCCAGCAACATTGCACTGATCGAATTGCTGATAACCATATGAATTGTATATAACACGAAAAGACAGCTAAGTACGGCAAGAAATTATCCAGAGTTTGAGCATAAAACCTGTCCTAAATTCAGGACATTTAGATTCGATAAGAGAAGAAAAGTACGATACAGCCCGAGTTTTGTTTCCATAACTTTCTCCTCCTGGTAACTTGTTTGTAAGATGAAATACTGTCATAAAGGCATCGAAATACCTGCAATGTCAGATTAAAAAAAAATGTCAGCTTTTAGATGCACTGAGCTAGACAACAAGTCGATATTAAAATATAGCCTGGTTAGAAATATTGAACGAGACCTAGTAGTCATCAAACTAAACCGGCTGCTACATGTAAGCCATAAGCACACACAAAGATAACAGTTTGAATCAGCACAAGTAGGCTTTTCATGACAAGTAAGAAGCCTAGTAAACATGAAACTAAAGCTCCTTCCTACTACATGTAAACCATAAGCACGCACAAAGACAACAGTTTCAATCACCACAAGTAGGCTTTTCATGACAAGTAAGAAATCTAGTAATCATGAAACTAAAGCTCCTAACTACAAGTAAACAATAAGCACACGCAAACACAAGAATTCCAATCACCACAAATAGACTTTTCATGACAAGTAAGAAACCAAAAATGTAAAAGTAGGCAATAGCTATCCTTTGGTAAAGCTAAAAGCATGGATGATAGGAGCCAAGTTCATGAGATTCACAAATTGGTTGGAAAAAAAGCAGATAGTATGCAAAGCTAATATAGTCAATCAGGCTCCGGTTACCGCTATATTAATCAGCTAAAATAATAGCATCATACAGTCTCAACATCAAGAAACAACAGAATGTGAACCTTTCTTGATATCAGGAACAAAATGTAAAAGGTCCTCATTCTTCAGTCCAAAAGAAACCGAATGATATTCAGCTAAATTCTTAAATGCAGTTGGAATCTAAACAGAGAGAGAGAGAGGGGGAAAAAAAAAGACTGACCTTGAGGAACTAAACCCCAGCTCTTGGATTCAACAGACAAACTTGACACTAATCTGGATGATGCTATAGCACTGTGTAGAGGAAACAGCGATACACAGCTACTCAACTCCACAGGCAATCTGTTAAAATCATCACATTTTAAAATCAGCTCCAAAATCGTAAATTGCAGAGTTTTTGCAGCTGGTTTCAGATTGTGACCACCCAAAATAATCGAAACCAATGTCACTAATTCGAGGGTTCACTTGATGCTCACATCAACACATTTCCAGAAAGTTGACCCATTTCTAGTAATACCAGCAACAAAACTAAAGAAAGAAAGCTGATTTATTGCGTCAAAATCAAAAGCAAAAAACACCGATTATTACGATTGGAAGAAGAAAATAAGATAATATCTTAAAAAGGAAGAAGATCGATTTTCACCATCAACACTGACCTAAAAGCTCGATTGGTACGGGAAGTCGCTGAGGATGGTAGTGAAGATTTAATTGGAGAGGGTATGGACGAGACGTGGACATTCGACTTGCTAAGCTTTTGGGTTAGAGAATGTATCTTAGATGATAATCTGCAGACTTTAGAGGACGCCATCGGAAGATTGCGATCGAACATTTTCAGGGTTTAAGATGGTTTTTCTCTGTTTCTGCGGATATTTCCGGGTCGGGTCAAACCAATGGATGGATTATCCAAAATAGGGAAGATTAAGTAAACGACATCGTATCAATTTGGAAATTCATTGTTACCGTTTACTTGCTGACGTGGCTATTTCTTCTCGGGTTCACTCCGAGTCTTGTGAGTTGTATGACTCGTTAAGTCGCAGTGTGGCTGGCTAACTAGCCGTTAGAAACGTTTAAACGGTAAAATCTACAACGGTAACTTAGACTTCAAAATCAAACGGCTACATTTCAAAACCCAATTCTATAAATAATGGGTTGCTGCAAAGACAGTAATCTCATACGCTTTTAGTTTTCACTCAAAAAATTCTTATATAGGCTTTGATGTTTTGGTCTTTAACATAATTTCCAGTGTAGTGGAATTTTTGTGGTTTCTGAAACAGTTTCTTTTTCTTATTCTTTTTCACCAAAAAAGCTAAGGGCTTAACATTTCACATGTGATATACACTTTAGATTTTCCAAAATACGAAATTCTCTCTATTGATTCTCTTACTCTGATTTGTCATTCGATGCATCTTAATTGTCTTAAGGTTTCCCTAAATTGTCTGAAGGTTTCTCTCTATACGTTTTGGCTTTTTTTGTCTTTCCTACTTAGTATACATCATGTGTCGTTGAACATGATGTCGTTGAACTTTTTAAGCTATGTGGTTTTGATTATATTTGTTATTGATCTCAGAGCTATGTCTTTAAAATTTAATTATTATATTTTCCAGCATGATCTGTCATTTTTTATTGCGGTAAATTATAAGCTCGTGCTTGTTCTAATCTGATATAGAACCGTGTGCGGCTGTAAAGGTGAAAGTAGGGAATGAGCGTGTATAGTTGTGATGGTTGAAGAAGCTCGGACGACAACAGCAATGGCTAACCAGTTCAGCTGCGGAGACTTTGGTGGAACAAAAATGGATATCTTTCTGGGGAATAAAGCGCGCAAATATGAAAATGTAAGTATTGTATTTACATATTCAACTATAGTTTGGAGATGTCTATGTTTATTGTAAAACTGTTGTAATAGTCGAATCACTTGAACCATGCCCCGGAGGATAACCGGTAAAACGAACGCATCTACGTTAGCGTTTGTATTTCCATTGTCAAGATGGGAATATGTGAACACAAAGCAGAGAATCAATTGAAAAGAGGTAAGATTTGATGTGGGTTTTTGTCCGACTACAAATTGGCAAGGCCCATAGTGACGAACTCTATTTGATATGTGAAAATTTGCTCATTTGTTGAGGTTTAGAAAGATTGACAAAACTAGTAGCTTGAATTATCAAGTCTGTTTTATTCACAAATGCACAATTCATTCATTTGATCATTAAATACCAACGATGGAAAGAAATGATGAAACAGCTCCAGGAAAATCTTTAAAAGTTGAGATTGCTTAACGTTGTTTAGCAAAACGAAGTTGTACACATAAGATAAGACAAAACAAGGTTCGAGAATATGAGACAGTAGACCGCCTTGGGGTGTAGTGAGCAAGCATACTATATCCTGAATTAAAGTAATACTATATCCTGAATTAATTAAATGTGGCACACGCGTACTTTATAATTTTATATTGATCACTCTAGATTTTATATGGTTCTGTAATCCTTCGAAAACTAAAATTTTGTTTTTTACTTTGTAAATTTGAGTATAATACCGGCGATTACCACAAAACTTAATTTGTAATTGTCGTGTTCAATGGCATGGCACATTTCTCAAGCAGACAACCGCCAATAAAGAGCTGTCGTGCCCGATTATTTTTTTGTAAGATATACTATTGTTTATATAATGTATATTTTCTTCATTTAATAAGCTTTATCAAAGAAGTGTGACAAGACGAGACTGATAACAGCCGTAAACTATTCAACATCCGGAGGTGTCTCACTGGTCGGAGAAACGCAGCGTATTATGGTCCTCTGATAGTAACAGGTCTATCAATGACACAATACATAAATTCAATTATCTCTCTTTTTTTCTTAAACCCATCAAAAACCTCTACTGGCGCTTATTGAAACATAAAATTGGATCAGACGACAAGTGACAGAAATTAGTCAAGTAATGTAATTGTCTTGCTTTCTTATAAAATAACTTGTACCATTTGTCCTTGGCGACTTTAAACTAGAAGTTGAATAACTAGAAGTTGAATGACCAAGTGTGATTGCTACTTTATAGTTTAACATTTTTTGTATTTCATTGACATGTAATGATGTAATATGATTGTTCTAAAATAAAAATTATAGAAAAGTAATTATGAAATTCACCTTATGTGAAATTATAAATGTTGAACATTTTTTCTTTACTTCTGTGAGGTTTTGTTAACTCCAATTATAAAAGAAATTAAAACGCAGTCGCGTAAGTAAAGCATACAGTTTAGTATATCGTGGATACGAGGTGGTTTTAGCCTTTCTTCTTCTTTTTTTTTGAACAAAGTTTTAGCCATCTATAAGTTTTAAAAGAAGAAAGTCTCTTTTCCTCTAAATAATAAAGGCGGAAAAGTTAAAGAGCTCAACTTTGGCAGAGATAATTGAAAGTCGATACGATAGTAAAGATAAGTTTTCTTATTGTCTCTGTTACAATGTAGTAGTACTTGTTTATATAAAAGGGTTAATAACCAAATTGTTATTTTAATTTAACAACCTTATGAAACAAAGGAGCATTGGGAAATGAGAGAACTAAAAGGACCCTTTTAATTAGAAAATTAATTTGTGTTTACTATCACTTAAGTTAACAGTAATGCACACAGTGGTCTCCTATATCAGTGACTGTGTTGACAAATAAAGAACCCTAAAAGCTGATTTCACATTTTCGCGCTTTTCTTCTTGTTTCTATCTGAGCAGCATAAATGCTGCTTCTTCTCTCGATTTTCTACACTGTCTTGTTTCTATCTCTAAAACGTGCTTCTAATGCGAAAAGCAGAAAACACTCAAGTCAGACAAAACATAGCCAAATCAATGCTTCAAGTAAGCTCATATTACTGTTCTGTTTCTTCTGTCTTCTTCTTTCTGATTTCTTGCTAGTTTTCATGGCGGTGAAATATATGAATGCTTAGCTTGGTGAGAAATTTGTTTATTTTAATAATAGATAATAATATCCTTGTGATGCAGCTTGTACATATAATATACACTATGATTGTTGATAATATATAGTAAGTAGTATATGCTTATTTATCCGATTCTTAATGGTTTTTGTGTATGTAAGCCAGTATTTTATTTTGATTTATCGATCTCTTTCCATAACTATATTGTTCTGCCAAATCCACTCTAAAAGATAGTTATTTTGGCAGTTTCTTTAAATTTTCCGTTCTCTTACTGTAGGTGATTATGAAGATTTGGAAGATTCTAAGGAAAGTGGATTGAAGCAGATTCTTTTTTTATTTTTTTGCCCTTTCTCTTGTTGAAAGGGTTAGATCCAAAAGAGCAAGAGGCTTCATTTCTACTGTCTGTTTCTTGAGAAACATTGACTCAGTGATTTGACAAAAAGGAGATAGATTTGAGTGATTGGATAGAGAAGAAAAGTGCATCTCTTTGGATTCTTGGGAGATTTTTAGCCTAAAGATTTCATTTTGATCGAAAGAGTACAAGGAGTTTTGGATTCAAATCGCTCCAAAAAGCTGGTGTGGAATCTCAAAAAAGGGACTCTTTTTGGCTGAGGGTTTTGTGTTTTGTGTTTTGAAATTTATATGATTCATTTAGAAAGGAGCGGTGAGTGAGAGGTCTTGTCATGTCTATAAGTTTTGTATCCATCTGCAACTCAAGCAGTGTGTTTGGCCTTGTCTTGATGTCCAACTGGGCTTAATAATGCAATCAAATCTAGTGGAATCTACACAATCTCAAAGGATCAACTAGAAATCAATCTTTCTTGGGAGAGAGAAGAATCTACAGAATTGTTCTTGCATTTTGAGTCTTAAATGATCAGAGGAAAACAGGAGAAGAGACCAGGTTCCAATGGGACTGAGAAGGTTCTTGTTGCTGTTAAAGCATCTAGGGAGATTTCGAAGACAGCACTGGTTTGGGCTTTGACTCATATTGTTCATCCTGGAGATTGCATAACTCTGGTTGTTGTTGTCACTTCTCACAATGCTGGTACTTTTTTCTTCCTTGGTACTAAATCATGGAGACTCAGTTTGCTCTGTTTGATCCGTAGTCTTATTTGTTTGGTCTTTTATGATGAAATTGTTTAGGTATAAAGCTTTGGACTTTCCCGAGGTTTGCTGGAGATTGCGCAAGTGGTCATCGCAAATCACATACTGATGCAATTCCTGAGATAAAGAGTGATCTAACTGATACTTGTTCACAAATGATTCTCCAGCTTCATGATGTCTATGACCCAAACAAGGTAACTAACTTAGCCCATCATAAAAAATAATGATATTCTGAAACATTAAAAAAGTTGTTCTCATGTTTGTTTCTTTGAAAGGTTAATGTCAGGATTAAGATCGTTTCTGGATCACCATGTGGTGCTGTTGCGTCCGAGGCCAAGGAATCACAAGCAAATTGGGTAGTTCTGGATAAGTAAGTATATATAATCTTTTAATCTCATTCTTCAATTATTTAGTATATACTCTCTTTGTGTGGTTGTTGAACTGTTCTTTTACAGGCACCTTAAGCACGAAGAGAAACGGTGCATAGATGAGCTACAATGTAACATTGTGGCGATAAAGCGTTCTCAGGCAAAAGTTCTGCGGTTAAACTTGGTCGGGTCACCAACAAAGGATGCAGTGAAAGAGTGTGCTTTACCAACTGAACCAGGATTGGCATCTGAAAAGAACAAAAACCGGACGTTAGATTCAGTTAGAGCCGTAGTTACAACTCCTATGAGTAGTCCTGAGGTTGGCACACCATTTACACGTACAGAAGCTGGGACTTCATCAGTGGCTAGCTCTGACCTCGGAACATCATCGCCCATTTTCACAGTGGAAGTGAAAAAGGATGAAGCTTTGGTCATCAAAGAGAATGATTCCGGTTCTGATTCGGAGAGCGAAAACCTGTCTGTATCTTCGACGAGTATGAGATTCCAGCCTTGGATATCAGAATATCTTGGTACTCATCGCCTCTCCTTGCAGGAATCTGAGGAAAGTCTACTGAAAAGTGATGATAATGTTGCTCAAGTATCTACTAAAATGGCTTTGCTTGAGTTTGGTGGAGGAGAAACCAATATTTCAGGTCGAAGGAGTGACTTGGAGGAGTTTAATGGAAACCTAAGAGAAGCAATTTCGCTATCACGAAATGCTCCTCCTGTTTCGCCTCCTCTCTGCTCTATCTGCCAGCATAAAGCGCCAGTATTTGGAAAACCGCCGAGGTTTTTCTCCTACAGAGAGTTGGAACTTGCAACAAATGGGTTTTCACGATCTAATTTCTTGGCAGAAGGAGGATTTGGATCTGTTCATAGAGGTGTGTTGCCTGGAGGGCAGCTTGTAGCGGTAAAGCAACACAAACTAGCTAGTACTCAAGGAGATGTAGAGTTTTGCTCTGAAGTAGAGGTTTTGAGCTGTGCTCAGCACAGAAACGTTGTTATGTTAATCGGTTTCTGCATCGAAGAAAGCAGAAGACTTTTGGTCTATGAATACATATGCAATGGATCATTAGACTCTCATCTATACGGTAAGTCTTATATATCTAGAGAGTTCAATTTAAGATAAGTTAGCAAACTCTTAACTAGAGCTAACCAAACTTCCGTGAAATGTTCATTCAGGTCGCCATAAGGGTACTTTGGGATGGCCTGCAAGGCAGAAAATAGCGGTTGGTGCGGCTCGAGGTCTTCGATATCTTCATGAAGAGTGTAGAGTGGGCTGCATTGTTCACAGAGACTTGCGGCCTAACAATATACTAATCACTCATGATTTCGAACCACTGGTATATCATAAGCTAGTGGCTACAAGCCTACAACAACAACAAAGTTTTTACACTTTCGTTCCATATATATTTTGGTTGATTCTTGTTTTTTTTACCCTGTTAGGTTGGAGATTTTGGTTTAGCGCGGTGGCAGCCTGATGGAGAGCTCGGTGTAGAAACGCGCGTAATAGGAACTTTCGGGTAAAAAGTTTATAACTCTCTTACTCAATAGTGTTACAATTCCTCATTTACTTACTGTGCTTGGTTTGTTTAGCTATTTAGCTCCAGAGTATACGCAGAGTGGACAAATCACCGAGAAAGCTGATGTTTACTCGTTCGGTGTTGTGCTAATTGAGCTAATCACGGGTCGTAAAGCCATGGATATCTTCAGACCAAAGGGACAACAGTGTTTAACTGAATGGGTAAAAACAAAATCTGTTAAAGTTTCCTTGGCTCATTTAGAGTCTCTTTCTTGTAAAGGAGATGTAAAAGTTTATTGTAAAGCTCATTTTGGGTTTGTGAGCAGGCAAGGTCGCTATTAGAAGAGTATGCGGTTGAAGAGTTGGTCGATCCGAGGCTGGAGAAGAGATACTCAGAAACCGAAATCATTTGTATGATTCATACAGCTTCATTGTGTATACGCAGAGATCCACATTTGCGTCCTCGTATGTCTCAGGTAAAGAAAATCACCATTTTTGAAACATGTTACATTCATTCTTTGAAGTCAAATACATTCTCTCAGTGCGTCTGAATTTTCTTTTTCTATTGTTGAAGGTGTTGCGTTTATTAGAAGGAGATATGGTAGTGAATGAAACTTCAGGGAGGTTTAGTGGAAGGTTATCGATTGAGAGAAGTCAGAGACCAGAACTAAATATGAAGTAGCAAATTCAGAGGATTAAGAGAAAGCAATGTGGAAGAGTTAATTACTTAGATTTGTCTGTATGTTTTGTTGCTCTCTCCTTTTGTATAGTGCGTAGGATCAGTGAGAAGTAAAAGTTGTTATAATGTGGTGATTTACGAGATTTAGTGGGTTTATCCAGAGGGTTTTAGTGTTTGTACTTTGAAATTACCAATTAGAGCGATTGGATTAGGACTAAATCAAGTAATTAACCAGTAATTAACCAACAAAACCACATGATGAAAAGGTAAACAAGGACCAAAAAAGTAAGGAAACATTTGTAGGTAGGTTGTTGACAAAACGAAACAAACGTTTTTAAGTTTCTCAATCACACAAAAAGTCACAGACAGTAACAAACAAAAAAAATGGTTTTGGTTTTTATGAGGAAGGGTATGACGTCAGCCCTGAAGCTTCAGTGGCCGCCGCGAGACATCACCTCGTATGTCCCTATATGATGCAGACAAATCTTCTATATCCCTCTTTAATCTCCTATATCCCTCGTTTAAATGAAAGGACGAAACTACCCTTCTAGATATTTTAAAATCAAAACCCAACGCCCAGTATCACTGGTATTATTGCTACTCGGTACTACCCAGTAATACCCAGTAATACTAGTAATACCCGTACTACTGGTATCACTGCTAGTCGGTATTACCCAGTATTACCGAGTATTACTCGGTATTACCCAGTATTACCGAGAATTACAGGTATCACTGCAACTCGGTATTACCGAGTATTACCCGATATTATCACGCATAGAGGATTCGAACCCTGGGTGCGTGCGGGTGTGCGGAGCTCGGAACCACTGAGCTACCGTGTTTTTCGTTGAACCCTTACCGATTTAATTATATTTAACCTTTAATACCCGAAATTATCTTCATTAAGGGTAATTTTGTCTTCTTACAAGTGAGGGATATTTCAGCATTTATTTTATCCAATAGGGATATATTAGATGATGTCTCGGCCGCCGCAGCTTCCTCGTCGAGGAACAAATTGTCGCTCCTTCTAACCGCCGCGTGGACCAGAACCAGCACGACGGCGGTCAAGAGCGAACCGAGGATGTTCGCCGTCGCGTGGGTGAACAAAAGCATAACGATGGTCAGTACGGAGAGACAGATCAGGACCGTCCGATCGTCGATCTGGTGGCCGAAAACCATGAGAGGCTCGTCGCGGAGGAAGTAGAGGAAGATCCAGAAGACGACCAGGATGGCAAGGACGAGGAGCGAGGTCGGGTGATAGAGAAGGCTGAGGAAGAGGATGAAGAGGACTCCGACGGCGTAATTGGCTCTGAAGTAGACGAGATTCGTCTTGATCCTCGAGATCGCGTCGAAGAAACCGTGAGGGAGAGTCATGGATTCCAACTCGAACATCGATCTCCATGGGCGCCGCGTGGCGAGACCTGCTTTTATACGGTGTTTTACGCGCGAGATGTACTCGAGATCCACCGGCGGAGATGGATGAGACGACGTCGGAATCGCGCCGTAGTTCGTCATTTCATTCACGGGTCTCTGAAATTGGTTAGAGAGAGAGATTGAAGAGCTACAAAAAGAGATTTTGTAAATAAATAAATAATTTATGTATTTGCTGGAAAAAAAAATTATATATTTGCTCAGTCTCTCTATGGATCTTACTAATATTATTTAAAAGAATACTTGGAAAAGTGCTTATAATTACAAAGTAGTGCCATTGATCCTTTAATAAAACATGTTTGGTAACATGGATAAGTTTGAGTAAAAGAGGAAAGAATTATACTTAAATCAAACCGATTTCAAACCATGTATTACCAATGTAACCAGTTTCTTTAATCAAACCGTTTTTTTTTTTTGGACAAAAAATCAAACCGTTTTATTACAAACATTTTTGAGAAATCTCGGACCCTAGGGATTATTAACCAAACCAAATTGAGGAAACTATATAATTTAAACATTATTGATCAATGGATTACTAACCAAACTATATATTATCAGGATTAACACATCTAACGGGCTAACAAATGAGACACTTATCCAGCACATTCACCCATTTATTTGCAAACCCTGTAATCTAAAAATCCTTTATCAAATTCTATGATCAATCGAAGCTGACAAATCTTGGAGACTATGGTTATTAGACTCAGTTAACCAAAGTGAATTTATACTTCAAACCGGTTAACAAAAAGCAAATTAATTGATAAAATATCAGATTCAGAAACTATATATTGTTAACTGTAAAGATTTCTTAACTAATCTATTTAAACTAATTACTCCTATAAAATCGAATATACTTATGTGATGCCAAAATAATTATTCTTTCACTTTTAAATTAAACTAATTAATAGCATACTAAAGCCAAAACACATTTCAGAAAAATAAATAAAATATATAATTATCTTAATTATCAATTACATAATCTATCAAAGATCTCAATAATATTTACACCAACCTAAATCTATTCAAATTTATCCCTTTTAATAGCATATCCAATTCTATCATACTAATTAATAGCAAATCCAATTCTACAAAATTTCGGCTACCATATATTTTTCACGGTATCTGATTTCTTATCTAATCTATGTAAACTAATTAAGAAATATAAAATCGAATATTCTTTACTATTAAGAATTCGGCTAGAAAATTGTCCCAGTTCATAGTAAATCTATTTCAAGATTCTCCTGTAATCAATAAGATATTAACAATCTAAATTACATTTCTAATTTATTTATTTATTTTTATCTCAAAACCGATCTCAACCCAAACAAAGAAACTTCCTCACACAATATAAATACCATTGCCAAGAGAGATGAAAGTACATACCTCAACTCAATTAACGTTGATAAGAAAATGACTTATGTGTTTCTTATAAGCTCTCTTGAAGAACATCAAGCTTTTCAAATCTGCTTGGAGAATTGACTTTTCAAGTCAAGTACAACACATGAAGTGAACATCAAACAAAGGAAGAAAAATGAGTGAATGAGTTGGAATAAAAAGAAGAAACGTCAGAGTTGGAACAAAAAAGAAGAACCGTCTTTGTTAATCAAACGACATCACAACTACTAGATTGTTCATTGGAAAGGTAATGATAAAAAATAGCTATGCTTAATGTCTTACAATATTCTTTATTAGTATCTCCTAATTTGTAGTGTTAAATTTTTTAATGTCTATATAGATTGAAGACCCTGGATCTAGCCGTAGAGAATACTTTGTCTCAGTTGATATTAAGAAAGGAATGAGAAACGGAAAATAGTGAATCTCTTCTAGACCGAACCTAATGACTTTAAGGTTAGCCCTCTCCAAATTTCTCTAATCCGTAAATTTTTTTTTTTTAAAAAAAGACAGAAAGAACTAAGCATAATTGTTCCTTAGGCATTTCAGAATCAAAACTCCACCACATACCTATTTTTGTAGAGATGGCAACAATCTACACATGATCATCAAAATTAATTATGTGAGTAAATAAATTCTATAAACATCATAAATAATATTATCTATGTTCTGTTTCCCGAAAGCTTAGAGCATCATTCTACAAGAAACCCACATTAGATTCTTAAGCATTAGTTTATTAATTAAGTTAGCTTAAAAAACATAACTAAGAACTATTTTTTTTTTATCGATTATAGGGAACAACTCTTCGCGTTGGTTTTCAATTCTCTTTCTGAAGTATCAAGACACGTAAAGAACACCAACACATTGTAAGATGTCTCAATGTTCTCAATTCATGGTAACTTAAAAGTGACTTTGTTATGTAAGGTTCAGAAACACGACTGCAATAAGCGGAAAACAATGGGAAAATTGGGAATTCATTACCTTGTGGATGTGGCCAAAGAGAAAGTCCTATGTTGAGGATGTGTATCCAACGACAAACTGCAATTACAAATCGAAATAAAACCAGTTATAAACAAACATCGCAAAGGCTATACATATATAATTGGTTATGCAGAGGCAAACATCAGGTTTTGAATTTAATGTACCTTAGCTATCTGTTTGACATTAATGACGTACTTGGCATCTTCAGTGTTTGGACTAATTATCTTTGTGCATCTCGCAACATGGACAGTAAAAACGTTAACACCTTAGAAATTAGCCGTTAAAGAAGAAGAAAAAGTATATGAGAGAAGTATTATAAAGAAAGAAAGTGTACCTGCAGAGGTTGCTTCTCTTGCACCATCTGTTTATCAGAAACGACATCCCATTGACTGGGAGGAGCCAAACCAGTGTCAGACTCCTTGATACATGCAATGATAGTTAAAAATGCTCATCAACTTTTCCATAAAAGTAAACCAATTATCATTATCATCACTATTAATAATAGTTAGATCCAAGTCAAGCAAATTAACGGAAACACAAAGTTTCTACCGGAGAATTGATCAATTGAGCCCATAACTTATCAATTACAGCTCTTTCCTATCAAGGCACCATCTTCCGTATGAAATGGATCCATAAATAACTCAATTTTCTTATAAGCTACGAAGGTAACAAACCAGACGAGGCCTAAAACATAAGCTACTTTATAAGATTCGATTATGCTTGTCTTAAACAAAGAGATTCAGAGTCTATCCAGATTTCATGAAGAGACAAAACATACCTCATGTTCTTGGGAAAGATTGTATGATCCCAAACCACCATAGAAACAGAGACGAACACAATGAAAATCAAAACCAAACACCTCGGTCTTCTGAGGTATTACGCTGGATTCAAGTATTTCCATAGCCTGGAGCCATTAATTGATCTACTTCTCGCCATCTCACCCACTCAACAAAAACATAGACAAATTGGGAAATCAGATTCCAGGAATCAGAGGATGAGAAAAAAGCGAAACGATTTCAAATTTCGAATCCTCTGATCCGAAATTGAGCAGAACAGAAGATGAGAGGAACTAACATGGACTCTCTCAACTAAGCGATGAGGAGAAGAGCCCCAATCTCAATCACAAAATTGAAAAAAAAAACACATGGATTCAAGCAATTCTACGCTGCATCGTACACATGCAGAAGCGAAAATCCACCTTCTAATCAAACTGTCGAATTTGGCTCGGAGAGATGGAGAGAGTTGAGAGAGAAGAGAAGTAGTAGCGAGGTTTTTTTTTTTCCCTTTTGTCGCAGAGAATTCTCCCACCTGACACGTGGTGGAGAAGAAGCGGTTTTATTTGTTTTGATTAATTTTTTGGATAAAGTTAAACATATATCAAGTTAATTGAAAAAGTAAAAATATGAATTTTACTATTTTCATATTTAAAATAGTTATTCTATACATAATTTTTTATTATATTTTAATACAAAAATTTAAAACTATCAAACTGAAAAAACATATAACCAACAAATAGAAAAATATTTATAACTTTTAATCTACTAAACCAACACAAAATATAATTTACACATAATATAATTCTTCAAACACCAATCAACACAACATATAATCTCACATAATAAATTTTTTTAACACCAACCAAAAATTAATTCATATAACAAACAACTATAGATAGTATATTAGTCACATAAAAAACTTGCATACTATGATAGTATGATAAAAATTTACATAATAATCAACTATATAACAAATAATTTTTTATTAATTTTTATTATCGAATATTTAAAAAACTTTACCCCGCACGTACGTGCGGGCAAAATCCTAGTTATTAGGTAATGGTGCAGCCGTGCAGGCATAAATGTCACGTATAAATTAAATCATCAAAGTAGATTACATAACCAAATAAATACATAAATGCCAGAGTGTATTATTATATTGTAATAAGAACTCCTCCATCCGAAAAAACACTACAAAAACAATTCCATAAATAAAATTTTCCAAATATTACACAACTGTTATATGTTTTAGCACTCTATACATTTGTGATGATATTGGGTTTCGATTAAAATATAAGTGTTTAACCTTTATTATAAAAATATAAAATAATCTTTGAGAGTCAGCATCATAGAGACGTTTTCTTATGAAAAAACAAATCTAGAACGTATATTCTATTTCATACCAGTAGTCTAGTAGTAGACAATGGGATTAATTCCATAAAAAGCATTAAACTCGGTCCTTTTTTTTTGTTTTTTGGACAAAAACTCGGTCCTTATTATATGATTTGATTATACAAGATCAGTTTAAGTCAGTCCTTCACACACAAAAAACCACATAAATTATTAGTTGTTTTCAATATACAGTTTCAAACTTTTCAATTAAAAGGATTAGTGTTTGTTTTGCAATAAAAGGATTAGTTTATCAGCCACCGAGGTCCGAGCGGATTAAATTGGTTCCCATAGTGCTTTTTCTGGGATCGCCTTATTGCTACACGTGGCTTATCCCACATACAGTAATATTTACGAAGGTCACCATACATTTTTCATTATATTTCCATCTTTTCCAAAACTTATTTTCCGATATACTTTAATAGTTTATTTTTGAAGTCGTAGTGTTAAGCCAAAGTCGAATTTTTGATTTGTATTCCAAGACACTTCAGATTCATCTTTCTTCATATATATATATTATACATTGTTAAATGTTTTCTTTAAGATTGCTCATGGAGAATCCTACAAGTTTTACCAAATAAAAAAAAAAATATAAATATGTATATAGAGACATTATTGTGCATAATGTAATTGACCAGCTTCAAACAAATAATTCAGATTCGCGGAAAATTTCATCCCCTTAGATCCTTTTTGTTATAAAGAGAAGATGGAGCTTGAAGAACAGAAGAAGTTCTTCCATGGAACACTCGAGATTACAATCTTCGATGCAACACCATTTTCTCCTACATTTCCTTTCAATGTAAGTATGCTGTTATTGATGACGATGATAACATTGTGTTAATTCTCATGAGCTATATATGTTATCTTATTCACAGTGTATATTTACGAAGCCAAGATCAGCTTACGTGACAATCAAAATAAACAAGAAGAAAGTTGCTAAAACAAGCTCAGAACACGACCGTGTCTGGAACCAGACTTTTCAGATCCTCTGCGCACATCCGGTTTCTGACACGACGATCACAATCACGCTCAAGTCTCAGTGTTCTGTTCTCGGAAGATTCCAGATCTCTGCAGAACAGATTCTGACTTCTAATCCAGCAGTTGTCAACGGGTCCTTTCCTCTGACTGCAGATAATGGATCAACGAAACCTAACTTGAAACTCAAGTGTCTGATGTGGTTCAGACCGGCCTATCTAGAACCGGGATGGTGCAAAACGCTTGAAGGAGAGCCATTTCAAGGTATTAGGAACGCGAGCTTCCCTCAGAGATCGAATTGCAGAGTTGTATTGTATCAAGACGCGCACCATAGAGCCACGTTTGATCCTAGGATTCATGATGTTTCTTGTGGCGCACGAAATTTATGGGAAGATGTTTACAAAGCGATTGATAGCGCTAGGCACTTAGTTTACATTGCAGGGTGGGCATTAAACCCTAATCTCGTTCTCGTACGCGACGACGAGACGGAGATTCCGCACGCAGTGGGAGTAACAATCGGCGAGCTTCTGAAAAGGAAAGCACATGAAGGCGTAGCAGTGAGAGTAATGCTGTGGAACGACGAGTCGTGTCTACCGATGATCAAGAACAAAGGTATAATGCGAACGAACGACCAAACAGCTCTCGCTTACTTCAGAGACACAAATGTTGTTTGTAGATTGTGTCCCAGATCGCACAAGAAGCTCCCTACGGCTTTCGCACACCACCAGAAGACGATCACGGTGGACACACGTGTAACGAATACGAACACCAAGGAGCGAGAAATCATGAGCTTCCTCGGCGGTTTCGATCTGTGCGATGGTCGTTATGACACAGAGGAGCATTCTCTGTTCCGTACACTCGGGACAAGGGATGATTATTATCAGACAAGCGTCGCCGGAGCTAAACTAAGCAAAGGAGGACCGAGAGAGCCGTGGCACGACTGTCACGTGTGCGTGGTCGGGGCAGCAGCATGGGATGTTTTGAAGAATTTTGAACAGAGATGGACGAAACAGTGTAACCCTTCCGTGTTGGTCAACACTTCAGGGATCAAAAACTTAGTAATCCGAAGCGGACCAGCAACCACGGAAGACGATAACCGGAAATGGAATGTTCAAGTTCTGAGATCGATAGATCACGTGTCAGCAACGGAGATGCCAAGAGGCTTATCGGTTGAGAGGAGTGTACACAACGGCTACGTCGCAGCGATTCGAAAGGCAGAGAGATTTATTTACATTGAGAATCAGTATTTCATGGGGAGCTGCGATCACTGGGAAAGCAAGAACGATAAGTAAGATAGCTTCTTCTTTTGTGGAATCTTATTTTTATTCGTTAGTGGAGTTCTGAACTAAGTTATATTTGTTATTTCAATGCGTAGAATCTGCAGCGGATGCACAAACTTGATACCGGTGGAAATAGCGTTAAAGATCGCAGCTAAGATACGCGAGAGGGAGAGATTTGCGGTGTATATAGTGATACCAATGTGGCCGGAAGGGCCACCAGAGAGCGAAACGGTTGAAGAGATGCTTCACTGGACGAGAGAGACCATGTCAATGATGTATCGGATCATCGGAGAGGCCATATGGGAAACTGGAGACAGGTCGCATCCTAGGGATTACCTAAACTTCTTCTGTCTCGCAAACAGAGAAGAGAAGAGCGACGGAGAGTTCGAAGCAGTTTCTTCACCACATCCCGGAACGAATTATTGGAACGCGCAGAGGAACCGGAGATTCATGGTCTATGTCCACTCCAAGATCATGATAGGTTAAACTCCTAACCTGAAACAGATTTTTCAGTAAATTTATTAGGCAATTGTGATTCAGATAAAAAATAAATTATGTTTTATGTGTTTGTAGTGGACGATGCATACGTTTTAATAGGATCAGCCAATATAAACCAGAGATCAATGGATGGTTGTCGTGACACCGAGATTGCAATAGGTTGCTACCAAACAGATACAGCCAACACCAATGACATTCGAGCTTACCGGTTGTCGCTCTGGTATGAGCATACAGGTGGTAAGATCACAGTGGATGAGTTATCCTTGTCGGAGCCAGAGAGTGTTGAATGCGTCCGAGGGTTGCGAACAATAGGGGAGCAGATGTGGGACATTTACAGCGGAGACAAGGTCGTGGACATGAACGGTGTCCACTTGGTTGCGTACCCGATTAGCGTGACGAGAGATGGTCTGGTCGAGGAAGTCGGCAATGGAGTTTTTCCTGATACCAAGACGTTGGTGAAAGGGAAAAGGTCCAAGATGTTGCCTCCGGTTCTAACAACCTGAAAGAACATGTTAGAATCAGGCTCATTTATTAGATCATAACTTGCTATGTATAAATAACTTTCAACTTGCTGATTATGATACTAAGTTTATATAAATGTTGATTATGAGAGGATGCTATTCGTAATTAACACACTTACTGGTTTCTATTATAAGTATTTTGGTTCCATTTTCGGTTCCAACTAGTAGATGAATGGGCTCGAATTCTGTCTTTTCCAAGCTTTGTTGCCTGCAACAAGGAGATGAATAATCAAAACCTGTAAAGACCAAAGCAGAGCAGCTTTTTGATAGTGAGAATTATATGCAAATACTACAAATGCTACATGACACAAAAGACCGACTACTCTGGTACAGTACTGTGAAGTCCGAAAGGAGCATTACGTCGAACCACCAACAAGCATTGGCAGATTCAATGGTATGTGCTCGATTGCGATCACATATATCTCGGAGTTGATGATGTCTTGGAGGTGAAACCGGTATAAAGCTTGAAGGACTATCATTTATTATTCGTGTCCACGCTCATCAAATGGCTGAGTAAGAATCTCCTTTCTGGCACCGTGTATTGTTCCTATAAGATTCACTATTGGAAGCTTGAATCTTTGCAGTGCTGTACCAAGCATCTTGCAGGTACAGAATAACAACTCTATTCTACCTCAACATGCTAATCTGCAGAAATGCAGTTCCACTACTGTTCCATCTGTCCTTGATAAGGACACAGGAGGGCAAACTTTTCTGAAGATGTAAGTCGTTCCATTTGCTCTCAGAGTCTTTGAAAAACCAAAAGGGAAGTAAACAGTAAACAATGTAACCTCTAGGTCAATATCGGATACAACCTTTTATCCTGGTCAAAAACCTACACCGATCTAATTTCAGATCAATCTAAAGCCTCAAAGCTTAAAACTATATATAGCAGTCGCTGTCAACCCAAGGCTTAAGTGAGCTGATCCTCTAAAGCTTCAAAGCTTTGCCTTTACTAAAACTACACCGATTTAAGTAAAAATACAGCAGTAGCTGTCAACTCCAGGCTTGAGTGAGCTGATCCTATGTCTTCCTTATCTACAAAAGCGTTGCCTGTATTCTTATCTATAGATCTCTTGCAGCCTCCAGAAAGTTAACATGGTTAATATAGTCCTTTCCAGCCAATTCTGAAGGACTCTTCTTCCAGGCAACACCAGAAATCAATGTAGTGAACAATCTTCAAGAACAACTACTTCTCCATCAGTCATTCAGTCCAGCAATTCCTTTCTATCAACATTCTAATGTGAAATCTAGGCATGTCTCATAAATCCTATAAAATATAAAATGACTGATTCAACCTCCATTGTCACAGCACTAAAGAGAATCCAAGATTTAAGTGGCAAAAATAATGATGAGGACATAAACAAAAACAATATGAATCTGTTTAATGCAAAAAAGTAAAGACATGTATGGGACCTATATGCCAAACAAAGCGATAGCTAACCTCTAGAAGATATAACCAGAAATTAGATAAATAAACTTTCTCGCAAGGGAAGGTTTCTTTGGAAGATCGTATACCTGACTCGTTGGAAGATCTTTTTTGCAAGGCACATCAACATCCTTGGAAAGTGCAAACCGACAAACTGATGTACCATCGACATAATCAACAAGGCCACTCACGATCTCTTGATATATGGAAAAGTTCCTCTCTCTAAGGGGAAAATAACTGATAGGAGACGAAGAAGGTACTCTGAAACTATAGCTCTCTTCTTAAGAAAGTTCCAAACTTGCTGACACATTCCACTTACATATGCAGCTTATGCCCGCTCAAAGACAGAACAGTTAATCACTTCAAGCAACTACTAGGATCCAGAATTATCGAAGGCACCACCGTAAAATCCTATCTTATTTGCCACACTGCACCTGAACGAAGATTTTCTCTCCTGCTCATCGTGAAAGCTCCAAAACTATGATATAAACTTCTGCATCAGAATGTCTACTCTGGACGTTTCAGACTAATATGGAACAGTTCAGCACTCTTCATCAACGCTGTCCTAATAGAGTCGTTAACGGCTGTCTGCCCATCTTCAATATTCCAGAAACAGACCTAAGCAGATAATTCCCGTCTCCTGGTAACTTGTTGGTCCGCCCATCAGCAAATGCAGGAGTCCCAAAAGCTGATGAAGGACTCAGATGACTCTGTAGACTGATTACCATGTCTCTGATGAAGCAACCCCGTGGATCGTCGCTTTGATTTGTCTTCTATAGATCCATCTCTGTCACAATCTATGAAATTCATATCCAGCCACCCATCAGAAAATGCTGTGCATCAGCTCCAGATCAGCGTTCTTCTATTGGCTCGAACCGTGAAATATGTGGTACACTTAACGGCACATAAAGTTTCTGATGGTAGAAACCAGGAGTATTTCCCCAATCCATCAGAAGTGATTACGTGAGCAGTAGGGTCCTGCAACTCCGACCAAGTCCAAGACCACTTCCGCCACCTAGATTCCGTCCGGAGATAGTCGGAGGCAAGGATGCTGATCGCTCAGATGGAGGATCAATATGTCTTTGGTCCTCCAATAGAGCATTGTGCCTCGTTCCCTTTCCCAATTAGATCAGCATTGACACTATGGATATGAGCTTAAACAAGCAAGTTTACGAAATTTCAATGAGAAAATGCTGCCTCCTGACACAATCTAGATATGGATGGCCTTCTAATGTTTCCACTTCATCGTAGCTGAGTTTCTCCTATCTACCTTAAATCTAGTAGAAGCGTACATAACACCACCACACAAAAACAATGACCCGTGGTAAAGCTATCTCTTTTTAGCTTACATAAACAAGCAATTGCAACTCGACATTTTCTCCAAAAATTTGGGCACAATCAACTACTTTCGCCCAGATCTCTCCTTCACCAAGTATTTAAAGCCTCTAACCCTTAGAAAGGGGTTAGCTCCCCAGATCTTTATCAGTTCAAATACAAAAAGGAAGAAGTGTGGGCTCGAAGCACAAGGAGGGTTAGACCCTCCTTTTATTAGTGCCAATATGGTTTCTCAAACTTACTGGCACAACAGTAGACTCCTCTGAGGTTTCTATCAGAGGGATTGTCTTTTACAAACAATCAAAGGCAGAGAGTATAGAATGCGAGCAGAAGAATAAGAGGGATAATAGGACATAGCTATTATCAAACAGGAAAACCAAATCATCAAATTATAGAAACATACGACATAGTTTAGCCATCTAACTTACATAATTAAAATGCCTTATTGAGAGAGAGCAGAGGAACTAAATTTAGATTTAGAGTAAATGCATACCCATAAACAACCAGAGGAGTGTTTCGAAATGGCCTATTTAGACTCACCTCATTCTTTTTCCACATATCATTTATAAGATTCAGTGACGATCCAAGCGAGGTTTCTTCTGCGAGCCAGACCCATGGCTGTAATATTGACTCCTTTCCGAAGATCCCTAAGAAACAAAGAAAAGTAATAAAGGCATGTCAAAATACAAGTTCACAAGAGAAGATCAAATAACACAAGGATAAAAGCATGAGTACCAAAAAACCATCATTTTCTCCATAAGAACCGCGGTAAGCGCCATCCATATTGTTGAAATTCATCCCATATGATCCACCTGGACACATAACATATCACAAGAAAGCAGTTAGCGACTTGATGAAAATACCAAAATGCTTCGAGGAAAGATCTAGGAGGGTCATACCAAATCCCCACGGCCTACTATCAACAGTAGCAAGTTCTGCTCGTAGCTTTTCAACTTCACGCGCCATAGAAACCATGTTCTTTTCCATTGTCTGCCGCTGTTCAATGAGCTCAAACTTTTCCTTCTTCTCATAGTCAATAGCACCTCTATTCCAAAAGAAAAACAATTCCTTTCAGCATTAACGAGCGAAACCAGGTTTTAAGGCATTAAAATATCAACTACATAAACTGATAGAATGAATAGCAAAAGGATCAAACTTATACCTAGCGTGCATAAGCTCCTTCTGCAGGCCATTAACTTCAGCTCTCAAACCTGGGATGTGCTTGTTCTCTGATTGCAATTTTACCAAATCTTTCCGAAGTATCTGAACGTCTCCACTTAGTTCGCGTTTTATGTCACTTAGCTTCTGAACCTCACCACGCAACTGTGTAGCCTCCTTCTTGTAGGACTCCATAGCACGAACGTCCGCCTCAAGTTTATGCCTTTTCTCACTGAACTCCCTCGACTGCAGATCTTGTTCAGCACGAAGATCAGAAACGATCAACTTCATACGGTGAAGCTCTTCCTTGGCAGAGCCGAGTTCTCGCTCCAAAAGCAGTCGGTCCTCAGCTAGTCTGTGATTATCACCCACAAGCCTTCTGATTTCAGCGTCCTGTATTTGAAGATCTTCCAACAGAGATGGAGGTGGAGGCTGTAACAGTGGAGGGTCTCGGAGAAATGGTCTCTCGGGAGAAAAACCACGTCGATCATGATAACTGTCTCGCACCTCTCGGTAAATTCGGTTCCTTCCAGACATTACCTTCTAAAGCAAATAAGACAGAAAAAGAAGAAGAACTCAAGACTATCACTACATAGCAGAAACAAGACAGCAAATTTTATATTTGCCCAATTATTAAATATGGAGAGACACAAATTTGAATGGCAGGATTCCCCCATTCACTTGAAAACTATCAATGTGAGTATTTGGAACCAACCAGAGAACACTCAGAAAAAGATGCGTTTCCTCAGGTGGGAAAGACATTAAGGTATTATAAGATCTACAAAAGCACCTCAATAAACCAATCTCGAATTGAGTCAATCGCAGCATATATGTGCTCGTATTTCTGATTAGCGAATCAATTTTGGGTATTGAAGATTCAAAAAGAGGTTAAGATAAAGAATTATATTGTCCCACGAAAAAGAGAAGAAAAGAGTCAAAACCTCTTCTGGTGCAGACCGGCTATCGTCTTCTCTCCCTTGTTTCTTTCAGCTGCTTGCTTTTGAAGTCTCTGTATTGCTAGTATTGTACGTGGCTTTGCTAGAACGACGCCGTGTGACAGAATCTTCCGCTTCTCAAACATTTATTGGGTTTGGAATGGGCTTTTTTGTTTCTAAATTTATGCGCGATTAGGAATTTTATTGGGCTGGACCCAACTAGATCTTTCATGAGCTTGAGCTTGGACACATTTTTAGATATCCAAGAAATTGCGAGCCTAGAAGCCAGGTCAACCCGTGACAGTTCGATGACATGCTGACATGCTGTAAAAGATGAAATGGAAGTTGTTACACATATTTATCAACTTTTATCTGCAAGTTATTGGCACTAAGGTATATAAATGTTACTGTTTAATTCTACGAATTGTAACTGGAGTTGAACAGAAATTAACGAAACTTAGCAAGCAGATTATGTTACCAAAAAAGATTGAATTGTACTCCACTTGTAGACAAAATTCTTCTAATTGGAAACCGTTACATAGCCAAGATATTTCGATGATATAACTCATTTGTTTGTCATATGAAATGGTACGATTTTATTGAAGAAATCCAGCATAACTATTAGTTAGCCTCCAGTTTAAATCCTCTAGTAAGTCAATCATCTCGTGTTCCTTGTTTCAGTATGTCTGAACTGTTGTTGTTTGCTTGCTTAATGAATCTTTGATTCGTTTCTAAGCTTTGAAACAGTAAGTTTATCTTCTCGTTTCATGTATGTTTATGTTTCATTTAATGTATTTTTACGTTTGTCTCCCTCAAGCAGAGTTTGGTTGACATCGCTATTTCTTGCTCTCTACCTGAGCTGAGTTCCCATGCATCTCCGGGCAATTCCGCTTGACATGCCCCGTACGACCACATCCGTAACATGCCTTACTTCTGCATGGTCTAACGTGTTTCCGCCCACACACGGATGATGTCGGCTCCTTTCCGGAGTCCGCAGCCTGGTCGTCCCATGTCCGTTTCAGTGTTCCCTTTGGCACTTGGGCTTGGGATGCTCTAGATTGCTTAACCTCCACGTCAATGTCGCTCTCCATCAGGACTGCCGTCTCCACCAGGTCGACAATGCTCACATACCTCCGCACTTGGCATCGGTTCTTTATGTCAACCCGCAAACCCCTCAGGAACTTCTGAATTTGCTCCCTCTCATCGATGTTACTGCTTACAAACTTTCTCAAACGATTGAACTCCTGCTCGTACTCCCGAACAGTTCTCGTCCCCTGGCGCAGCTCCGCAAACTCTCTTTCCATCTGATCGATGTATTCCTCCGGATAGTACTTCCTCTCGAACTCGTCTTTGAAGTCGTACCAGTTGAGCACATACCCTTGGGGAGTTCCTTGAACCACATTTTCCCACCAGATATGGGCTTCTTCCCTCAAGTAATGGGCTGCTAATTCCTTCCGGTATTCCACTGGGCACAGGCTCGACTCAAAGTTCCTTTCCAGCACCTGCCACCAGTCGTCTGCGGCGACCGGGTTAGCGCCACCACCGAAGGTCTCAGTACCCAACTCCCTCATCCGTCTCAATGCCTCCCCGTAGGAGGGTAGCGTCAAATCCTGACCGGCACCTCCTTGTTTTAGCGGAACAGCCGCGGCTACAGAGGCCACTCCCCCTGCGAGGTTCTTCTGCAGCAACGGCCCAAAGAGCTCCTTGAGTCCTTGCAAGACGGCTGCACTTACTGCCGCAGCGTCTCCCACGGACACCTGTGCTTCGCCATTCCCACCATCTTGTGGCTGGCCCACACTTCGTGTGCACTCGACTGTCTCTGCCGCCTCAGCTCGGTTGGATGCGGTTTGGTTTCCAGTGTTTCTTGGCTGGGCCCTAAGGTTCACTACTCTCTCGGACGGCATCTGTTCCGGAGATCCCTAAGTGACAAGAAAATTAATACAGGCATGTAAAACTAAAAGTCCACAAAACTAATAGATCAAGTTGCACAAAGAAGAGAGTACCAGAAAACCATCGTTTCCTCCATAAGAACCACGGAAAGTGCCATCCATATTGTTATAATTCATCCCATATGATCCACCTGGACACAACATATGACAACAAAGCAGTTAGGGACTTTGATGGAAATACCAAATGTATCCAGGAAAGATGTAGGAGGTTCATACCAGATCCCCAAGGCCTACTATCAACAGTAGCAAGCTGTGCTCTTAGCTTTTCAACTTCACGCGCCATAGAAACCATGTTATTTTCCATTGTCTGCCGCTGCTCCGTAAGCTCAAACTTTTCCTTCTTCTCATAGTCAATAGCACCTCTGTTCCAAAAGAAATACAATTCCTTTTCAGCATTCACGACTGAAACCAGATTTTTAGGCATTAAAATATCAACTACATAAACTGATAGAATGATTAGCAAAAGTATCAAACTTATATACCTAGCGTGCATAAGCTCTTTCTGCAGGTCTTTAACCTCAGCTCTCAAACCTGGGACGTGCTTGTTATCTGATTGCAATTTCACCAAATCTTTCCGAAGTATCTGAACGTCTCCACTGAGTTCGCGTTTTATGTCACTTAGCTTCTGAACTTCACCACGCAACTGTGTAGCCTCTTCCTTGTAGGACTCCATAGCACGAACGTCCGCCTCAAGTTTATGCCTTTTCTCACTGAACTCCCTCGACTGCAGATCTTGTTCAGCACGAAGATCAGAAACGATCAACTTCATACGGCGAAGCTCTTCCTTGGCAGAGCCGAGTTCTCGCTCCAAAAGCAGTCGGTCCTCAGCTAGTCTGTGATTATCACTCAAAAGCCTTGTGATTTCAGCATCCTGTATTCGAAGATCTTCCAACAAAGATGAAGGTGGAGGCTGTAACAGTGGAGGGTCCCGAAGAAATGGTCTCTCGAGAGAAAAACCACGTCGATCATGATAACTGTCTCGAACCTCTTGGTGAATTCGGTTCCTTCCAGACATTCTGAAGTAAAAAGACAAAACACAGACCTCAAAACTATGCTTACATAGCAGAAAAAACGAAACAGCAAAAATTTACGCATTCCTTTGGAAACTATCAATGTGGAAACAACTTAAAACCAGAAAATTTACCGAAAATTGCACAAGAATTGTCAACGGTTATATCAATGTAAGAATTTGGAGCCCAGAATTAGGGTATTCAAACACCAAAAAAGAGAGCAACAATCAAGCTAACCTAAGAGCTAGATAGAATCAATCTCGAATTGGATTGATCGCAGCTTCGGCAGATCGACAATTGAACATATGCTTCGTATTTATCATCAGCGAATTAGTTTTGGTAAGGTTCAAAGAGGATAAAAATATAGAATGATATTTTTTAAGACCACACAACCGGAAAGAGAGAAAGTCGAAACCTTTTCTGCTGCAGAGAGGATATATGAGTTTTTAAGACCACACAACCGGAAAGAGAGAAAGTCGAAACCTTTTCTGCTGCAGAGAGGATATATGAGTTTCTTCAGCTTGCTTTTGAAGCCTGTCTCTATTGGTAGAGAGAAGAAGATACGACGTCTTGAAGATCTTCCGTTTTTCATCATTTACTGGGCTTCTAATGGGTTTAAAAGTTGAATGTTGCTTTACTTTTTTTTTTTTTTTCTCAAAGTTTTAACTTTTTTACTATTAATGAAATACAAAAGAAGTTATAAATATAATATTTTAACAAAATTATCATAAAAATTGATTATAAATTTGATTGAAAAAGAAGGAAAAATGCATGTTTGTTGAAAGGTAATTTAGATATATTATATTGTCATTCAAAGATAATATTTTTCATTCTAAAAAAAAAACGAATAGGAAAGTAAATTTGTATATATATTTACCAGATTAAGAAAAAATATTATATGAATAATCTAAAATGAATATTCAAATATTTTGAGAATTATCATATAGAAAAATATTGAAAACATAAATATAAACCCTAAATATATTACCGCATAAATACTTTAAGTCTCTTACCATATTGTCTTTCGATAATAAATGAGATTACAAAATATAATTTTGTCCTAAAAATATCATTTAAAAAAAAACGACCTAAAGTTTTTTGAACAATTTTCCAAATTGAAATGTACCAAATAATTACTCAAGTCAAGACATATTTATTTAACAAAAATCTTACTTCTTTTTTTTCATTTTCCAAATTAAAACCACAACATTGAATTTTTTTTTTTGTTTTGTTATGAATTAAAAATGATCATCAAAATATATTTGACCTGATCATATTACAAATTATATGAATCAATCGAATTCAACTACACATGCAGCATATACGATAAACAGCTCCACGAAAAGTGATTTGACAATGCAGTTCTTTCAATTCTGCAGCACATAGATCTACGTCAAACCGATTTGACTTGTACTGTACTCACGATGGACAGCTTTCCCCGCAACACATGAGACCTCGAAAAACAGTTTTTATCTAGCTAGATGTTTTTACAAATATCAGTCACTTGAATATTGCAACAATGGTGGCCGATTTAGATGAAAAACTTGACAATGTGACTATGTGAGCAACACCTTGTCTCTTATTTCCCGAGCTTAAGCAGCATGCAAACTCGATGATTAATTTGGATCATTAGATGTTCTAAACTGGCACCTAAAGATAGGATTTGGTCTTTTCATCCTTTCTTGAGAATGTAACTTTGTCTTAGTGCATATCTAAATGGATTGTTGCTAGTTGCTACTTCTTTTTTCTTCGACTAATAAGTTGAATTGTTGTTGTAATTTTAAAGATTTGTTTTGAGAAGAAACAAAAAAAACAGCAGAAAATCAAACGGAAAATAGAAGCAGAGTAATCTATTAATATATAAAAGTTGAAGCAATAGTGCTCTAAAAGTGTCCACAAAAGATTTTAATTTTAAAATAACCAATAGCATCATTCCACATCAACATTCAAATTGAAGAAATTTTCTAAATTTTATAATTGTATTGTCAATAGAAAAATCTACAAGACAAGGAAATTATCTATAAACTTATATTAAACAAAAAAATTAACTTAATATTAGATTAAAAAACTTTCTAATTTAAAATATAAGATAAGGAAATTATCTACAAATTTATATTAAATAAAAAGCAACTTAATATTGGATTCGGAAACTTTAGAAATTTTATAAATTTGATAATTGTATTGTTAATAGAAAAATCTACAAGATATGGAAATTATCTATAAACTTATATTAAACAAAAATTAACTTAATATTATATTAAAAACTTTCTAATTTAAAATATAAGATAAAAAAATTATCTATACATTTCTATTAAATAAAAAAATCAACTTAATATTGGATTCAGAAACTTTTAATTTAACATAATTATCTCATTTTTAAAATCAACTGTATATAATCTGCAGTGGTGACAAAAAAAACTTAGAATAAATTTAATAAAAAATCTACATATAATAATATTAAAAGCAAATAGAGAAAGTAAGAAAATATATCTACAACTTTATATTAATAAATATATTAATAAAATTTATAGGTGTATTTCTTAGTTATCTAATTATTTTAGTGAAATATTATACTAATAAGATTGAGATTATATACTTTTTAAGCTTATTAATTTAGCCAATTAAATATTATACTGATAAATTGTCATTACAAACTTTTAAAATTGTCTATACTAGCTTTTAAATAACCAAGTATATATTCCATATTATCATCTTAAGTTAACTGTATTTTTGTATATTTTTTTAGTTATTAGAAAAAGTTTATAAATCCTGAACAAATAGTATAAAATGAAAGATCATAAAAAAATAAAAGAAATCATTTTTTTTTGTTGAAATGTTAGGATTGATTTATCAGCAAAAAAGAGAGTTTACAAATTTTTGGATACAAACGTTATCCAAAAATAACCGGATGAGATAGAGAATAGTCTGAAAAGCAGAGAAAAACAAACAGGCATGTCAATTTGTTAGGCCTGGGCAAAAAAACCGAACCCGAAAAACCGAACCGAACCCGAACCGAAAAAGTAGAACCGAACCCGAACCGAAATTCGTAAAATACCCGAACGGGTCCTAAATTTCAATATCCGAAAACCCGAACCCGAACCCGACCCGAACCGGGAACCGAATGGGTACCCGAAATAACCGAAATACAATTATATACCTAAAATATTAATAATATTTAGATTTGATATAGTTTATTTATCCTAAATTATAATTATAAATCCAAATATGAATTACTTTTAGATAAAAATAACTAAAATATCAAAAATAAATAGAATATATGAAATTTTTAGTTATATTATCAAATTAATTGATTTATATTTAAATTTAACTAATTTTTATTTTCTTTTTATAAATGTTCGGGTACCCGACCCGAACCCGAATAGAACCGAACCGAACCCGAACCCGAACCGAAATTCTAAAATACCCGAATGGGTCCTAAATCTTCAAACCCGAAAACCCGAAACCCGAATGGACCCGACCCGAACCCGAACGGGTACCCGAACGCCCAGGCCTACAATTTGTGATCTCAGAGGGGAGCACAATACTATTCCACCGTGCAAGAGCGCAATAAAAGAAATCATTAATTGATATGGAATTGTAATTGTGAAATATATATCTCGGAAATATAAAATTTTATATTTTTAGAGCTTTAATTGACTTTCTTTTTTTATAATTTAAAGGTAAATATCATATATTAAAACCTTTTAGCATTTGAATATAATGGATATGAGATTATGTTATAATATATATATATATTTAATTGCTTTTATTATTATTTAATAAATTCTTATATAATTGATTATGCAGTATTTTAATTAGTTGTGAAACTAAAAAAAAAATTTGTTCATTCACCTCACTTACATCTAATATTAGATTAAAAGTAATAATGAATTAGAAATATTAAGTTACTATTTTTGGAGAATCTGTAATAATTTTCGATTTATTACAAAAAAAAAAATTTATTGATAACTTAATATAACAAGTTATAAGACAAGTATAATGACGAATCTAATGACTAGAATTGAGTAAGCTAATGATAGTTTTAACATTAGAATTAGAACCACTTAACAAAAAAAAAACATATTGAGTTTATGATATTTATTAAGAGATTTGATGGATTTAAAAAAAATAAAATAATAAGAGTTCTTTTAGAGCTTCAACGAAAAAAATATGATGTGATATAAAAAAATAAGTGGACAACGTTTTAGAGTGTTTGCATTTAGTTTAATCGTTATATGATGTACTAATAATTAGAATTAACTTCTCAAATTTAAAGTTTGTCAACATGATTGAATATACTTTGGAAATTGAAAATTTTCTATAAAGTTAATACTCCACTGTAAAATTTAATTATCACTTTTTAAACATCAGAAATTCTAAAAATCTAAAATATTAAACTTCTATTTAAAATTATGTTGACTTTGTAAAAATATTTTAGTTTCTTATTGAAAATTGTTGAGGCTATAAAATTAGTTAAATATTGAGAATTATATAGATTTTGATGTGAGTATAAAACTATATCTATTTTGGTAGTTTTTTTTGGACAAATATATAATTAAAATGGCTTCAAATAAGAAAAAGAAAATATTTTTTGAAATGGAAGTTGTGTATTTCTAGATAGATTTGAGAGGTAAAAATGTTTGACTCGTGCCAATATCCAAGTATTTATAGGATGTAATATATATGTTGGAAAATAACATATAGATAGAAGACATTGAATTATTCACAAAAAACATTGATGTTAGATAAAAATGTCAGAATTAATTTTTAAACATAAGAAAAAATAGTTTCTATGATGTAAAATATATAATTAATAAATATAAACTAAGATATTGTTAAATATATGGAAAACAACTATTAGTTGTTTATTAAAACTAATTCAAATGACGAATATGTTAACTAAAAAATTATCTAAATAGCTGATTCATTTATAATATATAAATTTAGCCGTTAAATATATTATATTATACTATTATTAATATAAAATAATATTTCAACAAGTATTATTGATTTTATATTTTTTATATAAAAAAACGTATTAAAAATCTCCACGCGTAGCGTGTGTGGAAAACCTAGTGTATTATATAATTGCACAACTATCTTTCCATCTAGCTATGCCACGTCATCAACTCAGATACGCCACGTGTCCTTTGCTTTCGTTATTTACAATATCAACCCAAATGAATTTACGCCCAATTCCACTGAGACCAAACGTCGAGATCTTCTTTCCGATCGGAACTTTAACACGATCCGTAGCTTCCGTTGTTTCTTCGGTCATTTTCTTTCCGGCGAGGCACACGAAGTTAGTAAGAGAGTTCTGAAGATGAAGATGAAGATGAGGATAGTATGGATAGGTCGAGGATTCTCGTGAACGTTCTCCTTGAGGCCGCTTGATTCAGCGGATGAAGAACTTGGTCGAGGTCGAGAAGAACGGGGGCTTTGGGTTCATCATTTACGCGGCGGAGAAATCTGCAATGAAAAGCTGTGGAGTTCGACGGCGTGGAGTTTCACGGAAGAGTATTGACGGTGAAGCTAGACGACAGAAAGAGGCTGAAAC
Source organism: Isatis tinctoria (assembly GCA_010577795.1). NCBI lineage: Eukaryota > Viridiplantae > Streptophyta > Magnoliopsida > Brassicales > Brassicaceae > Isatis > Isatis tinctoria. The sequence continues at coordinate 37,081,456 of CM021244.1, read as the reverse complement.
CGAAAGCTGAGCAGAGGGTGAGATGGGTGCAGGAATGAGAAGAAGACGCGAAGATGTTGAATAAGTCATCATGGCATCAGGAGAGAGAAGGGTATCGAAAGACACTACAGAGGATTCTAGACACCAATGGGGATAACTGGCAAGCTGTTGTTTCAGCTTTCGAGAAGATCAACAAGGTTTGTCATTTGTTACTTCACTTTGCTCTGTTCTCGACTTATCATTTGGTTTGTTTGATTTCTGTTTGGAAGAAGATAGATAGAGGTCAATTGATGGGTGTGTGATCCTCTTCATATTCCTTATATATCGCATATGTTTGACTACAATTCGATTTATGCTAAAAGGTAATATAAAGTCTCACTTTTTGATACTCAGCCTTCTAGGACAGCGTTTGGTTTGATGGTGAAATACTATGGAAGAAGAGGGGATATGCATCGCGCACGTGAAACTTTTGAGAGGATACGTGAAACTCTTAGGTACGATTTAATTATCTTTCATCGCCAATTTGATTAAGTTTGTGTATTGCGTTTCTCTAATGATTAACTTCCTCTATCTGAGAGAACAAAGCATTCATAAATTTGCTTCAAGAAGCATTTATAACTTCCTCTATTTGAATTTCTTAGACCTACTTGCAACACGTTTTGATTTTATTATCAATTGTGTACAGCAGAATTCATGGTGAACCACTAAGAACAAAACTCTTCAGCACAAGGTAAAACAATGCTTAACATAACACACGGAGAACATGAGTTAGAACATTTTCAGAATAAGGATTTGCAGGTTTTTCATTGGCTTTTAGCACTTTACTAATTATTTCCTTCAAGTACAATGTCCTTAAACGTTACCTGTTTACAGACTATGTTTACAGACTATAGGTTACATGAAAGATCTAACCCGATTAGAGAAAGAAAGAGGAATACCTCCTTCTTCTGAGTTTGATGCTTTCATGAAGGTCAGCATCATGTTTCTCCTAACTTCTTTTCATTAGTGATTTATTAGCTACAGTCACCGACCCTTTTTTCTTTGTTATAGGCTGCTTCTGTGAGTGGTAGAGGCGTTTTGCGAGGCCAGAGAAAAAGACTAACAACAGGTCTCTTTTCACTCTCTTTTAACTTATCTATCAAACTTATTCACTTAGCTCGATTTATGCTAACTTATAAACGTTGACACAATGCAGGAGATATAACTGTAGGGCCGAGAAAAATGTTGTTTATGAATGAAATATCGACTGGCACTTGAGTAAAACACATTAGAAAACACCCGTTATGTATTATATAGGAGTATGGTGGGTCGTTTCTTTTTCTGTTAACCTTTTTAAAATCTTTCTACCGGTTTTTAATGTTTTATTATGTTGGTGTTAAGCAGCTGACCTCCACAAAAGATCAAGCTCAGTATTGAGCAGATCCTTCGAAGCCTTATGAATTTATTCCTATCTCAGACATACCGGATGTATTCCGCAACTCCAAATACGTTCATGCTGCAGCTTCCAAGCTTGCAACACCATTTGATTGATTGGAAGTTAAAATGGCGAAAATATAACTTGAATTTCTTTGTAAAAGTAATACAAAAAATAGATAAATATGTTTACATTAGTATTATCTAATCATGTAATTAATAACGAAGGAAAAAAAAAATCATATTAAAAATGATAGTAGAAAGTAAAGACCATTTTTGACTGTTCTGCTTTCCATTTTTTTTTTTCTACGACAGACTTAAAAACAAATTTAATAAAGATGGTCGATCTAAACTCGTAAAGTTAAATTGATATAGTTCAAACTGGTGGATTTGATTTCGTTCACAATTGAATGAGAAATCAGTTTAGGAGAAATCAATTTCATAAAAGAAAAAAAGGTGAACAAAAAGTTTAGGAAAAATCAATTTCATAACATATTTATAATAAAGAAGATGTAAACAAAGATTTTATTTTTTTGGCTTCATATATCTTCTTATATAATAAAGTTAGCTTCTGTCTCTCCTTTGGGGGAAAAAATGCCACGTGTCTTCAATATTTGGGCTAATATTCGATTTTTTGTGTCTTGGGTCGTTGTGCATGTTGGGCCGATTAATTTGATTAAGCTGGGCTTAGCATTTCTCGCCCCTTTTTGAACATTGTCTTCTTTTTTGCACCGGCTGTCCTTTCGATTTCCATGCCCGCTCCCATTCCTCGCCTCCTCTGCTTTGTGTATGTTAAATCTGTATCGTTTCTGTTTCTGTTCCCTTAAATCACAGATTTTATTTGTTTATCTGACTCTTCCATTCTCCTATGTGTAGAAGAAGACGGAGAGGGAAAATGGCGGATAAGCTCGCCGAGCGCGGACTTAGTACCACCGGACTCAAAGCCGTTTTGGTGTTTACCTCCTCTCTTATAATTTCACATTGAACTCTTCTCCTATCCATTCAGATTTTCACTTCTTATTGATTTTTGTAGGTGGAGAGCCTTGAAGAGGCTATCGCAGAAGACGAAAAGAAAGAAGTATCGAAGAGCAAGAGGAAAGGAAAGAGAGATTCTTCCGATGGTGGTGGTAATGACGAGTCCAACAAATTGATTGCAATTAGATGTGAAGGATTTGCGAGTGGGAAAATGCTAAGAGAGGCGTAGTGACAACGGGTACTAAAAAAGAACTTCTTGAGAGGCTCTGCAATGACGCAAGTAACAATTAAATCAGGTAAACAGGTTTGTTGTTGGTATTGTAGAATATTAGGTTCAAATTGTTCAGTGTTCTTATTGTCAATTTTGAGGGACAGATGGAGCTGAAGATGATGAGAATGGGTTTGAAGTAGCAAAAGGAAGATGAGAAAATCATAACTGCGACAAAGAAAGAAGCCGCGTTGTCGGATCAATGGATTCCTGATCATATTGAGAGCCAGTACCATGTTCTTCAAAGGGCAAGTTTTAAGTTGTCATCTTATTGGTGTTCATGAATGTGGTTATAACTGAGATGTTTCCTTGTTCTTTCTTTAAGATTGACTCCTGAGGTTTTTCTGTTCAATGTTGTAGGATGATGATGTTTATGATGCCATGTTGAATCAGACAAACGTCAGGAATGACAATAACAAGTTCTTTGTCCTACAATCAAATTTCTCTGAGCACTGGGAAGACCTGTCCAGGTAACCAAGATCTACTTCAATCACCACCGACTAGAACAAAACAAACTGTTGTCGTCAACTATCCAATTGCAGCGGCTAACCTTGGTGTTTCATTTTTGTATCATGAAATCATATCGATTAGGCAAGAGAGCATAGCAGCGATGGAGTCGCGGAAGGATCAGTACGAGATCATGGAACAGATCGGTCGTGGTGCGTTTGGCGCTGCCATTTTAGTTCATCACAAGGCTGAGAGAAAGAAGTAATGTCTCTTTAATTCTCGAATCGATTTTCTCCATTTTCTTTCCTCTAATTTGTTTTGCGTTTTCTTAAGGTATGTTCTGAAGAAGATTGGATTAGCAATACAAACGGAACGTTGCCGGAGATCCGCTCATCAAGAAGTAAAAAATCTGAACAATTTTTGTTTTATTATTCCGAGATTTTTCAAATTCTCTGAATTTTTTTTTTGGATTCATTACAGATGGCTTTAATCGCGATAGTTCAGCATCCTTACATTGTTGAGTTTAAAGAAGCTTGGGTTGAGAAAGTGGGTTCATTACCAAAACTTTCAAATTTGCAGGGTTGCTATGTTTGTATCGTCACTGGATATTGTGAAGCGTCACTGGATATTGTGAAGGAGGAGACATGTGAGTTTACTTTCTCAAAAGAGGTTGTCTCTCTTTTTTTTTTTTAGTTCTCAGAAGTCAACTATCCAATTGCTGCGGCTAACCTTGGTGTTTCGTTTTTGGATCATGAAAGCATAACGATTCAGTTTTTAGTTATTGGCCAAGAATGTATTCATTTTTTTTCTTTTAGAGGCTGATCATGATGAAGTCCAGAAACGATCTGCTTTGGAATCCAGAAAAGCCAGATAAAGGAAAAAAGAAGTCTAGGAAGACAATTGAGAACCCGGAAGACGACGACAATGATGAGGCAAATTGCTTTCTATTCAATGGCAGACTTCTAATTTCTTTTTATGGTATGTTATAGCTTCATATCTCTTCTAACCACGTGATACTCTATCTGACTAATCAACAATGCAGGTGGTGATTGTTAGAGAGGACAAAAGGAATGTTAGGATAAAGGTTTTCAGCAATAGCTAACTTCATTTTAGAAGGTCACTTTCTAAGAGGTCCATCTGATATCCCTATCGTTTCCTGTATGAGAGATCCATTCCTATTCCTATGGAGAGTCCGTTTCTTCGTATGTTAAATACAAATTTAATTTAATTAGCGCATAAATAATTTCCTCTTCCTCATATATCTTTCTGTTTTCTTTTCTGTTTAAAAGTAACCGAAAGACATCAATTTTGTTTGTTCTTTGAGTTCATAGTTTTCGAGTGTTTTCATCTTTGATTTTCCAAGATCATTGAGCTGATTGTATTGAGTTTGAATATTTGATTTCAGATTTTTAAATTGTATCATATCACTCGGCTTTCAAAGGTATCCGAGTTAAGTTGTCCTATTGAACTTGGTCGCAGTTTTAGTTTTTCTAATTCTTATCAACCTTTAGATTTCTCCTTTGAGAGTTTCCTGAAAACGTGCTTGACTTGCCTTCAAGTCAGGTTGGTGGTGGCTTCAAATAAAGAAATTTGATTGAACTTTAAGAACGAACAATGTCATGTTTAAGAAATTTTACTAACGTTCTTCTCATGGACAATGCTTGGAACAGGGCATCGGATTACTGGGTTTTCTTCCAAACGTGGGTTTGTACAATTGAATTGGCAAATCCCAAAAATCAGAACTTGGTCACGTCTATCACATGTATTATCCACTAGCTCCCTTTATTATTCTCACGACTTATCATGTTCTACGTACGAACCTATGAATCATTTGTGTTTTGATAGTGTAATAGAGTCTTCGGAAGTGTGCATTGTTGAACGAATTAGCGTGTCCTTTGTCAATCGTTTTAAGGATTTAGTACCTATCATGTATTCTAATGTTCCATTGGTTACTGAAATTAGGCAATCTCATCGTCCCTAATTCATATACACAATTTGCTCACGTTTACGAAAAGTTAATTATGTTATGATCTGTTTCTAATTCGATTACAAATTTTTTAACGGTTTAGAAAATATTACTTATTTTCATCATTTACGTGTCTGAATTTCTTTCTGCAATTTTGGACTTATAGCTATTAAAAATGCAGAGTAGTCGTGTCGGCAAGCTATGTTGCTCCAGTCGTTGAGGACAATTTAACTTACAAAATTGATGAATTTACATAAGTAATCAATTATAATTATTATATCAAATACTCTATCGAAATCCACAAAGGAACCACGGTGACTAATAGCAGTGTCAACGACTATAATAATCAAAAAAGCCAAAAATATAAACACAATACGAAACTAAATTCACACATCATTAATGTTAACAAAAAAAATTACGTCGAAGCTGAAGCTTTCACGGCGACGAGCTTCGCAATCATGGCCTCCCACAAACAGAAAGGTAAACGAAATTCATACATCTTCAGTACAATTTAATTAGATCAGTTTAACCCAAACAGAAAAATAAAATCCTAAGACTCAATGAATTTACCGAAAAAAATACAGAAATATATTCGTCTAAATCGGTAGGCTAAAACAGTCCAAACTAATTATAAAATACTAACGGTAGGAATTTAAATAATTTTTTGAAGAAAAAATAAAAAAGCTAATAAATCAAAAAAAAAAAAGAGAACTTCTTATACAATCTCGAACTTACCATATGAAAGATAAAAAACCTTAAATAAACACAATTGGAAACTGCCACACAAATCAAATATCCCACAAATCCAAATCTACTCATTGGAAGCTCTCGCAAGTTGAAATCATGGCAAATCTAGATTTACATACAGTTATCCAACAGAAAGATTAAAACATAATATGAAACCCGCGCGTAGTGCGGTCCGATCACTAGTAGATTATAATTCATAATATTCTATGAAAGTAAATTTTTAACATGTTATCATTAATATTACACTAAATTAAAAATAATATCACAAATATTATTTAAAAAAATATATGAGCAAGGACAAAACAGAAACAACAAACCGATATAACATATATTGCATGATATATTTAATTTCCCAATTATAAAAAATGTGCAGTTTTAATATCCAAATTTGACTTGCGCATAATTATTCCTCAACTTAGAGTTGACCGTGCAAATTTGGGATTAAAAAAGTCAGACGTTAAACAGTAAACAGATGTCGTAACTCTTTAATCAATCGCTGAACGTGTTTATTAGAACTAAACCCAAAATCTCCAAATCCCTAACCCCTCCTTTGCGACAGCTTTGCGATTTCCGGCGAGTGCTTGCAATTTCCGGCGAGAGCTTGCGATTTCTGGCGAGAAGATGGTGAGACTTAAGAAGATGCATGTTCGAAGAAGGTCATCAAGGCATATTGAACCGGGAATTTCAATCGGCACCGAGGATGAAAGGTAAAAAAAATGTTGAACTTGTTTTGTGACTTATGTTAATGTGTGGAGATTGGGTTTCTTTTTAAGCATAGTTAATTGTTATTTAGGACACAAGAAGATGGTAATGGTGTTGATGAAGGAATAACAAATTGTGAAAATCAGAATCGTGGGAATGGAGAAGAAGTAGAAGGAATTACAGAACTTGGTTGTGAAAATCGTGGAAATGGAGAAGAAGTGGTGAACTCGGATGATAATTCATCTGTTGAGGGAGATGATTGTGAAGTTATTGTTGAAGATAGAGCAGGATATAAGGAGGTTGAGCCAAGTTTACAACAAGAAGACAATGAGTTTTCCGATACAGAAGTTGGTGTGGGTGAGTCTGAAGCAGCTGCAGAAGAAGAAGACAATGTCGAGGTAGATTCAGATGAGTCTGAACCAGCTGCAGAAGAAGAAGACAATGTTGAGGTAGATTCAGATGAGTCTGAACCAGCTGCAGAAGAAGAAGACAACGATGAGTTTGTGGATATTGAAATTGGTGAGGATAGGTCTGGTCAGTTTCGAGAGTCTGTCCTTGAAGATGGGAATGTAAATTACGATTCTAATGACGACAATGGCCTTGATATGTGGGACGGTGATCACATTCCCGATCCTTGATCGTGAAGAGGAAGAAGAAGGCAGGCAATTTAACAACGGTGATGATGAGTTTTTGGCGTTAGGGAAGACATTCGACAACACTGAGGAATTTAAATATGTAGTTCTCAGGTGTTCTCTAAAGACAGAGTATGATATCAAGTTCTATAAGACATCATCCGATAGGCTTGGTGCAAGGTGCACAGATCGTGAAAAAGAGGACTGTCCTTGGAGAGTATACTGCTCATTTGAGAGAGGTAGAAACAAGTTGATGGTCAAAGTGTTCATCAATGAACATATTTGTGTAAGATCTGGTTACACTGCGCTTTTGAAGAGTGGGACTATTGCACAGCTGTATGAGGAAAGGCTTAGATTTAATCCTAAAATCAGGTCAAAAGAGATGGTTGATGAGATAAAGAAAGAGCATAATATGATTGTGTCCGAGGAGCAGTGTAGAAGAGCGAAGTTAGTGCTTTCAGCCAAGCGGAAAGCTGTTCATGAAGCTCATTTTGCAAGACTTTGGGATTACCAAGAAGAGGTACTTAGATCAAATGTGGGATCAACGATGGAGATTGAGACCATTCCCGGGCCAACTCCTGGAAGTATGCAAAGGTTTTACCGTCTTTATGTTTGTTTTGAAGCATTGAAATCCTCTTGGAAGCAGTCATGTAGACCCATTATTGGATTAGATGCTTCTTTCTTGAAATGGGATGTCAAAGGACAAATGCTAGCAGCAGTTGGTAGAGATGGCGATAACAGGATATTTCCGATTGCTTGCGGAGTGGTTGACGTGGAGGATAATCCTAATTGGTTGTGGTTTGTGCAACTTCTTAAAAAAGATTTGAGACTTGAAGATGGAACCGACATTACAATAATCTCAGACAAACATAAGGTGAGTTTTAGTTTCTTAATTTGCTTCAAATTTATTGGTTTAACAACACTTTAATCATTTCTGAATGCTTTGTGTGATAGGGTTTGCTAAATGCGGTTCATGTGGAGCTTCCCAAAGCTGAACATCGAATGTGTGCTAGGCACATTCTGGAAAATTGGAAGAAAACAAACAAAGACATAGAGCTTGAACGGCTATTTTGGAAGATAGCACGGAGTTACACACCAGCAGCCTATTTGGAAAACTTAGAAGCTCTGAATAAATACAATGAAGGGGCGTTTGTTTCGCTGCAAGCTACTGGCCCAGAAACATGGTCGCGTGCTTTCTTCAAGCTTGGATCCTGTTGCAACGACAACCTAAACAACCTGTCTGAATCGTTTAACCGAAGTGTTAGAGAGTCAAGGAGAAAGCCACTTCTTGATATGTTAACAGAGGTAAGAGAAAGACCATGGTGAAGAATGCAAAGAGGACTGTTTTAACTAACAAGTGGAAGAAAAGGTTCACAACAAGAGCGGACAGAGAGATTGAACTTAATAGGCAGAAGGCTCGTGATTGCAGAAGATATATGACCACATGACATATACATGAGATAGAGCACCACGATGATACTTACAGCGTGGATATGGAGGAGAAAACGTGTGGTTGTTGCTACTGGCAGTTGAATGGGTTGCCTTGTATGCATGCTATGTGCGTCATCACAACAACAAGGTTAGCTCTCGATGATTATGTCTCTAGTTACTACTTGACTTCAAATTGGCGCCGATTGTATGCAAGTGGTATGAAACCGGTACAAGGAATAACTGTGGCCACGGTTAGGTCGCTTACCTATTTTACCACCACCTTCGAGATTCAACCGTGGGAGACCTAATGGTTATGCAAGAAAAAGAGGACCTCATGAGTCTGCTTCTAATCCAAACAAGTTAACACGCCATGCTCGTGTGTTTACATGCTCGAATTGTAAGAAAGAGGGCCATAATAAGACACGATGTCCTAATCAAACTGCAGTTCCTCCACCAAAACGACCAAGAGGTCGTCCAAGGAAATATCAGGTTTGGATTTTAATTATGGTGCTTGATTTGTAGTTGTACATGTGTAGATGTGACTTGATTTCTAGTTCTATAGTTTGGCTTGTTGAATGGTTAGGAATTATAATGGTAAATGTGTACTTTGGCTTGTTGCAGGGAGAGACATCGGCCATAGGAGAACAAGCTTCTCAAACGGGGCTTTCTCAGGGTGGATCATCGCAAGTAGGAGCTTCACAGTCATCGCAAGGAAGATTTGGGGTGGGAGCTTCACAATCATCACAAGGAAGGTCACAAGGAAGATTTGGGTTCTCTTGTTAGTTCTCTCAGCTTATGTAATGGTTTTTGGTTAGCTTTGATGTAAGAGATGTAAGAAACTTTGTTTAGACTCTTCTCTACATCTCTCGGCTTATGTATTGGTTTTCTCTTGTTTCAAAGTTGTATAGACGGTTTACAACTTCTTGTTTCGACTCTTCTCTTATCTTATATATGGTTCTTGTATCGGTTTAAAACTTTTTGCATAAACTCTTACATTGTTGAAATGCTTAAAACCGTATCTCTTACATTGTCTAACAAACTCATACATCATCAAATAGGCTCATACATACCAAACTCCCACACAAAGAACAAGAACCATGAAACCAATTACATACCAAACATAAGAGTCTTCTCTTCACCTCCATGAAACATGAAGTGGTAGATGACAATAACAGCCAACACGACCACACAAAGAACAAGAACCATGTTCATTCTCTTGAATTTAGCAAGCTTGTTCTTGCATAGTTGGACCTCTTCTTTCACATTTTCGATCTCCAATTTCAGGTTATTCACTACAATCATCCTATCAACTTTCAGCTCATTCACTTCTTCATACATTACATCTTCTACCCACTTGAACAAATGACCATTCTAACAAACACAAACCAGAGATAGAGTTAAGTTTAAGACGAACAAGATTACCTCTCGTGAAGCACCACAATGGAATTAAGGACGCCCGGGATTAGCTTTGGACTGTGATGTATAGATCCTAACATCACTTCCACAAGCACATCTCTTTGGAAATCCTTTTCCTCCATCGAAGAATTTCACATAGCTAGACGAATTCACACTTATCCACTCCTACATGATGACCTCGGTATCAAACTCAAATCTACAAAGAATAATCGACAAAAACCAAAAATTAACTTACACATTTAGCGACAGAAGAGATTTGTGAAGTTTCTGGACAAGGACTCATATTGTCTCTCTCGCTTGCCGGAAATCGCATCTTCTCTCCGGAAATCGCAAGCTCTCGCCGGAAATTGCAAGTTCTCGCCGGAAATCTTCTTCTCTCGCCGGAAATCGCAAAGCTGTCGCAAAGGAGGGGTTAGGGATTTTGGGATTTTGGGTTTAGTTCTAATAAACGCGTTCAGCGATTGATTAAAGAGTAACGACGTCTGTTTACTGTTTACTGTTTAACGTCTGACTTTTTTAATCCCAAATTTGCACGATTAACTCTAAGTTGAGGAATAATTATGCGCAAGTCAAATTTGGGTATTAAAACTGCACATTTTTATAATTGGGGAATTAAATACCCATTTTTTCATATATCCTCCCATCTATTTAAAACACATAAAGTGCAGCTAAACACAGTTCTCCCCAAAAAAATATTTGGGCTCTGATTGGTGACATGCAATATTACAGTTGAGTTAGAAAAAGTGGTATAATTTGATGTGAGTTGCATAAAAAATTATGTGGTAGAAAAGATGTACGTGGACTGGATTTATTGAAAAAAAAAAATTATTAACTCAAACTCTTAACACATCCTAATACACCCAATTTTCCATGTGGTAGAAATTTGAATTGAGTTACATATTTTACAAAGAGTTTACTTCAAGATTCTAACTCAACCATAACACATTCTAACTCAAAATCTAATGCAAAAAACTAAAAATAAATTATGATTGGTAACATTTTTGAGTTAAGCACATAACTCAACCTCACCACACACTACAAAAAAAAGGATGAATTAAATCACTTAAATTGTATCATAAAGCTAAATGATACTATTTTAAATTACTTATTTATAAATGAGACAAATAAAGATAATTTAACATCAATTAAAATAACTGATGTTATTATTAAGTAATTTAGCATCAATTTAACAAATTGATGTAATATATATTAATTTGTATCATTTTACAATAATTGATATTATTTTATAAATTTATATCAATTAAATAAATGAAGTATTCATTTTTTTCAGATTAACATCATTTACTGAAAGGATACAAAATTTACATCAATAATAATTGATGCTAATAAAAAAATACTAATAAAAATACTATTAACCTCAATTATGAAATTATTGTAATTTTTAACGTCATTTACATAAAAATGATGTTATTGATCTTTCTAAGTTACATCAATTAAAAGATAATATTTTGTAGTACATAAAACTAATCTACATCAGTAAAATAATTAACTTATATATATAGTTTGTATTATTATTTTATATCTTATATATAATTAGGGAACTTCTTTCCCCATAAAGCCTCCACGTCACCCTCCCCAATTATTGACACGTGTTCTTTTGGTTGTTTTCGCAAAATTTTCAACACACGTCACTTAAAATGAAAATCTGTAACAAATCCAAATAATTTGACAAACCAATCTCTTCTAGGTCAAATGTATCAATGGCTTCTGCTTCACATTCTCTTCGTCAACCTCCTGCTCGCTTACATACTCGTTTCACCTACCCTCCGTGTACTGATCGGCCTTTCATCTTCGTAACCCCATCATGAATGTCATTAACTCACCTCCAATCAGTAGTTCCGTCCTTCAGAGCACTCCTTTCCATCCTCCTGTCCATAAATACTTCACCGCCATCGTCTCGAACTCATCCATATCCCACCATCATCGTATTCTTCAATGATATTTCATTCCTCCTGAATATAGACAAATCGTCACTGCTTTTCAAGTTTCAAATTCTATCTTAAATTGCCTACTTTATCACCTTTATGTTTTATGTCTCTGCAGAATATTCCCTTCCACATGTTTGGCAATCACATTTTCATTCCAGGTACAGTTTTCATGTCTATGAAATCCCAAATTTCAAAAACATAAATCTTAATGTTGAAAAAATTATTGCCGTTTGTAAGAGTACATCGCAAGTTAAACGATTTTTAAAAATTAGATTGTTTCTTAATAGTGTATATAACTATATATTGCTTATTAGTTTCTAAGGTTTTTCAATCATGATTATTACACATTTGATGCCTTTGCAGCTAATTAGCAAATTAAAGGCTCCATATCGAGGAGTTGAATATGGGAATTATAGCCAGGGTGGTGAAGACTCAAGAGATGAAATTTCCAAAAACTGAGGGAAATCTAAGAATATAGGGAGTTCAATCAGTGGGATAGATTAAGAGTGAGAAATAGTTTGGTCTGAAATTGTCTTCTTCGGCTAAACAATCTGCTGAGGAAGCAGTGTTCTGAAATCAGAGGTGAGAGAAGGATACCAAGGAGGACGACGAATAATCTGTTTTTGAAGACAAGGGACCAGAAATTCCAGTAAGTTGCTTTTAACTTTGATTATATGCCTTTGATAATAGGATTTATCAACCTTAATTTAAAACTAGCAGTTTTTCCATATTCCAATTTTTTGTGATGGCGATGGTTTGTAGGAAGAGAACATAAGGAATTTTGGAAAAGAAACTCTCAGACTAGCTATTGTTACTGACTTAACGTAGAGGAGTTGTGCCCTTTGAATTCATACACTTTCATCTTCTAATTCATAAGCAGAGTAAGATTTCACTTTTAAAAAAAAAATTCTTAACGCAGTAGAACTATCGACGCAAAACGAGAGAGGTATAGCCATTCATGTATACTGTATTACACTTATAGATTACAACATAGGGATATTTGGAGGAAGAAACGACATCAAGAAATTCACATATATCACTATAACTGTATTGTCAATTGGTTGTACCCAAACAAAAATTGCCCAGTATGTAGGGCAATATAAATTTGAAGATTATAAACATACTTTTTGGGTTCTTAAGGACATCTCTTACCACAGAGAATCTCTGTTTTCTTAAACGTCTAAGTTTTCTTGTGGTTTTAAAAACATCTCTAATAGTAAGGTACACTATAAATATCTAGCAAACAACATAACAAGAACTTTTAAAGGTTTTGACAATCAAGAGAATCAAATACTTCAGACGTGATTAGTTGTTGGCGGAGGAGACCGACAAGTTGCGACACAAACATAAGATCTAAGAACTTTACCATGAGACTTGAGGGTTCGAGAGTGCTGGCGAGGTATCATTGTATCTAACATAGAAAGAGCATAGAAAGCAAGAGTAAACTCAAGTTCTATAAAGAAAGTGAAGATAGCAATGATGAAGCTCCGAAGGGTAGTGGTCTCAAAATGGAAGAAGACTATATTGATTAAATGGTGGGTATATGCATCAACTATTGGTTTGGCACTAACAAAAAAAAATTACGTTCATTGTTTAGGTAATTAAGATTTTGCAACATAGTCATGTTTAGTTTCATTATTAAGAAAATATTGTTTCCCTAGGTTTTTCCTTTTGGTTTGTTTTATAGAGCTGCACTCTATTTTCCCATTTTACATTTTCATCTCTTCAACATAATATTTTTTCAGCTATTGCAACCGGCTAACTTTATAATTGTCTATCTCCAAATAGAAATTAAATAAAAACTTCTTACATATCCTAAACTCCTATTTTCCATGTTTATCATGTTTATCAAGTCCTAAGAAGATGATGGAGTTGTTAAGCTTCATCATTTTTATCAAGGCAAGCAAGAAAAAAAGATAATATTACTTCATCTTCCGTTTCGTATGGAGAATGACTATGATATAGCAATATTTAATAACTCTTCGGGTCTGACGTCTCTGACCTATAGAGCTCGCGAACATCTGGGGTTATATTGTATTTAATAAAATCAGTATATTTATTCTTCTGAACAAGTTCAGATTACTTTTTAGCAATGAGATAATATTTAATTTTAAACATAAATAAGCTTTTAACACTTAAATTTGCATAATTTTTTATAGAAAAGTAAACACTCAAATCTGCACATCTAATCTATTCCTAACTTTAAAAAAAAAAATAAGGACAAAAGACAATAAATAAGTATTAATATATAACTAATACTAAGATAATTGAAAGTAAGCAAAAAAAGATTATAAAAATGAAAGTTCAAAAAAGAAAAAGAAAATTCTCAATTCTTCTTCCTAACAAAATTCTATAGTAACTTAATTTATAATAGCTGAATTCTCAAATCGCTATTTTTGAGAATTGCATTTATAAATAAGACAAATTCTACTTAAAAATCAATAGAAAATAACCATAAGCTTTTTTTTTAGAAAAAGAGTAAAGAAATTTTTATTAAAAATATCAGAACCGGATCTCGGAAACAAAAACAAATAAATTAACGACTTACGTCTGTACCCATCTCTAGAATAATACATACCTTAATATTTAAGATATGAAATAAACATTTACATAATAACTAAAATTGAGTAATAAAATACATTTGTTTCAAAAAAAAACCCAAGAACTTGGAAAGAAGATTAATCTAAAGCATCAACAAGTAATTTTTTTAAAAATTCAAAAAATTATAAAATGTGATTATTCCAAAGAAAACCAAAAAAAAATAATTAACTTAAAAAAATAAACGGATCGGAATTATACTAAAAGTAAAAATATAAACTTATTAGATGAAAAGTATTATCCACGTAAACAATGAGAAAAAACAGTTATATAAAAAAAAATTAAATAAAACAAAATAAAATTACTAAACAACTTAATTTCACTAAAAAAAAATATAAATTTTTAATTAATATCAAGCTTAACAATATTATAAATAGACCAATTGAAGACAAATTCTTTAAAATATATTTAGAAACAAAAGACATGACTGGAATTATATAAAGAGTAAAAAGGATGAAAATAAGTAATTACCAAAAAAAAAGTGACTTATTATAACTAATAATTAAAAATAACAAAAAGTTAAAAGTTAAAATAGTAGAAAAAAAAATCAAAAATGCAAATACACCCGCAACGTGTGCCAATCATTGCCCATTTTCTTAAATCACATAAACAGATTCTTTAACTTTTTTTTAATATTACGATTGACTATTCAAAACTATTATGTTCAATGAGAGTATTTAGGTAGATTACATATATAATAATGATACGCTAATTCTTAAAATATACATAAAACAACAAATAAATATTAAAATATTTTGAATTGCGTAATTTTACTAAACAACGTATAATACGAAGAAAAAAAAATATAACCAACGGAATACCACCCCCGCGCATGCGCGGAGTTAGCAGCTCTACTAGTTATATATAATGCACGTAGATAGAATTGTATAAATGATTGAATAGTCAAATAGTCTTTTGGAAGTAATATATTACTAGGTGATTCTCCCGTGTTCATGCACGGGTATGAATATTTACAAAATAACTCACTTAAAATTATTGGTTAATATTATCTTTTATTTATTTATAAGTTTCTATTTGCTTTGTCAGCTATATGTAAATAGAAGGTATTTTTAATAATTTTAAGATGTTATATATCTTATTAAACATATTTTGGTATAAGAATTTAGATAGGTACCATTATTCGTTTTTAGAATTAGTATGTGGCATATATTCCTTTGAATTGAAATACAATTAATTTTTTTGTTCTATTTAGGCTAAAGTTAGTCAGTTTTTCATCTTAGATTTGTAAAGTTATTATTGTAAAATCTGTCTATTGATATGCTGTTTAGAAAGCTCATGCATGTATATGAATATTTACAAAAATAAATGTATCATAATTCTTGGTTAATATTCACTTTTATTATTTTTATTTTAAAAATTTCCTGTAATTTATATGTATGAAAAGAAAATGAAATATTATTTTAAATTTATGTTGTTATCTTAGTTAAACATGTGGTTTCATGTATAAAAACTTCAAGTTTTAAACTTGGTCAGTCCGATTCTTATTTTTTTAGTTATTTATTTCGATTTATAAATAAATTTCTGTTATATATGTTTGGAAAAAAAGTTCAAAAGCAATTATTTAAATGTTGATCGGTTCTTTGCATAAATGAACTAAACTGATAGTTTGCTGAAAATTTATGAACATATTGTCTGAATTATTTATTTTGAATTAACACTTTTCATATATAAAAGTTATTTGGAATAACTTTCATATTTTTAACGTTTCTTAAGTAACACTTTATACGATTTTTAGATATTTAAAATATTTTTAATGTTTCCAAATACCTCTGGTTTATTCATTATCATCACAGTCTTGATTTATTTGAAATCTTGATCATTTTAAAGTTTTTATTTGGAATCATAATATTTAAAATTATTTTAAAGTTTTTTCTTTTTTAGTATGATTTAAAAAAGAATTTCCTTTTTTGGAATTAACGTTTCTATATCTAATAAAATATTTTATATTTCAAAGTTATTTCATTTTTAATATTATTTTAAAAGACTTTCCTTTCTGTAATTTACATTTTTTTATATATGAAAAAATTATTTTCCTTTATTAAGGACTTTCCTTTCTGTAATTTTTCGTTTTTCTATATATGCCAAAATTATTTTCTGTTTCAAAATTATTTCCTTTTATTAAGGACTTTCCTTTCTGCAATTTTTCGTTTTTTTATATATGCAAAAATTATTTTCTGTTTTAAAATTATTTCCCTTTATTAAGGACTTTCCTTTCTGTAATTTTTCGTTTTTTTATATATGCAAAAATTATTTTATGTTTTAAAATTATTTTCCTTTATTAATGTGATTTTGAAAAGGAGAAATCATTAAATAAAAAAATAAATTAAATTTTTTTAGTAATGGTAATTTTTTAAAAGTTATTTTATATTTAATATGATTTTAAAAAATACTTTCCTTTTTGGCATTAAAGTTTTTATATCTAATAAAAATATTTCTGTATTTCAAAGTTATTTCCTTTTTAACATTTTTTTTTAACTTTCCTTTTTTGTAATATTCGTTTTTTATATCTATACAAAAATTATTTTATGTTTTAAAAATTATTTCCTTTTATTAATGTGATTTTTAAAACAATTATTAAACAAAAGTATATATATTAAAAGGTTTCAATAATGGCAAACTAATATAATAATTGAAAATCATTAAGGGTATCATTGTAATCGACCTTGTAAAAATTAACGCGAGCGCGACACGTAAGAAACTGACTTCTCAAATAATATTATAGAGATATGCAGTAATAGCTGAAAAAGCGGTACCTGAAACAATAAGATCAAAAAGAAAATCCATTTTTTTATCTGTATCTCTATTTAGAAAGATCAATTAATCTGGTGAGATATTAATACATGTAGGACGAAAGGGAAAAAAATCTGAGAGAAACTATTTATCCCACATTGAGAAAGAGTGGTGGATTAGAGAAAGTTATTTTCCTATAAAAACCAATCATCTGTATTATTTTTAAGTTGATCTTAAAATACTTTTATTTTTTCATTAACTAAATAAAGTATGTGGGACGATGTGAAAAATATCTGCCCAGTTAATAATACATATTTCAATTTAATTATAAAAAGCAAATGACACCAATTTTACACTGTACAAATGATAATAATATTTTAATCAGTAATTGTAAATAATACAAGTATTAAATCGTTTTTGAAAACTGATACTAATTTACATCAATATTAAGAATTGATATAAATATTTGAAATCAATTATGTTAATTGATACTATACTAACATCATTTAAATAAATTGATGTAATAATTTAACATCAATTTTTGTAATTGATACATATTAACATCGGTTATTGTAACCGATATAAATATTTTATATATTTACATCGATTATTATTAAATTGATGCAAATTATTTGCATCACCACGTTCAGAATCATTTATCTAAATGATGCATAAATTTTTTGTATCATTTATAAGTAATGTAAATATTTAAAATAAATGATGTAAAATGAACTTTTTTTTGTAGTGACATGGTAACTCATGCACTACAAGAAAAAGGGCATGTTGCATCATATATAATGTGTCAGAAAAACAACCGATACTAAATTAAATCACTTATTATCTAACATCAATTAAAATTATTGATGTCATTACTGGTTTATTTGGCATCAATAAATTAAAAGTGATACTAACTTAAACTAATTTACGTCATTTATAACTTTTTGAAACAAAATAAAAACTTTGCATCAATTAACAAAGTGATGCAAACCTTATAAATGATGGTAACAACAGACACGAGTTAAAAATGATATATATAATTCCATTTAAAAATATTTATATTTTATATTTTTTAAAGCTACAAAATATATCTAATTTATAAATTAAATGTTTCATATATAATAATAGTACTCCATATAAACAAATAGTATTAAAATTCTTCTATATATCTAATACAACTGTAACTTCTTATAGTATGATTTGTTTTATCACATACTTATTTATATATTTATTCAATAGATTTTAGTTGGTAAAAATAATTCTTTTAGAGTAAAGAAAAGCATTTAAGGCATATTCCTTTTTTTAAATATTGCTTGAGATATTAGAATCAATATATTTTGAGTTTGTACACAATGCTTCATTTAATAACAAAAGAAAAGCATTTACGTTATTATTGTTTTCAAAAGAAAAATAATATTAAGTAGAAGTTCCTTGTCCCACATCGCTAGAATAGGAGACAAAGAGGAGAGTCTTACTCCGTTAAATATCCACATCATTGTTTCTTGAGAAAATTTGGAAAAATACCTTATTATGAGATTATATTTTGAAAACTACACCATCTTTTAACTTTTTTGAAATCTACACTTATTAATAAGTGAAATGACTGATTTATCCAGTTTTAATGTTTATAATTAAAATTTTAAAATAATAATATTAATAAAAACATAATTACATAGATTTGAAACAAATATTTAAAAAAACAAATCCAATTATAATCATATATTTACTTATTTTATTTCTAAATAATATATTTAATATTTATAGAATATTCTATTAAAATATATCATTTTCAATATAGTAAATAAAGATAAAAATAACAATTATGATAGAAAATTCCACAAAATCAAAATCTAGGCACATATAAATAGCAAAAGAGGCAAAAATTCTAAATTTACTTATTAAAAAATGATCATAGATACAAATATATTGCTTACAATCTCATAGAAATAATTTTAGAAATTAAACTTATAAAAAATTATAAAATAGTGAGCTAATAAGACCATATAAGTATATATGAGAAAAAATATTTTGCAACATAGTTGTATAAACTTGGTTTATATAAAATTTCTAAAACTGAAATTTCATAGAGATGAACTTTAAAGTATTTTAGAAATTATCGATTAGATATATTAAAATATTAGTATGTATTTATCTCAATAATAGTAAACATAAATAATAGTGATTTTAATAATAATTATATTTATTTTTAATTTAAAAATATTTAAAATTTAGCTATTAAAAAGATAAGTTTAAATTTTAAATCAGGATAGAAAAGTCTTATTACATATAAGAAAAAGTGTAGTTTTCAAAAAATAAAAAAAAGAAGTGTATTTTTCAAAATTTAAATCTTAAGTAGGGTATTTTTCAAATTATCCCTTGTTTCTTTGGTCCAAGTTGGACTTAAA
The DNA here is from genome assembly GCA_010577795.1 of Isatis tinctoria. Lineage (NCBI taxonomy): Eukaryota > Viridiplantae > Streptophyta > Magnoliopsida > Brassicales > Brassicaceae > Isatis > Isatis tinctoria. The sequence continues at coordinate 37,061,780 of CM021244.1, read as the reverse complement.
TAATATTTAAAACCCATCAACAAATAATAGTATTCTTTAAATCATATTGGTTTTAACTAATCAACAAACAATACTAAAATTAAAAATTTATTTATATATTTTTAAAAATAATAATAAACCAAAACGAATTATTGTCTAAAATTTATAATAAGTTTTTAATTAAAATAAATTTTAAATATTAATATCACTTGTAATAATTGAAATAAAATTTAATATCAGTTTTCACAATTGACACTCATATGTTAGCATCACTTACAAGAAATGATAAAAATAGTTGCATCAATTAGTTTTAAATGATATGAAGTATTAGAGTCAGCACTTCCAAAGTCATCTATATAAGTGATGCAGATTCGTTTGCATCAATCAAAAAATGATGTTAATAAATAAAATAAATGATATAAAACATATGATTTCCTGTAGTGATGTCACAATCAAACTTGGAAAAATGTCTATACAAAGTCAAAATGGTCGATCACTAAGTACAATATAACCCCTGACCTTAGTGTGAAAATTACAATACTACCCCTGAATTGCTCCTTAATAATAGGGTATCGTCACACCCATCCTTCCATATTAGTCAATTCTTCCAGAAAGCAAAACAAAGGATAAAAAAAAAATGATAGGAAATCAGCCCATCAATATAATACCACCATTACCGACCACCAAGTCCAATCTTTCCGACGAGGATCCGCGCAAACGAACTGGTAACAAATGTTTTACATGTAGTCTTTAGCAAAAAAAACACAAAGCAAATGTTTTACATGTAGGTTTCTGGGATTGAGTTGTGTGCTCTCTTTCGAAGGGACGTTTTGGACGGCGAGCGCGCGGATAATAACGGCAGTGATTGGGTCTGGAGTCTTATCGCTAGCTTGGGCAATGGCACAACTAGGTTGGATTGGTGGACCGTTGGTGATGGTGTTGTTCGCTGTCGTAAGTTATATAACGTCAACACTCCTCGCCGCATGTTATCGGTGTGAAAATCTTGTTAACGGAGGAAGAAACTATACTTACATGGATGCGGTGAAGAATATTATTGGTACGTAAATGAATACTTATAGTTTGTTTGATATATTGTCTTGGTAATGGTTAAATTGGGGAACAGGTGGTGTGGAGGTTAAGCTATGTGGGCTGCTACAGTATCTTAACCTCTTCGGCATGGCCGTTGGGTATACGATTGTGGCTGCAGTAAGCATGTTGTAAGCACTTCATCGTTCTCTTGATCTCACTCGATTTTCTTTTTTTTGGATTTTGCATGTCTATCTCTTTTTCTATCAGATTTATGATAAAACACTATTTACGGATACAAATTCGTTTCTTTGAAGCTTACCAGTATAACGATTACAAGTTCTTATATTTTTTCTGAGATGTCAGTAATCAAACCTTTTTTAACACCTATTACTATTAGTAATAAAACCTATTATTCGATGAATATGGTAATCAATTATATAACCTTTATATATGTACATACTAAAAAGTTAAAAACATTATTTCATATAAATGTATATATATACTAGAAGTTAAAACAATATTTCATATAAATAATTTTAAATTGCGTTTAGACCTTTCTTTAATCTCAGTTTAGTTAAAGTATACTTAGACATAAAGTATACGTCAATTAAATCAACCACAAACGAGTTAAATTATGAAAGGAATAATATAATACAAATATTTAAAGGGGAGTTGAATTGTATAACCACAACCCAAACTATAATTAATAGTATAACCATTTAATATCATGGTTAGATCGTCTATACTTTTTTGTAATTTTTACCAAAAACTACCCCTCGTATGTTCTTTTTTCTTCTTTTCTCTTCCTTTTATAATTCCCACAAAAATAAACATGTAGAATTACTAGATTTTATGTGTTTTATACAAACTGGTAGATAATGCTACTTTTGTTCTATTTTCCATAATTTCTGCATAGATAGACTATAAGTAGAAAATATTAAACGCTTAGCAAAAAGACTAAAGTTTAACCCCCAGAAGTAAGTTTAAATTACTTTATGCCAAACAGAAAGTTGAAGATAATATATTCTTTAAATGTGGATATAATTGCTATATATATATATAGACATTCAGAACATAATAGTTATCTAGTCTATATTAAACTATATGTTTTTATTGAAAATTATTTATCCATGTTTAAAAAATTGTATCGATTTTTAAAAATTCAAAATATGTAAGATGCTGAAAATAATATATGCTTTTTTCAGTAGAATCGCAAGATTTGATAAACTTCTACAACAATAATTAAAGAAAAAACTAATGAAAGGGTGTAATTCTTCATTTTTATGCACCTCAAACAGTACAACAATGGTTACTCATCTTACATATATATTATGTAAGTACTTTTTTAATTCTCGTCTCATAAATTAACCCATATAAACGTGGGTCCTCCTTGCTACACCAGTTATATTAAAGATTATTATATATATACAAGTTTACTTACTAACTAACCTACATGAATTTTTCATTCTAAAGTAATTAGTTTTACTTTGCTTCATTTTTCTTGCAATCGGGAAACAGTGATTTGAGATTCTTTTATATTTATAGTTTTTAAAATACCAAAAAAAAAAAAGAAAATCCTCACAAAGAACTTTTCCTTTAGGAAGGGTAATTTGTGTAGTTTAGGAAGGGTAGGCCGCATGTTGCAACTCAGCTATAGCTTGCGATGATTGACAACGATTGGAGGAGGGTGGTTCGCGTGAAATCATCCATGTATTACCGACCCAGGTTGAATCAAGCTCGATTCGGTAAGGCGGTAAGATTGATCTTCTGTTTCAATTCTCCGGTGGAGCTCCAAAAACTCCTTTCAAGAGATTACTTTAGGAAGGGTAGGTTTTGAGTTCAAACAGAATAGGGAGCTGTGATATCTCCTAAAACTATCTCATTGTTCTTGCAGAGAATTGGATTTGCTTCCTTTCTCTTGTCTTGCTTTTGTGATATAATCAATTAAAGGAGATTTCCGCCATTGATTTTATCACAGAACTCAGAAGATTAGTTCACTGTAAGCATCATCATACTTGTTTGGGTGTTAGGTATCTGATTAAAATCGTGAAAATTAAATATAGGGCGGTAAGGAAATCAGATTGCTCTCGCAAGAGTGGAGGCCCATGTCCCCTGAAGATCAACCCCTACGTGATAGCTTTTGGAGTAATCCAGATAATCATCTCTCAGATCCCAGATTTTGACAAGATCTGGTGGATTTCCATTATCGCGGCCGCCATGTCTTTTCTTTATTCTTCCATCTGCATTGGCCTCGGGATTTCCTATGTCGCAGGTAGGTCTATTCGAAAATCTTACGGCACTTAACTAGAAACTTCATAAGTATGGGATTTTTATTTACTATATATAGGAATCTAATATCTTTTGTTCAGCAAATGGGTATAGCAAGGGAAGCTTGAGAGGTATAAGTATAAAAGGCATGACAAAAAGCGAGAAAATTTGTAGAATCATGGAAGCTATTGGAGAAATCACTTTCGCCTTCTCCTTTTCGAGTACCTTCTTTGAAATCCAGGTATGAATCCCTAAGATTAAATCTTTGTGGATTCTATGGCACATTCATAACTCACGCTTTTATGTCTGAAACAGGACACGGTGAAATCGCCACCTTCTGAGGAGAATACAATGAGGAAAGCATCGCTTGTGAGTGTTGGGGTAACAACGACGATCTTCATGTTGTGTGGATGCCTTGGTTATGCAGCATTTGGGGATATGACTCCAAACGACCTTTTGTCTGGTTTTCGGTCCTATAACCCTTACTGGTTACTTGACGTTGCCAATGTTGCCGTTGTGGTACACCTTCTACGTGCTTACCAACTATCATGCCGACCGATCTTTGCATTCATTGAGAAGGAAGCTTTGGCCAGGTTTTCCTCCAGCGATTTCATTGCAAAAGATATCAGAATCCGCATACCAGGTTTTAATCCCACAAGCGTTAATCGATTTAGGTACAAAACCACTCTCTTAATCAAATGTATGTTGTCGATCATCCGTAGACATCAATTTTGAATAACATTTTCGTATGGTTTCTAGGCTGGTAAGTAGGACAGCGTTGGTATTGACAACCACCTTGATGTCAATGCTCTTTCCGTTCTTTAATGACATGGTTGGCCTATTCGGAGCACTCGGGTTTTGGCCGTTGACCGTTTATTTTCCGGTGAAGATGTATATTAAGCAAAAGAAGATATCCAAGTGGAGCAAAATGTGGGTTTGCCTTCATTTCTTCAGCTTCACTTGTTTGGTCGTGAGCATCGCCGGGGCTGCAGGTTCAGTTGCCGGATTTGTTTTTGATCTCAAGCCCTACAAGCTCTTCGAAGTTGATTTCTGAGAACTTCTCGTTAAGGTCGATATTCTCTTGTTATATATAGAGAAATGAAACTACGGTACTTTTTTTTTTTTTAATCGATACTGCAGTATTTAGTTTCGATAAATAATCTTTCTTTTTGTCATTAAGAAACTCACACGTCAATAATATCTACTCCCTCCATTTCTGAAAGTTCAATGGTTTTTTAAAAATTATGTTTTTACAAGATAGATTTTAAGTTTTCTATGTATTTTTTTATTAATTATTAATGACAAATTGAATACTTTGAGAAAAATAATTGAATTTCTTAAAATACTATTGGTCTAAAATTATTGGAAAATGGTAATCATAGATTTTGATACATTTATTATCAAGCTTTAACATGTTTTCTGAATATGTGTAAACACATCCTGAAATCTATTATTAAAAAACAAAGAGAGTATTTTTTTTTAACGTTGACCGCAGGTTAGAGGTAATTGTTACCAAAAAAAAAATAGCATTACAAGAAATACCAACTTTTCTCTTGTGAAATGGATGATACAATTTTCACCATGGTTGTTTAAGTTTTGCTAATGATAATGGTCTGATTGGTAACATTCAGTGGTGTACAAAATAAGTTTTAAGCAGTATGGAAGTGGATACTAATATAGATAAAAATGGTAAGAAAGATATCTTTTTTTTGGTCAAACTAAGAAAGATATCAAAATCGCATTATCGACAAATGGAATACAATTAAGTTTGGGGGATTAAGTGAAATAACAGGAAAAAAGAGTCTAACCAATTCCCCCTTTTCTCTCTCTCTTTCCCTTTTTGTTAGATTTTTATTTTTCTTTAGTGGTTATTTGACAAATTGCCCCATTAAGTTTTACTAGATTTAAATTCCCCCCATCGTGGACCCAATCCGAAAAGTATATATCTTACTATTATTATTTGCAAAGTACATTTTAAAAATGCTTAAAAAAACTTTTTAAATACATTTAGTGTCATTGATCTATTTGTTAAAATGTGTTTGCTTACGGGATTAAATCTGGATAAAAGAGGAAATATTTTCCATCACATCCAACAATTTAAAATACCCGACCCATGAAAAAATGAAAACACGCAGATCCTTAAACCCATGTACTTAAATCAAACCGATTTGTGTACTTAAATATAATTACCAAACCAAAATTTGGTTAACGTTATTGCATGAAAGTGATTGTCCGGTTATTGCATGAAAGTGATTGTTCGTTATTTAATGAAAGTGATTGTTTCAAATGAAACTATTAGTTAATGTTTTTTTTTTTTTTTGAAAGAACATTAGTTGCAACTTAAAGGCAATTTTAATATATAAATAAAAATCACTAATTTATATCAACTTACCATGATTATCAGATATATTTATTATAGTATATAACTACAGCTATAATAAATTTCATTGTATTTAAACATAATTCAAAACTAGATTAGGACCCGCGTGATACGCGGGTGAAAAAATATTTTTGAAATCTGAACTTGATAACCCGCATAACATATTTATTTTAGATGAGATTGAAATTTGCATTAAAATATTAAAAAACTATATTTTATAACTCGTAGTTGATAAATTCGAGAAACCTTTAGAAATTGTTTTCTAAATAAACAACAGGATTCTAAAAATATATTTTAAATATTATATTACTTCTTGATCAACAAACATATTATATTACTTAATAAATATTTTAATAAATTAAATATAGAAAATTTTCAATTTGTAAACATTAAAAATTGAAAACATTTTTATGCTAAAACTTAAATTTGTTCATACATAATCATACAGAATAATATTGTTATTAAGTAATTATTATATATTTTTATCTTAAAATGATTTTTTACATGTGATAAAATTTCATAGGCAGATTTGACACATGTTACGATTATATTTATTAATGCTTTTGAACATCGAATTTTATTTAATAAGATAAGATATTTGAATTTCCTTTTCCTTTTATGAATTTGTAAAACTAAAATATTCTTTTGTCTTTTATATTTTTTGAAATTATAAAAACTCAAATATTATTTTGTTTGTGAGCAAAAACTGATTGTAATTTTAATTTATTCAATTACAAAAACAAAATTTATACATAAAAATCTGATTGACTCACTTAACATATATCATGATCATGTTAATCAGTAAATTTTAATAATTTTTTTATTTTACGTATTAGTAAAACTCAATTTCTTTATTCTTTTTTTTTATATTCTAATTTTTTATTTAATAAAAAACTAATTATAAGACATTTAAAATGTAATAATTAGTAATTATATTCAACCGAAATTCCTTGAAATTCGACCACAGTTTATAAAAAAAAAAACTGATTATAATTTTTATAATTTATAGAACACATTTTTTTCTTTCTTTATCGACAAAAAACTGATTATAATTTTCTTTTATTTTAATAAGAAAAAATAAAATTATTACATGTCAAAATTTGATTGACTCACTTGACATATTTTATAAATATGATCTTGTAAATTTTGAAAAAGCTAAGTTCTTTATATATACATCATAAATATTTGCAAACTTTTTTAAAAAGGTAACAATCTTCTTCTTAATTTTCATTTTATTGATTATATTTCTTTTTTTTTGTTGAAAATCTTGAAATTCTTTTCTTTTCAGTAAAATATTAATAAATCTATTTCCTTAGTTATCTTAATAATTAACCGAGCAATGAATATTTTTTTTGTATAAGCTAAGTTCTTTATATAGACAACATAATATTTGCAAGCTTTTGAAAATGTAATAATGTTTTTCTTAATTTTTCCTTTTATTGATTATATATATATTTTTAAATCGGTTAAAATCCTTCTTTTTTTAATAAATATTAATAAGTTTATTTCTTTAGTTATCTTTAAAATTAACCGAACAATGAATATTTTTGTATAATTTCATTTTTAATTTAGGGATTTCGTTATGTCTATTTCCTTTAGTTTTCTTTTAAATTAATCGCACAATGGATATTTTTCTATGTTTTCCTTTTTGCTTCAGAATTTGTTTTCCTGAAATATAATATTAATATTTTTATCTATTTGACACATGTCAAAAATTAAAACAATAAAATGTCACATGGCAAAATCTAGTTAATTACTAACTTTTGAAACCATACTTTATATAATATATATATATATATATAATCAAATTTTTTTGTATAAGTTATTCTTAGATAAAATCTAAAATTGAATATTTTACAATATGTTTAAAAGGAAGTTTTGATTCACTTTGATTTAAAAAGATAATGAGATTTGGTTTTGATTTAAATTTTAATCATAATTGGAAAATTTCATTTGACTTACTCTTAATGAATATTTGAAAATCAACCAAAGGCAATGGCATTATATGTAATATCTTACATTATTAAAGGTTAGATCAAAATGTGTGTTTCTGTTTTAATAGTATAGATTCCTAAAATAAACCAACATAAAATATTTGATTTGTATTGATACTAATCAGTAATAAAATTATGGTAATGAAAAATTATTCTGTTTCTAAACTTAACTAATATTATAGATTAAAATAAGTAACCACACATTTAATTAAATAAACATATAGTAATTGAATTTATGCCTATTCAAAAGTAATAGAATTTATGCCTATTCAAAAACGACCTATTTCCACCTCGGAACTATCATATAGTAACAGATCCACACAAAGTTTCACCCTCGTCTCAGATCTCCCTTTAACTTTAAAAACAAACTTATATCCCCACATTTTCGTAGTTCGAAACCTATTAACACACAATACCAAAGATCTAAACTAATTTCTACACAAACCGTAATCAATTGCGATTTACGGTTTACCAAACTTGATATAACCAATGAAAAACGAAATTAAACCGGATTAAGATCCGATTAAAATGGGTCAACCAAAATTAACAAATAAACCGTTATTTTTTTTTTGTCAATGAAAAAAAATAAAATAAAATAAAAAAACATCTCTTCCTCTCCCTTTTCTTCTTCGAAGCTTTTCGGTCCCAAGCTTTTCCTTCTCTTCCCGTTTTGAGGTCTTATCTGGTGTCCATCCTTTCGTGAAGCTATCTAGTGACGGTCGTGAAGCTTTTCGGAGAGTCGGTGGAGCTTGGTTCCTTCTCCGGCAGCGTTGTGGTGTGGATGACCTGTGGAGATGGCGCTGTGCATACTCGGTGTGCTCGGAGTGGTGATTCGTGTCGTGCTAGTGCTGTTTCTGCTCGAGGACGGCAGATTAGTGCGGCTGGAGTTTCGAGGCTGCCGTCAAAGAGCTCCGGGAGCGTCCCTTTCCTCCTGGTCTGGTGGGTCGCTGCGTGTCTTGAGTTGTTGTTGTCGGCAACTGTGGTTCAGACCGGTTTAGTCGGCTTGCCTTTCGGCCGGCGTTGTGGCCGCGGGGTTTCAACGGAGATCGCTCAGCTGAGTCTAGATCTGGAAGTGGTGGCGGATTCGATTCCCGTTGTTTGCAGGCTTTGGATCAGATCCATATAGGAATGAAAGGTACAAAATGAGAGATGAATAGAGGGAAAAAAATTACACACTATCACATTCATTTTTGTAATTTAGGACGTTGCCTTTTTCATTTCTCGAATTTTTTGGTTCTAAATATTGCAGACAAAGGCATCTTCATGAGAGGAAAAAATAACTTGATATCCAATAGGATATGATAATATATTAGAATAGTGGATTCGATAACATCGGAAGCAATTTCATGATCCCAAATCAGAGAATTCAATTAAGTATTTGGGATTTTTCTTCAAATCTTCTTTTTTTTTTTTTTTTTTTTTTAAGATCTTTTTTAAAAAAATAGATGAAGCACAAACACGAAACTGGAACCACACTCAAATTTGAAAAAGTTCAACACTGGAATCGCTGGAGAAGCACATATGGAGAATGAATAGAGACACCGATGGAGTAGGCCATCATCAGAAAAACTCAGATCTGATCGAACACAAATGTTTATTGGGGGAATTTCAAAAATGCACTTTCTGTGGTACACTTTTTCAGTTTTGCACTTCTAAAAAAGACATTCTTATTTTTACACTTTTTTATAAAGCTTTATAAACTCTTAAATTTTTTTTAGGGCAAATCTTCCATTAGGGTTTACAATTCAGAGTTTAAAGTTTTAGGGTTTACGAATTAGGGTTTAGGGTTTACGATTTAGGGTTTAGAGTTTAGATTCACAAATCCTTAAGATTTAGGGTTTAGGGATTAGATTCACAAACCCTAAACCCTAAACCCTAAACCCTAAACCCTAATTCGTAAACCCTAAACCCTAAACCCTAATTCGTAAACCCTAAACCCTAATTCGTAAACCCTAAATCCTAAACCCTAAACCCAAAACCCTAATTCGTAAACCCTAAACCCTAAACCCTAAACCCTAATTCGTAAACCCTAAACCCTAAACACTAAACCCTAATCCCTAAACCCTAATTCGTAAACCCTAAACCCTAAACCCTAAACCCTAAACCCTAATTCGTAAACCCCAAACCCTAAACCCTAATTCGTAAACCCTAAACCCTAAATACTAAACCCTAAACCCTAAACCCTAATTCGTAAACCCTAAACCCTTAACCCTAAACCCTAAACCCTAATTCGTAAACCCTAATTCGTAAACCCTAAACCCTAATCCCTAAACCCTAAACCCTAAACCCTAAACCCTAAACCCTAATTCGTAAACCATAAACCCTAAATCGTAAACCTTAAACACTAAGTCGTAAACCCTAAACCCTAAACCTTCAATCGTAAACCCTAAACCTTCGTTTTTGTAAAAGATGAAAATAGTGTATTTTTGAATTTTTTTTTTTTCGTGTAAAGTGTAGTTTTGAAAATGTGTATTATGAAAGTGGTATTTTTGACAAATTCTCATGTTTGTTTATTAATGGTTAAGTTTCAAGTTTCAACCCAAAACGTTCGATTGTTCTCAACGAACAAAAAAAATAATAATCAATTTAAAGGTTCTTTTAGGGTTCGACTGATTTACAATCAATTTGGGGATTATTAAAGCCGACCCGGGTTCGAGATATGGGTTAATGGATCACACATGAGTTGGGTCGGGTTTTTTTTATTTCAGTTTGGTTATCCGGTTTATGTGTTTCGTATAATGTTTATGTCGTAAACCATTCAAACCATCAATTATGTGTAAATACGTTTCGAACTTTTATATTGTGGGGAAGTATGTCTGTAACTTTTGTATCATGGAGAAATAAGACGAGGGTGAAACTTTGTGTGGATCTGTTACTATATGATAGTTCCGAGGTGGAAATAGGTCGTTTTTCCTATCAATTTAGAAATAAATTCAGATATAAATAATATACCATAATTTTTTACTCAATCAATAATGATAGAAAACAACTGATTTTTTAGCAATGTTATCCTATATATGATTTAATTGTTTTGCATTTATTAATATACAATTTTAAAAGATTTTGAAAATGTTGAAATCACATGATCTATATAAATGACTATAAAATTATATCTAATTAATATTTATATAAACATTTTACTCCGTGCATAGCGCGGGTTACTACCTAGTGAAATATATCCTAAAAAATTTTGAATTCAACAGTCATAGAAACTATATAATCGAATATACTTATATGGTGCCATAATAATGATTCTATCTTTTTTGCATTAGACTAACTAGTTGCGCTGCTCACTCCCCGCGCATGCGCAGGGTATTGTAATACTCCCAAAAGAAATGAATGTAAAAACAACATTAACATAAAAGTGGACCCATAAACAAACACTATGTCATTATGCGAAAGACTTTGGTTCAATTAAAAGCACTGGAGCTTGTAAATTTAATTAATTATATAACTCATGGATGAAATGGAAAATTATGAGCAACACATATATTATGATATTCTTGTATATTTGATAAATGTAGGATCCTTACTACAACCGACTAAAGAGAGTGCTACACCTGCATTATCCTTTCCTCTCTAACCTAAAAATAAAACAGAAAATACGCAAATGACCAAAAAGGTTTTTTAAAATATATTAAATATGAAAATAGCATACAAAAGATCCACTTATCAATCTAGCAGCCGCTTGCTGCACTCATTGGTGAACAACTTAAGATTGAATTTTGTTCAGAGGTATATTTGTAACTCTTCTCCTGGGAGCTCCGACTGTTTTCTAGTATCTTCCGAGTCGACAACAACATTATACAACTTCCCACCAACAGTAACATGATAATCAGAGGGATAGTGACTTTAGAAAATTGAAATCCAACGATGTGTTGTGTAATGATAAGATACCCAGCCTACCTCAAACGCTGCCATTAAGTTCTTATTTATTTACTTGTATTAGTTTTGATCACACCTTTCAGTTTTGACCGTTCAAAGTTTCTCAAAAGATCAAGGTATGTAAACTGAGAATTTGCCATGTGACCTGATAAACCACACATTGTATCCTCCACCCTTCGCACAACTTCAAGTTCCGATCCGCGTTCCTTAAATTAACAAATATGTCAGCTAGAGAGATATACTTTATGTAAAAGTAGATGAAATCAACTAAGGTGACCCCGTGCTAACCTTCTCCAGTGCTCCCATTAGACCCTCTTGATAAGGAACTTATTCGAGTTCCTTTTTAAACGTTCAACATCATTTTTTCTAGAACCAAGTTCAATCTCCACTTCAACGGCTTCATCCGGTTTTGAAATTAACTGAGACTTCGTCTAGTTGATCTTCTCGGCGTTTGTCTTCATCTCCACTACCCTCACCAGTATACCCTAATAACCAAGGGACACAAATTACATAAATTAAACAAAAATTATTTTAAAAAACAATAATATGTTATTAAGTGGTACTGATATGATTATGGATGGCGCTGAGGATGAAGAGCTTGAACCGGAACCAGAACCAGATGATGACACCATGAAAGGACTTGAACCGGAGCTTGTAGCTGAGGATGTTTTGCTTGTACCAGCTGGAGCCATAACCAGGGCCCGGACCAGACAGTTATCTCAGTCACTAAGTTCACTACTTAGCTCAACCATGAACCAGTTCAACCCCATGGAAGATCAAGTGCAACACATCACCTTAGTAAGGTTTCAAGAGGATTTTATAAGCCCCTTCTAAAAACAGTTCGTTTATAAGGTTTCTTCTAAAACCTTATAAAAACCTTATAAAATCCATCCAAACCTTATAAACCTTCCAAACCTTATAAAACCTTATAAAATCCGCTTAACCTTATAAAATCCGTCCAAACCTTATAAACTCGGGATCAGGAAGGGAATTCAAGACATCAAGGATCTGAAGAGTCATTCAACACATTTTTCTTCAGTCAAGTCTTTTAGTCTTAATTATTTATTGTCTTGTTTTCTGGGATTGACTGTTCTCATTCCCGAGAAGTCACAAACACAACTCTATATGTATTTTCGATTTCATTCAATCAAATAACAAGTTGTTTTTGCTAATCTTTGTGATTATCCTAGAGAGTGATTCTCTGTTGTTCTTTGTGAACAAACCTCTGTTGCTTGGTGAGTCATATCCAAACAACAAACCCTCTTCGGTCGTCTAAGTGTGTCATATCTTAGGACTGCTGAGGTTGGAATATCAAGGGCCTTCCGCAACCCTTGTGCGACCAATCGATCCATCACTTTGTTCTTTCAAGCTAGTAGCATATCGAGTTCAAAGTTTATCCAGCAAAACCATCCCTCCAAAGTTCAATCCTTGGGAGACCTCGTGTCAAGTGGTATCAGAGCAGCTTTGGGGTTTGGTATCGAATTCTTATCACCTTTCTCATCTATTCATCTTCTTCTTCAAAAAAAAAAAAAAAAAAAAAAATCTTTTCTGTCTATCTGTTCTCTGGTTGAGTCTATTCAAAAAAAAAAAAAAGAATCAGAGACTAGGAGAAATCGGTCTCTTTTGAAAAAAGAAAGAGTTTAGGAACCAGGAGAAATCGGTTTCTAGGATAGATCAATCAACCAGAACCAAAAATCTTGCAATCTGTCTATCTGTCTCTTCAACTTCCTTTGTTGTTTGGATTGATTCATTGGGTTTGATCGGAATTTGTTGTATCAGAACTCTTGAGATTTCACCACCACCAAATTGAGAGATCAAACACCTGTGAGGAAGAGAGTTTTTACTAATTCGTTTGCTTAACTGGTTGCAGGTTTCAAAAGGCGATCCAACAGATTGGAGAACCTGTTTTATCTGATTTGTTTGTTCATTTTCTCTTGGTAACAATGTCTGACCAAAGCCATGATGAACAGGAAGACAATCAAAATGCAGGACTTTCTAGCATTCAGATGAAAGCATTAGTAGGAGAGATGAAGCGATTAATGAGAGTTGAAATGGAATCAGTCCATACACGACTTGATCGCATCCAAGAGGATACTCATAATCCACCAACCGGAGAAGACACTGGTCGATCTCGCACCAACCAAAGGCGAACAAACCATGAGGAAAGAGAATCTGATCATAACTCTAGTGGGAGCCGAGGTAGAACCAGAAGACCCAGGCAGGATAATCATCTAGGTAGCCTTAAGCTGAAAATTCCACCTTTCCATGGTAAGAACGATCCAGATGCCTATCTTGAGTGGGAAAAGAAAATCTAATTGGTTTTCGATTGCCAAAACTATTCAGAGATCAAAAAGGTAAGATTGGCTGCAACTGAATTTCATGGTTATGCTATTAACTGGTGGGATCAAATTGTGACAAGCAGGAGAAGATCAGGAGAACCAGCTGTGGTCACTTGGGAAGAGATGACTAATCTCATGAGGAAAAGGTTTGTGCCTAGCCACTACCATCGTGACCTGCATCAGAGGCTCAGGAGATTAACTCAGGGAACCAAAAGTGTGGAAGACTACTGCCAAGAAATGGAGACACTGATGATCAAAGTTGATGCTGTTGAAGATCCGGAAGCCACAATGGCCAGATTCCAAGGAGGACTCAACCGAGAGATCCAAGACAGACTGGAGATGCATGAGTATGACTGCCTAGAGGAGATGCTACACAAAGAAATCCTGGTGGAGCAACAGGTTAAGAGAAGGAGCTACTCTAAGACTGCATACAATCCGAATGCCAAGTCTAGCTACCAGGACAAGGGTAAGATCTCAACTAAGACTTCTTCTGATGTTAAAACTAATCCATCTACTAGTGATGTCAAGGGAAAGGCAGAAGTTTCTACTACCACACGAACCAGAGATTTGAGGTGTTTCAAATGCCATGGGCATGGACACTATGCTAAGGATTGCACCAACCAGAAGGTGATGATCTTATTGGAGAATGGAGAAATAGAATCCGAGGATGAGAAGCCACAATCCGATTCTGAAGAAGAACATGTGGACTATCCTCCTCATGGAGAACTATTTGTTAATAGGAGAACCTTGAGTGTGCAACCTAAACCGAGGGAGCATGAGCAGAGAGAAAATCTCTTTCACACAAGATGTTATGTCAATGACAAGGTCTGTAGTTTGATTGTGGATGGAGGCAGCTGCACCAATGTGGCTAGTGAGACTTTGGTTAAGAAACTTGGCTTGAGTTTGAAGAAACATCCACGACCATTTTCTCTGCAATGGCTTAATGAAACAGGGGAGATGAAGGTGAGCAATCAGGTCTTAGTTCCCATCACCATTGGAAGGTACCAAGATGAGATCCTTTGTGATGTTTTTTCTATGGAGGCTGGACACATTCTTTTGGGAAGGCCTTGGCAATATGATAAAAAGGCAGTCCATGATGGGTTTACAAACCGTCACACCTTTGAGCACAATGAAAAGAAGATTATCTTAGATCCACTCTCACCCCAAGAAGTGCACAAAGATCAAATGCTTTTGAAAGAAAGGAGAGAACAGGCCAAACGAGATCAAGAGGCCAATGCATCCAAGGAAAGTGATTCCAACAAGGTAAGGCAATCTAACTTCTTTGCTAGAACCAGTGAGATCAAGCAAGCTCTGTTTTCTAATAGATCAATGTTTTTGTTGGTTTTTAAAGAAACACTAATGTCTTCTTCTAACCATGCACTGGAATTCCCAAGTGAGTTTGAATCTCTTTTGCAAGGTTTCAAAGATGTATTTGCAGATGAGAACCCAGATGGCCTACCACCAATCAGAGGCATTGAGCATCAAATTGATTTCATACCAGGAGCCTCTCTTCCTAACAGACCATCATACAGGACCAATCCTGTTGAGACCAAAGAGCTGCAGAAATAGATCAATGAGCTCATGGAGAAGGGATACATCAGAGAAAGCATGAGTCCATGTGCTGTTCCAGTTCTCCTTGTGCCCAAGAAAGATGGCAGCTGGCGTATGTGTGTGGATTGCAGGGCAATCAACAACATAACAGTTAAGTACAGACATCCCATCCCTAGATTAGATGATATGCTAGATGAACTTCATGGGTCATGCATCTTTTCTAAAATCGATTTGAAAAGTGGATATCATCAAATTAGGATGAAAGAAGGGGATGAATGGAAAACTGCTTTCAAAACAAAACTAGGGTTGTATGAATGGTTAGTTATGCCTTTTGGTTTAACCAATGCACCTAGTACTTTCATGAGATTGATGAATCATGTTCTAAGAGCTTTCATAGGGGTTTTTGTTGTAGTGTACTTCGATGACATACTAGTCTACAGCAAAACACTTGATGAACACAATGAGCATCTTAGGTCGGTTTTAGAAGTGCTTAGAAAGGAAAAGTTGTATGCTAACTTGAAGAAATGCACTTTTGGAACAGATAATCTTGGGTTTTGTTTTGGGTGCAGATGGCATAAAAGTGGATGAGGAAAAGGTTAAAGCTATCAGAGAATGGCCAAGTCCTAAAACTGTGAGTGAGGTCAGAAGCTTTCATGGCCTAGCTGGTTTTTACAGAAGATTTGTGAAGGACTTCAGCACAATAGTAGCTCCTCTTACCGAAGTCATCAAGAAGAATGTGGGATTCAAATGGGAACAAGCACAGGAAGATGCATTCCAGACCTTGAAAGGGAAGTTAACTAATGCACCTCTTCTTGTTTTGCCTGATTTCAAGAAAACTTTTGAGATTGAGTGTGATGCCTTAGGAGTTGGAATTGGTGCTGTCTTGATGCAGGATAGGAAACCAATTGCTTATTTCAGTGAGAAGCTTGGAGGAGCCACTCTCAATTACCCCACATATGACAAAGAACTCTATGCACTTGTGAGGGCCTTGCAGACTTGGCAGCATTACCTTTGGCCTAAGGAGTTCATGGTGCATACTGATCATGAGACTCTCAAGCACTTGAAAGGACAGCAGAAGCTTAACAAGAGACATGCCAGATGGATTGAATTCATAGAAACATTTCCATATGTCATCCGGTATAAGAAAGGTAAAGAGAATGTTGTAGCTGATGCTCTGTCTCGAAGGTATGTGCTCATCTCTACTCTTGATGCTAAGGTTCTTGGTTTTGAACAAATGAAAGAGTTGTATGAAACTGATTTAGATTTCAAAGAACCATATCTTGCTTGTTCTAAATCCGCAAGTGGCAAGTACTTTAGGAATGATGGGTATCTGTTTTATGCCAATCGTTTGTGTATTCTTAATTGTTCTTTGAGAGAATTGTTAGTCAGGGAAGCCCATGGAGGAGGCTTGATGGGACATTTTGGAATTGCAAAGACCTTGAAGGTGGTACAAGAACACTTCTTTTGGCCACACTTGCAAAGAGATGTTGAGAGGATATGTGGCAGATGTGTTACATGTAAGCAATCTAAATCCACTGTTCAGCCCAATGGTATGTATACTCCTCTTCCTATTCCTACTCATCCGTGGAATGACATATCTATGGATTTTGTGCTTGGATTGCCTAGGACCAGAACTGGGAAGGATTCCATCTTTGTAGTTGTTGATAGATTCTCTAAGATGGCTCATTTCATTCCATGTCACAAAACTGATGATGCCTTGCACATAGCTGAGTTGTTCTTTAAGGAGATTATTCGTTTGCATGGCATGCCTAGAACCATCGTGTCTGATAGGGATACAAAGTTCTTGAGTTACTTCTGGAAAATGCTTTGGTCTAAGTTAGGTACTAAGTTGTTGTTTTCAACTACTTGTCACCCACAAACTGATGGACAGACAGAGGTAGTCAATAGGACTTTGTCAACTTTGCTAAGAGCTGTGATTAAAAAGAATCTCAAAACTTGGGAAGAATGTTTACCACATGTTGAGTTTGCATATAATCATTCTGTGCATTCGGCTACTAAGTATTCCCCATTTGAGATTGTGTATGGTTTCAATCCTTTGTCACCTTTGGATCTAATCTCGTTGCCTTTGAGTGAAAGAACTAGCTTAGATGGCGAGAAGAAAGCTAAACTTGTCAAACAGATCCATGAGAAGGCTAGGATCAACATTGAGGAAAGGACAAAGCAATATGCTAAGCAAGCCAACAAGGGTTGATGGACCATTCAAGATTGTCAAAGGATCAACAAAAATGCATATCAAGTTGGTTTGGAAGGTAAGTACAAAGTTAGTTCAAGCTTTAATGTTGCTGACTTAATTCCTTTTGTGGCAGATGATCCAGATTTGAGGACAAATCCTTTTCAAGTGGGAGGGGATGATATGATTAAGGATGGCGCTGAGGATGAAGAGCTTGAACCGGAACCAGAACCAGATGATGACACCATGAAAGGACTTGAACCGGAGCTTGTAGCTGAGGATGCTTTGCTTGTACCAGCTGGAGCCATAACCAGGGCCCGGACCAGACAGTTATCTCAGTCACTAAGTTCACTACTTAGCTCAACCATGAACCAGTTCAACCCCATGGAAGATCAAGTGCAACACATCACCTTAGTAAGGTTTCAAGAGGATTTTATAAGCCCCTTCTAAAAACAGTTCGTTTATAAGGTTTCTTCTAAAACCTTATAAAAACCTTATAAAATCCGTCCAAACCTTATAAAACCTTATAAAATCCGCTTAACCTTATAAAATCCGTCCAAACCTTATAAACTCGGGATCAGGAAGAGAATTCAAGACATCAAGGATCTGAAGAGTCATTCAACACATTTTTCTTCAGTCAAGTCTTTTAGTCTTAATTATTTATTGTCTTGTTTTCTGGGATTGACTGTTCTCATTCCCGAGAAGTCACAAACACAACTCTATATGTATTTTCGATTTCATTCAATCAAATAACAAGTTGTTTTTGCTAATCTTTGTGATTATCCTAGAGAGTGATTTTCTGTTGTTCTTTGTGAACAAACCTCTGTTGCTTGGTGAGTCATATCCAAACAACAAACCCTCTTCGGTCGTCTAAGTGTGTCATATCTTAAGACTGCTGAGGTTGGAATATCAAGGGCCTTCTGCAACCCTTGTGCGACCAATCGATCCATCACTTTGTTCTTTCAAGCTAGTAGCTTATCAAGTTCAAAGTTTATCCAGCAAAACCATCCCTCCAAAGTTCAATCCTTGGGAGACCTCGTGTCAGGTACTAACTGGTGTTACTGGGAAGATCCTTGACTCTTTGTTTACGTCTGTCGTTCTTACCTTAGACTTCTTCACAACAGAGGCTCTCTCTTTTTCGGATTTCTTAAAATCTTCTATATTTTGAAGTTTGACCAATCTAGCAACACCAAATAGGTTGTGTATGTCCGAAATAACTGAGAATCTGAAACAGTTCTAACCTTTAGTCAGGGGTCTTACCTTTCAGCATTCCCTTTTTCATAACTTAAGACAGCAAATCCTTTCTCTCGGATAGATTTTTTATGAAGAAGATAATAATTTTCTTATATACTCTGTAATGTGCTTGATCAAAATAACTAACAAATTGATTGTTTGCAGGCTTTGTAGTAGTGATTGCTGTCTCAGTGCTTAGCTCTGTGGTTATCTTCATGGTTGCAATAACAATAGAAGTTTAGATATGCAAACACCGAGCCATACAAAATAAGAGAAGAGGTTAGTCTAACTTTAATTCTTATTTCTGATGAATCGGTTAAAAGAATCTTCTAAGTGCATGTTTTTACGAAGGTTGTTTGATGCTTCTTCAAGATCAAATGATGTCTTGTGAAGGCGAGAAACTTAACAGACAATAGCTTGGATTTCAGATACTCTACACTTGGGATTGCATGCCCCTATTTCTCAGGGTTTTTCAATGGTCACTGAATTTCTGGTGTATAAATTCCTATTAAACAGAAGTACAACAACATATACCAAAGGAGAATACTCACAGCTTCTGGAATTGCTGATCAATGGGTGTATGATTTGAAGATGAAGTCAGATTATTGTTATATGTCCAGGATGGTTGTGATGCTGTCGGTAAGGCCCGCTGCAGCCAAGGAAGAAAAAAAAAGGGAACAAAATAGTGGTAAGACACATGGATTTAAAGCTTTAGGAGCAGTAATTTTAAATATGTATACTAAATGTAAATTTAAGTCTTATACCTTCTTAATATCAGGCCTCGAGTAAGAAGCTCTCATCACAGGAGGCCATTCAGCAGCATCTGAACTATATGATACAACAGGGAAATCACTTCCAATCCGATGGGCGGAACCTCTGTTGTACAAAGAAGTTCACTTTTAAGTTAACATTACTAATGTCTGTTGACACTATACAACACCCTTAAAAGGATAAAATACAAATACCTGACCTTCCTACTCCCAAGTCTTGCTTGTGGAAGCGCTGACTGGTACTCTCGATGGAAAGGAATTGTTTGAGAAATGAAACTGCGAGAAAAAAACTTATAATCTTCCTTGAAAAGGAACTGATAATCAAAAATACAATCATACAAGCATCAGTATATTTCCATCCATTCAACTCCACCAGAAGAGCATATAATAAGATAACAATATCACATAGTTAACCCAATAAAAACGACGATCATGGAGAGCACGTCGTAATGCACAAACCCATAGTTATAGAAAACTTTTCAGAATAATATAACTCATCACCTTGAGTAGAGAAGGACGGACAAGTTACACACCATATACAGAGAGATGAGACAACATAGCGCGAGCAGCACATTCTGCTGCTTCACGAACTGGCCCAACTTGGTCAGAAAACGACACCAGAAGTAAAGGTAACTTCTTGATCACATTACCTAAATCAAAAGAATGAAATAAGAGATTATTAGCAATTTGCAACATCAGCTTTTGGCATGTTGATCATTAGAGATTTCACTTACGGTTCGAATAATTTTTCAAGCTTCTCACGCCGTTTTGCAGAATTTCTGCAGCCAGAACACAAATAACTTAGCGGAGCTGCTCGCTTGTCCGTTTCCCCCACATAGAAGAAGAACAAACTTTGGAGTTTAAACTATTTAGAACTGTAACTGATTACAGCAAACAAATTGATTATTCATTTACTTGTGCTCATTTCGAATTCATTTATTTGTCAATTAAGAAAGTGAAAAATATGCATTTTTGTACAGAAAGTAAACGAAAATGTGAAAATAGTTAAATTGGAGTAACCAGAGGTCACCTTGCGTTTTCGTAGCCGCATTGCAGCTTGCCATTCACTGGATGAGAGTCTTTCCTCATAACTCTTGAAATAGAGCATCTGCTTAATGAGGCAGGTGAAACAACTTGCTGGACTACAATCCACGACAAAAGTCACAATCAGATAGAAAATGAAAAAAAAAATCACCAGAATCCAGCGAGATGCAATCAAGCAATCAAATTTAACACGGCTCACCAAAAAGAAGACAATGAATATAATCAAATAATCCAAAAAAGAGTAGTTTCGTTTCATAAAATCTGAGTTTTTCAAAATTCACAATTAGTTTGATCAAATAAACATAATCCAGAGAATTACAAAAGTAGTAGGTACCCGATACAGGTGTGACCCTTGTGAAGAGGGCTAAGAGAGGTTAAGATGTAGCAGGGGAAGAAGCTTCGCCCTTCTATCTGGTGACTACACGCGTCTCGTCATCCTCACCGACGGGATTTAGTGTTATTACCTTATGAGCAAATACTTGATTCTGGATTGGTATGTAAAGGATTGAAATAGCTCATGAGCTCATCTCCTCCTTCTCGGAAGCATTCCTCTTAAATAAAGGGTTCCCTATTCCTCATCAAACAGAGAATAACATACCTGCTTTCTCATCTCTGATCTGCACTCCGATGTTTTCACGCAATAGTAAGTACCTCTACATAAAAAATTGCAGGAAGCGGAGTCGTAACAGCGATAAAGAATCATGACGTGGGATAATTAAGAGAATTGAACTCATGTTAAGACATGGGAGGCCAAGCTTCGACAGCCGGTTACAAATCCCACCGGCCGATGATCTTGCAGTCGTGAGGGGAAGAACGACCAAAGAGTTGTGTTTCTGGGCCTTGTCAATTGGGTTTTGTTACTTTTGTTAATGGTTTTGATATATACGAAAGTGTGTTTCATGGTTTTTGATTTGGTAAACACAAAATACGGAAGGTGACACATGGCTTTTTTTGTGGGGGAGGACACGTGTTGCTCTAAGGGGAAAGAAGTTCCCTAATTATATAATAGATTAAACCATACTAAATCCAAACAAACTTTCAAAACTAAATAATTTAAACATTATTAATTTCCTACCAAATCTCTTAAAACTAATAATTCAATTTTAATCAGATATACCCTAAATATTTCGTTGTTGCCTTAAACATAGAAACAAGAAGATTTGAAATCTAGTATATTGCCAGTAAATATTCCCGGTCCATTATAAATCTATTCGAAATTAAAAACAAAATAACTTGAGTATTAGCCCTTTTTTAAAAAACGATCATCACCTTCGTCTACCTATCATTATTATGATTATCGAATATTAAAAAAAGCTTCACCCACACATAGTGCGAGTAAAATCCTAATAACTAAATATAGTACACAACTACACACCGAGGGGGTACAAGGTGGCTCAGTCTTGCAATTTTTGGTGCCAAGAGAATAGGTGAACGTACTTGTCTTTTTTCCACGTATATAAAACATTTGGCATAAGCAGTGCCGACGCTGAGGGGAAGCTACATAAGCATTAGCTTCCAGCCCTCAATATTACTAATATTTTTCGGCCCTAAATTTGAGAAAAAGTCTTTGGTATAGTGGCTTAGACTTCATTACACAAACACATAATATCACGTGTTTGAACCACCACATGTACTTAATTTGTTCTAGGATTTTTTTTTGTTTAGCAGCCCATTTTTTTTCTTGAGCTTCTAGTCTTCTAAAACTGAGAACCGGTACTGGGCATAAGTATTAACATTTACGATAACAACCATCACATATTACCACCGTTCATTTCCCATGGCCTGTAGTGGCATCATCGTCAATGTCATCACTCATCACGACATCACCATCATCATCATCATTCATCAAACCAAACTTCTTTTCTCTCTTCTTGATTCACTCTACTGACTGATCTCTTTTGTTGACAAAGATATACGAAAGCTATATGTGAGGTTTCAACATATATTGGCAATAGCCGGCCGTCACAAGAAAAAAAAAAAAGAGAGATCTATTATCTCTATATATACTGAAGAAGCAATCAAGAGCCTTATCAGAAGAATTTCCTTATATATAAGGTGTGTGACGGCCCTCACTAATTTGTTAGTCCGTAACTATACAGTCTATACTATAGCTAGATATATACATTAAATATATATTTTTAAGTCCTTTGTGTTTAATTAAATGCGTTCGTCTAAATTATACAAACATAAGTACAATATCAACAAAGTGATTTCCATCGTTTCTTTTCCAATTCTTACTAATACCTCCCCTATCTATAGTTTATAATCTTCTTCATAACTGGTAACATTATGTCCAAAAATATATTATATTCTTAAGATATCACCGTGGGTGGACAACATTCTTCATGGTCTGAAAACATTTCGGATTGAAACTGATACCAAATAGAAACTGCTAATAATTCAGTTTGGTTCGGTTCAGTTACAATTTACTACGAGTTGGATTGGTTTTCTGTTCGGCTTTAGTAAGAAAAACTAGAAAATGTTACGATGAGTGGAGGGGCCCAAGCTGGACTCAACCATGACAAGTAAGACAAGTCTTTATGGGCTTTATACGAAAATCAAAATGTCATTACAAAAATACAATTTTTAGGTTTCCTAAAAAACAGAATGATCTGATATCATTCTGACTTAAAACTCTTCCTCTAAAAAAACAACTAATAATAACAGCTAAATTCACTGAGAATATGCTATAACTTTGCACGATGGTAAAGTGACAACTGCCACTGCCAAATAAATAACACAAATTAATAATTTAGCCATTAGGGTTGTTCACGCTGAAGAAATCAATGCTTCTATAAATTCATATATATTCATACGTTCAGACAAAACATATGAAACTGTAACACTCTCTCCGAAGGTAACAACAAAGATCGAGACTTCATTGCTTTCCCTTGGATAAGTTTTTTCTTAAAACTTCTCCGTAGCAGGGGAAGACGAAGATGATTTTAAGATATGTAGCTTCCTTTTGATTAACAAATCTGAATTTTGACATTTTTTATTTTGAATCAGGACGGTAAAAAATCAGCCGTTGATGATGGTTGATACTTGTTACTTGAGAAGCGGGAGAGTCACCCGTGTGTTTTTGCCGGAACTATTTTCCAGTGACATTGCTCCCTCATCCTCTGTTTCCAGAAACCTCTTCTCCATCTGTAAGAAACTTCTTAACACTTTCTTTTCTACAGATACTACATACTACTAACAAGAAATCTACATCTAAAAGCATGTTTTTTTTCAAGGAAAAATAAATAGATTCTGAAAATCCTGTAGTAATGAAAGTCCTTAAGTTTCATCTGTAAGAAACTTTGTCACATCTTTTTGGTTTTCCTAGTTTATTAACAAGGAATTTAGATCAAAAGCACGGTACTGCTTGCTGCGAATATTGTAGATTAAATTAAAAGCTCGTAATTCTTTTCTAAAAATGGGTAGACTCAAAATTTTCTAGAATCCAAAAACTCCTTAGCTTCATACATACGTAGTGTATGCAAGTCAGCGAGTGTGTACCGTGCATCTATCTAATGTCCATCTACATGTCACATGTGTATAAAGTGATTAATTATTAAGAGATGGTACCTTTGTAAGCTGGCTAGCCAAAACGTGGTTATCTTCTCTCAACAGCTTCTTCTGTTGGCTGTTTGAACAAGATCACTACTCTATCAGTTTTCGAACATGTTCTGAAACACAGATCCTCATCTCAGTTTGGTAAATCAGGAACTAGGACAAAATCATAAATACATATCTAGACAGCCAAGCTCGGTCTAGTGATCTGCATACTCTGAGGATAGAAAAATCAGCATACTACAATGGCCGGGATAACAAATAAAAATCAAAGCTTCAACCTTTTCTTGAAGGGTCTTCACAAGCTCCACCATTACTTCGGTCTGCAACATGAGAATGAGGATTGTGTGGTGTGATCCAAAGTCAGGCAATATCCAAAGACTGTTCTTGGAATGAAAAGTAGACAAAATATTTTATGGAGTAATAATCTGATCAAGCACTTATAAGCAACATACATACCTTCCTAGCTCTAGTCACAGACAGAGCATTCTTGAACTGCTCTTCCAGGGCAGTTAGGGACTCTACACTTTTGTTATCACTAATTTCGCTTCTTCAAGCTTGCTGCATATATATAAATCAACAAAAGAAAAGAAAAACTTAAGGAAGGGTCAAAAGGAGTCTTTAGTGCTAACCACTGGACTATTTCTAGTAAATTATTATTGAAAACGATTGGAGAAAGTTCAAAACCAAATATTAAAAAGAAAAAAGATCTGAAGAAATTTCTAAACAAAGTAACTTATCGAATTAATTAAGGTGACATTTGTTTAAAAAAGAAGGACGTTCCACAACTGTTTGCGTACGGATTATTATTGCAATGAGAAGAGCGAGTTTCCTTTAATCTGAGAGTGCTACTGTGTCCAGTTTCATCTTTTTGATAGGTGGTTCATCTTCATTACCAACGATCTGTCCAGAGTCTCCGGAGCTGCCCTCATCATTTGTGTTTACAGACTTTTCCTCTTCTTCATCTTCTTCTTCTTCTTGTTCTTCTTCTTCTTCTTCTTCTTCTTCTTCTTCTTCTTCTTCTTCTTCTTCTTCTCTTCTTCTTCTTCTTCTTCTTCTTCTCTTCTTCTTCCTCCTCTTTTTCTTCCTCCTCTTCCTTTTCTACCACGGCCTCTTCCTCTTTCTTAGTCAGATCCTCTATCAGACGCATCACTTCTCTGTTCACCTGATTTTCACACCCATTTATGTTAGCCAAAGTAATGGGTATTTGATGATACTGAAAGACTTCATCCAGTCGTAGGAACCAAGTGAATAGGGTATGCTTAAGGCACATATATAACCCGAATGCAAGAAGAAGAGAAGATTTTGTTTACCTGTGGGTTCTGAAGAAACTCAGCAATGTCAGCTTTGCAACAAGGGCAGCTCATTACATTCTTCCTTGGACGTAGTGTGCGCCCGCCTCTACTTCTCTCAGTCACTTGACTTATCCCAGCAAATTTATCTTGCAAGCATAACTTGCAGAAGTTGCAACCACAATGAGTTGTCACTGGAAGACTCATCACTTTCCAGCAGATTTGGCAAGCAAAAGCTGTGTTGTGTCAACATAACAAAAAAAAAAAGAGCAGCAGATTAGATTTGCCATATGGATTAGTTCTATATATCTAGAAAACACACAGACCTTTCAGGACATTTTTGGAGACGGTATCCTTTTGTGCCGCCTTTATGCCTTTCTTCCTCATCTTCTTCTCTTCACGATCCAAATCCTTCATAGCCACTCTGCTAGCAGGTGGAGGCTTCATCCACTTCCAACGACCATCAGTTTCCTGATCAAGTAAATATGTCAGCAGAGTACTTTGTAACTAAGCTATGTATAGTAAGTTACTTTCTTATGTGTCAAGTAATATATCATGACATGAGAGAAAATAAAAATAAAAACAAAGACGACAGGCTGAGCTTACATCAAAATCCCACGATGGATTGTCCTTTCTCACAAAGAGGTCAGTGACCCCTTTGGGCTGTGGAATTGCAGGGAAAGGTCTTGGGCGATCAGCATGCCCATCACTGCAGTATAGTTCCAATTTGAGCATAACTATCAAATACAGAAAAGACCCGTTTTCAAAGAACAAGTAGAACAAACCTTGTCCATGGAGCGGGCTCGTTGTCGCAACGAATGAACAGGTAACGACAGACCCTAAAATCCTATCAAAAAGAGAAGAGTAGGTGAGGAGAAGACAATCCATATCTGCATAATTATGAAGAAGAGGTGAAACAAATAGGAATATCCAGACCTGTTTTCCAACATTTCGCCAGCACGCCTCAACCCTGTAAACCCCATCATATCTCACTCCTTTCGTCAAAGGCGCATATGGAGAATGCTTCGCAGAGAAAGACCTGAGTATATATGAAGAAAGATATTGAAGAGTTATTATGAACTTTACAGAGTATATATCGATAAAGAAAGATAAAACTAGCTAACCTGATAACTCGTACAGGATAGCCCATTCTGCAACTAATCCTTAGAGCCTCATTTGCCCTTGTAAATTCCTGGTCGAAGGATTGTTTTTTGTTGGTTCTTTTATTTTTCCTGAGATCTCTTCCTCCACTGCAAGACACATTGGCACATATTCAAGAGAAGTGTACTTGTATAACCAATGACACTAGTGAAAAATATACATAATAAATATAGAAAATAGTACTAGTCTATGTATAAAAGGCTAAGGAGTGAATGTTAATGCAAACCTTCCAGTATAGAGAAACCATTCTCCATGATCCTCATCATCCTCATAACCTCTAGAGATTGCCACACACTGAGCTCCATAATCTGATTGGCCCGCAATGCCACCAACAGGTAAGGAATGAACACCCCACTGCATGCAATGTAGCCTTTCAGTCCAAGTTTCTCCAACTAAAACACCTTTGTTTCTGGTAGGATCGAATTCTGCTGTTATCGGACCAAAGTGATAACGTGGTACAGTCACGAACATCCTGCCAGCACAAGCATTAGCCTTGCCAGCTTTTTTGGCACGCTCAGTTGTAAATGCTTGCTCAGGGCGGTCTTGGTTGCTTATGTGATGGTAAACCTTTGGGGTATCCACATAAGCACTTTGGGATACCCTTGCGCTCCGAATAGCCGACATAATAGAAAGATTGATTCGGGGATAATCTCGCATGCTTTTAGGAATTTTGCTCCGGCATGTCACACAAGTATGCTTCTCTTTAGCAACCCATTTCTTAAAACACCTTAGACAAAAATTATGCCCGCACGGTGTCTGGAAAGACAACGAACAAGGTATAACCATTAATCATCCTCGTCAAGGAATACTTTATAATTTGGAAAGAAATATATACATGAGCTATGTCTAAATTCAGCAAAGAAAAGAAAGACAAAGCTAAAACATGCTTGCCACTCATACATAATACTAGACCCGGACCCGCGCGTCGGCGCGCGGGATATGATTACTATTTTTTGAATGAAATTTATTTATGAATATTTAATCTTTCTGTGATATAATTATAAATAATAACATTATTAAAGTAAACAATTATATAAATGTGTGGTGTTAATTATTTAGTGTGTTCTTTTTAGTCGTTAATAAATAGCTCTTGTTTTTTTTGCTTGATTTTTTGAGACACGGAGCGCTGAGCGCGGGATTATATTTAATTTTGTATTTACACAAATAAATTTATAAATATAGATGTGATTTATAAAAGTATTAGAAGACAATGACAATATTGCACATTTATAGAAAAACTATATTTAATACTTGCGGTTGGAATTATAAGTAAATTTATATTGATATTTGACATTTTACATTGATATTAGTATTCTTTTATATTGCTTGATAAGAAATTTTTGAAAAATTAGTTTAATTGAAAAAGGAGTAGAGAAATACCAAAATTTTAAGAATCAAATCAACAAAATTAAAAGATAAGTGAATATAGATTTGAAATTAGAAAATTTTAATATTTAGATACTAATATTTATAAGAAGGTTAAGCTTAATATTTATATTTGTTAAATTATTGAACTTAAAAAATTATTGTTATTGCAAACTAATATTTTCATATTTTATCATGGAAAATACTAATCATAAATATTTTGCAATTTTTTTTTTAAATGTGTAGTTCTTAATAAAAAATAATAGTTTTTTCATTTTTTTTTAATTTTAGTCCAAATATCAAAAATTATAGTTTCAAATAATTATCCTCGAAATCTTTTTAAAAGCTAGATCCAAATTTGGGTTGAGCAAAAAGAATTGACATTCTTGTTAGATATGAGCCAAATTTAATACAATTGAGAGCCGTTTAAAGATATAACTTGCTTTAGTATGTGTCTTTTGTTAATTTTAACTAACTAATATAAAAATTTTAAGTGTTATTAATATAATAGATAATAGTAACGCGGGTAAATAATTCTGTTGACACGTTTCTTTATCGACGATATCCGTTTTGTCGTTACCTTCAATATTATTTCTGTCTTCAACGACTTTTCTAAGTTTCTCCTGGTTTTCACTTTTTCTTCGTTTTTTTTTTTACATGCAAGCGGTTACTTGCCGATTCCTAGTCTGGATCCTAACTTTCGATATATTATACAGAACATTTGATTCTTGTCTTAAACTCTATCATCTGTCTCAATCTCTCTCGAAAATATACATGTATAAAGCATTAGGCGTTTTGTTCCAATCCGTCCAACGATGTACAAAAGATACAGAGCTGAGCTTATGAGACCTTCAAAGACTATCCTTTCACTCCAACTGAAGCGTCTCAGATCCGGATCTTCTCATCGAACTCGACATAAAAGCCTTCTCATCTGCCGCCGGTTCATCTTCCACTTGTGTCTTTCATCGGTGGGTTAGGCTTTGGCTCTACGGAGGAAGGTATGTCTCGGGTCTCCACTCAATTCCGCTTCTTTAATTGCTTTTATGGGTCGTCTTTTCTCATGTGTTTTTTTTTGTATATTGTATAGATTGTTTTTATGCAAAGAAGGTTTCCTTTTGATTCGACTAAAAGACAGGCTATTCCAATTATCCTATCGGTAAGATCTTATTTATTTTTTATTCATCACGGCAGAGACACTTTATATTGACGGAAATAAAGAAAAAGACACATTAGCTTATCTAATCTAATTGAAACATGTGTACTTTCTAGATGTGTTATGCACATTTACCTTAATCTCTGTTGATACAGTAGAGTATCTTGTCCTTGATGAATCTGGCAAGCTGTTTGAGAAGAGCATGTTAAAGCAGATAGATTGTGTAGTCAAGGCTTGTTCAAACCCTTCAATAATACTTTAATTGTTCACTGCTATTTTGGCCATTTTTTGTTGAAGAACTTGCACGTTCAATAATACATGATGTTGTTCATATAAATAGTAATGATTCTGAAGCTTATTGTGTGCTTCACGACATGTTCTGCAACAAAAGGATCTTATATTTTAGCATTCATACACGAACACTGCATCTTAAACCGTCAACCAAAATTCGTGCTAAGTAATTCGAATTTTCATGTCTCATGGGTTCATTTAATTTTTTTTATTTTCATTTGTTTGCATGAGTATGTCGGATGAAGAAGAACCATGGCCACAATAAGACACGAACTATATGTCTGAGGTGAGATTCATTTTAAAATCAAATTAGTTTCTTTATTCTATCTGATTTCTCTTCTCATAATAAAGTTTTGTTTGTTTATATGAGTATGTCGGATGAAGAAGAACCTTGGTCAGAATAAGACATCAGAATGGCTGCATTGAAATGGGCAAGCATTTTTACTGGGTCCGTAACACTCTGCAAATTTAACATCTGGAGTTCTCATTAATATTCGTAAGTGCTTTTCCTTTTTGACTTGGTTCTTCATTTCTACTATATACTAATAATCATGATGTGCTTTATTGGTTTCTTTTTATTTCTCTCTGAGTCCGTATCCAAGGACTTTTAGAACACAGGCTTTGGTTGTTGCTTGTGATACCATGAAGTTCCTTCGAATAAGACTCTGAGTTAAGAAGGTACTCCATTACTAATGTGCTTTTTTCCAGATTATTGACCACATTATTTCATGTTGTGCCTTTGTTTGAAACGGATCTCTCTTCTTCTTGGCATAAACAATGATCGACCTGTAATGTGCAGAGATACATCACCAGGCAAGTAGCTACGCAAATTTTCACCTCTCAGCTTTTGATTGAGGAGAGATTCAATTACAACTCTCCTTCTCCTATATGTCACTTACTTAAATTAGATTTAAGGTTACATTTTTAAAGAATGATTGTTAATTCATTTAATTTTTTCTTTCTTTTGCGAGCATATGCCTCCACTTAATTGAAAGAAAAACAAGAAATATTACAAAAGTTTAAGAGAGGAGACTATCTTTGGAACCGAAGGTATGTCTACAGTGGAACAAACCTATACTTTAAATTTAGATGCGAATTTTAAAACTGGAATGGATTCATTGGATTTAGTTAGTAAAACTGCTTTGTCTTTGAATGAACTAAGAATTGGTTGCCATGGCTAGTTCTCAATTATAGGTAGGAAGTTGTTAGCTGTTTAGTAAGATGGATTTAATGAACTATGAATAGTTTGTCATGGTTAAAGTACCATTAAAAATAATCTCTGTTTGTCTCGATCCTTTGATTTAAAAACCAAAATTACAGGTATATCAACTATATCAACAACTTGCCCAATGACATCTGCAAAACATAAAACTAATTGTTATATATATAATTTACCAAATCGGCAGCTTTTAATATGCTTTAAAAATTAATAATGAATTGTTACCAAGCAAGAAATGAGTTTTTAGATCAGCACTTATAATCTGATCTAAACTTTTCAAATCAAAAAAGTTCTGATTAGATTTAAGTGTTGAAGGCATTATAGTAGTGTTGCCCAAAAAAATCTTTCTAAAAGAATGCTCTGTTGGTCGATACTGTCCAGTTGCGGGAGATAGATTAAAATTCTCAATAACCCTCCATTCACCTCAAAGAACTTGCTTTTCAACTTTTCCAATATAGGATTTTCTGCATGAACCATGGATTTTCATGCCCTGTTAAATGTAAGAAACGTGGAGGGTGAGTAAGATGTTATATAAGAATCGGCAAATAAGTAAATACAAAATAAGGCTAATTGTTAACTCACTGTCTCATCGGCTAAGATCACTTCGCATGTTTCTCCTGTCATTGCAGTGTACCGTCTCCAAGAATGAAGAATTCTCACTTGTATACCCTACACCATTTGGATTTCTAAGGCTGAAAATCCTTGAGGTTAGTAAAGAGACTTTGAGAAACCATTTTTCTGTCTGGATTTTTGAGTTGCACATTACAGAATGCTCTAGAGTTTAGGGTAGTAGATATGACCGATTCTTATATATAATTTGGATAATAGCTATCGGTTAAAAATATCTAAATATAATTTTTTATTGTTAAGATATGAATATGGTAACAGTATACCTTGCATATATTCCCGAATTTGTTTAAACTGATTTATTTATTGTATTTAAGTTTGACTATATTGTTTTGGTAACTATATATTTTAAGGATTAGATTCGAGAATATATAGTATAAGTTATGACTTAAGATTGTATTCCATATAGTTTCGAATATCTTTAGTGTTCTAAAATTAGATATGGTCATCTCAAGTTTGGAATATACTTCTAAATATCCAATATTCTATATATTAGAAACGGGATATTTATAGCCGGCGATTGAAAGATTTTGTTAGAAAGATTTTGATTAAAAATATATTTTAAAATAGTTTGTAATAATTGAAAGATTTTTTTATACTTTGAAAGTTGTTTATATTAGTTGAAAGATTTTGTTGTAGATTTACGGAAAAAATATATTTGGATTATTTTTGACTTTGATATGATTTTATATATATCGGATATTATATATGTGGTCAATATATTCGAATTTGAAAACATATTTTAGTGTTAAATATTATTATAATGATAATATATGGTCTACTAAAAATATAATATGTTTCTGATTCATATAAAGTTCATTTAAAACTAACTTCATATGATCAAAATTTTAATAGTGTGAATCTATAATTTAAAAGTATGAATAGCATGAATCAGTAATTTTAATATAGTATATATAAGAAGTTCTACTATATTATACTTCTACTATATTCACCTTTTTATACTGAAGGTTCATCTACTACTACGAAGGTCATATGGTGATATGAATATTATAAGTTGCAACTTTGATTTGGTGATATTACGAAGGCCATATGTCCATATGGTGATATACGAACGAAGGTCATAGGTTGAAACTTTGATCTTTGATTGCTCCACGTATATGTGATGATCTAATTATGTTACCATAGCATAGATCGTTTTTGATTTAATTATTGGTTATTATTATTATGGTTATCTCTATCTAATCATATCTATCCTTAATAAATAATTTAAATGTTAAACCCTTGTATTATAGTTAATACCTAATAGATAGGTCCAAGGGTCCAAACAACCTTGTTTACGTAGATGTATCCTCCCTTAATAGTATAGATACTGCAATTATATATATTTATATTAATTTAATATTTATAGTATGTATTATAATATATCTATCAATTTATATATATATATATATGTATAGTTTTAACTATATTAATATATGAATGTTATAGTTTGAGAAAATTGACAGACCCATTATATATAGATTTGAATGTAATTTCACATTTATCAAAAAAATATGCTAACATGTTAATTTATTAGTATTTTAATGTCATAGAATCAAAACATATTAATTAAATATCTTAACCTATATTAACAGATTAATTAAATATCTTAACCTATATTATTGTTATTTAAATATTTTAGTAATAGAAACTATAAAAACCCTGTAATTATATATATATATATACATAAATTTAATCTGTCTCATCGTATCATTGAATAATCTAATATATATAGACTTAGTTTTAATATTTTCATTTTATCAAGTTAAAATATATCAATCTAATTTAAGAATTTTATTTTCCAAGTTAAAAGTTTATATTTTATAAATTATATTTTACTAATATTATATTTGAATTATTTATGTACGTTTTTATTTTTTAATAATTGAAGTATGTTCAAAAGCATATTTATTTAATTTGATTTTGTGATTTATAAAAATAATTGATATGTTATGTTATTTACTTATATTTATTATTTGATTTAATAATTTAATATATATGATTTTATTTTATTTTAGTTTTTAATTAGTAAGAAAAGTGTAACCCATTATTTTATATTGTTTGAATACTTATTTAATAGAGATAATGTTAATTTCCATAATATTAGGTAAGACCAAAAAAATTATTAGCTAATGAATAGGTTCAAACAACTTTTTAGGTAGATGTATCCTCCCTTAATAGTATAGATTAACCCATATTATTGTTATTTAAATATTTTAATAATAGAAACTATAAAACCCATGTAATTGTGTATATATAAAAAATTAACATGTCTCACTATATTATTGAATAATCTAATATATATATATATAGACTTATTTTTAACATTTTTATTTTATCAAGTTAAAATATATCAATCTAATTTAAGAATTTTATTTTCCAAGTTAAAAGTTTATATTTTATAAATTATATTATATTAATATTATATTTGAATTATTTATATATGATTTATTTTTTAATAAATTAAGTATGTTCAAAAGAATATTTATTTATTTTGCATTATTTTATATTGTTTGGATATTTATTTAATAGAGATAATGTTAATTTCCATAATCCATAATTACCCTTAGTGAAATTTTAGAAAATAACTAATATTCACATGTAATATAACACATGGACTAATATTCAGTTGCATTACATGTAATATAACACATGGATAAATGTTTATTTCAATTTTGTTTCCTTCTTTAATAGTATAGACTGCAATTTATATAATTTATATTAATTTAATATTTATAGTATGATTATATAATATATCTATCAATTTTATTATATATATATATATATAGTTTTAACTATATTAATATATGAATGTTATAGTTTGAGAAAATTGACAGACCCATTATATATAGATTTGAATGTAATTTCACATTTATCAAAAAAATATGCTAACATGTTAATTTATTAGTTATTTTAATGTCATAGAATCAAAACATATTAATTAAATATCTTAACCTATATTAACAGATTAATTAAATATCTTAACCTATATTATTGTTATTTAAATATTTTAGTAATAGAAACTATAAAAACCCTGTAATTATATATATATATATACATAAATTTAATCTGTCTCGCCGTATCATTGAATAATCTAATATATATAGACTTAGTTTTAATATTTTCATTTTATCAAGTTAAAATATGTCAATCTAATTTAAGAATTTTATTTTCCAAGTTAAAAGTTTATATTTTATAAATTATATTTTACTAATATTATATTTGAATTATTTATGTACGTTTTTATTTTTTAATAATTGAAGTATGTTCAAAAGCATATTTATTTAATTTGATTTTGTGATTTATAAAAATAATTGATATGTTATGTTATTTACTTATATTTATTATTTGATTTAATAATTTAATATATATGATTTTATTTTATTTTAGTTTTTAATTAGTAAGAAAAGTGTAACCCATTATTTTATATTGTTTGAATACTTATTTAATAGAGATAATGTTAATTTCCATAATATTAGGTAAGACCAAAAAAATTATTAGCTAATGAATAGGTCCAAACAACTTTTTAGGTAGATGTATCCTCCCTTAATAGTATAGATTAACCCATATTATTGTTATTTAAATATTTTAATAATAGAAACTATAAAACCCATGTAATTGTGTATATAAAAAATTAACATGTCTCACTATATTATTGAATAATCTAATATATATATATATATATAGACTTATTTAACATTTTTATTTTATCAAGTTAAAATATATCAATCTAATTTAAGAATTTTATTTTCCAAGTTAAAGTTATATTTCATAAATTATATTATATTAATATTATATTTGAATTATTATATATGATTTATTTTTTAATAAATAAGTATGTTCAAAAGAAATTTATTTATTTTGCATTATTTTATATTGTTTGGATATTTTTTAATAGAGATAATGTTAATTTCCATAATCCATAATTACCCTTAGTGAAATTTTAGAAAATAACTAATATTCACATGTAATATAACACATGGACTAATATTCAGTTGCATTACATGTAATATAACACATGGATAAATGTTTATTTCAATTTTGTTTCCTTCTTTAATAGTATAGACTGTATTATATATAATATATTAATTTAATATTTATAGTATGATAATAATATATCTATCATTTATATATATATATATATAGTTTTAACTATATTAATATATGAATGTTATAGTTTGAGAAAATTGACAGACCCATTATATATAGATTTGAATGTAATTTCACATTTATCAAAAAAATATGCTAACATGTTAATTTATTAGTTATTTTAATTTCATAGAATCAAAATAGATTAATTAAATATCTTAACCCATATTAACAGATTAATTAAATATATTAACCTATATTATTGTTATTTAAATATTTTAGTAATAGAAACTATAAAAACCCTGTAATTATATATATATACATAAATTTAATCTGTCTCACTGTATCATTGAATAATCTAATATATATAGACTTAGTTTTAATATTTTCATTTTATCAAGTTAAAATATATCAATCTAATTTAAGAATTTTATTTACCAAGTTAAAATTTTATATTTTATAAATTATATTTTACTAATATTATATTTGAATTGTTTATGTACGTTTTTATTTTTTAATAATTGAAGTATGTTCAAAAGCATATTTATTTATTTTGATTTTGTGATTTATAAAAATAATTGATATGCTATGTTATTTACTTATATTTATTATTTGATTTAATAATTTAATATATATATGATTTTATTTTATTTTAGTTTTTAATTAGTAAGAAAAGTGGAACCCATTATTTTATATTGTTTGGATACTTATTTAATAGAGATAATGTTAATTTTCATAATCCATAATTACCTTTAATGAATTTTTACAAAATAACTTAATTCAGTGGTATTACATGTAATATAACAGATGGATAGAGATATTTTTGATTTTGAATTTTGTTTTTATATTTTCTAGTTTGGATAAAGATATATTTTTGTAAGTCATAATTTGAGAAGTGTTGCTAATTTTATTTTGAATTGTCTACAATAATATAATTATATTAATTTCATATTTATAGTATGATTATATAATCTATCTATCAATTATATATATATAGTTTTAACTATTTTAATATATGAATATTATAGTTTGAGACTCATTATATATAGATTTGAATGTAATTTCACATTTATAAAAATAAATATGCTAACCCATTAATTTATTAGTTATTTTTAATGTCATAGAATGAAAAGAGATTAATTAAATATCTTAACTCATATTATTGTCATTTAAATATTTAATAATAGAAACTATAAAGGGAAATTGGTTTAATATTCTCAAATTTTTTGTAATTTGAAAACTAACACATGTTTTCAAAACTTTGTAAACTAACTTTTCTATTAAATAAAAAAATTATTGACACCATAATCAGCTTTGAGAATTTA
This sequence comes from Isatis tinctoria, assembly GCA_010577795.1. Taxonomy (NCBI): domain Eukaryota; kingdom Viridiplantae; phylum Streptophyta; class Magnoliopsida; order Brassicales; family Brassicaceae; genus Isatis; species Isatis tinctoria. Next base: position 37,025,040 of record CM021244.1, on the reverse strand, counting down.
TAATTAAAAATTATATATACTTAAAAATCAATTGGTATAATTAAATATATATATCACAAATATAATATATTTAATATTTAGTATATTATATTTTGGATATAATTTTGGTTAGCTGATATCAAATTATCAAAAATAAAGTAAATGAATTTTTTTTTATTTATATTTTCAGATAATGTTATTACTAAACTATGTCATATATGGCAAAAAAAAATATGTCATATATGTGCCATGAGTTTAAAAATTAAAAATCTACAACATCATATGTTTAGAAATTCAGTTATTGATAGAGTAAAAATTAAAATTTTAAAAATATTAAATTCAATTAAGTAGAAATGAGAATTTTAGTGATATTGGATATAAAAAATTACATTATATTTTATAATTTTTTTTTCTGATACTGATTTCGTTAAAAATGATGATTTTTATTTTTATTTATGTTTTTATAAAATTTAGAAAAAATAATAATAGATTCTCTGTATTAATTGTAAATATAAAACTGAATTAAAATAATATATATGTTTTATTATTTATGGTATTTGGATGGTTTTGGATTTCAGAAAGTTAGTTTTCAAACATTCAAAAAGAGGGGTTAGTTTTCTAAATATTTAAAATTTCTAGAATATTTAATCAAATTTCCTCAACTATAAAACCCTGTAATTATATATATTAAAAATTAACCTATCTCACTATATCATTGAATAATCTAATATATATATATAGAGACTTACTTTTAATATTTTCATTTTATCAAGTTAAAATATATCAATCTAATTTAATAATTTTATTTTCCAAGTTAAAAGTTTTTATTTTATAAATTATATTATATTAATATTATATTTCAATTATTTATGTATGTGTTATTTTTTAATAATTGAAGTATGTTCAAAAAAATATTTATTTATTTTTGTTTTGGGATTTATAAAAATAAATGATGTGTTATATTATTTACTTATATTTATTATTTGATTTAATAATTTAATATGTATGATTTTATTTTATTTTCGTTTTTAATAAGTAAGGAAAGTGGGACCCATTATTTTATATTGTTTGGATACTTATTCAATAGATAATGTTAATTTCTATAATATTAGGTAAGACCAAAAATGTTATTAGCTAATGAATAGGTCCAAACAACTTTTTTAGGTAGATGTATCCTCCCTTAATAGTATAGATGTATTGACACAATTGCCACAAATGCTTTTGTATAGCAACAAAATGTACTAGTTCCAGAAACAAAAAGCCAATATGTATATATAATATGGTAATTTTCCCTATAAAAGTTTTCGTTTTTCAAATCGGCAGGTTCTGATTTAAAATAGGGCCCTAAAATAAAATTATGGTTTCTATTAATTAAGGGTTAAGAACCGAAACTAGAAATTGAAGTCAAGGAAAACATAAAAACAACAATATATATCCACAGTTTCAAAAAAAAAAACAAAAAAACAATATATATCCAACAGCGAGATTCAACAATCTAAGAGAGACATTACACTAACATAATCCACAAGCATAATAGGCATTTAACATATAATCCATAAGGGGTATATAGATGTGAGTAAAGCGAGAGCAAGATCCAGAGAGAGAGAACAAACCGAGACGGGCCTTTCAGGCAACTGGAGGCAGATGGAACAGATGAGATTGTCTCGAACTGCACTCAAGACATCACCTCTTTCTTCCCCTTTCTTGTTTTTCTCCTCCACGTCCTCGTCCTCCTCAATGGCTTTACCGCTCATCAACCGCTGCCTCTTCTTGGCTTTCTGTGCCTCACTCAAAGACGCATCGGCCTCGATCGCGCGGATCGCTGTTACAAGGACTGAGCCATCGGAGGAGGATCCGGACACCGGAACGGGGTCGACAACGCCGGAGCAATCGGGACACTCCCACTGATGAGTGGAAGCGAGGGATGCGGGTGGTGACGTGAGACATGACGCGTGCCACAACGTACCGCACGTGTTGCACGTGAGACACTCTTCCAATGGAACCACCACCTTGCATCGCATGCATGCACCGTCTACTCCGCATGGAAGCTGGGATTGTTCAAGCGCCATCTTCTTCGATGATCAAATGGGCAGAGAAAGGAATGAGAGAGCGATGTAGAGAGAGAATGGTGTTTCAGGGATTTATGTTGTGAGGGAGAGAGAGTGAGAGGTTTGGTACATATATACAAGAAGGTGGAGGCGGGTTTTAATTTTTTTTGGGAGGACCAACGAGAGGGTCTTTCAAAATTTTCGAAGGAATCTACAAAAAAAGAAAGAAAAAAAACCCTACAAAGATAACAATGGAGTCTCCTCAATAGGCAAAATATTATTGACGGGTGGCAACCACTGTAATAAGTTTCATTTTCTTTGTAATCTTTTTATTTTGAGTTTTCTTCTATAAGTGGCTTTGAATATACACCAAAAATATTAGGAAAGATGATAAAATTAATACAATTTTATCTAATACCTTTGTTATTCTTTAAAACATATTCTCAAAAAATAAATGTCTTGTTCTTCAATTGGTCAAATTTAATTGCTTAGTTGGAAACTGTGATATATATGTTCATTTTTTTTACTGGTCAATACTTAAGATTTTAGTTCTAATTTTTTATATTTTCTTTAAAGTTTTTTTTGGAAATATATCTTTTCCATCGAAATAAATATATTATGAAATTGTGAACACAATTTCTACAATAAAGATGTATTTTAGAAAAAAAAACTAAAAGTGGTAGTTTAGTGAATCTAATTACCTACTGGAAATAATTAGACCATATGTGCTAGTTATCTTACTTGATATATGTTAATAGTGTATATTTTTATTGGTCAATATTTAAAATTTTATTTCTTAACATTTCCATTTTCTTAAAAGTTTTTTTTGGAAATATATCTTTTCTATCCTAATAAATTTATGAAATTGTGAACACAATTTATGAAATAAAGATGTAATTTAGAGGGGGGAAATTAGTGGTAATTTAGTGATACTAAGAACATTTTTTTTGGAGAGATCTCACGACACTAATAAGTATCTCAAAATTAAAAAAAAAAAAAGAAAGTTAGAATATAAGAAAGAGAAAGAAGAAGAATTCTATGAGAAATCATTACCACAATTGTTATTTTTAAGTAGTACTAATTCTTTTTAATATTAAGATATTTATTAAATTACAAAATAGCATAATATATATACACACACATATATATATATATCACTTAGAATCTCATTTTGAGAATTCTTTACAATAAAAATACTCTTTTCGCAAATAGTTAGACCATATGTGCTATATAGTTTATATAGGTTAACAATAGATTGTAATCCAACGTTTATATAGCAGCCAGAAAAAAATATAGATGGTAGGTAAAACAATATTAACAATCGATTATGTTTGATTTATAAGTGAGTGTGGAAGAGGAATTTTGACAATTGAGGAGAGAATTATGTATAAATCTATTAGTGAGTGTGGGGAGGGTGAATGATCTGTTCTTTTAATCATTTCTCCTGTCACAAGAATATTGTAAAAAAAAAAAAAAAACTCGTCAGAAATCAGAAGAACAAAAACAAATTTATATATTCGACGACTCTTTGAAACTCAGTACGGATTGTCATCAATCTTTAGAAAAGAAAGTAATAGTTATGTTGTGGGTTAGGTTAAAATGACTTGACGCCCAAATTTGATATTTAGTAAAAGTTAGAAAGAAAGAAAAAAGTATAAGTTCCTACAATGGGGTTGAAAACTGCTTCCAGGAAACAATATAAGTATGTAATTAGAAAAAACATTTAACTGATATAATAAGAAAATATATATCAGTCATATTATAGAGACATAATTTTCATTATCCAGAACATAAGTGATTGGTAGGTGTTAGTCGTGTTCATGTATGATCGTTAGAGTGTTCTTCATTAACATGAATAATGAATACTGACAAACAAAAATGATTCATTGACCATTCCTTGGAAAGAGGAGAGAAATTTTATAAAAATCATAAATTGATATAAGAAACAATTTAATTAATATAATAAAAAAAATCACTCAAAAATGATCCATGAATCACTTTCGTTTTTCAGAACATTAGCTTTAGTTGTGTTCATGTATAATCGTTGGTGTTCTTCATTAGAATGAATAAAGAATGTTAGCACACACAAAAAATCATTCAATGGCCATCCTTTGAAATGACGAGAGGAGTTTTCTAAAAAAACATACTTGTTTTAATTCAACAATCGGGATGAATCAACCAACTCACTGAACTTAGAAGACTAGTAAAATTGAAGTGATTGAGTTGTCTCATACCAAACACATATTTATGTGGTCATGATATTATTTATACACGTTTAGTTACGTTATACATTAATCGAGAGTATATTTTCTGGAGACATCTTAAGATAATGGAAAAAGTAAAAGTAAGACAGACGTGAGATATGGTTCTTGTTTGAGAATTTGTGAGATACCAGATTTTTTTTTTTTTTTTTACAAAGGGTTTTGTCAAATTAGAAAATAAAGTAATAGTTACATGGAAGCAAGGAAGCACCGAACTGTAAACACAAATTAAAGAGGGAGAAGGACCACAGCAAAATATTACAAGCATTTGAGGTAGAGTGAAACCGAAAGAATGGTGGAAGAGAAAATCAGATACAAATAGGCCCTTGTAGAGAGAGGGTCATCTACATCCACTAAGGCCAAATACATCAGTGAATCCCCACATGGGGTTCAAAAAAAAAAGTTTTAATATTTTATTTTTTTTATTAAAATTGAAAAAGAAAAAAAAATTGTACCAATCACAAAACTCCACCTGGCGAACCCATGGTGATACAAGTTCGAAAACAAGGAATTTTTAGTGGTGGGTTCACCAATTTTAGTGGGACCTACACATTTGTTTAATAATTTTTTTTTGGGATCTGAGGTTTGGAACCACTGATGTATGTGCTCTAAGAGGCACGTGACAAGATTTGCGTAAGGGGAAAGCCGTATTTTGAACCTTTGATGCTCATTGCAGAGCTTTTGTCTTTCAAGATGGAGAGGATGAATACTTTTTGCTTAGGTATGTAGTGTGATTCCATCGTGGAGACGACGGTTTCGCTCACGCCAAATCTCGTGGATTGCCCCTTGCCAACCTTGACGGGTAGCCCAGCTTTGAACATTTAGTTGCACATGCATTATAGAGCCATAAGAGGACGTCATTCCAAGTTGTGGGAGCTGAGGAGAGGAGTGCCGAAGGAAACTGGTCAGAGAAGTCCAAATCACAGAAGAGTATCAGCACGTGAAGAATAAGTGATTTCTGCTTTCTGGTGCAGTGCCACATAGAAGTCATGTGTTCTCAGTGTCGTATAACCCCAAGATGTTAGACGATCAAGGGTGGGGTTTCGATTAAGCACGAATAACCATGATGCTGTCGCATGCCGAGAGATTAGCGTTTTGGGCCAAAAAAAAAAAACATCATCGGTTTAGATACTCTATTGAGTATCTCAAAAAATTAATATTGATATTTTTATTGTAATCTGATTGAATAATTAACTTTTATTTTACTTTTTAAAATTGGACCATTCAAAAGTAAACAACTGTCAAAATGAATATCTCACAAGTTTTTTAAAAAAATCAAATGAAAACCAGTTCTGTCTCTCTCTACTCATTTTTTATTTATTTTGAGTCTTTTTTAACGAGTGAGATACCCATCTAGAAACTAGCCACGAAGATGACCTAAAAACATTGAGGTTTTGAATAACTCAATCTTATTAAAATAATTAAGTTTAATTACATTATTAATTTATAATAAAATACCAATGTATACTTTTGTGTATGTTTCTCAACTCAATAAATGCAACAATTCTTAGGTATTTGCTAAAATTTCATATCCTAAAGTTATAGTTTACACCCAAAAATATTTTTTTATGAGGTCATAATATATACATGTGTAATTTTTGATTAATCAATGATAAAAAAATATAGTTAGGGCAAAATCTTTTTACATTTTTTTGTAAATTTAATTACTTCAATGTCCATAAGTAATGTAAGATAAATATAATATGAGTTTTACGGAATTTAAATTTTTTTTTTATATCATCTTATAAAATACTAATAATCCATTAATGATGTAGTTTTTTCTAAAATAACATGGTTATATTGTTAAAAATCATTAAATTTAATGACATACGGTTTCAGCATAAGCTAGTTTCTAAAGAACATCGATTTTTCTTTTAAAAAACCCTAGAGTCTTTTGAACAATTTGCCTAATTGAAACATACCAAACCAACACTCTCAGTAAACACTAATTACTTAATCAAGTTTAAATCAAATTGGATTCCATACCATTTTGGAAATTTAACCGATCAGTTAACAAAATTTTATATTTTTAGTATTTAAATCATAAATTTTAACTTTCAAAAAATCATTTTTACACTATCATCAATAATATTTAATCTAATCTAGGTCATTGGTCACAAAATCTAAAAAAGGAAAAGGAATTCTCGTGTTACTAACACATGGATAAATCTAGGTCATTGGTCACAAAATCTCAAATTTTGTTTTCTTACACCTATCTTACATATTAGAATTTACAAATAAAGAGGTTGTTTTTGAAGAAAAAAACTAATCTAAAACCAAATTATAAAGATGAAAAAAAAGAAAACCAATTATGTGCTTTTGGACTGCATGAAAAAACAAAATCATCCAGAGCATATGGCAAAAGAAAAAAAAAAACAGATTTGTAAGAAAATTGAATTTTTTTTAACAATGGTGAAAATGTCGACCAATCAGTTTTTTGATTGTCCAATATTTGTACTGACTGAACATAATCCGTATCAATTATCATTGTTCTACGACCTTTTCTAGCAGAATACGATGGACCACAATATAACTTCAAACTCGGACTGTATCCAAGAGTCGAGTTTTATCATCATATATAATTTATCCAAATCCACTTACATGTTCATTATTATGCCAAAATCCATCGATTTGATAGGGAAATTTATGCTTGTGTCTGGGGAAGTTTATGCTTGTATCTGGGCAATGACCTCATTTTCTCCCGTAGATTCCAAAATCTGAGTTAAGCACCAATCTTCAGTTTTTAATTGGTTAGCATTTTGGTATGTCTCACGTGGATCTTATATTTTAACATTGAGTATCAAATCCATTAAATCTTTCCAAATATATCATAGGATCTATGTGATAGTGTCTAGACTTGTAATCTACAAGTTGTAGAACACGTACGGGAATTTTTAAAAAATGAAGTGATTTTATCTTTTTCTCAGCTCGACATCTTTGACATCTACGAGAAGTAATTCACATGTCGATTGAGAAAACACATATCATATATTGCTTTCCATCTTAAAAGATTTTTCCAAAGAAAATACGTAATGTACGAAGAAACTTTAATTTTGTACGCATGTTCTTGAAACACTTTGACACTAGGTTCACAGCTAATGATCGGACCCACCTTCTAATTAAATAGTAGTAAATGTAATCACATAATCCAATCTAATCGTATAAGTCATATATTTAATATAGGACTTGAAAAATCCTGCTAGGTTCCATGTCCAAAATCAACAAAACATACCTACATAAAAAAAAAAAGGATATGCAACATCTCACACTTCCATTCTTTAATATCAAAATGGATCAGATGATTTTTGAAGCATTTAGGTGAATTTATAAAATCGTACTTTATAATGAGAGTTTAAGCAAATTTTTGTTTTCAGCGTTCAACATTTTACCTTGCTACATAAGAAAGCTATGGATCTTATTGGTATGTTAGTTATACAGTAAATAACAGAATAATTGTATAATTATTAACGAAAACGTTAAACTCTATAACTTTTTTATAAAATGTATTTAATATTGAAAACTCAAATATGATTAAATCTAATAAATTTATCATATTTTTTTTCTAACTATATTTTTAGCATATTTGTTGTATATATAAAAATCTATTTTCAAGAACATAAAATGATAAAAAATAAGAAATAGCAGAATTAAGTTTTCAAAACGTAAACAACCAATTGTATACTAATCTGGAAAGGAGAAGAAGACACATGACGACGGATAGTTCTTGCGCACAAACAAGGAGACGAATCTATTCTCCATGTTATAAGGGACTGTCCTGCGACTTTGGGTATTTGGAAGAGGATTGTTTCACAGCGACGCCAGACTCAGTTTTTTGCGTTGCCACTGCTAGAATGGCTGTACCAGAATTTAGCGTGCAATGTTGCTGACCAGGATGGATCGTGGGCTACGCTGTTCGCGCTTGTGGTGTGGTGGAGTTGGAAATGGAGGTGTGGTTACGTGTTTGGGGTTACTGGGAAATGTAGAGATCGAGTATCTTTTGTGCAGGCACTCGCGCAAGAAGTCATATTGGCAAATTCTAAAACCCGAGGGCAGGCGTCGAGTAGGGAAAGGGTGGAGCGACAAGTCTCTTGGTCGAGACCAAGTAACGGTTGGTTTAAAATTAGTACTGATGGAGCTGCAAGAGGTAATCCGGGACCGGCAACGGCGGGAGGTGTGATAAGGGATGGAGAAGGTAACTGGATTAGTGGTTTTGCCCTGAATATAGGGGTCTGTTCGGCCCAATTAGCAGAGCTGTGGGGTGTTTACTATGGACTTTGCATCGCTTGGGACAAAGGTCTTCAGCAAGTGGAGTTAGAAGTAGACTCTCAGATTGTGGTGGGGTTTCTTACAACAGGGGATAAGTGAGTCTCATCCTCTGTCTTTCCTAGTACATTTGTGCTATGGCTTTATATCGAGGGACTGGTTAGTCCGCATTTGTCATGTGTATAGGGAAGCGAATCGTCTGGCCGACGGTTTAGCCAACTATGCTTTTTCTTTATGCTTAGGTTTACATTTTTTTGATTGGATTCCTGAGTGTGTTGTTTCTTTGTCAAGTGAGGATTTGGAAGGTTTGGCAATGGTCAGACAAGAACGTTTGTAATTTTTTCATTATTCTAATAAAATTTGGGGGCACTAACCCGGCAATTTACCCAAAAAAAACAACCAATTGTATACTAGTATCAGTTATCCTTACTTAGAGTTGTTTTTTTGGATTTTTCGCACTAAAAAGTGGGGAATTCACTCTAAGAAAGAAAAAGAAAATAGCTTGTTGATTAATAATTTAATAAGCTATTCCATTATCCTTTCCACCAGCCACCCGAAATTTGGTAATTTTCTTTTCTAGTTATCATCCATAGAAACACAAGACCGAACATGGGACCAATGTAGGGTGAAAGTAAGACTCCGAAGTTACTGGTTCCAACATTCAAACTAATTTTTGTTTCCAAAAGCAAAAGATCTGATATCCACAAGAATAACAAAAAAAAGTGAAACCAAATCAAGACAGAAACTGAAAGTTTAATCAGAGAGTAGGAATGGTTTTGGATCCAATGAATTGTTTGAGGATGGCTTTTTCTTCATCAATCCTCTTCTTCTCTTGTGCGTTTTTGGGGTTCACTTTCCTTTTCTCCTCCAACATCCATTTGAAGAGCTCACGTTGTTGCTTCTCGGGTATTGGCTCAACTGCCTTGACCACCACTGACTCAGCAACCACTGCGGAAGACGCAGGCTTTACCATGGTAACAGGAGCCGCGGCTGAACCTGATGTAGCAGCGATCTTTTCACCTTCAGGCTCTATGTCCTTTTTCTTAGTCCTGAAGAAAAGGTAACCTGCATAAGCAACAAGGCCAAGATACACCAGTGAGTGTGTCACGAAAGTCTCTGTCAAAGCATATTCATCACAGAATGAATGCAAAGATACCGTGGTCCCTAGGTTATATATCATAATATCAATATCGACAGCTTAGCACAAAGCCACAAGGATTCCGATTGAGGAGTTAATGAAACTTCTCTTCTCAAGATGACGGAATCAAGAGAAAAAAAAGCCAAAGGTATCGATGTGATTATCTTACATTGCTACGTTACATCATATATGTCTCCACTGACTAGTTAGATGTGGGAACAAAGACTTATCCATAAGCAAGGTTTAGTCATATGCTTTAGCATAAGAAAAATAAAATCTAACAACATAAAACAGATCACAAAAGATCTATCAAGCAAAAACTCAATACATTCACAGACACTCATAGCAGAACAACAACGGTCTCTAATAATCAAACACAAGTGCGAAATTGCAGAAAAGGCCATCCCCAAATGTTTTACCCTAATCTGCGACTAAGCACACAAAATTCCGAATCAGTAGAAGGCTTCATTACCTCCGACGGCGAGATTGACGGTGAGGAGAAGCGGCCAGACGTATTTGTACCTTCGAGCGAATGATTCCTTGGGAGGCGGAGGAGGAGGAACAGAACCACCACCCATGGTATACGAAGCCGCCGCTGCAGCAGCCGGAGACGATGATGACGATGGAGGAGCGGTGGTGGAGGCGTTGAAATTGGCTTCGACGTGTTTCAGCTTAGCAATAATTTCTGGCACAGATCACAATCGAAACGAGATCACAAAGTCAAATCATATAAATCCAGCCGTGAAAAGATTCCTTGAGTGAGCTGGGAATTAAAGCGACAGCTTCTGTTTGTTTAATCGGATGAACAGAAGAAAAAACATCATTAGGTTTTTACTTCTTACCCTTCTTCTTCGGCTTATTTGCGAAAAGCTTGGGACCTTCGTCACTCATGGCGATTTCGATTCGTCCTCCGATCAAACACGTTTTCTTACTTCTTCACCAAAATGTTCTTTTTTCCTCTCATGGGATTTAGGGGATTTACTTACTTGTGATTTTTCATAATTATTACTTTACTAAAGATTTAATTTTTTCTTTTGACCCCCACAAAATAGAATATATATTTTCCAAATTAAAAGTTCATTTTTTTGGAGTAGAACTCATATTTTGTCAACCTTTTTACTCGCATTTCTATGGTTTATAATTATATCTATCAACTAAATTTTGCTGCTGTAAAAAATCCAAAATTTTGCTAAATTAATTCATTTGTTTATCTACAAACAAGAGAAAGACACTGTAAATAATACTATTATATTCCTTTCCAAATTAAATATTTTAATATTTTCCTATTAGTTTTCAAATATATCTTTCCTAACCCTTTTTTTTTTTTTAACACTTTATTTCATTCAAACTGGTTTGGAACCGATTACATCGTAGAAGAATTTCAACAAATGAATACAAAGAGACAACTAATGGTCTTCCACACCAGAAATAGTAAGAACGAGCATATTTGATGACACATTAGCAATACCGCAACAGTCCTAATTCGAGACACAAGGTAAACAATTAGACGTTCTTGTACCCACACTAGCGGACGGACTTCTAATACCTTTTACGAAAATATGACAATAATTCTCATAGTTTAGATAGATATTCTTCTATGAATTCATCAGATCTAGAAACCTAGACACCAGAAACAAAAGCAAAAACCCTAGAAAAACTTGAACTTGATAATGAAATAAGAAACCAGTAATCAAAAAGTGATAATCTTTTACGATTATTGTTGAGAACCGTTGCTGCAGCACTCCATGATATGTCGATACAAAAAGACCGAATTCTGACTCTTCAGGGCCACCACGCCTCCCAGAGAGAGATTAATAAACCGATCTATGATAAAGAACCAAACCATGACAGATGTAGCCGGAAATCGCCGAAACAACATCACTCCGAATCCACCAAAATAAAAAAAGTTAAAGAAAGTTCATGATATCAGAAAATAAATCTGAAACGCTCAGATTAGATCAAAATATATGAATAAAAATGAAAAACAAAGGAAAATAAAGGAAAAAGCACAACTGGGGTTTGTAAGCCACTGGAAATTGGCTGAAAAAGACAAAAGAAAAAAAAAGTTTAGAACGGCAGCCGCCTAACTTTCCTAACCCATTTATGCACAGTTTCAACTTTCATAGATAATCATTACAGAAAAAAATGTCACTTCTTCTAGTATAATTCATGACGTAAGTATAACTTGCTTGTCTCATTACGCAAAATTTTGCTAGAATTAATAATTTGTCTGTCAAAAAATGAAATTACGACAACGACATTTTTTTGGTTTTGTTCTTAACCCCAAATCATACTCTAATTCAGATGATCGGATCAAGTGTTATCTTACATGTTTAATGTTTTCACGTCAATATCACATGTCTCCGGGAACAAAAAGAGAGTGAGGAGAAGGCATAAACTAGAGTAAACGGAAAAAGAAAACCGCTGAGCCCTAAAAGCCATAACACATAACATCAAACAGTGATCAGCTCCAGCCTCTTCTACTTCCTCGGTCTCTAAATCCTCCAAGCCCTGTTTCCACACAACATGAAACCACATTAACAAAATTAGAAACTTCGTGTATACTCTAATTAACCAGAACACAACTACTGCGAATATACTAAAGTCTTTTGCTTGTGCTTTTTTTTTTTCTGGAGAACTAACCTGGAGGAGGAGGAGCGGTGCTGCGACCCATTGATGCTAATTCGGGGCTCACTTTCTGTCCAGCTTCTTCTAGTATGTTGATAAGCTCTTTGGCGAATCTCGCATTTGCAGCTGTGAAGAAACTGTAAGCTGTTCCTTTGGCCCCGGCTCTACCAGTTCGTCCAATCCTGTGAACATAATCCTCCAGTGATCCAGGGAAGTCATAGTTCACCACATACTTCACATCTTTAACGTCTGTTCAAAACAAAACAGGTTTATATTAGCTTGCCGCATGCTAAAGAGCGTTGATGTTGCGCGAAGAGGAGAAATAGATTTTAGTACCTAATCCACGGGCTGCAACATCTGTAGCAGTCATTATAGGGCTCTTGCCTGACCTAAACTCCGAGAGAACCCAATCTCTCTCGGCTTGACTTTTATCACCGTGTATGGACAAAGCAGGCCAACCATCCATGCGAAGCTGACGAGTGATTTGGTCACAGCCTTTTTTGGTATCAAGGAAGACAAGAATTCTGCTTCCATCCATTATGTCTTCAAGCAACTTCACCAACCTGAAATAAAAACGCCACAATAGTTTAGATTTACCACAATTTCCACGACAAGTGAAAAGAGAGAGAGCATATAAGGTAAGGAGACGTACTTATTGTACTTTTGGCTTTCGGAAATGACATCAACAATTTGACGGATTGCACGGTTAGCTTTTAAATCAGAAGATCCTATTATCACCTGCACTTAAGACCACAGAAGCCTGCTAAGTTTTTGTTGACAGCTAAAACCCATATGAAAAGACAAAGGGAGGTGTCTCTTACTTTGTATGGGTTATAAAGAAACTTCTTAGAGAGTTGTTCCACCTCCTTAGGCCAAGTAGCACTCCAGTACAAAGTTTGACGGTCTGGTCGAATCTGAACAGGTTTCAAAATATTGTAAAGACAACGCAACTTGAATACACATATTCCGCGACTGAAACAGAGGTAAGAAAACGAACATGTGAAACGATTTTCCGGATCTGAGGGTCAAACCCCATATCCAGCATTCGATCAGCCTCATCCAAAACAAGATACGTAACCCTTCGCAAGTTTGTGTTGTTCGACTCCATCATGTCTATTAACCTCCCAGGAGTAGCTATAACAATTTCCACACCTAAATCCATAGACCAATAATAATCACACATCAGAATGATCTTACAATAAATAAGAAAAGCTAATGGTTTTGAGAAATGACACGAAAAGCACAGAACCAAAGCAATTCACCTTTCTGGAGATCACGCACTTGAGGCCCTTTTGGAACTCCACCATAAATGCAAGTGCTCTTAATTTTCGACGATGAACCAAATTTCGACGCTTCTTGCTGTATTTGCACAGCCAGTTCACGTGTCGGAGCAAGAACCAAGACGATTGGTCCGTCGCCAGGAGCTGGTTAAAAAGAAAAATATTTGAAATGCGTACAGCCTTTACAACTTTACATCAAACAAGAACAAAACTCCAGAAGCAGAAATCAGACGTTACCTAAAATAGGTTGAGCATTCACATGAACTATTGCAGGTAGTAAGTAAGAAAGAGTCTTCCCAGAGCCAGTTTCAGCAATGCCAATGAGATCACGTCCCTTCAATGCCATTGGCCACCCCTGAGATTGTATAGGTGTAGGTTCAGTAAAACCAGCCTTCTTAACCTCTTCCAAAACATAATCTGGGCCAATCAAGAAACTCTTATCAAAAACCAAGCTAGTCTCACAAAAACAAAAGTCAAGCTGAAAAATTCAACTTACCAGGAAACCCAACATCACGAAAGCTTTTGACTGGCTTTGGAATATCTCTCCCTTCGACAGTAATCTCCCTAAGCTTTCGATACTCCTCCACTTCTGCCTCTGTCATAGCTGCCACAGCGGGAGACTCGACATAGAAGTTCTTCTCGAAAGGAGTCAAACCATCCAAATCTGGCTTCCTTGGAGATTCATCTCCAACACTATCCTTTTTGCTAGCTGAGCTTCCGTATGCTGAAGCTCCACCAAACCCTGAGTCACTAAGAAAAAGTAAAATCTGAAAATGAAACAAACTCTTCTTCCCCAACACAAAATTGAGAATCCAAAGCGGACGGATTATATGCAACTTAAGCCGGAACAAAAATTTCTAACTGTTCTATTTATTAAATCGTTTTTCCTCGTACGAAAAGCAAACACACTTACCTTCGACGGTCACGGTACGAGGTGGAGTCGCCGGTCCGACTGTCGTAGCGACTCATGATGATGTTCGTCGAGTCAATTTCTCCGATTAAACAAATACAATCGGAAAAGTTGAGAAAAAGGAACCGAAATCTATCTAGTCGTTAGGGTTTTACAAATCAAGAGAGAGAACGAGAGACTGTCGTCAGAAGAGGCAATGCTCGTATTGCTAAAGCTACGGCGAGGTTGTTTTTAACTTAATAAAACAGACGAATCATAATAGGCCACGTGGATATACGAATGTCACCGCCTCAATAAGTATTATTATTGCCGTCAAAACAGAGGAAAGCAAAAAAGAGAGTAAAATGGCGATTCTATCAGCAAGCTCTACTCTCGTGAGTGCTGCTTTAGATACGCAGCCGAAACTCCGATACAATCCCAATGCGCCGCGAAACGTCAAGAGAAACCCTAACTCTAGCTCTTTCGTGCCACCGTCGTCTCCTTCATCATCTTCTCCGGCGACAAACTTAACAACTGGAACTAGCGTCTCCGTTTCTGACTTGCTCAAACGTCCCGCAAGCAAAGGTAACGATAGGTTCTCTTCTGCGAAGAACTGTTTAGAATTGTCCATGTCATGGTTCTGAAAGATATATTCTTACTAAATTTCTGTTTTCTTTCTGTGAAGAAGTTGGGGATGAGTTTGATGATACTTGTATTGGATATGAGAAATGGTTTCCAAGTCCACCAAAAGTGGGGAAGCCTAGATCCGTCTTCAATGCTGCCTCGTTGGCTTATATAGGCGATTCAATCTACGAGGTTGGTCTTCAATTCCACTTTGAGCTTGTGCTTAGGTGATTTTAGACAAGTATTTTTCTACTTAATCCTTGTTGTTTAGGATGCAAGAATGTCAAAATGATTCTCATTACAGTGTCTACAGCATTAAGACAGTCACTATGAGTGTTTGTAGCATTTAAGATAGTCACTATGAGCTTGTGCTTTGTGATTTTAGACACTACTATTCATACTCGATCCTTTTTGTTTTAGGTGCAGGAACGTAAAAATTGTAGTTTTTTTTATAAAATTAAGATAGTCACTCTGTTGATGTTCCTTCCAATTTTAATCTTTAAAATCATTTTCTCCTGGACTTTCCAGATATATGCGCGTCGGCATTTTCTTTTCCCTCCACTTAGTATTGAAGAATATAACGACCGTGTTAGAGAAGTGGTGCGATGCGAAGCACAAGTATGTTTATTTTATCTTCTAGCCTTTTTTTGTGTACGCTTTATTGTTTAACATAACAATGCTTCCACATATCTGTATCTCTGTTTACTTCTTTCTTCCATCTACTTTAAGCCTGAAACGTAAATCAGCATACTTCTCTCGGCTTTGGTATTGTAATCATTGTTCTTGTTTAATCTAAACTATTGTGCGTGTCTTCCTCTTCAGTATGCTTTGCTGCAGAAGCTCGTTGATGATGATTTCTTAACTAAAGATGAAAGGTTAGTGAATAAAAATCATACATATTTAGCATCACTGTCACTGTGGGAGCTCTATCTGCCATCTTTCCATTGTATGAAAGATGAATGGAGATATTATGATTGTTTGAATCACATGCTACACTAAGTTTCAGCCTATCTTTTGGTTGTGAAAGCAAATATATGATATCGATCTGAGGAAAACTTTTTTGTCCAGAGATATACTTCGGTGGGGAAAAAACGTAGGCTCGGTTAAAACACGGTCAACTAGGCGTGCTGGTGTTGCGATCTATAACAAGGCATCATCATTGGAAACACTTGTAAGTTGTTCATAATCTGAAACTCATTAAGTGCTTCTGAGCTCTTGAGAACCCCTTTTAATGTTCATTTTTTCAGATTGGTTATTTGTATCTAGCAAACGGCAAGAGATTGGAAGAAATAATGCAGAAGCTGGGATTCGCAAGTGGTTCCTCAACGGAGAGAATGATTAAGGAGGCCAAGCATAAACTGTCATCTTTAAAATAAATTTTTGAAGTATATTATATAGTTGTATCGTTGAAAAATGTTTTGAATATAGAATCCATTCATCAAAAACATTACAGAGGTCTGGTAAGTTTTTGTTTCCATCTAAGTAAAGAAAACTAAACGACCCAACAAATCCTTCAAGAGGCATCAAAAGTTATGTCATTATTTCTAATCAGTCAATCTTCACTGAGGAGTAGATCTTTCTAACAAACCAGAAACATGCGTAGAAACCGATTGACCCGGTTAGCACGAAGAACGAGAAAGAGATGATGATCATGTACCCGAAGTAGAGTATCCCTGAAACTAGCTTTGTGATCTCAAGCTTTGTGAAGAAGTAGAAAATGGAGTAGAGGAAGAGGTAGACTGAGGATGAGCCTGATGTTAGGTAAGCTCTCCACCACCAGTTGTAATCTTCACTGCAGAGCTGGAAGTAGCAGAGGACGATTGTGATCTCCGCGCAGGTCACGATCAAGATCAAGAACACTATGAAGAGGAATCCGAAGATGTAGTAGAACTGGTTGAGCCAGATCGATGTTAGGATGAAGAAGAGCTCGATGAAGACTGCTCCGAACGGAAGTATTCCTCCAATTAGTATGGAAAAACCAGGTTTCATGTACCAAGGCTGCTCTGGTACTTGTCTCGGGATCTTGTTTGTCTTGACCGGGTCTTCGATTGCTGGTTTTTTGTGACCGAGGTAGCTACCAATGAAGACTAGGGGAACAGAGATTCCAAACCAGAGACAGACCAGAGCAAACATTGTACCAAAGGGAATGGCTCCAGATGATTGTTCTCCCCATATGAGTGTGTTGAGAACGAAGAAGATAGCAAAGAGGATTCCCGGAAACATGAATGCAGTCTTCAAGGTGATTCTTTTCCACTCGTTCCCTTTGAACATCTTGTGAAGACGAGCAGAGGAGTAACCGGCAAAGATTCCCATAAATACCCATAACAGAACCATTGCGGTCATGAGCCCTCCTCTATTGGATGGAGATAGGAAGCCCAACAATGCAAACATCATGGTCACAAGAGTCATACCAAAAATCTGAACACCTGTGCCGACGTAAACACACAGTAATCCAGAGTTCACGGGAGTCCTAAAGACATCTCCGTGTACGAGTTTCCATCCGGTTTCTTCCTGAGCCTCGTCTTGGGTCTCGAGCTGATTGTAGTTTGAAATATCCTTGTATAAAGTTCTCATCATGATCATCGCTACCATTCCAGAGAGGAAAAGGACAATCATAAGCGAGTTTATGATTGAAAACCAGTGGATTTGATCATCGTTCATGAGCAAATATGTGTCCCACCGCGAAGCCCATTTGATGTCACTCTCCTGCAAATTTCAAGTATCATAATGCGTTTACAGAGAGCAAATAACGAGCTCTGGTAAGGAAAGAAGGAAGTAAGTAAGTTACCTTAAACGTGACATCATATGTAAACACGATTTCTTTTCCTTCCTGAACTTCTTGTGGAACAGTGGTGCTTTGGATCAGATTCTTTGTGTCTTTGTTGCATGTTGTTAACTGAGGATTGTTTTCATCCCACTCTTTGTATTCATGCAATATACTATCCAAACGGAGAAACAAAAAATTAGCTTACAAGAATCGAGACGGACATGGATGGTAACCAGTAGACTATACCTGTTCGGAGTAACCTCAAAACCAACAATTCGAGAAGAATCAGACTCTTCGTCTCTGTGGTACATGACTCGAAAGCTCAGGTGGTTATGGATAAAGTATTTTTCCTCTTTACTCTACAAAGGCAACGCAAACTACTCCTGATTGGTAAAAGAAAATGACAACAATGAAAAAGGGTAAAAAAAATAGCCAAAGAGGTTTTATCGATGTATTACCCCTTCATAACTCCCTTTGAAACCAACACGGAAACCATGTTCATAAGTCGTCGACTGACTTCCATCTCTTCGTTGTCTAAGAACAGCTACCGGAAGATTGTCAAGAATCCTGCACAGTCACTTCGTAATTAAACCGAAAGGATTCATGAAAATTATTACCTCATATACGAATCAAGAACAACGTATACATCAACTCACATATTAGCCCTGTATTCATCATTAATCTTTTCCCTAAAGTTTTTTGCAGGCTCAGCATCGACTTTAACACGGCAACCTACTCTGCAGGGCTGATCCTCCAACATTTGAAACTGAAAAAAGAAAACCGAAAGTCTCAAACCTCAGATATTGAGATATAAATCTACAAACATGAGAAGGGAAGAAGAGGAACCGTATAGGTTTTTGCTTACAGTATAAACCGAGTTCTCAATACGATCTCCTCTGAGAACCTCACCCAAATTTTCACCGGTGTTCAAGATCTTGGGAGGCTTACAGTACTTGAGGTAGTAGTAATCATATGGAAGTTGAGTCTTCGTAGAAGATAATTTATTCACCTTAACATAAAGAGGATCACCCTGTTCCATACAGGTAATCACAGTCAAGGTTTGCAAACTCGTGAGCTCAAAAGCTTCAATGCGAATCAATGTGAGCTGAATTATAGCATTTCAATTACAAGCCAAAAGCTTCAATTCGAATCAATGTAAGCTGAGTACACTCAATTTCACACTGAAAAAAACGCTCGAATATCATTCGAGCTAGAAGAAGCAAGAAAATTCCTACAGATCTGGATTCAATTACAAGACAAATCAATGTCAGCTAACATCGGAAACGCTAGATCGATATCGTCGTCAACCATGAGACCGGAGAAAGCAAAAGTGTACCTTCTGGAAATCGCGAGGAGCGACACCGGGAAGATAGAATGCGCGAAGAGTGGAGGAAAATAGGAAAGAGAGTAAGAGAGTGGCGTATATTCGAATCGTAATCGTCATCTTCGTCTTCTTCGTCGCTTTCTTCTGTCAATCTCTTCGAGGCTTCCCTCAATCGGCCAACGCAAGAAGAAAGCGTTTTTTTTTAATTGTTCATGAGACTCCTTGAAACGACGCCGCACAAGTTTCTATTTACATTTTTTTTTTTTTTGTCGGGGATGTTTCTATTTACATTTATTCAGTAAAATTTTCCTTCCGAAATTTCTATTTTATTACATTTTTTTTTTTCAAATCATTTTAAGAAGAATGATTATTTTTAGTGCAAAATAGAAAGGAAAAAAAAAACAGAATAGCTTATCTCTGCGTAAGAATTACATATACAATAAACAATTAAACACACAAGATTCCCACAATTTTGAATTGAGTGCTATAAATTTCAAGCATGTTTATTTCTTTCCCCCGTAAAATGTGAAATATGTTCCACTAAAGAATTAAGACTGGTTAAGTGTGTGCGAATCTTCACACTCAATAACTGGTGACATTGACTCGTCGTTGATTTGGGCAGATTTCAAGCTCCAAGCACTTAGGCTCAAGACATCAACACTTTGAGTTCCTTTGTTGAAGACAAAGAGATTTGCACTTTCTCCAATTGCCAATTTTGGATACACTCTCGAGGTTATGCATACTTTGCCTCCTCCACCATAATTCTCCACTATGGAGTGATCAATCTACAAAAGAGTAATAGAAAAACACTCATCATTTCCGTCGTATAGTATGTATGCTTCCATTGAAGTATACTCACTTGATAGTTGATGCAAGGCACTTGTTTGAGAAAATATTTTATTTATACTTAAAAAACTTACCAAAGTCCTAAGAGAAAGTGTTTCATGAGAAGGGTCTATCGCCAAAAAAGCACCAAACGTTGTTTTATCATTTTCTTCATTTATAGAAGATCTGCATGTGAGTACCACAACAACAAAAAGTTAGTTTCGTTAGCAATTTATGTAAATACGAAAAGAATCTAAATATGCTTTCTGATGGATGTGTAGAAATCATATACCTGCTTTGGTCACTACACATCAACACTAGGTACTTGGTAGTATTCTTATTCGTATCATTTGACTTGAAGATTCTGAAGTAAACTGACGTGTACTCCTCCATGTCATTTGATGCCAACACCCTCAAACCAAATGGCCCTAAACCGGACTTAACCGATAGATCCTCCTGACTACATATCTTTTGAGGGTCGCTCCAAGTCGGTTCAATCACATCCGCTTTTTCCAATTCCTTCACCTTGAACGATACCTCAACATCTGCCTGCACAATACCAAAGAAAACAATTAAAACTAAGGTCCACATCAAAGATCGATCTTATTAACTAGATACGGATTAATCATAAATCTGGTTGAGGTTAAGAATCGATTCCCACTTGTGCGGCAGTGACACCATGAACTTGGAGAACAGATCCTGCCTTA
The DNA here is from genome assembly GCA_010577795.1 of Isatis tinctoria. Lineage (NCBI taxonomy): Eukaryota > Viridiplantae > Streptophyta > Magnoliopsida > Brassicales > Brassicaceae > Isatis > Isatis tinctoria. The sequence goes on along the minus strand of CM021244.1, from coordinate 37,004,307 downwards.
AGAACCTTGTTGTGCCAATTGACTTGTGTCCCACGCAAGGTCTCAATCTCTTCAATTGGCCATTGTAACAATTCCTTCCCCGATTCACCGAGCCATATTTTTCTTGGAAATGACTATCAAACCATGAAAATAAATCGGTTTATTAAATTTCTCTCGATCGGATCGTCACGAATTAATCTAGAGCAAATTATGTTTTTTTTTTACCTGAAGACCAGACCAGCCCTTCTCAATATCGTCCTTAGCCGGTGAAGATTCATTAACCCAACCCCACAAGATCCTTCGTTTCTTAACATCATCGAAAAACGTTTTCGAAGCGTAGTATTTCCCGTAATCTAACCTCGGAGCCGATTCGTTTTGCACAAACCCAAGATCCGGTACATAAACATCATTCTCACGGTCGTAACTCCCAATCGTGTAATAATCATGTAACGTCTCGATCAAACTCACTTTGAGCACGTGCTTCACCTCACCGAACGACGACGTTTCCACACCGTCAGATCCGTTTGTGGCAACCGGGAAAAAATCAGGACATTCCCACATTCCGGTTAAGTCTTCGTAGTGAAGAGGTTTCGTGGACTGCGTCCACTTGAAGAAATCTCGGCTCTTGTAAAGAACCGCTAGTCCTCGGCGATCGTCCGTCGAGCTCCCGACGATGACTCGCCATTCTCCGTCGCGGCCGAGCCACGCGGTGGTCGGGTCTCGGAAACGGTCGGGGTCTATTCCGTTGACGGCGTTCGGAGCCATCAGAGGATTTTCCGGAGACTTTGACCATTCTCGGAGATATGGATCGGAGATGTTAACGGGGAAGACGACGTTTTGGACTTGACTTTTGTTTTGGTCAATGCCGGTGTAGAGGATCACCGGTGTGCCGTTAGGTAGAATCGTGACGGATCCTGACCAGCAGCCATTGATATCTGACGGCTGAGATGGACTGAATGCTGGAGGCTGTGGGGTCCAGTTAACTAGATCAACTGACGTGGAGTGGCCCCACACGATTCTTACATCCCAAACGGGGCCGTATGGGTTATACTGGTAGAAAAGATGGTATATTCCTTTGTATACCATTGGTCCTACCCAAATGCGTATAGATGCAGATTTAATTTAATAAAGTATATTTTAACAAAATATAAAAAATTTAAAAAGAGAACTAACCATTAGGATCTGGAAAATATTTGTCCAATCAGATTATCATCGAACGGGATCAACAGAAAATAAAACGATGTTAATTAGAGCATCAGATACACGCATCGATGAATAGAAATCAGATCAAGATCGGTACGGTACATACCGTTCATCCAATTTCTGGGAGGTTGAAAGTGATAACCGGTCCGGTACGGTTGGTTGAGATCTTGGTGTGAGGCTTCAAGATCGATGATAAAGCTGCAGAGCAACAAAGATAATAGTAACAGTGACAGTCCAATCTTGGGACGATTTAATTTCGCCATTGTTGTTGTTCTGTTTCTTTTTTTTCTCTCTCTCTTTCCTGTGTGGTCTAGACTGTAGATATATCAGTTACGAGGTGTTAACGGCTAAACTTATACTATTAAAAACGACTTACATAGCTAATTATGTACAACGGACTAATAAGCAATGTACAAGTGGGCACGTACTTGCAAAATATAAATCCATTAATCAATGACCAAACAATTAATTAAACTTTGATTCGATGACAATTGAGTCCCAGCAGCATTTTTCTATCCACAAACGATGCTATTTTTGGTAGAGAAGTTAGTCTAAAGACTATCATACCCTTTTCTACATGGGCCTATGGTTTAAGGAGAAAGACTGAAGCCCAGAAATATTGAGGGCTCGAATGTATAGCCAAATTTAGTTTGAATCCGATAGTGATTTGTGATTCTAGGTATCTCTTAAACTTGACCCATAATCCAAACTTCCCGCTCCGATACACACGATGTGCACACCGGTTTTATTGGTTTGGTTCGATTCTGCAAACAGTTTGCAACTAATTTTCGGGTTACAAAAACCGGTTTTGGTATGGGACCAGGAACGAAGACGTTTCAAAGGAGATGATCCAGAAACGGAAAACATAGGGAAGGGGTGTCTGAAAGGTCGTCTGACCGCGTGGGTGGATTAGTTTCGAAGAAGAGAAGAGTCAAAGCCAATCATGACTCTCTGCTTAGTGGTACAATCCAATTACAGCGTGTCACGTGTCCTTTTGGTCTTCTTACAGTTTCGCCGACCTGTCACTTTCACCTATGTCTGTATTCTGTAAGATGAGATTCCTCTCCATGGTTGCAGTAAATAATGTCATGCTATAACAAGTAAGAATTTTGTGTTCAGTTCACATTCATATAAGTAAGTATATATCAGAGCTTGAATGTATTAGTATTCATTTTACTATTTCATATACAAAATAGACGATATTAATTAAAAAAAGTAGAACTATAATAACATGTGCCCCTTATTTTTTTCCCATGTGTCTAAATCCTAAATTAAAATTCAAACTTATAACCAACAAGAGGGAAAATTGCAATTACTGTAAAAAGTAGAAGTATATAACATGTGCACCTTATTTTTCCATTTCTCTAAATTAAAATTCAAACTTATAACAAACAAAAAAGGACAAAATAATTCAAAACTATGATGACTATTATATAAGTGTATGATTAGAGGCCGAAAATGACGTTGGAGAAAGATCATTTTTTAGTTATATATTAAATTTAAATTGAGAAATTAAATCTATACAATTTGATGGTCCTATTAATTTTACTTTCGTAGCATGTGAGCGGTCCACTGTGTCTTTCATAGCTATGCTCAGCTCGTGTATTCCTGCTTCGGTCTTTTAACTCTTCACATTTCTCACATACCTTATGATTTATTCTCGTTTTTTTAAATATGTTTACCGGAACTATTATCAAAACATACGAAAATAAACACAGCGACAATCTGCATTTTATTTCAACCAAAACATTCATGATGGGTGATTAAATTTAGGTTAGCAAGCCTTTGGTTCCAAAAAAAAAAAAAAAGTTTAGGTTTTGTTCATATAATCTCTAATTTTGTTCAGAATTAATTTTAATACTCCGGAGCCACGCGTTGTTGACGTGGAGACATGGACATGTGTATTCTTTATTGACATTTGGTTTTCGAATACTATTGATTAATCATGCCTTGATATTGATGTACTATTGTTGCTTTATTATCTAACAGTGAAATTACATGTTTTGCATAAACGAGATTGTTCTTCTTTTTTGGAACCTACACGAACCCATATGGTTTTTCTACCCGTTACCTAATAACTTCTTAAGAAACTTTTAAATAAATACACGGATATTGGTTTCGGATCTGTCCGAACAACGGAACGGCGATTTGTCTCGTCAGGAACTCATTAGTTTACTGATATTTTGGATATCTAGATATTATAGAATTGGTACCAGCACACACACACGAATTCAAGAATCCCTCTCTTTATTTATCTTAAGAAAATCACTCAAAACTTCTCAATCTCTTAACTCTCGTAAGTTATACCACAAGCTTGGTATCTCCTTATATAAGAAAACTTTAACCCATTCATAATCCCTCTAGGAACCCCACAAGTTTAGATAACTCCTAAACTTTCCTTTTTTTTACATATTTAGATAATCTTCCAAGTATTCCTTATCTAACAATGATTAGATAAGCTTGCTCTTCAAGCTTATCCAACATTCTCCCCTTAAGCTTGAAAACCTTCTTTCTCCAAGTCTTGTAACCCCATAAGATCTCTTATCTCTTTAAACCTGATTCTTCCAAGTGCTTTAGTCAATATATCTGCCTTTTGCATTTTACCTGACACATGCTCCACTTCTATTTGTTCATTTTCAACACACTCTCTTATAAAGTGAAATCTGGTGTGAATGTGCTTACTAAGTCCGTGAAACACTGGGTTCTTGGTGAGCGTGATTGCCGATTTGTTATCCACTCGTATTGTCACTTTCTCAGATGTCCTTCCAAGAATTTCTTCAAGTAGTTCTTGCAACCAGATTGCTTGGTTGGCTGCTTCTGTGGCTGCCATGAACTCGGCTTTGCACGATGATAGTGCCACTGTCTCTTGCTTTTGCGAACACCATGTGATTGGGCAGTTACCAAGATATAACATGTGTCCGGTTGTGCTCTTGCCATCATCCAAGTCCACATTATAAGAACTATCACTGTATCCGACCACACTCATATTATTCTCACGCTGATATAGTAGACCAAACGAGGTTGTTCCATGCAAATACCTCAAGACTTGTTTTAGCGCTGCTCCATGAGACTCTTTGGGATCATGCATGTATCTGCTCAGAACTCCCACACTATAAGATAGGTCAGGACGAGTATGAAGCAAATACCTTAGACATCCAATGATTCTCCTGTACTCTTTCTCATCAATGCTTTTCTCCTTTGGTGCCTTCGATAATTTCAAGTTCATGTCCATTGGAACATGAGTTGAATTACACCCATCCATACCCGTTTCATGCAGAATCTTACGAGCATATCTTTCCTGTTTTAAGATGATGCCATCCTCACATTGTTGGACTTCAATTCCAAGATAATATGTTAGTTGTCCAAGATCACTCATCTCAAACATAGTTCATATCTCCCTTTTAAACGCAAGTGTCATGTTTAGCGAGGATCCAGTGATTTGTAAGTCATCGACATACACTGCCACAATTATCAAGTCCTCCTTTATCCTTTTTTGATATAGAGATGGTTCCTTCGAACATCTCTGAAACTTAAGCTTCTTCAATACACCTTTTAACTTATCGTTCCATGCGCGGGGGGCTTGCTTTAATCCATAGAGCGCTTTGTTTAGTTTATAGACTTTATCCTCGAGTCCTTCCACCACAAATCCTTCAGGTTGATTGACGTACACATCTTCCTTTAGCTCACCGTGTAGAAACGCAGTTTTTACATCAAGATGATGAATCTCCCACGCATTCAGAGCGGCTAACGCAATGATGAGTCGAATTGATTCAATGCGTGCTACTGGAGCAAACACTTCATCATAATCAACTCCGTATTGTTGAACGTATCCTTTCGCTACCAATCTCGCTTTGTATTTGTTGAGACTTCCATCAGCATTACGTTTGATTTTAAACACTCACTTAAGCCTAATTGCCTTAGCTCCCTTAGGTAAATCAACCAGATTCCATGTCTTGTTCCTTTCTATAGAAGAGATTTCATCCCACAAGCTTCTATCCAGACTTTCAAAGATTTCGCTTCTTCGAAATCACATGGCTCGTCGTTTAATGTGAGGAGAAGGCGCTCACATTCGGACCAGTACAAAACATAGTCAATAAGGTGTGATGGGAGTTTACTCAGTCTAGTTGATCTCCTTAATTGATGTTGTTCAACATCGCTTGCTTCATCACTATCATCCTCGGCGACATCTATTTCCCCTTGAGAATCGTTCATCTCATCGCTCATTGTTACCCGAGGAACAGAGTTGTCTTCCTCTGCTTCATTCTCTCCAAACTCGCCCAAATCTATGTAGATTTCTCCAACATTTTGTCTCACCTTGTTCTCAGTTCTATTCCAGTTCCACTTTCTTTCTTCATCGAAAACAACATCTCTGCTGATCACGATTTTACGAGTTGCGGGATCTAACAACCGATATGCTGTGGACCCAGGCTCTGTTCCTAGGTTCACCAAAACTCTTGACCTGTCATCAAGTTTCTTTCCTCCAACTTCTTCTTTCCCTGCATAACAGATACATCCAAATACTCGCAAGTGTTCGATATTTGGTTTTAAACCTTTCAGCATCTCGTATGGTGTTTTATCAATCAGTGACCTTGTTGCTACCCTATTGATTAGGTAAGTAGCATGCCTTACAACTTCTCCCCATAGATAGTTAGGCATGTCCATGTGCTTAAGAATGCTTCGCGTCATCTCCAGAAGCGTTCTATTGCATTCTCCACAACTCCGTTTTGTTGCGGTGAGTATGGAGCGTTCAGATGTCTTTGAATCCCATTTTTCTCACAGTAATCTCGAAATTCATGGGATATAAACTCTCCACCTCTGTCTGTGCGCAGTGTTTTGATCACTCCTCTGGTTTCTTGTTCTGCCATTATTCGAAACCTTTTGAATTTTTCGAACGCTTCACTCTTATCTTTCACGAGGATAGTCCACATTTACCGAGAATAATCATCAATAAGAACAAAGACATACTTCTTATGTCTCGGTGTGGCAGGCGTAATAGGGCCGCAGAGATCTCCATGGAGGAGTTGGAGGGACTGTGATGCTTGAAACATTGTTTCCTGAGGAAACGTTTTCTTCGTTTGTTTCCCTCGGAGGCATGACTCGCATATTGCCTTCTCGACTGCAATCTTTGGTATACCACTCACCAGAGCTTTGTTGATCATCACCCACAGATTCTCCAAGTTCATATGTCCTAGGCACGCATGCCATCTTGCTGATTCACTTAATGCTTTCACTTGCAAGCATTTGATATTATCAACTTCTAGCTGGACTTTGTACAGACGATTTCTTGATCTTGTACTTGTCGCTAATATCATACCTAGTAGATCGTATAAAGTCAACAAATCTCCTTTCATCCGAACCTCACAACCAACTTCTGTAGCTTGACCAAGGCTAATTATATTGCTTTTTAGCTTTGGAATAAAATACACATTGTGTAGGATTTTCCTCTCGCCATTCTTAAACACAAAGGGGATAGATCCTTTCCCCGTAATATCAACCAAGGAATCATCACTGAACTTCACCTTTCCTGTTATGGTCTCATCCATGTCCTCAAAGAACTCACGATTGCCACACATATGATTACTTGCTCCATTATCAAGATACCACATATCTCGTGTATCTGTAGTTTGATCATATAGGCTCGGCTTGACATTCTTCTCATTGAGATAAACTATCTCATGCATCATCAATGCATCAGCTTCTTGTGTATCAGTATCTTTCTTATCCACAGTTTCTTGGAGTTTAAGTAATCTTTCAGGGCATACCGATGCGTAATGGCCCTGTTTGTCACATCGGAAACATGTGATCGTAGTTTCTTGGAGTTTTAACAATCGTTCGGGACAATTGGACGCATAATGGCCCTGTTTATCACATCGAAAGCATGTTATCGCAGCATCTCTCTCCTTATCTTGACCGTATGAAACACCACCAAATCGGCCGCGACCACGTCCCCTTCCAAACCTACCACCTCGACCTCTTCCTCGACTATTGCCAGAGCTATCATTATGGACGTACATAAGTTTGTCCGGTTCCTCTGCTTCTTCTTCCTCCTCACAAATTCTTTCCTCGTATGCTTTCATCCGTCCAACAATATCCTCAAAAGAAGTGGTATTTAAATCGAGTACTTGTTCCAAGGATGCAACCATGTGTATATACCTTCTGCGCGGTAAGATTTTAAGAAACTTCTTAACGAGTTTAGTCTCTTCAATTGTTTCTCCAAGGGAGGTTGACTGAGATGTGATCTCGGATAGTTTACCAACAAACTCATCAATAGAATCAGTTTCTTTCATTTTAAGTCGATCAAACTCCGCCATTAGTGTTTGCAACCGTGCTTCCCTTACTCGTTCAGCTCCGACATGTCTTGCTTTGACAGCATCCCATACAGCTTTTGCAGAGTCTAACTCTCCAATTTGAAGTATCAACGCTTCAGGTATCGATTGGAAGAGAAGCGCAATAGCCAAGTCGTTTTTTTCTTCACTCTTGTCTTCAACATCAATTGTCTCCCATACTTTGTTTACTCTAAGAGCTACCCTCATTCGCATAGCCCATACAGTATAATTCGAGGAAGTTAGCATCAGACATTTAATTGAGGAATGTCTGAGTGCTTTGTTCTTCGAATCTGTAACATCGCTCTTAGAATCGCCCATAGCTCTGATACCAAATATAAAATTGGTACCAGCACACACACACGTATTCAAGAATCCCTCTCTTTATTTATCTTAAGAAAATCACTCAAAACTTCTCAATCTCTTAACTCTCGTAAGTTATACCACAAGCTTGGTATCTCCTTATATAAGAAAACTTTAACCCATTCCTAATCCTTCTAGGAATCCCACAAGTTTAGATAACTCCTAAACTTTCCTTTTTTTACATATTTAGATAATCTCCCAAGTATTCCTTATCTAACAATGATTAGATAAGCTTGCTCTTCAAGCTTATCCAACAGATATTGGTTTCTATATACCACGTTCGGAAACTTTATATTTAGATGATTTAACGAATATTATATAACACGATCTCTAAAACTAATGATACAGTAAGTTTAATAGCTCTTTATCAGAAAAATACTTGATTTAATTAAAATAAAATATAGAAAATAAAAATACAATATAATTTTTCTCTCTGATTATTCCTTGTGTTAGAATGACAATATGTTGATTTTACTTACAACTCAGTCTTGTTAGATCTTGCAAACTTTTGTTTATCTTGTTTAAATATGTTTAGTTTTTACTTGTTTTGTTAAAATAAATTGGACACCCAATTTTAGTTACGTTAATTTGGTTACAATTTGGTAACCGCTGAACCGTACCGTGCCGCACTTAACAGTGACACAAATCTTTACATATACCATATATCTGTATATTTTTATAACTGTAAAAATTGCACCATACTTGTATGGTTGGTTCCGCATCGCTTAATCCACCGTCACCATTCGGAGCCTGAAACTCCTATTTCCTTTTAGTTACTCTCATCATTTTATGTATAACGTACAAATAGCCTCGGACTTTATATTCAAAAGTTCACATTATTATGGATGCATAGGTGTTACGAAATAGAATGCCGCTCTGATGTGAGTGGACATTTATGAAATTTTCTCTATGTTAAATATATAAATTAAAGCTAAAACTAAATATATTAAATTGTTACCTATATAAAATAATCAGTAGGTTTGGACATTTTTAACCGAAATCCGAACTCAAACTCGAACCCAATTCAAAATATCTGAATCCGATCCGAACCGGATTTAAAAAAATTCTCAAATGTGACTTAGAACTAGGTATTTTGGGTTGTGGGTAATATCTAACCGAACCGAAACCCGAACGAATATCCCGAAAAATCCGACATTAACCATTTTTACATAGTTTTGTATAATTTGATTACTTTCAAATATTTTGAAAATTCAGTTTTATGACTTATTTTTATTGTTATGTTTAGGGTGAATGAGTTCAGACATATTTTTATAATGTTTAAGAAGATTTAATTAGTTTTATTGTTTAGTTTTATGTGTTTTTAGTTAAAACATGTTATTTTTAAAATAGGTATCTGAACCCAAAGTGGTATTATCCGAATCCGAATTGAGTTTGGACATAAAATGTAACTTATACGGTATTACAAAATAGATCTGAACCCGAAAAATTATTAACCATACACAACCCAAAAATTTTTAAATCCGAATGGGTTCTATAAGGTTAAATCTGAAAACCCGAAAATTCAAAAACCGATCCAAACCCGAATCCGTACCCTTACGCGTCCAGAGCTTATTATACAGTATACTAGCCATGCGGTTTCGGTTAACCGAACCGAACCGAGCCGTAACTGAATTTATTTTATTTTTTTATCAAATTTGGGTTTATTTCGATTAATTCGGTTAAGTGAATTCGGTTTATTTCGGTTCGGTTAATTCGGTTTATTTCGGTTAAAATCGATTAATTTTGGTTAAAACCGGTTTAATGTTGGTTAAAACCGGTCTAATTTAAAAACCGAAAACCGATCGGTTCTAACCGAACCGAACCGAAATTTTCAACTAACCGAAAAAATGGTCCGATTGGTTCGAACCGCCGAACCCAAAACCGAACCAAAACAAAAAAAACGGTTCGGTCCGGTTCGGAGAATTCGGTTCGGTCCAAAACTGCAGGCCTAAAGTATACTATAGAGTATAGAGTATAGAAATATGAAACAAATCGGCAATATTAAAAGTCGAAGAAATAGTGAAGCAGGTGTGTTAGTTCGGTCTATCGTAAAAGAAAAAGGTATATTAATTATTGGTATGGTCCGAATTATAAAAATTAAGACCGCTTATTTCGGTTAGGTTAATTCGGTTTATTTCGGTTAAAATCGATTAATTTTGGTTAAAACCAGTTTAATGTTGGTTAAAACCGGTCTAATTAAAAAACCGAAAACCGATCGGTTCTAATCGAACCGAAATTTTCAACTAACCGAAAAAATGGTCCGATCGGTTCGAACCGCCGAACCCAAAACCGAACCAAAACAAAACAAAAACCGGTTCGGTCCGGTTCGGAGAATTCGGTTCGGTCCAAAACTGCAGGCCTAAAGTATACTATAGAGTATAGAAATATGAAACAAATCGGCAATATTAAAAGTCGAAGAAATAGTGAAGCATGTGTGTTAGTTCGGTCCATCGTAAAAGAAAAAGGTATATTAATTATTGGTATGGTCCGAATTCTAAAAATTAAGACCGTTTCTAGGTACGCCTATATTTAGTGGGGTTATTGGTTTATGTATTTTAATGGATTTGAGAATCTGAATGAAATCCAGTGTTATTGGTTTTATGATTTATAAATCCTAACTCAAATCATGTGTTATTGGTTTTATAATTTATAAATCCAAATTCAAATCATGTGTTATTCAATCATACGGATTTATTAGTGGATTTAATTTTATAATGAATTTGAGTGGATTTGAGTGGATTTGTTTGTTAAAAATACAAAGACTAAAATCCGAGGTAAAACCCTCGGATTTGTACATACTTATTATTAGATTTGGAAATCAGAATATTTTTTTTAGATTTATAAATCCTATACAGATTTCAAAATCAATAAATGAATAACACCCCCTTAGGGTTTACAAAGTAATTTTTGAATTTTAACTGATAAAATAAGATATTTTTGAAATTTAGAACACTTTTTATATTATTATTCTTTTTAAATGTCAAATTATTTTCATACAGGGAATCAGTTTTCGTGGACAGTTAAAAAAATATTTATAAAGAGTTTGATATTGATTTCATTTTTAAGTTTTGATTAGTATTTGAAAATGTAGATATGATAAGGAGTGTAGTGGTGTCTAGTCTACGACATTGGACCGACCATGGTCTACGCATGAATTATAATTATAATTTTTCAAAATGCAAAATATGTCAATGATTTGTGTCCATAGCTCGATGTAGATCGTAAAGGAGGTTAGGGCATGTGTCACTGAATAATTTATCTTTCGTCCACTGAACCACAATTAATCCATTCGATTTCAATTTTCTTTTTAACATGAAAAGCCTCAAATGAACCCAAATAAAAGAGAGAAAAGTGAACCTTTTTCCCCTTTAATCAATGAATCAATCATGTCTAGTACTGTAATTTACTAATTTACGATGTAAATGAAAACAAAGTAAAATAGAATTAGTATTTTTTGTTTGTGAGTTATAAACAACTTACTGTACATGATACTAAGAATTATATATTTCCGTTTGTTTTTGAGATCAGCCAAAATTAGAGCACCGGATTTTGGAAAGAAAAATGTTTCTTGAATAGATTAAAAAGATAAATTGTTGGGTTTTCTTTTCCTACGAAAATGAAACACACACACACATCAAAACATACTCTCAAGATTAAATTCAGATTTTGACAATGTTGTCACAAAAGTAGAAACCAATAAATTACAGATTCTGAATCATAGATACAGTACAATTATTAAGACTGGATACTGAGATTAAATAATGGAAAATCAATTACTCCTAGGGGAAATAGTGCATGCACTAAAGCGAATTCAAACATGTCTTCTCACTATCTCGAGAAACGTACAAAATTATAAACTTACAATCTCCTCTTTCTGCAAGCTTTTCACACAACTGTGAGAAAGTATATTAATATTTGGCCCACCTTTCTTTATGAAAACAAAAAAAGATTATAAACAGTTTCCCAATATTTCAACCAGCAGAAAAATGAAACACGGTAACACTAACAAATAACAATAAAAAAAAAAGGACAGTATGCTCTGTGCTTCTGTGTAAGTGTAAATTAAATAATCTTTAAGTACAGAGGAAAAGACAGAAAATGGCAACGCAAGAAGAGTTTTATTTTTTCTTTGCTTTTCTCATTAGCGATGCGGTTCCGATTATTATTTTTGTTTTCTTTTTAAGTTGTGAATTTATAAGCTTCAAATATCACACAAAAAGAAAGATAATATTATAGTTTCTTCTCTCCTCCACAATCTCTCTCTCTCTCTCCCCTTCTTCTAGGTATTCTTGATTTTCCTCCTTGCTTTGTAATTAATTTTCTTTCTCATCTTGTTATTCATTGTTGTGTAGTTCTCGTTGGATGTTTTATGTTTTTTTTTGGAGTGTTGTTAGTAAAAAGCAAGCCTTAAAGCTTCTTGTTCATGTCTGAAACGAACAAGAACAAAAAAGTCTGGTTTTTATGTTCAGCTTTCAAACAAACTCTCTCTCTCTCTCTCTTCACATCTCTTGGATTTTGGGTCTTATTATTATTTTTTGATCTTTCCCATAAGTAAGAAGATTGTCTCTTGGGTTGAGGCCAAACAAGAGAGCTAATTTAATAGAATTGTGGGTTTCACTAATTTTCTTGGATGTTTCTGCTTATACTACTTCTATCTTTGCTAGTTTTGCCACTACTCTTTGTCTGATTTCTTATAGATCTGAAAAAGTTTGTTTTCTTCTTAAGGTTTTAGGACGGACGATGATGAACAAAGATATGTTATTTCATCATCAACAACAAGTGGAGGAAAACATGTCCAATCTTACATCAGCTTCAGGAGATCAAGCAAGTGTGTCTTCAGGAAACAGAACTGAAACTAGTGGCTCCAACGTTCATTACAACAATAATCCAAACCAGAAACAAGAACAGTGTTTCGTTCAACAATCATCTCAAAAGAAGAAGAGAAACCAACCAGGCAATCCAGGTATTTTTTTACATTTGATACAGAAAATTCATTTTTCTACATCGATTGGTCTTTCTGAAACTTATGGGTCTTCGAAAAAGGAATATTCTTTTTTTCCTTTTGAATTTTGTCTTCTTTCACGTCTCTATTATTGAAATATGCAAAACCGAATAAAAATCCAAACTTTATTAGTTGTTTCTTTCATATCCCTAGCTCATTTTCTGAAATGGGTTTCGTGAAATGTTTTTCTTGGTTGTTCTTGTTTAATGAAAAACAGCAAACTCAAAAAGTATAGACTGTTACTATATAAGTATTAAGAAAAATTCAATTAAAACCTAATTCATTTTATTGGACTTTGTTGGTGTTTTTTCTTGACTTTTTTTTTTAATCAGACCCAGAAGCAGAAGTGATTGCTTTATCACCGAAAACGTTAATTGCGACGAACAGATTCATATGCGAGATCTGTAACAAAGGGTTTCAAAGAGACCAAAACCTACAACTTCACAAGAGAGGACACAATCTACCGTGGAAGCTTAAACAAAGATCAAGCAAAGATGTGATAAGGAAGAAAGTTTATGTCTGTCCCGAGCCAAGCTGTGTCCATCATCATCCATCAAGGGCTCTCGGAGACTTAACAGGAATCAAGAAGCATTTCTTCAGAAAACATGGCGAGAAAAAATGGAAATGTGACAAGTGTTCGAAGAAATATGCGGTGCACTCAGATTGGAAGGCTCATGCTAAGACTTGCGGCACTAAAGAATACAAATGTGACTGTGGAACTCTCTTTTCTAGGTAAATAACTCTTCACCACATTTAATTTTGTACACTTAAATATGTTTTCCTTATTTTATCAATGAGGCATATTTGATGAAACTTGTGCATTCATACTTACGGCTAAGGCTTATATACTTACAAGGAAGAAGACGAGTGATGGTGATGAAAGTTTAGATGTGTGGTGTAATGTGATAATGAGTGACACATATAGTATATACGGTACCATCTGTTGGGATATGACCAATTTCATTTAATTTTGAATAGGACAAAAGTGATAATTAATTAAGTAGCTCAAGGAATCTCCATTAAAAACAACTATTTATTATTGTGGTACTTCTTTTTTATTTGTTGTATTTTCACAATTTATAGTATATTTCATTTTCTTGAGTCCTCTATACGGGTACATTTATTGCATATTGATCTCTATCATCTTATTATTCACACGTGACTCCCCCCCACAAATAATACAAACATGCTTTAGATGGACCTACAAAAACCTCAGAAAAGTCGTATTGTTTTGTTGATTAATTTATAAAGTAATATATTAATTTCTGAGTTTTTTTTGTTGTGATTTGTGGAATATTTGCAGGAGGGATAGTTTCATAACTCATAGAGCATTTTGTGATGCATTAGCAGAAGAGAGTGCAAGAGCCATACCAAACCCTATTCTCATCCAATCTTCTTCTCCTCCTCCTCACCATCATCATCAAACTCAACAAAACATCAATTTCTCTTCGACCTCCAGGAACATCATCAGCAACGATAATCTCCATGGTCATGAATTTCACATGAAGCAAGAAGAACCACATCATCACTTCCAAAACATCCCTCCTTGGCTTGCATCATCAAACCCTAACCCTAATGGCAATAATGGTAATTTCTTCCCTCTTGCTCCTTCTTCTGCAACCACCGGAAGATCCAACTTCCACCAACCATCTCCGGCTATGTCAGCCACAGCTTTGCTCCAGAAAGCAGCTCAAATGGGTCCCACAAAGTCAACAACTGCTCCTGAGGAAGAAGAGAGGTCGTCGTCAAGGTCAAGCGCCTATAATAACCTGATCACGACTACAATGGCCGCGGCGATGATGACGCCATCATCAGAGCCTGGATTCGGATTCCAAGACTACTATATGATGAACCATCATCCTCATCACCACGGGGTTGGAGAAGCTTTCAACGGTGGTTTTATCGCCGGAGACGAGAAAAACGATGTTGCCGACGATGGTGGAGGAGAGACGAGAGATTTCTTGGGGTTAAGATCGTTAATGTCTCATAACGAGATCCTAAGTTTCGCTAATAATCTTGGCAACTGTATCAACACTTCTGCTTCAGAGCAACAACAGCAATATAGCCATCAAGATTAGTTACTAGGCCACTAGCATACGTATAAAGATTTTTATATAAAGTTATAAAATATATATGTTAAGCGTTCTTAAAAAGATAATCATCATTGTGCAAGCAAGTTTATACCAAAAAAAGAAATTTAATTTTTATAATTTTGTTTCATTGTCGTCTGTTAAATAATAAGCGTGTTTTTGATTTTACATGTTCGCTTACACATGCAAAACATAAGAGAGCTCTCTGCGTATTTATGATCAAATGAAGCGGTCAAAGTGAAGTCAACATATTTATTAGTAACGTATTTGTATTTCAAAGTGACGTCCGCACGTGCAAAAGAGGCTTGTGGGAATTTTTTGTCCATCACTAATAACCACACAAATGATTAGTATAAATTTGATCATAGTGACTGAAAACTTCCTCGCCATATTATGTTACATTTGAAATAAAACTGAAAATCTTTGTATTAAAAAAAAAATGTAATTAATCTTGTTGAAAAATGTATGTATATCTATAAATAAGCTTTTTCAGTTGAATTTTCTATTTTCAGTTATCATTTAACAAAAGTTATCAAATATTATATGATAAATCCTTAAATACTGGAAACTAATTAACACATTGATTACTGTTACATATTTATACGTTTTCAATGCAAAATTGATCAACAATTAAGAAATTGATTTATATCTCTTATTTATTTTTATAAGATTAATATCACTTTAAAATTCTATTTACTTGTCCCAAAATAATTGATGTTTTATGTCTAACTTTACAATGTAACATTAATTAGTACTTATTTTCTGTAACTAATTATATTATATCTACTGCTGTCCAAAAAAAAAAGTTATATTATATATATCTACTATTTTGTTAGTGGTTTGATTGTGGTTAGGCAAGAAATAAACAATATTTTAGTTTATAAAAATTAAAAATTAAATGATTTTCTTATAATTTGTGTGATAAAAATTTTAAAATCAATTATTTGGGGATAGAGGGAGTATTATTGTAAAATATAGTGGATAACAACAAACTTCCAATTTTATAGATGATACTTTTTTTGATCCAAAAATATAATAATTTTCGTTAACATTCTATTTTAAAGTTGATAAAATACGTATTTTTATAGTTGATCGCAGAATACTAATCTTTAATTACTACAACAACAAATGTTGCCATGACCTCTAGGACTAGGTACGCATAAGCCAACGGTGTCCGGTGGAAACTGAGGCGGTCCACACTGACTCCTACAGTCTTCGTTGCTGACACACGGACCTTTGTAGATACAATCAGCATTCTCTCTTACATCTATTAATTCACCAATATTAAACAATAACTTTAGAAAAATTTGACAGAGAAATTCAAATATATAATTCTTGGTTTTTAAATGAGAATCATGAGACTATATATCAAAAAAACATATATTACCTTTTGACTGGGAAGTAACGAGGAGAGAACATATGACGAAGATGACTACAAACTGAAGCTTTGACAATGCCATTTTATTGGTATAATGTAAATCTCAATGATCAGTTTTTTTTTTGTTTTCTTTTGTTCGATATAAAGAAAGTAAAGAGCAAGAATAGGCACCTATAAATACGAGGGAGGCAGAGAGAGAAGATCAGGTCTAATATCGAAATTATTAATTGTGTAAGTGCGTCAAATCTTTGAAAAGGTGATAAAAATCTTTGTTTTTAAAAGAAACGGTAACATTGTTATACGGTCGAAGGAAAATCAATTAATTGATTTAGTATGATAGTAACGTTTTTCATTAAAAGTGAAATCAATGTTTTAAAAATAAGATCTGATATCAAACCGGTATTATTATCGAATCAATTCAGTCCTGTAAAATCCAAATTACATGACGTTTGAGATTTAAATATAACGTTACGAAATTAACCAAACGCATTAACAAATAACGATGAGCAGAGAGCTCTTATATTTATTTTACTAAATACTTTAAAACCGTTTTTACACGTAAAAGACTAGATTTTTGTTTTAGATATATAAACTTTTTAAAACTGTACAAACAGAAGTTAATTATTGCATAATGATAAACTTTTAAATAGATCAAATGATAAATGACTCAATGTTAAAAAGTGAACTTATTGGAGAGATCGTTGCTGCTGTTGTTTTCGCTGTTTTCTCTTTAACACTACTTTACATGTTTGAGTGATACGATGATGTTATTTGTTTCCTTGCTGTTCCAAACTTCCACTTTGGGTTGAAGCAGAGAGGTTAATGGAAATATGTTCATCACAGACCCGCACTTGGGTCACCAGAATTTGCTGCTACGACTCCAACTTCTTGGCCAGAGCTTCCTTCTCCTTCCGGGAAAATAACTGAGTCGCCATTTAAGCCAACAATCTCGTCAATCTTCTGAAACTGGTATGGCCACTTGCTGTTGTACAAAAACTGCCTCAGATCAAATCTGTTGTCCTCTGGAGAGTAACTCTGCAACAAAAAGAAAAGGCAATGAGTTTTATTTTTCCCGTGACAATTCAAAAAACATGTTTCAAACAAATTTCTGATCAATAATAGTATTACCTCAGCGTGGTAGGACGGTGTGAGGACAGTCATCTTGTGTCGATTGATTGAATAATACTTGAAGAAGTATTTCACTTTCTCAGCTACTTCTGCTGGGCTTAGCTTTGTTCCCCACTTGTAACATAGATTCTGCAGAATCATAGACCAGTTTCATTTTCAGTTTCAGAGTATCAGGATTTTGTACATTTGTCTGAAGATCAGAACTCAAACCTTGAACATGGAAACTGGGCCACACCGGAATATCTTCCTCATTCTTCCATAGACTGAAAGCTCTTCATATGTCATTCCCATGTCGACTTCATCAAGCTGTTTTCACAACTCAAGATGTTTGAATAGACGACTTTGTTGGCTTTAGCTATAGACTCACAAAGAGTTTTGTTAATTACCTGAGTATAGTCAGAACGAATGGGCTCAAGCTCGGCTGTTGGTGGAGCAGCTTCTATGTCTGCCAAAGATTGATAACCGAGATTTGTTGCAGCCCATCTTAAGAACAACCTCAGATCCTGTTTACTGATACTTCCTATGGGGTTTATGTCTGCTGAACTACAATCGTACTGTTTCAACCAAGACAGAAATTATATTAACAAAAAGAAGAGAACTGAGACGTCGCAGTAAAAAAGAAGAGAGAAGTCCCATCACCTTTGTTAGGTAACCACGAAGTCCTTCATCAACGTTGGAGCTGCCTAGAACAAGGTAAAAGCCTGGTTTGCTATGCACCCAAGGCAAGAGAGACGCTAACATAAATGCTAACACCATTCTCATCCGTGCTTGAATGTTCTGCAATCCAAGGTTCTCAGCATTTGATCCTCCATCAACCTATACACAAAACCAACAATCATTTCAAAATGCTCTTCTTCTGTTTCATAGGTGATCATATATCAATTGGTCAAAGTGTTTCTACACTCCTACTTTACCTTGTACCGAGGTCGCTTGCCTGTAACCGTTTGAAATAAAGACAGAACCGCAGATACAACACCATCTATGCAAAGATCAAGATGCCACGCACCGATCTCGTCTGCCAGCTGCTTTGCACGCATTTTTGTCGCCTCAGAACTGCAAAAATTGAGATTTCAACATGGGGAAAAAAGTTAATGTTTGCTGCAAAAATCACACATCTATGACCAAAACTTATATACTTATCTCTACTTTTAACCAGTTTACCTGTTTTCGGACCCCATAAAGACAGTGTAAAATATTCGTTTGGCAAACTCTTTGCTATCAGTAGGAAACTGTCCATTAGCATAATTCCCAATTCGCTTCGCATCAGTTTTCACTTGCTCATCTCCATTTGCAATCTCTACATAAGAAGAAGATATCAAAATCACGGAAGTCTCTCAAGTTGTTAAAGTGTCCAACAAGACAAACACAGTTCAAAATACCTTTAACAACAAGTTGGCACATACAGCCAACAATAGCTGCCACGGACGAGCTGTCTGCCCCACCAGAAAGGGGAAGCAAAAACCCTGAAGCGCCACTTCTTCTCAAATAGTCCCATAGCCAGCAAGCAGGACCAAAGGCTATTTCTTCTTGTGGAGAGTGGTACATAATCTACATACGAACGAATAGTAGATTTGAAATTTTTTTAAATGTTAATTTTAATTCAAAGATATGGGAAGCAGAGACGGATTGAGAACCTTCTTTGGACTGCTTAGTGTCATTTTCAGATTGAAGGACTGTGTCAGCTTACAGGGCACGTATACTGAAGATACTTTAACCTTGCAGCTTGCTTGTTCCTGAAAACTGCTTATAGATCCGCGAAGACTAGCAACCTTTCACAAGCAAAGAAAGGAAAAATGGTCTTACGAAATTTGTCATATATATAACCAGAGAAAGTAGAACCAGAGGTTAACTGTAGGATACCGCGTCTAGATCCACTTGGGAAATGATGACCTCAACGTCCTTCAACGAGAATTGTGAGCCTTGAGCTACAACATCCCCGTTTACAACAACGCATGCACATCCATCTACACTTGGATTAAAAAATGAACAATCACGATGGTCACCCACAAAAACGAAGTAGATAATATTTACTCAAATATAACAATTTCAATCCACCAAGATTCTTCGAACAAACCGTAATATAAGCGGCCACCGTCGCATCCCTGTTGATTACTGTACATATATACCCCACCACGGGCGTGTGTAGCTCCCATGAAAGCATTCAAACGAATATCCAGCTTTCTTAGTTGGTGATGACTTCCACTTGCATTCATAAAAACCTCAACCCCATTCAATGCAAGCTCAGCATGAGGAGGGACTGGACTAAACAGCTCCTCACAGACTTCGGCTGCAACAGCTCTGATAAAGAAATACAATAGTTTAGAATCGCAGAACAAAATCATTGAAACTGTTATTAAAAGAAGCATTGTACCCAAACTTACGTGTCGATAAACTGGATGTAACCATAACCAAAAGGAACTGATTTCTGTGACAAAGCCTCAGAAATATCAATAGGGAGCTGAAATTCCTCGAGCTCTCCTCTCTGCTTCCAAGCCGTGAACCACCTCAGCTCCCTATAGTTTCCATCGTTTGCGAGCCACATTTTTGGCCGAATCATGATGATTTTTCTGTCCATACAGAGAACCTGACAATTATACCGCTCTGCTCCTTTAATCACAGGCATTCCCATGCTACACAATATTCCGACCGTCAAATCACAAAGCAGCAACTCCTGCAGACACTCCCACCTGAAAGAACATATTCACAAGAACATTAGGAAAACGAGTTGAACATGATCCGAGAAGTAAAAGAAGAGAAGAAGTACGCGTGAGTGACGGTGTCCAGCTCCAAGAAGTGATCCTCACAGCCATAGCCAGTGAGCTCGAGCTCGGGTCCAAGCCTGATGACAGCACCTGCAGCTTTCGCCTCGACGATGGAAGCCTTGATGTTCTTCAGGTTGCATTCGAATTCCATGGCCCATTGGTTCAAGTTACACGTCGCGACCTTCAACAGCCTCATCTTCGTCGCCTAAAGTAGTGGATGAATCAGTCATATGTAAAAAAAGACTGTAAGAGACGATGCGAGTATAGAAGCAAAAGCATAAAATATATCTACCCAGTAATCGCTACAGTATTGATTTCTAGATTTTCATGTCAAATCAATCAAATCACATCCAAAAGTTTGTTCTTTTTTTTTTTTACAATAATAATTGAGGATACCCGTAAGTTAAATATGAGAGAGCAAACGGAGAGATGAAAAAAATGTTCTCAACGTACCTTGGAACCTATAAACACAGACGACACTTGCTAGAGTCCTATTGCTCGACAAGAAGAAGAAGAAATAGTTTGAGATTGGAAGAGATAAGTTAGCATCAAAGTGCCGAAAAGTCGACGACTTTTTGATTTTAGGAGTCGTCGGCAAACTCACCGTCCACTACAGAGCTAAAAATGCTCCGTCCAATACGTCGTCGTGTCTATAACGTCCAACCTCAACCAAGGGTTCCGCGTTCAGTTAACCGGTTCGGGAAATTCGGTTCTCCGAAGCGGAGATCCTCAATTCAAACCGAAATAAATTGGTTTCGGTTCAGATTTCGCTAACAGGCTATCGAATTGAAACCAGAATTGACGTCCGAATCGACTAATTTCGGTTGTTGGATTAATTTTTGTTATTTTAGGTTAATTCACCATTTTTATATATATGACTTAGGCCTGGGCAAAAAAACAGAACCCGAAAAACCAAACCGAACCCGAACCGAAATTCGTAAAATACCGGGAACGGATCCTAAATTTCAATATCCGAAAACCCGAACCCGAACCCGACCCGAACCAGAAACCGAATGGGTACCCGAAATAACCGAAATACAATTATATACCTAAAATATTAATAATATTTAGATTTGATATAGCTTATTTATCCTAAATTATAATTATAAATCAAAATATATGAATTACTTTTAGATAAAAATAACTAAAATATCAAAAATAAATAGAATATATGAAATTTTTAGTTATATTTGTCAAATTTAATTGATTTATATTTAAATTTAACTAATTTTTATTTTCTTCTTATAAATGTTCTGGTACCCGACCCGAACCCGAATAGAACCGAACCGAATCCGAACCGAAATTCTAAAATACTCGAATGGGTACTAAATCTTCAAACCCGAAAACCCGAAACCCGAATGGACCCGACCCGAACCCGAACGAGTACCCGAACGCCCATGCCTATGTTTTGTCATTTGTGTCAGTGGTGCGGGTGCAATTTAGAACGAACGAAATAAGTGTACAGAAACGCAATGCCTAAGCTACTTCAAACTCCCAAGATTCAAGGTGATATCCTAAGCTCTCACATTGTACTTCTAAAGTAGTAACACTTCAAGTTGATCATATTCAGACATCAAGGGTCAGATAAAAAGGAGATGGAGAAAGATATAGACTTCATGGTCCTCCCTGACGATCTTTTCGTGAAAATGGGTAAGAAGAAACCAAATGGGCAACTAGTGAAAAGTACGATTTCTCTTTAAACGTTCATGTCAAAAAGCATTGCCTGATTTGAGTCTCTGAAAAAACCTTTGCAGAAAGCGGGTGAAAGGGAAGAAGCTTTCGAAGAAAACACAAGGGCTAAGAAAGAAATCTTGGCCTCGAACATGGGAAGGTGTTCAGCTCTTGTTTGCAGCCATTGACATCAAACTCGCAACAAGGGTTTTGAGGATGGCGAAAATCAGTAAAGAGCATCTTCCATGGTGTGAAGAAAAGATGAAAAAGCTCAAATTTTCTGTTCGGAAGCTTCAAATACACCCATCTTTAACTATTTCGTGTATCATTCTTGAAGAAAAGATGAATAAACATTCGACTTTTCTGTTGGGACGGTAACAAGAGTACCGAAGACCCTAAGATCAAGTCACATGTAATGCAAGAGAGAAGATTAACAGATCAAGATTCAAAATCACCAGACAGTTCTGTACATAAAACTCTCGGAAGCTAACTAGAACCGAACCGAAACCCGATTTATGTGAGGAAGGATGGGTTTATTTAGCCAATCTGAACCTTATCTATACAACTGAATTCAGCACAAACAAAAATACATAGAAAATCATTATTAGCTTCACTATACAACTGTCAAAACTAGGCAAACAAAACGTTACAACACAAATAAAAAGTGAAACTTTACAGACACTATTTCGATCAGTTAAAAAAAAAAAAAAACTGCGTCCTTTTTCTCTTGTTACGAAGAACATAAGAAGATGAATAAGGAAACTAAAATTAGAGGACTGTACAATGGAAAAAAAAAATAACGATGCTATGATTCTTTGACTGTGACAAACTCACGGAGTACTAAAACCTGTATACGACGCATAAGTAGTGTTCAGTTTTTCTCGACTGTAGCCTGTAAAACTTGTATGATAGTGGATTATCTAGCAACTAAATTCAGCACAAACAAAAGTAAATAGAAATCTATCCCCCAAGGTATTTAATAGCAGACTAAAACAACAGGCGACTTAATGCATATACCAAGAAGCTAAAGAGTACAACGTGCTAACAAATATCACAAAGGGTCAAATCAATTTCAGCCCAAAACAGATCCCATGAAGTATACTTCCTTTGACAAAAAAGAAAAGAAAGAATACAAGTATACTAATATGTTTCGCATATCACTGGCTTTTAAAGAGCTTAAATGGTTTCTTCACATGAAAAAAGATAAGTAAATACTACGTTAATAGTAACAATCCAGGTCCTGGCAAACGTGAACTCAATTTTTGAGACAGGCTCAGTGCATCTCTAAAGTTTTAATTTCTCAAGAAGCCTTTGAAACAAAACATATAATAATACACTTATATCAAAAGGTGACCGGCATTTTTTTCTTTGCTCCAATGGTAGAAACCATTAGATGTTCTTAAAAAAAATTGTTTAATCAAAAACTTGTGTATTGGTGAGCAAAGATGAAAATGCAAAATTAGCCAAAAATAAAAGTATGCTCTTTCATTTCATCCACCAAAAACAAATATCATACAATGTGTGCAACTCTGTAAAGTATAACAATAAAAAACAAACTTTTCTGTGGAATGAAAGTGGCAAGAGTGTTTAACATATTGGTAGAGGAAATGAAAGCAATGGGGATCGCATCCGTTGATGACTCGGAATGTACAGAAGTTATGGCTCCAGTTGCACACAAGGACAGAAGCCCGGTTTTACTCCTGATGGGTGGTGGTATGGGTGCAGGAAAGAGCACTGTGCTTAAAGAGTATACTCAAAGAGTAAGTCAAGATTCAATAAGTTCACTACTTATATCTTTGTGGACATTTGTCATTGTTCAGTGTCTCTTACGCATTTACCTGTACATGCTAATGTGCGTTTGGATCAGACCATTTTGGGCAGGAGCAGATGCTGTGGTTATAGAAGCTGATGCTTTTAAAGAATCTGATGTGATATACAGAGCCTTAAGCACCAGGGGCCATGTTGATATGATCAAGACTGCTGAATTCGTAAGGTCCTTTATTTCCTTATAGGTGCAACAAGAATAGTTTTACAGAACAAAATATACAAGGAATCAAATCAAGTTTTGAGTAACTCTTCCAGATGGAAGTATATATATTAATAACAAAAAAAGAACATGTTACCTTTTGATATGTTAAGATATTCACAAAATGTTATGAAACTGACGGTTTGAAAGGAACTGAAACAGGTTCACCAGTCATCAACAGATGCAGCATCATCGCTGCTCGTTACAGCTCTCAACGAAGGGCGAGACGTGATAATGGATGGAACACTCTCTTGGGTACCATTTGTGGTTCAGAACATAACAATGGCAAGGAATGTGCATCGCCACCGTTACAGAATGGGAGCAGGCTACAAGGTTGGTGAAAATGGAGATGTCATAGAGAACTATTGGGAACGCATAGGCGAAAGACAGCAGCTGCAAGAGGATGGAAGGGAGAGAAAGCCATACAGGATAGAGTTAGTTGGAGTTGTGTGCGATGCGTATTTAGCAGTGATTCGTGGCATTAGGTGAGAGTGTTCCAAACAAATGTGTGTGTTTCTCTTAACATAAGATTTTGGTTTTAACCATATATATAAATGCAGGAGAGCATTAATGTGTAGAAGAGCGGTTAGGGTAAGATCTCAGCTGAGATCTCACAAAGGTTTGCTATGCGTTTCTTACCTATTGCAACTTAGTTGACAATGCCAGGCTTTACAGCACCAATGCTCTTGAAGGTTCTCCAAAGGTAGATGCCAGAGGAAAAAGACCAGTAATGAAAGTGAGAATCTGTGTTGAACAGTGTGGTTTTGTGCAGCTGATAGGATGGAAAGAAAAGGAAAAGACATTGCTAGTGGATCCAGAGGAGATAGACTGTTTGAAGAATGTAGGGAGGCTGAACCAGAATGCGGATTCAATTTACGAGCTATACAGTAGACCAAACCCTGCTTGTGAAGCTGGATCAATATGGAAAGACATTGTTCTTTCTCCTTCCAGGTTCAACATTCAACAAGAGCTTAACTACTCGATTCAGAAAGTGGAAAGAGTCAAACAATATCTCCAAGAAACACCAAGGTGAGAAAGAGAGGAAGATGAGAGAAGGGCAAGCAGTTTTGTTAGCTTTGTTTCCTGGTATGTCACAATTCGTTTAATGTAACACTCCTAAAACGATCAAACAAATGCCTAACTTGGTACTACTATATCAGAAAACTTCATAGCAGAAACCAAAGAGAAATTCCAAAAGCTAATGGATTAAAAAACAGCAGAAGTATAGCAGAGGACATTTTAGTAGAATCAATGAGACAGTTAAAATACCTGAGAAGTGATCTCGAAGTTGAATAGATCGTGAGCGAGAGCTGAAACACAGACGGTGGCGGCGGAGACGCCGTGAGGACCGAGAAGCGATTCACCTTTCTTCCTCCGATTGCAATATCTTCCTTCTCCACAGAATTCTCTAATCAACGAGACGAACTCACGCTTTGAGGAACCGGAAAAAGCTCAGAAGATTTGAGGAGGGGGAGAGAGAGAGAGAGAGAGAGAGGTTGACACGTGGGTTGTAGGAAACGTTATTTAACACGAGGGCTTTTAAAAGGTTAAGATTACGGTGTCGTTTCATTCTGTCTCTCTTTTCCTTTTGTGTTCATATATTCTGACGGCGATTGTGATTGAGATCGGAAGAGGAGGAGTAATGGATCAGTTCTCGGGAGGCAATTGGCCGATGATCCCCAACGTTCAAGCGCAAGGTAACTTCGGTACACCGACGAATCAAGACCATCTATTCCTCCAGCAGCAACAGTTTCATCATCAACAACAGACACAGCAGCAGCAATTCCAGCAACCACAACAACAACAACAACAAGAGATGCAGTTCCAGCAATTCCAGCAACAACAACAATTCATTCAACAACAGCAGCAATTCCATCAACAGCAACAACGTCTCTTGCATTCTCCTCCTCCTCCTCAGCAGCAATCGTCCTTGCAATCGCCTCCGCCGCAGACGGTGGTTCACACGCCGCAATCGATGATGCATACACCGCAGCAACAACAGTTGGTTCACACTCCGGTTCAGACTCCGCAGCAGCACCAGTCGTTAGCTTCTCATTTCCATCTCTACCCGGTAAAGTAACCAAAAGAGATTTATTCAATTGCTTCCCTAAATTCGGAATACTCATATCTGGAATTCGCAGCTGGTGGAGAAACTAACAGATGCGATCGAAACTGGAACACGAGATCAGAACTCTGATGCTCTGGTTTGTTTTCTTGTCGATCCTGTCTTGTTGTTTGGGATTTCTATCTAGAGAGAGGGTTCTTGGATGTTGAATTTTTCTGGGTGCAATATGCAGGTGTCTGAATTGAACAGCCATTTTGACAAGTGTCAACAGCTCTTGAATTCGATTTCAGGTTCCCTTGGATCTAAAACTATGGTAACAACAAAAGTCCGTTTTTTTTTTTTACATTTGGTTTCTCTGTTTGGTCTGATATCATTTAGCTTTTACTTATGGGTTATTAATTCACTACTGATGTTTGTGTTTTTATAGACTGTTGATGGACAAAAGAGAAAGCTCGAAGAAAGTGAGCTATTGCTTCAACAAAGAAGGTAAGCAAGCAAAATTGTCACAGGATATATCGTCTTTTATCTGATCAGATCTTTTCTCTTACCTTGTCATTTTAAATCTTTTGGTCAGGGACTTGATTGTCGAGTATAAGAAATCTATTGAAGACCTTGTCAAGATAGAGCCCTAGTTCCCATTTTTCTCCTCCCAGATATGTTTTGAACATTCATTTGCTTGGCAATTTTAGCTTGCGTAAGAACTCTAATCAATAAACCAATCTTAATTCACGAAATAATAATGAAAATGTTTTTTTTTTCTTTTAACATTTTACGATAGACGACAAGTGATCATGCGTTTTGGTTCTGTTGAAGAAAAGCTCGATGAAGATGAACCAACACTGCTGCTATCTCTATTGGTTGTAACCTTGGATTGCTCTTGTTAAGGGTTACTATTTGCAGATGGAGCTTGTCCTTCTTCTGCGAGTTTTCTCAGTAGATTCATGACGGTTGGAAGAAGCTTGGTTGATAAGGAGATCACCCCTGGCATCTGTTGAACCATAGTCATTTATTTAGAATAGATTGAGAACAGAGGGAAAAAGGAATTGTAACCAAGGAAAATTCAAGCATTCTAGTTAGATTCCACAGTGAAGTTCGAATAAACATGTACCGCGCCATTACGAAATTCTGCTGAGATGTCTATTTGCATCCAGATGGCTTTGGCAACGAGGTAGAAGCTGGTAAAGAAAAAGTTTGGCATTGTGCCATGAAAAAATCCTTGTTCATGAAGATGAGGACACATTCGACGGATTGGCCTCCCTCTATAGACGTTTTGTGAGTCGTTCTAATTTCCAAGGCACCTATTACCACATATATGAAGGATGGTAAGTTTCATTTGACTCTCGAAACATCAGCTGCTTTTTAATTAGCTTATCAAAGAAAAGTTGACATATATCAGCTCCTATTTTGGTTTTACCAGAATTTTTACTTACTCTTGACCTGCATAGTGATGCTTACAAGCTGGGTATTGAAACAATATTAAGTCAACACAGGTGACTTGTTGCTTACTACCATGCAAACTTATTAGGTACTGAAAGCCGTTATATTACATACGAGAACTTGCAGTAACTTTTGGGAGACTCAGAGCCGTAATTGTGACTCTTGGAGCTGGAAAACTCTTTTGAACCTCCGCCCACTCGCAGAGAGATTCATTTACAGTGCAGTGGGGAATGGGCTCGCGACGTCTTTCTGGTTCGACTCCTGGACTCCTCTTGGTCCGTTAATCAGGATCTTTGGCAACCAAGGTCCCAGAATGTTGCGTATCCCTAATAACGCTAAAGTGGCTGATGCATGCGACACCTTGGGCTGGAAACTTACTCCTGCCAGATCGAGTGAGGCAGTTGTCTTGCATTCACATCTCACCTCGATCAACCTGCCAAGCCAATCCGACAACGAGGATGAATTCTTTTGGATGGTGAACGGAGCTAAGTGCAACGTTTACTCGTCAAAAAAGACATGGGAGGAGCTGCGGCCTAAAGAATCGCAGGACTGGTACTCATCTATCTGGTTCAAAGGTGCTATTCCCAAGCTGGCTTTCACAATGTCGACAGCAAACCTTGACAGACTACCAACAAAAATCAGGCTACAATCTTGGGGGATGCTGATTCCAACAACCTGCTGTCTTTGCTCCAACTATGAGGAGGACAGAGACCATCTTTTCCTAGGTTGGGATTACAGCGTCTGGCTATGGCATCATACTCTGCTGAGATTGGACCTACCGTCATCTACATTCGGCTCGTGGGATCAGTTAATGGCGTGGCTCAAGCTCGGCAAACCAGGCTCACCATCAACACTTAGGAAGCTGGTGACTCGATCAATCATCTATGCGATTTGGAGAGAGAGGAATAACAGGTACAATAACCTCATTGCTACTGCACCGGATCACCTTTTCAAAGCGAGTGCGGCACATCATCACTGCTAGGAGGCAGCGAAAGAGATTTGAGAAACTTATGTCCTATTGGCTCTGCTGATAGTTAGCTTGCTCTAGTTCTACTGTTTTGTTGCCAATGTTTTTATTCTTTTTGCCATGGATACAACCTGGTTTTTTTGCTCTTGTAAAACTCCAGTTTTCAGTTTAATGATATTTACAGTTTGGCAAAAAAAAAAGAACTTGCAGTAACAAAACCCTCTGAAACCTACATCCTGATCTTTGACGGCAAACAGACCTTGTATATTTTCGCTTCACTGCTTCAAGTCTTCAACCACGCTCAACAAGTTGGGCTTTGTTAATCCAAAAAAAGTTGGGCCTTATTGATCCAAAACAAGTTGGGCCATTATCCAAAAACAAATTGGGCTGATTTTTTTTGTTTTTTTTTTTTTTAAGTTTTAGTTCAGATATAGACGCAACTAGATGAGTGGGAGGGATTCGAATCATTCGATGCCGTGCCGAATCGCCGACTTTATTATTTCTTCTTAAAATTAAAATTAAAAAAACGAACAAAAAGAAATATTTATTATATTATTAAACAGAAATCTATTTTGTAGCTCTTCCTCTCGTATTTTTCCCCTTCTTCCCCCAGACAGGAACAAAAGCTGCTGCCTTTAATCCGAATTTAGGGTTTTCATTTCTTTCCCTTCTCGTACAATCAAATCATCGAAACCCTAATATCTAGATCAGGTGAATCATCTCTCTCTTTCTCCTCGCTTGTTCCTGTTTCTTTTACAATACTCAATTCCATGAATTTTCGACCAAGTCTTTTTTCTTGCCCTTCTCGTTGATCGATTTTAGTTTTGTAGATGTTTTTATCCTATGATCTGGATAAAGGTCTTCTATATTTGCTACATCACAAAATGCTCGCGCTTGATTCTTGTTCTTGTTTTTCCCAGAAGAGGTTGACTCCAATATCGATACCGATTTTAGATCCGAGGAATATATTGTTGTATTTATTCGATTTAGAATTCTCTTATATGTTCACGCAATTGAGACTTTTCCTTCTGCCGAAAATGGTTTCGTTACGATTTTTTTTTCTATTTATTTAATCAGATGCTAAATAGCTCGTTTGATCATCCTCAAGCATCTACTTTTACTTTTACTTCCATGTTATGTAATAAATCACTTCTCTTAATTCCTGTCCTTGTTCAGGCTTCAGCATCCCTGTCGTTTGCTCCCTTGTTTCAACTAAGGTTCATGTCTGATCTTGAAGTTCAAGTCCCCACTGCCTTTGGTAAAGAAACTCATGCCTTTGTGGTTGAGATTGTTGCGAATAAAATGTGAATTTTTTTTTTGTTCTTGTTAGATGATCTCACATACTATTTGCAGCCGTTACTGTTTCATCAAATGGAGTTGATCTCGCATACTATTTGCAGCTGATTAAATTTTATTCTGTTTGGCTGTTTTGGTGATATATAAGATCCGTTTGCTGATGCAAATGCTGAGGACTCTGGTGCTGGAACAAAGGAATACGTGCACATACGTGTTCAGCAGCGTAATGGTAGAAAAAGCCTGACGACTGTCCAGGGGCTTAAGAAAGAGTACAGCTATAGCAAGATACTTAAAGACCTTAAGAAAGAATTCTGCTGCAATGGCACTGTTGTCCAGGACTCTGAATTAGGACAGGTGTGTGCTTTTCGAATTTCCTTTTAACAAATCTGTCTAGGCAAGGTTGTTCTGCGGTCAAGCTCTTGTGGTTTTGTAAACTAGAATAGTCCTCGTTAATACTTTTTTTTTTTGCCACCAAAGGCGATCTTCATTATGGATATACTTCATTATGACTTGAAAATCTTCAATAAATCGTAGGTTATTCAGCTTCAAGGTGATCAGAGGAAGAACGTATCTACGTTCCTTGTTCAGGTAATTACCGTAGCACCATTGTTTTTTGTCGTTTGAAGTTGGTTTATAGCAGAAGATCTTGTATTCTGATCTTAAGAGTGTTGAACCAGGCTGGGCTTGTGAAGAAGGATAACATCAAGATCCATGGTTTTTGAGCAAATTGTTTGTTCAACTTTGCGCAACAACTTGAATTTGTGGAATCAATCAGCCGTTCTCAAAGGCAGTATAAACAATTACGTATGTGTTAATGCTTTTATATTGTGGTGTCAGAAAGAATATTTAATGGTTTGCTTATGAGCGAGTATAACAAATGTATGAACTTTTCCTTTGCATTTGTAGTGTGAGAATATTAATAAAAAGCATCATGCTTGCTTTGTAAAATTGAGTGGTATCAACACATGACTTGCGAAAGAAAGCTAAAACCGGGTGCCAAACCGGACGTTAGAGGAGTTTTCGGTTTAATATATAAAGCAAAACTGTCCAAGCCGGTTTTTGAAACATATGCATCAGTACGTAAGATTTCAGTTATAAACCGGTCAGCATCAGTACGGAAGATTTCAGTCAAATAGCTATGGTAAACGATTTAATTAGTCAAACCAATCACTAGAAAATGGTTGGCTATAGATCCGTGTTGATTTATGTGATCAAAAGAATATTTTGTTTTCTAATTTCATTGCTGATTGCCACGAGTCTAAAAGATGTTAAATGACTAAATGTAACGGACGTGTATTAGAAGACATTAATCATCAACGAGTCTAAAAGATGTTAATTTCACTTTTAGGGAAACAAGATTACTGTAAAACCAATTCGGACAGAGCAAAACAGAACAGTTTTGAGGCATTAATCATTTAAAAAAAAACAATCAACGAATAATTAAGAAAAAACGCTAATTTCCTTAATTAAAAATAGGAATCTGAATTAAGAGAGAAAGAGAATCGGTGGCGTTGGTTTTGAGTTGCAGTGTGAGAGAGTGAAGGGGGAGAAGAGAGAGAGAGAGAGAGAATCACCTCTTCCGTCTTTAGAGAGAAAAAGCTGAGAAAACGAGAGGAGCCCAGCGATCTCCTTCCCCCTCCATTTTTTTCCATCTCTCTCTCTTTCGCAGCTTTTCTTTTTCTTTTTGTTTTCGTTCGTTCCTCTTCTCGCAATCGAGGATCCGTGAATTTTTTTCTTTTTTTTTTTGTTGTTGAAGCAAAAACACGCGTTTCTTCGTGTTGATCATGAACGAGCCTCCCGATTTCAGGTAAATCTCGCGACGGAAATTTTCTCCGATCTCTGTCTCTCTCTCTCTCTGACGTGATGTTCACGGGATGTCTTGTGTTGCAAGTTTTCCGGGAGGTTTTCTAGGAGAATGTTTTGTGGGATATGATTAGATTCGCCGATTTCGGATCTTAGGTTTCTGCATTACATATCGATTCTCGAGTTTGTGATTTTCTTTTGTCTCTCAGATTCGCTATTACGTTTTCATCATTTTTTTGTTTTGTTATGAATATTGGCAGTGTCGAGGGTTTCGTCAACAGTTAAAACGGTGCTTGTCTTTACGTAAAAGCTTTAAAAATGGCTCGTCGTAGTAGAATTAGGTCAAGGATCAGGAAAAGCCATTTCTATACCTTTAAATGCCTTAGACCCAAAACGCTCGAAGATCAAGGACCTCATGTCATCAACGGACCAGGTTACACTAGGATCGTTCATTGTAACCAACCACACGTTCACCTGACCACCAAGCTCCTTAGGTACCGCTCCAACTACGTATCGACCACTAGGTACAACATGCTCACTTTCTTACCCAAGTGCTTGTACGAGCAGTTCCACCGTGTCGCCAACTTCTACTTCCTCGTTGCTGCCATCCTCTCCGTCTTTCCTCTCTCCCCGTTTAACAAGTGGAGCATGATCGCTCCGCTTGTCTTCGTCGTCGGGCTCAGTATGGGTAAAGAGGCGTTGGAGGACTGGCGCCGGTTTATGCAGGACGTGGCGGTGAACTCGAGGAAAGCTAGCGTTCACAAAGGGAGTGGTGAGTTTGGTCGCAGGGCGTGGAAGAAGATCCGCGTTGGGGATATTGTAAGAGTGGACAAGGATGAGTTTTTTCCGGCTGATTTGCTCTTGTTGTCGTCCAGTTACGAGGATGGTATCTGTTACGTGGAGACGATGAACTTAGATGGTGAAACTAACTTGAAGGTGAAGAGATGTTTGGATGCTACTTTGGCCTTGGAGAGGGATGAGTCTTTCCAGAGTTTCTCTGGAACGATAAAATGCGAAGATCCGAATCCGAACCTGTATACGTTTGTTGGGAATCTTGAGTGTGATGGCCAGGTTTATCCACTTGATCCTAACCAGATTCTCTTGAGAGACTCCAAGCTCAGGAACACGGCTTATATCTACGGGGTTGTGATTTTTACCGGTCACGACACAAAAGTCATGCAGAACTCGACCAAGTCTCCTTCAAAGAGAAGCACGATTGAGAAGAGAATGGATTACATTATATACACTCTCTTTGCGCTTCTTTTGTTTGTCTCCTTCATCAGCTCTCTGGGATTTGCTGTGATGACAAAACTTCTAATGGCAGATTGGTGGTACTTGCGACCAGACAAGCCTGAGAACTTATTAAATCCTTCGAATCCTTTGCACGCTTGGCTTGTCCATTTGATCACTGCTCTCTTGCTTTATGGTTACTTGATCCCCATCTCACTGTATGTTTCCATCGAGGTAGTCAAAGTCTTGCAAGCAACCTTTATAAATCAAGACTTGCAAATGTATGATAGCGAGAGTGGGACTCCAGCGCAAGCACGCACATCGAATCTAAACGAAGAGCTGGGACAAGTTGATACGATCCTCTCTGACAAGACAGGAACTTTGACATGTAACCAGATGGACTTTCTGAAATGTTCGATTGCGGGTACTTCTTATGGCGTCCGTGCCAGTGAAGTAGAACTAGCTGCTGCAAAGCAGATGGCGATGGATCTCGAGGAGCAAGGTGATGAGATTACAAACCTTCCATTGACTAAAGGCAGGACACAACGCTACACGAAACTGTCCAGCAGGACGTCATCAGATTTTGAATTGGAGACTGTAATCACTGCTAGCGACGAAAGGGATCGGAAGCAGACCACTGGTATTAAGGGGTTTAGTTTTGAGGATAACCGTCTAATGAATGAAAACTGGTTAAATGAGCCCAATGCAGATGACATTTTGATGTTTTTCCGTATACTCGCGGTTTGTCATACTGCTATTCCTGAGGTGGATGAAGATACTGGAAAGTGTACTTACGAAGCTGAGTCTCCTGATGAAGTTGCTTTCCTTGTTGCTGCTAGGGAGTTTGGTTTTGAGTTTACTAAGAGAACTCAGTCAAGTGTGTTTATCTCTGAACGGTTTTCAGATTCAGGCCAGCCAGTTGATAGGTAAGAGAGACTGTAACTTAATCAGTTGGTATGTTTGATGCACCGGAAATTTTCTATTGTATTTTGATAGTCTAATCATGTGGTGGTTATGTTACAGAGAATACAAAATATTAAATCTATTAGATTTCACTAGCAAAAGAAAAAGAATGTCTGCCATTATCCGAGATGAACAAGGGCAGATTCTTCTACTCTGTAAAGGCGCTGACAGGTTTGGCTGCATAACTTCAAGCTTGTTCCATATCAATTGTCACTTCTTCTAAGAAAACTTCAATGCTTTTTTTTCTTAAAATTTTGCAGCATCATATTTGATCGGTTATCAAAGAAAGGAAAAGATTATCTGAAAGCTACATCCAAGCACTTGAATGAATACGGTGAAGCGGGTTTACGTACATTGGCACTCGGTTATAGAAAGCTGGATGAAGCCGAGTACTCGGCATGGAACAGTGAATTTCACAAAGCCAAAACTTCAGTTGGAGCTGATAGAGATGAAATGCTCGAGAAGGTATCAGATATGATGGAGAAGGAATTGATCCTTGTTGGAGCTTCTGCTGTGGAAGACAAACTACAAAAAGGGGTATAAAGAATAGTTCATTGTAATTATTAATTACCAAGATGGCGACCTCTCGAAATCCTTTTTAGCTTACTCTCTGTAGTTCACTTTATAGGTGCCTCAATGCATAGATAACCTTGCTCAAGCTGGTCTTAAGATATGGGTTTTGACAGGAGATAAGATGGAGACAGCAATAAACATAGGGTTTGTTCTTCTGTGTTGCTGATACCATAGACTAAATAGATTTTCTTGTTAAGACTAAATTAATTAAGTGATTTGGTTGGCCAAATGCAGATACGCCTGCAGTTTACTTCGACAGGGGATGAAGCAGATATCCATTTCATTTGCTAATGTAGAGGAATCATCACAAGACTCTGAAGCTGTATGTATTATGTCCATGCTAATAATAAAACCTACATTACTGTTTCAGTAGAATCTTGCATGTGATGTCAAAGATGTTGGTAATGTTTAGGCTGCAAAGGAGAGCATTTTGATGCAGATCACAAATGCCTCACAGATGATCAAAATAGAGAAGGATCCACATGCAGCGTTTGCTTTGATCATTGATGGGAAGACACTTACATATGCTTTGAAGGATGATGTCAAGTATCAGTTTCTTGCACTTGCAGTTGACTGTGCATCAGTTATATGCTGTCGTGTCTCTCCTAAACAGAAAGCACTTGTAAGAAAAACTCCATTTGAGCACATGTTTTTTTCATTGATTCGAATTACTTGAAGCACAATGCATCCCAGCACATCACATCCCCTTGTTCTTTTTTTTTTTCAGGTAACAAGGCTAGCTAAAGAAGGAACAGGGAAGACAACTCTGGCAATCGGTGATGGTGCAAATGATGTTGGAATGATTCAAGAAGCTGATATTGGTGTTGGCATCAGTGGCGTGGAAGGCATGCAGGTGCTTAGCCTTTTCTTCAACACAATGAGAGATTCTTGGGTTTCACCAGTTCTTTTTTGTTGACAGAACTCGTTTCGGTTTTTTTTTTTTTTGCAGGCTGTAATGGCAAGTGACTTCTCCATAGCCCAGTTTCGGTTTCTGGAGAGACTACTTGTTGTCCACGGGCACTGGTGCTACAAAAGAATAGCCCAAATGGTAACATATGCGTTTCACAATCAATAATTGATATTTATCACCAGACAACGACATGCATATGTACCTGATCTTGATTGGTAATTGTTATTTTCACAGATCTGTTATTTCTTCTACAAGAACATAGCGTTTGGCCTAACTCTCTTCTACTTCGAAGCCTTCACCGGGTTTTCTGGTCAATCAATATACAACGACTCCTACTTATTACTCTTTAACGTTGTTCTCACTTCTCTCCCAGTCATTTCCCTCGGAGTTCTCGAACAAGATGTTCCCTCTGATGTCTGCTTACAGGTTATAGTCTCTCCATCATCTTCACATGAAAAAAAAAGGAAAAATGAATTTTAATCTTCATATCTTCGCTGTTTTGTTTCTAGTTCCCTGCATTGTATCAACAAGGCCCCAAGAACCTATTCTTCGACTGGTACAGAATCCTCGGATGGATGGGCAATGGAGTTTACGCATCCATAGTCATCTTCACACTCAACCTTGGAATCTTCCATGTTCAATCATTCCGCTCTGATGGCCAAACCGCAGACATGAACGCCATGGGAACCGCCATGTTCACTTGCATCATTTGGGCAGTAAATGTTCAGATCGCTCTAACCATGAGCCACTTCACTTGGATCCAGCACGTAATGATTTGGGGAAGCATAGGAGCTTGGTACATCTTCCTTGCTCTCTACGGTATGTTACCACCAAAACTCTCTGGTAACATCTTTCACATGCTCGCCGAGATTCTAGGGCCTACACCAATCTTCTGGCTCACCTCACTCCTGGTCATAGCGGCTACAACACTCCCTTACTTGTTTCACATCTCATACCAAAGATCAGTGAACCCTCTTGACCATCACATTATACAAGAGATCAAGCATTTCAGGATTGATTTGGAGGACGAGCGAATGTGGAAACGAGAGAAGTCGAAGGCTAGAGAGAAGACAAAGATTGGGTTCACGGCTCGAGTCGATGCTAAGATAAGACAGCTAAGAGTGAAGCTTCAGAGGAAACATTCGGTGTTAAGTATCATGAGTGGGACTTCCTCTAATGATACAACTTCAAACTCATAACAGACTTGATTGAGACCAAGTAAGTTTTGTTTAACTCCTTATTGTTTTCTATAAGTGGATTGAACATAGATGATAAAATAAAAAAAGATTCTATATATATATTCTTTTGTTTTCTCAGTATTCAAATCGTTCATATAATTAGAAAAAGGTAGAAAAGAAAGAGGGAATTGTAATGTGTTTGTGTATGTGTACACTAATACTAATGATAAAAAAAAAAGAGAAAGAGAGATGTGATTATTGATTAGAATAAATAGTTGATATTTGTGTTCTTTTTTTGTTAAAATTTCTCTTAATTTTTTTTCATCTAGAAAATAATTGTCGATTTCTTATTGTTTTTCTAGTTTAAAGAGAAACACCGGTTTCAAAACATCTTACCAGGGAAATAGTATATATCTTTCCATCACAAACAAATTTTTTTGTTTTAATAAAATTTCATTTCAATTCTTTACCCCTCATATTCTTCATTTCATTTCATTTCAATTTTTAATAAATTTTTTTAAATAAAATTTCATTTCAATTCTTTCCATCACAAACAAATTTTACAAATACAGCTACCAGGGAAAAAGGGAATATTACTTTTACCTTTCTCCTTTTTTGTCAACCTTATGAAGAAAAATTATATTTACCAAGGGTGAAAAAAAAAACTGTTTTCCAGTATATGATTTTGAACCATAGCTCTGTAGCCTAGGTCCAACATATATTAACTAAAAAGACGAATGTGATAGTTTAATCGTCTGAACATTCATATGAAAAAAGGAAAACAATGTTTCTTAAACAGAGTATAAACTACTCTGCAGGTATTGGTAGAAATCACACACCATTACAAACGAATCATATCCTCATGTAACCAAGCAGGGCCATCATCAGTAACATGTCTCGAGCAACGGAGTTGGAGTTGCAATACACTAATTTGAAAGCAATGATCGAACTGAATAATTCCCTGAGATATTAAGTGAATCAACGATCCATACCTTGGCCACTCCAAAGGGTTAGAGAGAGCTTCAATAAGTAAAGTGATAATCATGATATTATGATGCAAATCTCTCAAAGTTTGAATAGACCAAAGTAACGTTCAAAGGTCTCCAAGTAATCTATTTTTTGAAGTAGTGAAAGCTTCTGGCACATGAAAAGGCACAATTTTCCAAATGATCATGCAAAATCCAGGCAGCACTTCATCTCCTCCTAGTATTTCTAATGAGCCCTTTTGTGTTAATTAGTATATTCGATGGCTGCGATCTTTTTCTCCCCACTGAGGCAATTGACGAGCCCGTTAGTCCAATATATGAGTCGAGGGGAACAGAGGAGCACTCGTCAGAATATGATTGACACTTCTAAGTACAATTATCAAATTCCCCCATAAATCTTCTAATTACCTAGTTTATGTATTATAACTTTCAGAAAATCTTAAAACGACGCCAATTACGAAAGATTTGTGAATAATACAAGAAAAGAAATAAATATTGCATGACATTTAAAAGAAAAATGGTCAGATGAGACATATGTTCGAAAGAGAGTTTGGTGAATTCTAGAAAATGAAAAAGAGATCGATGATGATTAAGAGAGAGATGGGTCAAAAATCAAATAAGAAACTTGCAAAACAAGTAACCTTTTCTTCTTCTCCGGCTAACAACGGTGGCTTTCTTCTTCTTCTTTTTTTCTTCAAAGTAGATCGGCGACGTTTGATGGAAGCTCCTCAACAACCACATTGTAGAACTTCTGAATATCAGAAAGCATCCTCTCATCATCGCGAGTCATAAAGTTAATTGCCACACCTTTTCTCCCAAACCTTCCACTTCTTCCGATACGGTGAAGGTAATTCTCGGGCTGAGTTGGGAGGTCAAAGTTGATGACCAGAGAGACTTGCTGCACATCGATACCACGAGCCAAGAGATCCGTTGTGATGAGAACACGGGAAGAACCAGACCTGAACTCTCTCATGATGATGTCTCTCGTGTTTTGGTCCATGTCTCCGTGAGTGGCTGAGACCGTGTGGTCACGGCTTCTCATTTTGTCAGTGAGCCAGTCGACCTTGCGACGGGTGTTGACGAAGATGACACTCTGAGTGATGGCCAATGTCTCGTAGAGGTCACAGAGAGTTTCGAGCTTCCACTCTTCTTTCTCCACGTTCACATAGAACTGCTTGATACCTTCAAGTGTCAGCTCGTCACGTTTCACCAAGATTCTCACTGGTTTGCTCATGAATTTCCTTGTGATCTCGAGAGCCTCTGGTGGCATTGTAGCTGAGAAAACTCCAACCTGAATCTTTGGTGGGAGAAGCTGGAATATGTCATAAATCTGCAAATTCACCCCAAAAAAAATTATATTATAACCAAGTCAAGATCAGAGATCAAAATTAAAGGGGAAAGATTCAAACTATGGACAAACCTGATCCTTGAAACCACGGGAGAGCATTTCATCAGCTTCATCAAGGACAAACATCTTGATGCAGTCAGAGCGAAGAGATTGTCTTCGGAGCATGTCAAACACACGACCGGGAGTTCCAACCACAACATGGACACCTGCTTGGAGAATACGCTGATCCTCACGAACACTGGTTCCACCAACACAGGCATGAACCTTGACGCCAAGGTAATCTCCGAGAGCACGCATGACCTTCTCAATCTGCTGAGCAAGCTCCCTGGTTGGAGCCAAGACCAGAGCCTGGCACTGGACAAGGGTGAAGTCAAGCTGCTGCAAGACGCCAGAGCAGAAAGTGGCGGTCTTTCCAGTACCAGACTGTGCCTGCTGGATCACATCAAGACCCTTGCAAAAGGGTACGATTCCTCTTTGCTGAATAGCAGAAGGCTTTTCAAAACCTAGAAAAACCAATCAGTTAAGGGAGAGCACACATGAGATAAAGTTAAACAGGAATCCCAACAACAAAAAGACACACAAAAAAGGATGTTAGTATGGTTCTTCTTCACTTACCATAAGCATAGATACCCCTAAGAAGGTTCTCTTGCAAACCCATGGCATCAAAGCTATCATGAACCTCATCATATGAGGTGAAGAACTCATCCTGTCCCTCGAGGCTGCACCAAAACAGAAATATCATTAGCCAAATAAAACAATCCACACGTAAGGAGACAAGTATAGATCTTAAGACTTACACTTCATTCAGCTTCTGGTCAAAGTGACGCGTATCAAACTGTGCTCCTTCTGGTGCCGATCCTGCCATGACTATAACAAACACACACAAATATTAGATAGAAAACAGACCAAAGTAGCTTAAAGAGAATGAACAAAACACATCGAATAATTTCTGCAAAATAGAAAGAATGTAACAGAATAGCCAAACTTGAAATTCCATATAGAGAGGAAAACAAGCATTAATATCTGAATAAATTGATGTCGGGAGAGAAATAAGCTAATGGTTCATCCAATATCATAGATACCATCCAAAATAATATTTATCTCTCCATTAAAGCATATATAATAACATAAATCAAAAGCTAACCCAATAGATAATTTTACGATAGGGTGAGACATATTGATATCGACAATTAGGGATTTTTAAAGGGCTTCAGCCACTAATTAACTTCTTGTAACGATGACTCATGACGAAATACAGATTTGCAGATCAAATTGAAAAACTTATAAATCGACCCATAAGGAATCCGAGCCAAAACAATCCCAAAGACATAATTAAATCAGATGAGATCCAAACGTTCATCTAAAACAGGAACCAATCACAGAGAAAAGAATAACAGATATTACCGAACCTTGAGTGTTGAGTTGAAGGAGAGAGATGAAAGCTTAAGGGCAAAAGTGAAAGACTTTCTTAGAGTGCTTGAAATCTTCCGAACTCGGATCTGAACCGATGGGAAGAGATAAACGATATAGAGAGAGAGACAGCACAAACAATTGAGGTAGAGAGAGACTGAACAAAACGTGTTAGCCACATTATATAGTCCCCTTTTATTTCGGTGGTCTTAGGGTTTCCTCTAGGAATTGTTCTTCTTTTCAGTTTACGAATTTCCAATTTTACCCCTCCTTTCCTCTTTTTTTCTTTTTTTTTTTATTTGTTTGTTCCATATTTCCATTTATCTTATAATTTCCTGAACTTCGTGAAAAGGAAAAACAAGAAGTTATATGGGTTATGCATTCGAATTACATCATGTAAAAATAAGGGACTTGAATCACAATCGCTGACACACAAGAAAAGTAAATCGCAATATAGTTTTCGAGTGGAAATATGAATCAAACTTTGTATACAAATAAGAAAAAAAGGAATAACCAAATTTTCTTTTGGAAAGCTTAATCTTTCCAGCACCTTTTGATGCTTTATGACGTAGCAAACCATTCTCAAAATCTCAACACTCAAAGACGACAAATCAACTTTTTAGGAAATACGAAAAATGGTAAACAACTTTTTATCAGCAAAACAGTGAACGTTAGATTTAGTTTCCCACTACAACCAGAAACACAACAAGGTTCGTATGTCCGGTGATGACCACTACAACCAGAAACACAACAATGTTCGTATGTCCGGTGATGATAACCTGTTTACTCTTCTATCAAACAACCGGTTCCTGAAACATATACATACTCTAGATATCTAAATTGAATCAAACCAAAAAAGCAGACCTATTTACTTGGTTTAGTATCGCGTAAACACTAGTAAAAAGCTCTTTACCGTAAGATAGATAACCTTTTTGCCAAGAGCACCTGAAAGAAAACGAAGCAAAGACAATGATGATGATGATGGATGACCATGATAATGATGAATTGATGTGTCATGTAGGTTCTTGAGGTTACATTGTTCATGGATATCTAAGCATAATTGATGCATCAGTTGGCATTCTTCTGCCAAATGTTGCATTCGTTCTGCTTCTTTGACTGCCTCTACTGCTATCAAGTATTACTTTTCTGCCTCCGCTTCCAACACCTTGTTTTCTACGTCTGAGATCTTGTAGCGATTTAGTGCCTGCATTTGCAATTAATTTTTTTGTTTTATATAACTCGAGTTTAACATTAGTATGAACATGTCGAATAAAAGATAAACAGTTCAAGTGTGAGCATGAAGAACAGTACACAATCTAGTTTACCTTCCTACTTTCCCTGGATAAACAAGGATTCCCAGGCTATCAATCAGCAGCTTCCTAAAATTCTGTGGTACCTCGTATCACTCCTGCAATTAACCAACCACAAAGAATAACTTTTAACTTGGATCATATTCTTGATGGTATGACATTGTGGATTGAACATAAATATGAGAGATTTCCAAAGCTTGAATCTAGAGAAGACAACATAATGCAGCAGTATTGGTGAAGAGCAAAGGATTCATGCTTGGACTCAATATGTTGTAAGGACAAATAAGAAAACCATACGAAGTATGTTTCCTTGTTCCGAGTTCCAACAGGTGGTTAGTAATTGCATTCAATAATATGTGGTATAATACTCACTACATATATCTACAACCTTAGAGGTTACCAACTGATTGATCAGATATCTAAAATTTCCATATTATCCATTGTTTATGGGAAAATGCTAGTTAGGACTTTCAATAATTTTCACAAAACATGGCATATCTGTTTATAGTGTAACATGCACATGACCAGCTGTATATTCAGTCTATTCCTAACATAATCAACCACAAAATAATCCCCTATACAATTACAAATTTGCATTACATGATATATATGATAAATCTCACAAACAAACAATTAATCGTCACGAGTAAAGTTACAGTATACATTAGTTTTCCAAATGAACTAAGCGACTGGGTGTGAAATTCTTGACCATTTAGTAAAGAGTATCTGAGTGCAACACAGAGGTTCAGAGAACAGAGATAACTATCTTTAATATCCATATTTGCTATCTGTTGTGGCCACTGGCCAGTTATTGACTCACTTTCAAACGAAGATAACACAATCTATTGGCTCAGTTCAGGTCAAAAAACATAAGCTATTGTATCTACCAAAACGAGTATAACGAAAACCAAGGAAGAGCTCGAGCAAGAAATTGAGATAACGAACTCATGGAATGTCGTATATATAGACCATGGAAACAAAGACTTAAAAATTGAAAGATATCTTCTGACCTCGATAAAGCTGAGAATCCCACTGAAACAAGAACCGTATTCATAACCATTTCACTGCACCTGACGACAAGGTAAAGGAGAAGGCGCCAGATAAACATTAGCACAAGCTGTTTGATACAAGTCAAAACCTAGAGAATAATACCAAAATCTCCAAATTTAACAAACCTAGATTCATCGCTCACGTAGGATGAACTATCTGGTGAATGCTCGTTGCTAACAGCAGGCCATGAAATGGAAATGGAAGCTAATTTGAGTGCTTGTGTCTTTGATTTCTCCTCCATTAGCCTCTCCTGATTTTATTTTCAAATTACGCCATTTATCTTTGGAATTGCGGAAGAAGAGTAAACAACAAATCAGAGAAGTCCACCATTGAACACAAAAATTTCGATCATCCACATAATAAATCTCAAAATTGATTTGGGAATTTCGGTACCTTGAGGTTAATATTAGTGCGATCTACAAGTTGAGCGGTGAATTCCGGATCGTCCACGACCAACTTCTGAAACCGTGCTTGGCTATTCCGGCGAGAAGCGCCTCTTCTTCTCCCGATGTCTCAACATCTCTAAACCCTTTGTTACAGGAATCACAAGCCTTAACCATCGGTTTAGTAAATCTCTCTTGGTTTGTTTCATTGTCTTGGTTTAGCTATTTCCGGTTTAGTTATCTTTCAATGTTATGTAAGGCGTGTAGCCACCATCTGAGAAAATCAATCAAAAACAAACAAAATCTTTTTAACCTAATTCTCTGTTCATCATCATCACCTCCATTGAATCTCTGTTCTTCGAATGGACCCTTCTTCCTCCGTGGTCTCATTCTAGACTTTGATTCTCCAATCCCCGGATTCTCGGTGAATCTCTGGATTGGGTTTATCTATCCCTTTTTACTGTTTCATTGGTATCAGAGCCGACGAACTTCGGACCCAAAATCATGGCGGACACAATCACCAACAAGCCCCGTCGGAAGTATTCATGTGAGCAAGTATATGAGAGAATGGAAAGTGGGCTGTGTTTGTTTTGTGAAGAGCTAGATTCTCCTGGTCATTATGAACTGAAGCACAAGAGAACCCAGATTTTCCTGATAGAGAGTGATGTTGATCCAGCTTCTGATGATAAGGAGTTGGTTCCCGTTGCTTTGCATCAAAAAGAAGATCAGGCCAACACTGTGGTAGAAGAAAAGCTGAATCTATCTCTCGGGAATAACATCGAACACCTAGAGGGCAAGCACTCTCATAAGGAGGACTCGGTGATGTTGATCAAACCATCAAACGATGTCAAGCTCCTCTTCTCACAAGAGTATTCTCGTTCTCGCAAAAGTAAAATGGTTCTGCCTATCTTGGTTAACGATTGTACTATAGAAAAGCGCTTCACTTGTCTAGCTCGGGCCGATCGCATATGGGAGCCAGGTGGTTTAATAACTAAACAGGATCTTTGGAACTTGCGAGAGAACCGCAATCACGAGGACGTGTTGGAGTTAACCTCACAGCTACATGGAAAGGATTTACAAAGAAGTGCAAGTAAAGGTATGACGGACGTGTCTCCACGGCTTGATAGGTTGGAAACCTATGGTTGGGAGTATAAGAAGTGTATGAGTCTGTTCGTTAGTCAAGGTTCAAAGGTGGAAGAATCGCCATTGCTCAAGGTATTGACAGATTCAGAGACGTACAGTAGCCGCAGAGAATTTGAATGGTTCTTAAGAAATGGTGTTGTGT
Source organism: Isatis tinctoria (assembly GCA_010577795.1). NCBI lineage: Eukaryota > Viridiplantae > Streptophyta > Magnoliopsida > Brassicales > Brassicaceae > Isatis > Isatis tinctoria. Next base: position 36,960,188 of record CM021244.1, on the reverse strand, counting down.
ATTACTTGAATAGGTTTTGCACCAACAGAAAACGACCTCTCGACCCTGGAATAGGTTTTATTAGTTTACAGACTAATCCAGAGATGTCAATTCTATTAGTGAAGGAAACTCGAGATTGGTATCTGAAATCAAGGTTTAAGATTCATAGTTGTTCGGGTTTTGATCTAGCATCATGGAACGGGCTGGAAATCCATGGTCGTGAGAAGAAGAAGCATGTGCTGCTGCTTGTTAAACAAGCGAATCATGTGTGGGACCGTGGAGGACTAATAGCTACTCGTGCTTTTGGGAGCATTCTGGTTCAGTCTGATATTAGCTTTGATGTTTTGGCTGCACAAGAAGAGGATAGATTTTGTGTTATGATTATCTATGAAATGGCTGAAACATTGGAAAAGCTAGCAAAAACATGGCAATTCAAGCTCAAAAGTAGCTCAGTTAATACAAGGTTTATGCTGCTTGGCTTCTCCGTTGATGGGAGAACATGTGTAGAAGAGTTGCAGAGTTATATCTTGGTGAAACCTACATCTAAGAGTCTTAAGTTGCTGACAGTTTATGAATATTTGGAGATACAGACATTTTCAGGTGTTACCCAGACTCTTGTTGAATCACCAAACGCCAACCATGTGTGGAAACCTGGTGGATTTTTGTGTGTACTAACTCGGAGAAATTGGTTACAACGGGTTCACAGTGAAGGTTTAGAGGTTATTCAAGCTTTGTGGCTTTTGCTAGAGAAGAACAACTCGGGCATAGAAGTTAGTTCATCTTCATCGGATCAAATGTCAAAAGTGAGAGCTTTGTCCAAAGTAGTGCTAGCGGACGCAAATCAGATAGTCGTGGGTGAAATGGAGTTACAGCTTGGAGAGCTAGGAGCTGAGCTTACAAAGAGTAATGCTCATAATGATAAGTGGTATTTTCTGCAAACTGACTCTTGGATGCAAATACTTGTGAGCAATGGGTTGCACGAAATGAAGTACTCATGGAGTCTCAATAAGAAAAGCGAAACTGTTTGTGACCCAGAACATAAGCGGCTATTGGACAAAGAAGATGGTGGTCTCGACAAGGCTTTCCCGTTGTGGGAACCTACTCACCTTCAAGTCATTTCTTATGGCACCAACAGTTACAAGCTGTTTTTGATGATAGAGAGATCTGGAACGCCCAAGCAATTAGGGGATGCGACTTGTGAAATCAGATCTGAATCAATCATTGGTCAAGTTGAGAACTCTTTTACTGAAATCTGTGTTTATGGAACATTTCACTTGCAAAGGCCACCGGAGCTCGGACAAGTCCAACGATACAATTAAAGGCTCCACCAAAATATTTTCCACAAGAGAGTTGAAGTTTGTGGCGAGATCATGATGCTTTACAAGTTCATCGAACTCATCAATGATCTTAGGTACTTGGTGAAGAGCTATTTGACTTCTGTCATCCAAATTGGAGATGCTGCTACAGGAGCTAATGTGGTCAAGATCGCCATGATTACAATCCTTTCCTATGGAGTGTTTCATTCACCAAGGCCACTAGACCTTTCCTGCTGCAGAGAGAGTGCAGAATCTTCAGATATTGGATCAGCGTTAAGGAAAATGAAGCAAGGCAGCACAGGTTGTTCATCCTTGAGGACAAGGATGTTGTCGACGAGGGAGTATTGTTACAGGAATCACAAGCCTTAACCATCGGTTTAGTAAATCTCTCTTGGTTTGTTTCATTGTCTTGGTTTAGCTATTTCCGGTTTAGTTATCTTTCAATGTTATGTAAGGCGTGTAGCCACCATCTGAGAAAATCAATCAAAAACAAACAAAATCTTCTTAACCTAATTCTCTGTTCATCATCATCACCTCCATTGAATCTCTGTTCTTCGAATGGACCCTTCTTCCTCCGTGGTCTCATTCTAGACTTTGATTCTCCAATCCCCGGATTCTCGGTGAATCTCTGGATTGGGTTTATCTATCCCTTTTTACTGTTTCACCCTTTAGTCGTCTCTCTCTCTCGAATCAGATTCTCCTTCGCTCTTAACTCTAACTACCTCTAGATACACAATTAATTATACATTCGTGCGCTTCTGAAACTCAGTCGACTTCTTCGTCGCCAGTCATCGGAGAAGAAGAGACCTACATTACATTACAGTATTTCCCGCTATTCTACTTGTTTTAATTGGTTCTTTTTTCTCTCTTAAATAATCAAAATGCCAATAATCACATTTAAAAGGCCTCATTTTAAGCTTTGCATGGGCCTGTAATAAGGCCTATTGTAAAACCCAACTCATGATCAGATAAAGATTAAACTAATCTCGACCGTTCAAAATGCTCACCGCCACATTCCTCTCAATTCGAAAGTAAGAAACACAATTTATTGGAGAAAAGAAAACAAATCGAATTCTAAAGAACTAATTACAGAAAGACATTTTCAGAACCTAAATAGGCAAACAAGTGCTTTGGATTGTTGACTTACCAACCAGAAACATTAAATCTCAAAACCAAAACTTTCAACGAACTGGCCCTCGAACATCATCTTTATATTAAACTAGTTCTTGTACAAGAGTTACATTAATGAAAATAGCAAACGTTCAACACAAGATAAAGGCTCTGTTAATTCAGTTTTTATGCAAAAAAAAAATGCGGGATGATGGATCAGTCATCAGTCAATGGCATCTCACAGCTTCCTCATGAGTAGGAAGAGCCTCTGGTCGAGTTCGAAGTGAGAAATGTGAGCCGGATCTCCCTGAAGCAACATAAGGAGGCCGCCGAACGAAACATATAGCTCTCTGGAAACACATAATTTAAACAAGTTAAAGTGGATCTATTTGGGTTAACACTGAGGTGTATGGGATTCTTACGCTTTTGGAGTTTTGCCGTCACGCTCAGTGATCTTATAAAGCTTCCCGTGCATGATGTATTCATACTTATCCGCAAGCGTTTTCTTTGCTCCCTGTATAAGCATCGGGATGAAAACTATATAAGCATCATTCTTGGGTTTTCAAAACTGATATTTCCAAAATTCAAGACACGAAAGCTTTCTTCAAATTCCATAGGTTTGTTTCTAGATAGGCAGACTTCCTGCATATCAAGCGATTAGCACTAACGGCTCATATCCTAACGTTCCCTATCCAAATCCTAATATGGGTTCAACTGTTAGAACTCACGAAATTTGGCAAAGCAAGCAAGAGTGTGAATATACACACAACAATTCAAACGTATATAACAAAAAAAGAAAAAGCAGTAAGAGTTTTATTACCGGAGTAAAATAACCGGTATCAGGGGTTCCATCAAGATTCAGCGTGGGAGCCATCGCCAGAGTGAACTTATCACCAACAGCCATCGGATAAACCTCTGTGTTAACATCTAATTGCATAAACATCTCCAAGTTGTGGCTCCTCGCTTCAACACGTGTAACTGTAACCACACACAAATCAACGTAAGTTAAGAGAAAGCCGAACAAAACTTGGGGATGCTAAAAACTTAAAAGAAAGTTCAGATTTTTCCACAATACCCACAACCCACTCACTGAGACTAAAAGGAAAACGATAAACGGAAGAACTCATGACCAATAGAGGAAACGAATTAGCTATGAACAAACGTTGGTTTATGCCATAAGAAGTATTAGAAATCGTGAATAAGGTCAAATAAAAAGAAAGTGTATACCTTTATCGAACTTTTTGCCATCAGGGTCTAGCTTATCGACCACGAAGATATCCTCAAATAAGATGATATTGCTCGCCATCTGCAAACACTGGACATTTAAACTCTCTTAATTACTTGATAAAACCCCCAATTCGACCAGCAAAACAGACATTTCCAGACCTGGATGAAAGCTTGATTGCACAAGTGAAGGACCTTTGAGAGAGAGAGAGAGAGAGAGAGAGAGAGCAGGCTGAAATTTTATTTCTGTGGCGTTAGGGCTTTATTTCTTTTCACTTTTTGCATTTCCCATTTTGCCCCTACTTTCCTTTTCAGTTTTTCCAACATTTTGATTTTGTTAAATTTCGTGAAGTCACAAGCATTGATATCAAGTTACAGCTTGTTCTCGATCTTCTTCTTCTTCGCTATTTTTGAGGGTTTCTGCTTTTGATTTCTACCCAACAATGCTTTAGAGGTTTGGCGATTTTGGTTGATTTCGATATGGGTTTTGCTTTCATTGATTTCATGCATGATCGTTCTCTTGGGTGCTGATCATTACGTAGCTGCTCTTCTTTGATTAAGTAAAATTCAAGGTTTGTTTGCTTAGAATTGAAGTGGATATTCTTAATTTAGTGAATCATTTCATTTGTACTGAAATTTTGGCCAAAGGTCTCAACTTTTTTTTGCTGAATATAGACGACAACTTTCTTATAAATTTGTACATGTCTTTATCTCCCAAAGGATTTTCTGGTGGTAGCAAGAGCACTATGATCCGAACTCGGTTGATCCAGATTGAGGGAAGTGTGTAACGTCTTTGGAGCGGTTTGTTTCTTTCTCGGTAAAGTCGAGACGTTCTCCTTCTTTACTCAAGTGCGAGAAGTAGACATTGAACTTACAATATTGATCCAGTTTGTAGAATGTCTTTGGCCTACTTACTAACTGCAAGATCGAGTTGGTTTGGTTTTGCCTTTCATTTAGAGCATGTTTTCTGTATTGGTTGAATTTGATGATTACACTAGTAATAACTGGTAACATTACCCAGATATGGCTTTGGATTCAAACGACTATATTTATCCTAAATGAGTTACTCCTTTTACCAATCTGCATCGGAGTTCTGATATCCTGAACTTACTGTGTTTCGTTTTGACTGTGCCTCTCATGTTATCTTCTTTAGAAACTTGGAGCTACAATAATGATACGATTGCCAGTGGTTGCTCCTATGATATAGTATTCGCTTTTAGTTTAGCATGTGAAATCACATTGTAATGCAGTAAGTTTGTTCAGACAAAGACAGTCTAGTAGCTGCTAAAATGGTGGCGGTGACTGCCTAAAGAAATTTGAATCTCAGGAGGGGTATTCTAATCTAATGGAAAATCCGGCGAAGAAGGTGTTGCTGACATGCAACGGCGACGAGGTTTCCCGAAACATCTAGCCAAACACGGTTGTATAGGTGAGTTTCCGTTTCCCTTCCTCCTCAGAAAAATCAGACTGGTGATCTATTTCTCTATTAGGTTGGTTATGATGGGAGATAAGGCTTCTCTAAGGAGCATTGTAGACAAGATTCGAGTCTCCGTAGAGGGAGCCTTCCCAGTGGAGCTCATTGGAGTCGACATGGAAGCTGATAGCGAGGAAGCTTTCCATGTTGCTGTCCACAAGGCATGGGCTTGTTTGGGCTATTTGGATGCTTTTGTCAACTGCTACACCTACCAAGGGACGATGCAGGACATTCTCCAAGTCTCTGAAGATGAGTTCAAGAGAATCACAAAGATCAATCTCACGGCTCCGTGGTTCCTCTTGAAGGCCGTGGCAAGCATGATGAAGGACCATGGATCAGGTGGCTCCATTGTCTTTATGGCCACAATCGCTAGCGGGGAGAGGGGGCTTTACCCTGGAGCTGATCCCTACGCCTCTGCTGGAATTCACCAGCTCGTTCGGGTATCTTTTCGACTTGACCACAATCAGAGCTGACATGTTCTTTTATTTCTATTGATGTATTGGGAGGGGTTTCAGGCATCAGCCATGAGTCTACGGAAGCACAAGATACGAGTCAACATGATCTCTAGAGGTCTGCATCTCCACGATGAATATCCATCTTCCGTGGGGATAGATCGAGCGCAGAAGCTGGTCAAGGACGCTGCTCCGCTCGGCCAGTGGCTCGACCCGGAGAAACATCTCTACTCCACTGTCATTTACTTGATCAGCGACGGCTCTTGCACCACTGTGTTGGTCGATGGAGCGCAGTCTCTTGTGAGACCCCGTCTCAAAATCTACATGTGATTATATAAAAAATCAACTACTTATTATTATTACGTGAGTTTGAAATTATGATGGATCATCAGGTTTGGAGGTATGAATGAATTTATCCCATGCTTTTGACAAATATGGAACAGTAACACTGTAACAGTCAACAATCTCAACATCATTTGAGAGCTTATTGTTTTAGATTTTGAATGAATACTTGTTGAACCGAATCAACTTGGGTAGGTACACGTGATAGATAACATATGAATATCATTTTCTTACTATACTAACAATCCGTGCAGTCCAATTACAAGTTCAAAAACATTGATTCGTTCTCGCCATAAACGCAAATGGAGGACCGGTCATGTCAGGTGTTGTTTCCATGTTCATCTTCCTCGGTTGATCGTGGCTTGTCTGGAGACCAAACAGTGTGCAGCTCAGACCAACACATGATCCTCGCCACACCATAACACTAACGAAGAAGAGAGACACAAGGGTAAGAAGAAGAGAGAGAGAACCCAGGTTTGCTTTCCAGACAAGAAGTCAGGTTGATATTCTCGACGATGGATACTGGTGGAGGAAGTACGGCCAAAAACCATACTTGTTTATTTAAATAAATTTCTTATCATATTCCCTGCAACTTTTGATGTTTTATCAAATCATTCTCAATACTCAAAAGGCACATCATTTTGTATAACATAGTTTTCCCATTACCATCAGAAACATTTATCAAGAACTATAAAAGAGCCGAAACAAGCACAAAGACGGTTGGTTAGCCAAACGAGAAATCACTTATCTACTCTCTTACTCAATATCAAGGAACCAGTCGACATATAAAGGTGACCCAAACCAGAAAGTAACGATATCTACTGGGTTTTACGACTGTGTCAGTTACGAAAGCTCTTTACCTCAGAAGAACTTCTTTGCCAAGAGCACCTGCAAGAAACAAAGCAAAAGACAATGGTAATCGTGATGATGATGGTGGGGATAAATTGATGGATTTCTTGTGCTTACATTCTTGGTAGATTTCTAAGCATAATTGAAGCATCAATTGGCTTTCTTCTGCCAACTTCTGCATTTGGTGTGCTTCTTTGATTGCCTCTGCTGCTATCCAACTTTTGTTATGTGACTCTGCAAGTTTCGCTGCTACAATTTCTGGTGCTACTTCGAACAACTTTTTTTCTACTTGTGAGATCTTGTGGCGATTTAAGTCCTGCATTTGTAAGCATTTCAAATTTACATCAAACGATAATATCCCACAGATCCTTAGCATGTCTAATTGAAAGACGCATCAATAAAAAACTCCACATTAAGAAAAAACCTACCTTTTCCAGTTTGCCTTGAGAAATGAGAACTGTCAGGATCTCATTCACAAACTCCCTAGAGTTTTGTGGTTCTTCGCGCCTCGCCTGAAACTGATCAACCACAGAGAATAACTTCCATTTGGAATTGATTCAGTGTAATCATATCTTTTGATGCTACGATTCCATAAAATTGGGTGAGCAACATATGGTAAAAAGGAGTAAGATTACGTCGATTTCCTCTGAAAACTCCTTGATTCGTTTTGGTTCTTTATTTGCTGCTGCTTCTACTGCTGAGCCTACCTCCTGTGTTTCTTCTGATGTTGCTGATACCACAGGATCCTTCGTTGGTTTCCTAGTGGAGATCTTGTAGCGATTTAGTAGCTGCATTTGCAAAGTGATTTATGAGTATATCAAGTAGTACGATTCAACTTCAACATTAGTGTGGAGAAATGTAGTACCTTTTCGAGTTTGTCTTGAGAAACAAGGAGCCTCAGGCTGTTACTCAACAGTTTCTTAAAGTTTTGTGGTACCTCGTATCGTTCCTGTGATTGATCAACCACAAAGAATAACTTCCAACTGGGATCCAATGTAATCACACTCTTGCCTGGTGTTATGATATTGTGGATTGAATGTAAATATGTGAGATATCCAAACGATTATTTAGAAAGCTTGAAAACCAGGATGAGATAGAGAAACTCTAGCAAGAAACTAAAACTTCCATATTATCCGTCGAGATTAGTAGTGGACTCACTTCAAGGAAAGAAATCTAGCAAGAAACTGAAATAACCTCGATAAATCTGAGAATCCCACTGAAGTCAGAACCGTATTCATCATTGATTGTTGATATAGCCTCAGAAACCATTGCATTACACCTGAAGAGTTAAAAGGATAAAAAGGTGCCAAATAAACGTTGGTTACAGTTAAACCAAGGAGAAAGAAGACAGAAATCTAAGAAACATTCCAGATAAAGAATAACAAACCAAGATTCATTGCTAATATCAGATGAACTAACAAGAGGCGAAGTCGCTGATTCGAGTGCTCGTGTCTTCATTGCTTCATCCTTCATTGGCATCGCACGATGTTTCAAATTACGCCATTTATCCTTGGAATTGCGCAAGAAGAAGAGTAAACAACAGATAAGAAAAGTCCAAGATTGAAGACGAAATTTCAATTAACCACATGAAGGAACTCAGATCGAAGAAAGACCGAAGGGGATTTTGGGAAATTGTATATACCTTGAGGTTAACGTTAGTGCGATCTACAAGCTGAGCGGCGAATTCGGGATCATGTAAAATCTCCGACCAGCTTCCGAGACCGTGCTTGGCTACTCCGGCGAGAAGCGCCTCTTCTTCTCCCTTCGTCCATTTATTATTCCGACGACCCAACATCTCTAAACCCTTATTCGTCTCTCTCTCTACCGTCAGATTCTCCTTGGCTCACTACCTATTCCCCTAATTCAGATATTTCCCGCTTTTCTGCTTCTTTTTATTTTCTCTCGGAATAAACAAACCAAAACCCAAATTCGAGTATTATATAGCACTCCGAAGGCCCTGTTATGTAAGCTTTTAAGATCCAATGTGAAATGTCAAAGCTTAGTCAACACCCGTAGTCTGATTACTGATTAGGATTTGAAGCCAATGTCAACCGTTCAATATTAAGGAAACAAAGACAGATCTTTTTTTTGTCAACAACAAAGACAGATCTTTTAGTCTCTGTTATTTTGGTCTTAACTCTTAATGCTTATGTTCAATAGCTTTAGCTACAATCTAATTTTAACTGGAGCAGTCAAATCGTGGAATGCAATGTTATAACGTTACGGAAGAACTTGCTTCGGTACAAGTGTTGCGTGATGAAAATAACACAAGTTAAAGTCCTTCGTTCAAATTGATTCGTTCATAAAGCCACCCCAGGGCCACATTCTCTCAAGGTCTCGAAGAAGCGAAAACACAATCATTTATCGTCAGGAAAAGAAAAACTAATTCTATATATGATTTGCGAAAACATCTGTTAACAAAAGGTAGTAAGAACTTTAGTTTTCGTTTACAACCAAACCAGAAACGTTTAACCTCGAAACTAGCCAGAAAGTGACAGAGTTATAGTTAATGAGATCACATGTACGTACTCTTTTTCACTGAAAACGGAAACTATCAAAGAACCGGTCCTCCAATACATGTACATTGAGCCGGACCAGAAGGTAGAGCTTTACTTCAGGAAAACCGTTTCGCCATTAGCACCTGCAAGTAACGAAGCAAAAAAAAAAAAAAGGGCGAGTGACGATCATGATGATGATGATGAAAAATTGATGATGACGAGGTTGAGAGGTGTAACGTTACATCGGTAAGCGACTTCTTGGGCTATCTGCAAAAGTAGGGCGCTTTCTTCTGCCAACTTTTTAGCCTTAATTGCAACTTCGTGTGCCTCTTTCGCTTCTAATTCTTTGCTATCTGCCACTGCAAGAGCTTCTGCTGCGGCCTCTGTTTTCTCAAGTATCTCTTCTGATGATGGCTCTTGTGGCTCCATGGAGGCTTCTGGATTTGTAGCTAGTGTAACAGTACCATCGCGGATCTTGTAGCGGTTTTCTACCTGCGTTTGCAATTTTCTTTTCCATAAAAAAAAAATTATATACGTATCTTGATTCTAAAATCGATTCTAGATAGATACCTTGTCTAGTTTGTTTTGGGAAACAAGTTCTGTCAGCTCCTCTTCCACATCATTCCTATAATTTGGCGGTAACTCAAAACTTTCCTGCAAATTTATCAACCACAGGAATAACTTTCAAAACCAAGTAACTCTTTTCCAAGATTGACTGAGATGCAAGGCAACAGAGAAACCTAGAGAAGAGAGCATGACGGTGATCATGAACAATGGAGGAATAAGCAAACCAAGACTTCTAAAAGATTCCTCCAAGCGGCAAATATTGACTCAATTTCACAACAATATACACTCAGATCGAAACCATGTAAACAGATGCTTAAGAAAGTGATATCCTCTTAACCTCTAAAAATTCGAAAAGCGTATCAACATCAACACCATTTTCATTATTGATTGTTAAGACTGACGCAATGAGCATCTCCTCACGCGAATACCTGGAAAGAAAAAAGAAAAAAAGTAAAGAGGCGAAAAAATCTGAAGAAACATAGAGATACAATTTAACAGATTGCGTTTAAGAGTCGAAAATGTCACAAACTCAGAGGCATCTGAAGAACAACTTGCAGGTTCCATGGCCACTGAAAAACAGAGAAGAGTTTGACACAATCTTAGGGTTAAAAGATCAAGAAATTGAGGCAGATATAATTTTAATCGGCTTTGGTTGAATCAAACTACGCCATGTTTCAACTCGACACTACGCAAGAACAGAGAAGGTTTGATCGTTCGCATAAATCTCAACGGAATCGATTTAAGGAGAAAAGAAAACAACGATATACCTTGAAACTACGGACTCTTGAAGAGTACTAGATGGCTATTATCTCTACGCGCGCTTCTGAAAACCCAATCGCAGTCGTTGGAGAAGACGATGATACCGGTTCTCTCTGTTTCCCGCTAGTTTCCACCTGCAAGAAAATAAACAAAACGCAAAATCGTAATTATATACCATTTCGTCTGGCCCATTACAAGCTATTAATGGGCCTATATCCAGGCCCATAAAACAGTAAAAGTTTTAGTCAAACTTAATCTCGACCGTACGATATGTTGCGATGATAAAGCCGCTCTCTCCTATCTCTCTCACGCACGGTCTCACCCAGTCACTGGCTCGGATCACAGATTCTTCTTGGTAAATCAGGAAAGCTGAGAGAAACAAAGCCAAAATTAATATAAGTTAATAAAATAAATAAAAACCCTAACAGTCGTCGAACCAAAAAGTTTATTCTTCCTTCCTTGGTTAGAGCCAAAACACACACGCACAGAGAGAAGTGCGAAACGAAAATCGGATCGGCTCAAGCAGTTCCGATATCTCACCAATGGCTTACGCGTCACGTATCCTCAATCATTCCAAGAAGGTGACTGTTTCTCCGATCACTTCTATGTTCTTCAGCGATCGTGTGCACATTCGTTCGGTGTAAATTGATGATCTTTTTAATTGGGTTCGACGTATTCTGTTTCTGCTTTCGAGATTCAGTTGAATTGTGGTTTTCACGTATTATATACTCACGGGGAATGATGCTGCATCAGCTAAATTAAAGAGCTTTATGATCTACCTGGAATCATTTAATGATTTATGAGCCTGCTTGCTTCTGGGAGATGATTGAGATCTGTAACGCCACTTGGTGTTTTTGTATTTTTGACAGTTGAAGGATGTTTCCACTTTATTGCGGCGTGAGCATGCTGCAACAATCCGCTACTTGTCGAGCACGAATCGGGCTCCTCTAAACAGAGAAGGTAATGTTATCCTCCTCTGTTAGAATTTTGTCCAACTGTACTTTTGTGTGCTTCTGTGGTATCTGCAAGACTCTCTGCTTGTAGCTTCAGCATTTTTTTTTTTTTTTATGGTGTTCAGATGCTTTCAGTGCCCGTCTTGGTTTTCCACCAATGGAGAGGATCTCCAAATGTAGCACATACATTGTAAGTCCTTGCTGTTCTCTGTAGCTATGTAGCAGTGTCTCTTCTCATTGAGCCATATTAACTAAGCATAAACCATTAGAATTTTGTCTGGTTGTGATGCCGTTAGTTATGTTATATAGGTGCCAGTGTCTATTAGTTTTTCAACTACGAGAACAACGGTAAGCAGTACAATGGGAAGGACAAGACTTGGAAAAGATTTTTCATGGTTCGATCTCTTACCCTTACTCTTATGTTGCAGATGTGCATTATCCTCCGCTTCTTGCTTGTATTAAAAACCTTTTTGTCCTAACTATAAGCTTATTTTTTTCTACATACCAGTTCGATGCAATCAGTTAGAGGATTTTCTTCGGGTTCAGGTAGTCAGCGATTCTTCCCAGAGCTTTACTTTTGTTATATGCGGTTTTTTTCACATTTTACTCTTGTAGTTTCCACCTTGCTCTAATATACATCTTCGCCTACTCGAACTTAGCTAAGTTTAATCTGTTTCGCATTGCCATTCATCTGATTTTGCATAGGCGATATCAAATTTCATGAATTTTCTAGAAGAAAAAAAAAATCATACCTTTGATATGCTAATTATGTAACTTGACAAAGATTTATAAGGCTTCACTGCAAACTCCATCCTAAGAGAGTTTAGTCTTTGAAAATTGTCTAACTTAACTTGAAGATGCTTATTGGTTTGTGCTTTAAATTGGTTCCTTTTACCAAGAATTTCTGAAAATTGTTTCAGATCTGCCTCCTCACCAAGAGATTGGGATGCCTTCTCTCTCGCCAACAATGACTGAGGCATGGACCTCCATTTACCTCTTGATCAAAACTTGTGTCCGTTTACCTTTATGTTCTAATATGCTGTCTTTCCAATTCTCAGGGTAACATTGCCAGGTGGCTGAAAAAAGAAGGTGATAAAGTTGCTCCTGGTGAAGTACTCTGTGAAGTTGAAACTGTAAAGTCTATTTAGACCAACTCTCATCTTCATATTTCTATTTTCATGCTGGGAAAGTAACTCTAACTAAGTTATGTTCTTTAGGACAAAGCAACCGTCGAAATGGAATGCATGGAAGAGGGCTTTCTCGCCAAGATTGTCAAGGCGGAGGGGTCAAAAGAAATTCAAGTCGGGGAGGTAAAAAAATTTCTGGTTTCTGTATAGTTATGTAATTATCATCGTTCCCTTTGGGACTCGGGGCATTCATCTTAGGATCCACAGTCCATTTGTGGAGATGTGAACTGGAATTTTGTAACTCATGTCAGAATGTCTTTTGCCTTCAAGTAGGTAATTGCTATTACAGTTGAGGATGAAGAGGACATTGGAAAGTTCAAAGATTACACCCCATCATCTACTGCAGATGCCACTCCTCCTAAAGCAGAACCAGCTCCTCCCCCACCAAAGGAGGAGAAGATCGAAAAGTCATCGCCTCCTGAACGGGAAACTTCCAAGCCTAGCCCACCTCCTACAGGAGATCGTGTTTTTGCTAGTCCTCTTGCAAGGAAGTTGGCTGAAGACAATAATGTTAGTATTCACAATGAATTAAGATATTATGTTGTGCTTAATCTTCACGCCAATTTATCTTCTCTAAACATCAGGTGCCTCTTTCAAGCATTAAAGGCACAGGTCCTGAAGGACGGATAGTGAAGGGAGATATCGAAGATTACTTAGGTATTAGCAACTCCTTGGCTCTTCGTTTCCCTTGCTTTTTCTTTCAGACCTGTCTTGCCTCTGTTTTCAGTATTTCACCCATCCTTGTGTCCTAATACATCTTCCACTGGTTCAGCTTCAGGTGGTAAAGAAGCTACTGCAAAGCAATCTAAGGTCACTGATTCTAAGGTTCCAGCTTTGGACTATGTTGACATCCCTCATTCGCAGATACGAAAGGTAAATCCTTTTATAAACCTTGCGGGGTTTCGTTACCAAGTTTCAAGTGGATCAAGGATTCTGAAACCTCTTTGACTGTATAATTTTGACAGGTCACAGCTTCACGTTTGGCATTCTCTAAGCAAACTATCCCTCACTATTACTTAACAGTGGATGCATGTGTTGACAAACTTATGGGGTAAGTATTAAGTTTCTGATAATCTATTCTGAGTCGTTGTCGATGAGTAAGCTAGACAAAGCGGTTTTTTGTGTATGCAGTCTGAGGAGTCAACTCAATTCATTCCAAGAGGCTTCTGGTGGAAAACGGATATCTGTCAATGATCTTGTTGTTAAGGTACATTTTGCTTGCGTATACTTGCAAGCAAAACAATGGATCTTCTGAAATATAACATATCTTCATGCGTTTTAGGCTGCTGCATTGGCGCTTAGAAAAGTTCCTCAGTGCAATAGTTCATGGACTGATGATTACATCCGCCAGTAAGTACATAAAGGACAAACTTTTGAATATTTCCGGCTTAGCAAACATCTAAACCTTTGTCTGTAGGTTTAAAAACGTAAACATCAACGTCGCAGTGCAGACAGAAAATGGGCTCTACGTTCCTGTGGTGAAGGTGTGTGCAAAACAGCACTCAATATAATTGTTTAACCCTTCACTGCTGCACAACCTGCAGATTGCTGAATTATATCAATTTCTTGATTCCAGGACGCAGACAAGAAAGGTCTGTCCACAATTGGAGAAGAAGTTCGGTTATTGGCTCAAAAAGCAAAAGAGAACAGCTTAAAGCCAGAAGATTATGAGGTGAGAGAATTCACTCACTTAGCCACTCACTTAGCCACAGATCATATCTATATTTCGGCAAAATCAGCTAACAAATATGTATTTTTTTTCTCAGGGAGGAACTTTTACAGTGTCTAACTTGGGAGGACCTTTTGGAATCAAGCAGTTCTGTGCAGTGGTTAACCCCCCTCAAGCCGCCATTCTAGCAGTTGGATCTGGTAAGCTCCTCATTAAAGAACAGAATATGATACTATCTTCCCAAAGATCCAATAACCGATTCGTGATATGTGTCTGAATCTTTAAAAAAAAAAAACAGCTGAAAAAAGAGTTGTCCCTGGCAACGGTCCAGACCAATTCAACTTTGCTTCTTACATGCCTGTAACACTGAGCTGTGACCATCGCGTAGTAGACGGTAACTCGGTTTTCCACCATCGTACATTCATCATCATCATCATGAAAAAAAAAACTGTAAAACTGAATAAAATCTTATATTCTGCTTTGTGCAGGTGCCATTGGAGCTGAATGGTTGAAAGCATTCAAAGGCTACATCGAGAACCCTGAATCTATGTTACTCTAAAAGAGAAAGAACCACACAAATGACAAAAACACATGAAAGCTCATAAGAGTCTCTGATCTCGCATTTATCTGGTTTAACACTCTGTACCAATTTGAGTTCTTTGGGTTTCTTACGTTGAAACTCTCTTCTTAAATTTCTTTTACAACAGATTTTGTTTCTCGGAATAAATATGGGGTGGGGATCCACTGTTTTCTACTTTCTACTGTAAACTTGGTTTTAGGGGTTTCTTTACCGGTTCTGATTAATGATTATGGGGGTCGGTAAAATAATCCCCATTATTTATTTTGTTAATCGAAATAATAATTGAGTTTCTGTATGTTCTTACATTTATGTTTATCTGAGATAATTTAATACCTTGCATATATGCAAATACTTTTTTGTCTACTGATAATATGTTTTTCATTGCTCATTTCTATAACTTTCCTTGTGCATTTCTATAACCTTCCTGATTTATTAATTTGAGTTATGCGTATTTATAACATGTTCAATTGAGTACATACAATTCAATTTTTACTGCCGTTTTGTTTTGTGGCAAAAGAAAAAAAAAAATCATAAAATCTTGAGCTAGAAACAAAATTGAGAAGAACCCAAAAGAAAGAAAAAAAAAAAAAGTTTTGGCGAAGGAAAGCAAGAATCTCTCTTCCCGTAGGTCACGGTCCGAATCTCTGAGGCGATATCTCGATCGTTCGTTGAAAGTACTTTTGCTAAATTCTGGTAATTTCCCTTTCCCTCTCTTTTTAATTTTACTCGGAACAAAAAGTTCGTCCGTTTTTCTCTGACGAATGTGATTGCTTTTTCTAGATTGCTCTCTGTCTCGAAACCCTCGGACTTCTATGGTTTTTTTATTGTTAATTCGTTGTTTCTCTACTCTTTTGTAATTGGATCATCATAATTTCTGATGAATGTAGGTTTCCTGAGAATTTTGAGTATCCAATTCCTCTGCTTGGTGCTTTAGCAATAAATATGTATAAAGGAATCATCTCTGGTAGATTTTCAAAATTGCTCAAAAAGAAAATCTTTATTCTTTCTGTTTCTTGGTGACAGGGAGTTTAATCGCCGACACAAATATATATTCTTTCGCCATGAATGAGAGTAAGTATGTTCGGTGACTTTTCTCTACTATGTCTGTATGATTGTTAACTGTTGAAATAATCTCCCTTTGGATGAAATATGTTGTTGAGCAGATATAGAGGAGCATAAGAAAGGCAAGTACAGTATAATCCGTGATGGTGATGAGGACACTGAGTTAGGACTTTTCTATAAGCCTCTTCCTTGCTTCGGTTGTGGAATCGGATGGTTCTCGTGAGTCTTTCTTCTATATTATTGTCTTGTCTTGCTGAAAGCACCAGAGATTCATTTGGCTAACCTCTTTATATGTTAAGGTTTCTTCTTGGATTCGTCCTCCCATTTGCGTGGTACTTTGCCACATTCCTGTATCTCACAAACTATTACCGTAGAGATCCTCGGGAAAGATCTGGTCTTGCTGCCTCTGCTATAGCTGTGAGTATCTCTCTCTCAATTCCAAATTCATTCTCCTCAAGTTTCCTCTCTTTAATCTTCTAATGAAATCAAACGACGAAACACTCAAATCAGCTGTGAAAAGAGAGGATTTACCAATAATGCTGTGCATCTTTTCGCAGGCTTTGATATTCACTGTTGCACTTGTGATCACCGTGCTTGTTCTTGTTTTCTCGGGTCGCTAGAGTTCGATGACAAGTTGCATATTGGTTCTGGGTATTTCAAAAGAATTACAACTTTTATTATGTTCCCACAACAAGTAAAAATTTCCGTATTTGATGAAGAATGAGAATATCGGGTTTGAAAGAGAAGGTACTGCTACTAGTCCTTAGATCCAAAATTTGGTTTGTTTTTGTACATAACTGTGAACTTTTAAAGAAAATCAAAGTGTGAGTGATACTTAACTATTGGACGAGATCTATATAGTTTCAGGCACCTTAGAGTCTTAAACCAGACAAGAACCCTAACCAAGGTTATGTCTGGTTATTATCTTCCGTATTCAAAGTATATTTATTTTCTTTCTTACTGAACCTAGAAAAGAATGGAAGAAAGGAAGGGGCTTTGAAAATCAGGACTTGAATTGCCTCTATGTCTAATGTTGTTTGAATCATCATCTCATCATCATTTCACAAAATGCACCTGGGAACATCACATCCAATGATTGCAGAAAGTATAAGCTTTTATAATTGACCATGACAAGAGTGGTCAAAATCAGTTTCATCTTCAAAGAACAAACAGATTTATGCAATCACTAAAGACTCCAAGAGATTCCTAGAAACAATTTTACATAATGAGCGTTAAACACTTTGCAACTTACTCCCTCCTAAAACTCTCTTTCTCTCTATTCTTCACTCTAATTAACATTTGTGTTAATATGACCTCGACAACGAACAAAAGAAGCTGTGTCAAAACAGAAAGTGTTAGTATCATCTCATTGAGTCTCTTTCAGCTTGAGAAGTTGCCTTCTCTTGAGAGCCAAGAAGGCAACAACGAAGACCTGTAACATTGCTATTAACCCAGCAAAGACTAGTCCCACCGTCTTCCCTTTGTTTAATCCACCTCTCCTCGGTTTCTCCGGAGACCCGAACCGCCGTGGCTCAGGTGGCGGTGGAAAGGATTTTGACCTCGGCCGCCGCTGTGGAGGAGGTGGCGGAGACAGAGGCTCAGTTACCTCTGGGACTGGAGGCGGTGGAGAAATGCCTGTCGCATTGACAAGTGGCGGCGGAGGAGGAGGAGGAGGTGGTGGAGGTGGTGGTGGTGGCGGAGGAAGAGGAGGTGGTGGCGGCGGCGGAGGTGGTGGAGGCGGAGGATGTGTAATGAGAGGCGGTTCTTGAGATTTGACGAGGAGGAGACTATGAATGGTAAGAGATAAGGCGAGAATCAAAATGTGGAGGCTCGAGACAAAATTCAGAAAACCCATTTTCACGAGATTGAATCAGAAAACGTTTTCCTTTTCATTTGTCACCGCAAACCAAATGTGGCATGAAAGGAACAACCTTTTTCCGATCTGGCAGAGAGAAATGGAGGAAGTAACAAATCCTGACGGAGGAATCAGGGTGAGAAAATTGACCTAAGAAAAAACATTGAGAGAGAGGGTAAATTATTATTTCCCGGGAAAATTCAGAGAGAGAATAACAGATTTGGAGCTAAATATGGTTAGTAGAAAGTTCAGTTATAAATCTAACCAAAAACAATTGTGTAAAATCTCGAAACTGCCCACTTCTTATATATATCCAAAAGTAACGGTAAACAACCTGCACGTTGATTAACGTTTAATATCTAATCTCATCTTTTAGTTGGAAATGAATCGAGCATTACAGTCTCAACGCTGGTCAAAATACAAACTCCATTATGTAGAACAATGCAGAGGAATTGAGGATGACAAAGAGATTGAAAAAGAGCGGACAAGCAGCAGTGACTTCAACATAGTTAAAGACAACACCAATGATGTAAATTTAGCTATTTTTCTTGTCTGATTCCACAAAACCAAAAGAAAAAAAATATTGAGATATGCAAAACTAACTTGTCTACATCTCTTGTTGATACAACATCATTACATTTCTCGGTTTCAGATGACAAATTTGTTTTTTTTTTAAGGAACTCGTATCACATAATGGCAGGCAGGCACAACACTAAACTCTTCTCAGTGCTTTAGAGAGGGGAGATTTGCAAGCGCATCCCTGGATTTTCTTAACAAGGACTTGGCTTCTTCACTCTTCTCTAGTTCAATCAAAGAGTGAATGTCAGCCTTGAAATCTACCTCCACCGGATGCAATGACGATACCATGCTATACACTTCGATGAGCTCAAGCAGGCATTGCGAAGCAGCCACATGAACCTGAGGATTTTATTACGTCAAAAAACTTTCATTTAGAGATTTAGTTAAAAGACAAGTTTCTACTAAAAAATCATTTTGATCTTCTCAACATTTCCATCATACTCCGGTCGTGCAAAGGATAATATGAAAGATCGTCAAAAGGATTTTTAAATGCAAACGACTGGTAGGTGGAATCTAGTTGAATAAGAATTATATATTCTCGAGGTTGTTGGTTTTTAATGTTTTGTTTATCGACACCGGCCTTACTTGAACACACTCCTATGCCTAGTCAAAACGAAGGTTCTTCCTTTCTAGAACTAAAGTTCCCAAAAGCGCAGGATACACTAACCTGGGGAGAAGTCTAAAATGAAAGTATTAAGGCTATCTATGCCCTAATGATAGGAATTTTTGTCCGTGAAAGAAGAAACACCAAAATTATTGAAATTTGTTTCGTTTTCATTTGGTGCAATTTGTTAGAGAAAATTTAATACAAGTCAGAGAAGAACATACCTGTGCTATCTTCACTGTGTTAATGCCTTCCAGTAGTTTAGGAACAAGTGAGTGAAATAACTGAAAAAAGCAAGCTGAATACTTATAATGCAGTAAAAATCATAATCGCGTGGGGTAAAAAAATGTAGCTGTGATTAGTTACCTCATTAGTGAATTTTGTCGCATCACTAGGTAAAAGGCCATCCATAGAGTCATTCCATAGACTCTGAAACCTTGAGCAAAGCTTTCCCACACATGAAATTCCAGACATTTTCACTGCCAAAGGAAAGTCAGATTGGTCAAGGTGATAAAACGCTATCTCGAAAAAAAAAAGCGAGAAAAGAAACCAGTACCATTCCATAGAAAACCAGGTGATAAGGAAATTAGAAGAACATGAATCAAATCTGCTTTCTGGCTGAGAATGTCATCTATAGTTGCCACTTGGATGCATGACTTTACGCATTCCATGATTTTTTCAAGTGGGACATTTCCGTCTTCTCCATTTTCTGATTCTGAAAACAAAGGGTCAACGGACTATTCAGATTACCAAGAAAAGTTTCTAATGGCATAGTGCTTATTTCCTCTATGAGCTATTCAATGAGGTAAGGGATGATAACACTTGACGTGCAACTGACTATTTCTACCAGAAGTTAACTAATCACCCAGCTAGATGAGACACAAGTTTTAATATATACTACTCAACATATTATCCAATGTGACCACGCAGATGATGTATAAGTGTTATCAATCAAAGTATATGACTTATGGAGTTGTCCATTGGTCATGTAACAACCTGTTTTGACAGCATCACTTGCTGGCTGAACTTGACAACTCGTTTTCACGGAGGCAGTATTACACAGTTCATGTAACATTGGGAAAACGGCATTGAAAAACTCCGGATCGCCAAAGGCTACTATGACCTGATAACATAAAATCAAAATATTCAAGGATCCACTAACCGAAACATATTGTAAGAACTGCATATTATCAGCAGGTTAAAATATCATGAGCCACCTCTCCATTTCGAAAAATAAGCCGAAACTCTTTACTTACTTTCTCTAGACATGAAAAGGCTGACTCGCGATATTTCTTGACTTTCTTTCTGCAAGCAGAACAGATAAGACTCAGGATGATAGTGGGATTTTTCGGATCCTCGTTAGTTATTGCCTCGTGGCAAGAGACTGAAAGAGCACCAAGGGCATCCAAAAGAGCATCCTTTCCCTGTGAACACAAGTATTGTTACGAAAAACTAGTGCAGAAATGGTGCCTCCATAAGGATATTTACCCTAACGAATTTAATCCTTCTGTTATATATTTCATCTCATTTAACCTTTTCATGAACCACCAAGGTAAACGACAAGGAAATAAATATTAGAATGAAAGAACTTGTCCTACCTCCCATAAACGTCCAGGGATTTCATTGACAAGACATTGAAGCAGTCTGTTGTGTTGCGGCGATAATGATTCACCCAAGACTTCAGTTAGTTTGCAAATTGCCTTACCAGACTGAAAGCAAGTTTAAAGCTTCTATGAGTACAACAGCGCCAGCTAAAATATCAATTAGTCCAAAAAAGAGTGAAAACTGGCAAGAGAGAGATCATAAATTGCCTTCTTTTTGCTTGCCCACGAGGATGATGTAATGCTCTCGCAAATATGATTCACAATTTCTTGTAGAAACAACTGCAACGTGACCCTTTCACCACTTGTGATGTCTTCCCACACCTCCTCAAAGAGGCTCGAAATCTGTTTGTCATCCTCAAATCTGAAATTTATAACAACTGTGAGCTTGTCTAATATTGGAAAATAGTAGAAAATAACTTTTATTCGGCAACGAAGTTTCTGCGACTAGAAAAGATACAATATGGGCCAAAGTGCAAAACACTATGTAGATCCTACTTGGGGATGGTATTTGAACACGGGATTTCCGACTTTAGAGCTATATATTCTTGATCTTATTTCAAAACTGATATCAGTTATTATCAGGTTACAAGATCCTTGTGCAATATCTCACATGCATCAGACTCAGCAATATGCAGTTCCTATGGTTTAACCTGAAAATAAATATAGAATATGCAGCTCCCATGGTTTACCTGGAAATAAATATCGCTGGAACAATGGCTGACTGATGACCGCTCATAATATCAGAAGCTGTAGAGGAGAAGCTTTTGAAAAGACTCGCACATGCAATCTGGGAGCTTCTATCACCAGAGTGCAGAGCTGCAGTTTCTTCGATTAAGCTTTGAGCTTGAGAGGGACTAGAATACTTCAATACAACGCCACAGGCACTCGAAAAGGCACGTTTCGCAGCAGAACTTTTCTCCTCCTTGGCAACAGGAAACAAAAGTCTTAGCAGCATTCCTGTGAACGGCTTTATCTCGGTACCTACTTTTTGCACTAGTAATGAGATAAAGCTGGCAACACCAACCCTGTTGAAGAAAAATGTAAGTTCCATGAAATATCAACATCTACAATGGAATACATGACATCTAAGAGAAGAGACAAAACTCCTACACTACACTAAACGCACTTGAACGAGTTCCATTGAGGCAATCTGAGTTCATTAGGATGACAAAGTATGAAATTACGTCAAATATATAAACTAATTGAACGGCTAGAATACTTAAGTCTACCTTAAGTGAATTCATTTCTCTCTCGGGAAGTCTTAACAAGTCATGAAAAAAAAAATCATATCCCCTGTTTAATTTCCTAAACCCCTTTTATTTTTAGATGGCAGAGGCAGGACACTGGTAAAAGATGGTTTATCAGAACGACACCCGGTTGATGTTAAATTTCTACTTCTAAAATATATATACTGTCAGACTAAATTCTCAGTAAAATTATCCACAGTAGCAAATACAAAAGGAAGGCTGAATATAAAAATACCAGAACAGGAAGGAAAGATAGAAACGGGTAGACAAATTTTGAAACCCATTTCAGTTTTTTTTTATCAGAGTACAAGTTAAATGATGAGCCAAACAGAAGAAAAGGACGGCACACCAGTAAACATTTAATATCTAGCAAGTAACTATTTCCACTATAATGATATTTAAGAAATAAATTATTACATGTCCTACCCTCCCTCGGCACCACCACCCATATTAATGGGTTTTGGCCACTACTAATAAAAAACTTCCTTTCGTGAATGCAATCAATTTGACGAGGAATTCTTTTTACCACAAGTTCTCTGACCTCCATCGCAATCAGTAGTGAACATGACAATAGCAACGGCCAAAACCCAAAACAAGAATGGTAGTTCTTTACTAATAGAAGGTTTTAAATAACTGACCTCGTATTGAGGCCAACACCACCACGAATAAGTTGAGTGAGACGAGGGATCAACTGATCAAGTGATTCCATATCCACAATATTTATACACAGATCAAGAGTTTCCCACATTGGAGAGCCTTTCGAGATTGAAATTCGTAAATTTTCAAGTTTCTCGGTTTCTATGCCAATATTAGCAGCATGCAACTGAAACACGAAAATGTTAAACTCAATACGATGTCAGAACTAAGCAAAAATTCAAATTGGAGTTGCCGACATTAAATGATACCTCAACATAGTTTAGTCCTTGGTCTTCAAGACTAGACAAACTTTCCAACATACAGCAAACTAAGTCTGACAAATGTGGACGGAGAGCAACTCCTGCACCCTTCAAACGGAAACAAACAGCACAAATCAGTTGTGAACTAGAGAAAATAACGATATACATTTCAAATTTGATCAATTACTCATGTTTGGAGTCGAACTAAAAGAACACACAACACTAGAAAAAATATAAGATGATCCTTTGTTTCACTAACATTCAGCTTATATCTGTCCTCCCAACCAAAAGCATTAATAACAGACAACAGGAGCTTAATTTCTGCTATCTGGGGTTACTTACTACTCAACTGTATTGAGATAAATAAAAAATAAAAAAATACCACTATTAATGCCACCGCACAGGAATATATCTAAGAAGAAGGCATGTTACAGGAATATACAGAAAATACAACGGAAAAAATGGTCATGTATGAGCACAACTCTCTTACATCATCAATCGACCAAAGTTACTAACCTTTGCAAGCTTCATAACAACTCCAATTGAAGCCTTACGTACACTGTCGACTTTACTCATTATTCCTTCAGAAAGCAAAAGAGGAAGAACAATATCCATTGCTTGTCTTGCATCTGATAGATCGGTGAGCGTGACATCACAAATCCTTGTCGTTAAAGATGTCACGCCACGGCATAACTTATCACCAGCATTTCTCACAGTCTCTTTGATGTCATCCATAGCACGGAAAGCAGCTATCCATAGTCTTTTCAAATGCTCCCTAACCTTTAATCACATGAGTGTGTGAAAAAGAATACCACTAAGAAAATCTAGTGGAATAGCAAATTTAACATACAAAAAAGAAACAACCACGAAGTTGGGTGAATATGTATCATATACTCCAATACAAACTGGTTATGAAGATGCCAGTTCTCAAGTTATGGTGTTTAAGTTCATACATTCACTAAAATTTACCAATGCAGTATGCAGAGCCGAAGCAACGAGAAGTTTCATTCTAATCGTCTATTAGAAAAAGAAGATCTCACCTGGTCAAATTTCCGACCTTGAATAATATCAGCAAGGGCAAGACATGATGCCTCACGGGAGCGCCAAAGCCGTGAACCACATTGTACTAGCAGATCATCAAAGATGTGATTCAAATGTTCATCAACAGCTTTCTTAGGGTCTTGAATCAGTGCTTTCCAGATGTGTGCCATCGCGTCCTGCCAAGATTACATGAAAGTTAGTAGTTATAAATGAAACAAACAAACACACCCTTGTGTCCACCATTTATGGCGAAATGAACCACCAGGAAGTAGTAAGTGATATCACTAACAGCTATATTTTTAGTTGTAAACAACTACTAATTATTTTCGTATATAAACGGAAAGACTTAATCTAACAAAATAAAAAGAATTTATATACGACCAAAGTGATTCTTGCAGCTTGTAGAACAGCAACAGCTAAAATATTTCTCGTGTAAAAATTGAACAAGCTACTAATTAAATATAGCAAAGAAAATATGCTTTAAAATGCTATAAGTGGTGCCACTCCGTTCAATTTAAACAAGCCAAGTTCTAATCGCTAGACCAATGATGAATATAAACTTGGGTACGATGAAATATTATCAATGCAAAATAAATTAACAGCATAGACTGAACTATAATATTATGAGCATTTCAGGATGAATAGGGCCCCTCATTGAATAACTCCCGCCAATAACAGTTAAATATTGTGGTAACGTAGTAATCTAACCTGCACGTTTTTGTCAGGATCATACTGGTATCGAATCAACCTCGGAATCAACAATCGCAAATGAGGTTGAAGAGCATCTCCTGCTTGTTTGGCTATCTTGGAGAACCCAAAAGCAGCTCCTCTCTTCGAATTAAGAGATGCTTGGTGATTGGCTAAGTCCATAAATTTGTAAATCAAATCTGGTTGCCCCATTTCATTTGCAAGATTACAAAGCTCTTTGTAGGTGCTAATCTTCCCTCCAGTGGGACTCTCACCAATAGTTCCCTCTTGAAACACTTCAGTCTCTTCAACAAGCTGGATATCAAAATACTTGAGGACCATATACAAAAGCTGGAGTACCAAAAGGAAGGACTAGATGAATAGATTATACCTTTATAGCTCGTTTTCTTTTGCTTGTGCCAGTTAGAGTATTAACCAGGGCATCTACCAGGCTTTTCTTCATTGATGCATCACCAAGTTCATAGACGATGCTCATGCCCTGGGATGCCAGCTCCTGTGTAAGTTCATTCTGGTCACCTAACAAATGTGAGAAAGCCTCCTGCAAAAAAATATTTATGTTAAACAGCAGTTTATACAAGCTTCTACCCAGAGTGTTGTTGGCAGCACTTAACTGGCAGCAAAGACAAAGATAACGAAAAAGACGGTCACGGGGTTCCATGTTAAAATAATAATGGACATAACGGTTCCAGGCTCCAAATAGTTAATGCATCTAGATAAAGTGGAACAATAAGGCTCTTAATTTTCTTTTTAGTTGTGATGGTACAGGTCAGGTGACACATGCCCATGAGTGCAATATAAAAATAAGGTTACAACTACAAAGAAGCATCCAGTTGCCGCTTGCTAACCTGAATTTTAGGAAGCATTAGTTGGATGGACGGATGTTGGCCACAATACATGATCAAAGACAGCATCCATACGGTTCCAGCACATCTTTCATCCTTCCTGCTACTGTATAAAAGAGTATCAAAGAGTTTTTCAGAAATTGTTTCTCTGGTCGTGACACGGCTATCTTCATCAACACCAGGTTTGGCATCGGACAAACTTTTTGACAAAGATTTAACTTCTCGCATCAGAAAATTTGAGTCCGTCGAAAGAGATGTATAATTCGTTTTCAGAATCATATCAGCAGTAACTGGTACACCACCCCAGAGGAAAGATAACGCCTCACCCGCGGCAAACAAAATTTCTTCAGCCTGGCCAGAAACAAATGACAATATATAGAGGTTTGTTCAGTTCTATCCCCGATCATATAAAAAGGACAGAGGGAAGTAGCTAACGAACCCCACCTTAGACCGTGAAAGGCTAAACAAAAGATCAAGCGCTATTTTCAAGTGCGAAGATGACATTTCATTTGAACAGATATGTCCAAGAGAGAGGGCGATTTTCTGAATTGATTTTATATCATCACCAGCGAGTAGCTTGCTCAATTTTTCTTGCAGAACTTCCAGTACTTGAGTCCCTGATAGAGCAAGTCAATCAACTGAAAAGTCGCGCATACAAAATAGAGACAGGCTTTTGGCATAAACTGACCTGAACTAGAATCATTAACAAGAAGAGGTAATGCGCCACAGATTCCAATATGACCCAGAGCTTCCATTGCAACAGAAGCCAGTGGTACAGTCTCCAAGTTAACAACATCCACCAAACATTTAACCGCATCTTGAGTAACCGCTTCAGAAACCTGCTTAGCGGAAAACCCCAATCATGATACTATAAAATTTTGAAAATATGCAGCCACTTCAAAAACAGATGTTAAGACGTGTTAAGCTGGCAAATGTGATTTATCATTAACGCACAAGATGTAGACCATGACTGGTGTCAATAATTGTAGACAGGCTAGTGCAGAGTATCAATAAATTACTACATCGGACAGACATTTACTAAAAAGAAAACCAAGATGAACCAAGTAGTCTGAAGGATGACAAATCAGACTTCTGCATTAGCTATTCTAGTGATCTGAAGCAAAATTTTGAAGAGTGGCCATGACAAGAACAAATGAGAAAAAAAAGGAACAGCACCTCCTTGATTGTTTTAGTAATTCAATGGCAAGATATGCCAGAGGGAGTAGTATATGCACCAGAATCACCAAGCCATGTCAATGTACTATTTACTTTACTTTTCCCAAATGCATATAAGTTTTTTGGACAATGGCTTATTACTATGTGAAGCAAGCCACCTCGTAAATGGAAAAGGTTCCAAACCAAGAGATATCGAAGTTACTGATAAATATGTGACTTACGAGGTCCAAGCAACTAAATAGACAGAAACTGTATCTGGATGTTATACTACAAGCTAATTAAGATGCAATACAAGAGAAACATATAGAATTGAGATTCCTAGTACCAAGGATATCACCATCCTTATGCTATGACAATCATATAAGTGGGTATAAGAAAATCAAAATAACTTACAGCAGGCATTCTGTATTTGCAGTGTGCTGAAACATATCCTATAGCGCATAATCCCCCATGTTGTGCCTCGAACCTATGGAAGCAAAAGGTTAGTTTTGAAGAACTGATTAAGTATCTACTTCCTGCAGCCACAAGCTTTGTTGCAATAGAGATTCTAGATTAGATTCTAAAGTTTAAGAGAACTGCAAAACACCTTAACTTTTGCAGCGGTTGGGAAACAGAAGCTATCAATTCAGAAAGCAAGGAACATGATTCGGCATCAGATAGAGCACAGGATGCCATTCCGAGTAAACGTGCTGCAGATTCACGAGTACTTAAGTCTGTATGACTAAGCAGACGCCTTAACCACACAACTTTTCTAGAAAAGTAAACTTCAACCATCTTCATGCGAAGAAAAAAAGGATGATGGAGGGTTAGCTTAGAATAGATTTAAACTGCATAAGAGAAGAAAAAAAAAAGGAGGAAATTGAAAGAACAAAGAAATAATCAGAAAGCAGACCTCCGGAAGGTAAGATCCAACTGAAACCAATGCTCTGGAAGCACAAGCATGCAATTCAGCTGAGCCTTCGAAGGCCAGGGAATGTTCCAATAACAAACACATCCTTTGCGCCGAATACAAAAATTCAGCCCCTACTGCCTGGGTATTGATCTCCTCCATCTGTAACTCAAAACACTTCACTAAAAACTTAATCATGACCACATATACTTGCGACGGAAAGAGAAGCTTCTGGCCTCTCATTTCTGACGAATCTAACAGCTCTGGCTGTTGCTTGAGAATGTACTCCAGCATCTCAACGAATTTTGGGTATTGATGGTCATGATTAGAGACTATACTGCGACCTTCTTCTTTAAGAAATAGTCCTTCAAGTGCTAGCTCCCTGAAAGTAGAAAAATGGAATAATACACCATCCCTTCAATAAATATGAGGAACCAGAAACGACTGAAACATTGCAAATTATGTCATTATGGATCCACGGAAGAAAATTTGTTAAAGTCTGAAAGTCATTTTCTGGTATCACAGAAGTTCTGGTAGTCCATCAAATGCCTAATTTTAAGGTATATCGAACTCAAAGATGTACTAGAACGCTAGAAGATAAAAAAAAACAGACACAACGATTGTATACCCTCCACTGGAAAAAGTTCAAACACGTTTACGCTCCATTCATGTGAGGGTTGCTAGGCCGTCCACGTGCTGGTTTTAATATTTGATTTATTATAAAGTATGTGTACCCGTAAGAATAATCTTTCGGGAGGTAGGAAAATGAATTGGAGAGCATTCTCAGGAAACATCAAACATCATAATTCATTTGCCGCACTTCAACATGCCACAATCACGACAATCCGCAATGAGAGAAGATAAACTCCATACCTTACATCTAGCTTCGGATCTGCTGCGCTGAGAATGCATATATACAGACTTGGACAATGTCGTGAATTATACAAAGAAGTTGCCCATCGCAAAGCACAAAAGCGTGCTTCATTTTGTTCCTGGGAGATATAAGCCATAAAGATAGTAGATTTTTATGAACTCAAGAAAAGTTGGTAACAAAAACATCTTGTAATAGGATACAACAGAAGGAAAAGAAAAAAGTATTTTCGAACTCAATGGCGCAGATAAGCGAAATAAATTATATCTGAAAAGTATACATACCGCCAAAGAATTTGCTAACAGAAGAACCTCCAAATCCCTGAGAACATTCTCCGGGGAGTCCTAAACAGACGAATAACAAAACTGACATGTTGAGCCTCCAAAAGAATGCAAATTAGAAAATGAGAGCATAGCATAACCTCTTCGAGCACGATGACCAAAAAATAGAAAAGGAGGTGATTAATTTTTGATATAACGTTAAACTAGCAAACCTTGTACGCAGCAGCAAGAGATATGATTGCCTCCTGGATAGTTGACCGAAGAGATGGAGTTTCTAACTTCAGCGCGTCAAAAAGACGAACAGCCATTTCAGTCTTTTCTCTGAAAGTTAGGTTCACAACAAACAAAATGTCTTGTTAAATGACAGCAAAACAAGTGTAGGGCAGTAGCGAGAAGTCCTTACCTAAAAAGCTGAGGCAAACGTTGTGCAATCAAACCAATAGCTTGAAAAGAAAATGTTTTGGTATCCCTTGATAGAGCATCTGAAGAAAAGCATGTAACATATCTACTTTAATCCCTTTTGAACACTTACATAAGGAAACTCGGAACCTTCGATTTTTTTTCTAAAAAGCTGACCTGCTTCTGAGCCTGTGAAACCATCAAGCATTTTCAGAATAGCATTCAGTATAACAGGCCCCATAAGTTTCAATTGATCGATCTTCCCCTGCATTTTAAACAAGTGCAATGACATTAGTATAGCAAATACAGAAAGGAAGAGACGAAACTCCATATTGAAAAAAAGTATGGTCCCATCGAATTTTTCATAATAACATTTAACATTGGGTTGAGCAAAAGATATTTTGAGTTGTTTCTTCACAAAAAAGAATGAATAGATATTTGCATTCATACTATCTGTTATTACACAAAACAAACAGAATCGCAAGCTGAAGTATAGAAAGGAAAGACTTTACATGCTTAAAAACCCACACGGTGAACTCCATTCCCATTTGCTTTAGCCTTAAGGTCGTTCCACTTCCTGTCCCATGATAGCAAGATAGAGAGCGAATATACTCAATAATCAACATGAAAAACAAATGAAGAACCCAATTCTGAGAGAACAAGTCGTTTAACTCTTCGAACTGCATCAAGAGACTGAATTTTCCCAGATCAATAACAATTGAATGCTCTAAAGCGAGAAACTACCGTCAGGAACAAGCCAAGTAATTCTTATTACAATAGCCAAAACGTAAATCTTTTGTTTTTTTTAGGAAGCCCGTCGTGTCTGTAGTGCAATATTTGTTTGAATTTGATTGACTATATAAAACTATTTATGAATAAATAGTATATATTCGTTATCTATCTAAACAGAAATACATACAGACCAGAAAAAGTTTACCAGTATACAGTCCAGTTCTAAAAGTACGATATATATTAACCACATACCATACATGCAACCAAATATGCACTGCAATGTGGCAGGAAAACTGTTTGCAGCTGCGATAGAACGACAGAAACCAGACATTAGCTTCATTTTCAAGGCTGTGTTTCCTGGAGTTACATTATGTTCTGGAGCAGCATGTTCTGTGGCCGTCGTGCCTGCAAACATAATCGAATTGATGACTGCCAATTTAGCATGGACACGGGGAAAAAAAATACCCAAACACAAGAAGAAATCCTCAACGCTCCAGATCTCCAAAAACTAATACGAATATGTTTGACATCAGACATGCCAAATTTTCAATAGAGTCTGCATGCTCAAGGATGAGCCCTAATCATCATGGCATCCACGACTGGCAGAAGAAAACTTAATTTCAATCATTTAACCTTGGAGTAGACATAGACCTCCTAGATGAGCTTCTTTAGAATATATATGATTTGAGTGTCCAAAAAACCTAATCAAAATGTTGGAAAAAAAGGAGCGCGTACCATTGAATAGTAAGAACAGTCTCTTTATCAACTTGGGATCATCCAAATTTGTTCCAGAAGCGCATTTTTTTAGAAGCTCCTCCCCTCTCTTAGCTACAGGTTCTTGACTTGAATGAATAATCACCAAAAAATTCATACGAACTCTCAGAGACACGAAGAGTAGAAATGAAGTGCAGGAAGGGCAGCGATAAAATAGTAATTCATGTCGTGTAACAGAAACAAAGCATACCTATCCACTGATGCAGCAATGTACAAGGGATATACGGATTCACCAGGCAAGTCCATGGTTCCAATGACATTCAAGATCCCAAGCTGCTTAAGAAAATGACCGATCCATTTATTAAAAATAAGTTCTTAGTGACCAATGTATATCTTGGCAGCAATAGAAAAAGATAAGTTTAAGGTTATTTAAAAGACCTTTCTTTTCGTAAGCATGTCCCCTTTCAATGCTTGCTTTCCCATTATACGATTCACTTGAAACACTGAAAGCCCAGGAGGAGATCCTCTGAATTAAAACGTCGAGCAACTCTTATTAGATGCAGATATAATTAGTATAAGAAAGGATGGCCGGAAAAACACTCGAAATGAATTTCATACCCTTGAGGAGGTGGTTGATACAAAAGCATATGAAGGCAAAAATCCAGAAATATCTCTTTATCCTGAGATGCAATCAGAGACCTATACTTTACAGAGACATCATCACTGATCTGGCTTGCATGACACTCTCCAATAACCTGAAAACACACCAGTTAGATTTGAGGACATTCAAAGGCCAATCATTGTGTGTACTGCAAATAGACTTTTTTAAATGATCATCTATCAAGCTACATAGTCTTCTCCTGCGTTTCAATTATTATAAAATTATCACCTGATACCGTTCCCCACATAAACTACCACTATATGCAGCCCTAACAACTACAAATGATTAAAAAAACATCAAACAGAGAAACAAAATTCAAAACGAATTGCCACTATAAACAACACGAAGACAAAAATAAAGCAAACAAAATTGTCTTTGTCATCTGAGTAATGCATAATAATTTCAACAACCAAATTTAGAGTAAAGGAAGGATCGAGAGACCACCTTAATGGCAATTCTCAAAATAATCTCTTGGTGCTGCTGAGGAAACTTCGAAACATTCTCCAGTGTCTTAGGTGCAATATCCTCCCTTTCCTATAAAACGAAACAAGAACCAGTCCTCTCATTTGTTAAGCAAATATTTCCACTATCGACAAGCAAATGCAGAATTCCAACAACGTGATGATCGAAAAACAAGATGACCAAACCTTTGCAGGAGCTCGTTCGAAAGCCATCTCAACATACACGATCGCAAAATTTCTAACCATAGGAGAAGCAGCAGGGTCGGTGTACAATCTCCATAAGTCCAACAACGGCAAACCAATTTCATGATGATGCTTCACTCTCTTGTTAACATGACTCAATATCTCAAGAACCTGCCAAATCAAAAACAAAAAAAAAAGGGTAAATTGAACGAACATTAAGACTGGGTTTCACGAGTCTTCCCACTTCAATTTCTACAACATCCAAATCAGGATTAATCTAACATGTATTGATTTGAAATCATCGAACTCTAAATTCAGTCGTAAACGGACTTGCCTTGTTGCGAACTGCGGGAGATTGGGAGGAGAGAGATGATATGGTAAGGGGAAGGAGCTTGGAGACTAGGGCTTCGAGCTTGGGGTCATCGCAGAGAGCGAGCCTAGTCAGCATCCGATCGAGCATTTCCTCCAACTCGCCGTCCGATTTGGACATCAATGACGAAGATGACGACGACGAAGACGAACCCTCCATAGCTATTCTCCCGAGTTTCTCTTTTGGTTTTCTGTAACTTTTGCTTCGTTTTCAATTTCTTTGCTTGTTCCTGGGTTCTTCTCTTCTTAAGCTTTTCCTCTCAGTTCCCCGGCTTGGCGGACAAGAGAAGAAGAGTGTCGCAAAACGACATCGCATACGGAGGCTTCCCTTGGGCAATGTTAATGGGCCGAAATAGAGCAGGGCCCAATATTTAATCTCCAACAAAAAAAACCTAAACGGATCTGTAAGGCCACCACTGTCTTAAAAGTCCGCAAAACACACACAGGCGTAGTTAAAGGATTACATGGCATTTCACCGCCAATAAATTTAACCCAATCTCTTCCAGATCACGACGTTTTGAGTTCTGACTTTGCCAACCAAGTCAAATTCTTGTCATTCTAAGAAATTTACCATTTTCTTATTTGGCCTATCTATCGAGCGAAAACATATTTAACACCTGGTGGTTATGTGATAAGATCATCCCACCACATCACTCTAAGACTACACGGAAGTTCATTGCATATAAGATTCTCAACTAAATCAATGTCACACTCAGAGGTATACTATAACTTGAACATGTTCCACCACAAACAATCTCCAGTTTATATTCCTACTCTAATCGAATGAGGTCGTTTACTTTTTACTGGTTTTGGAAAGGAAGAAGAAAAATAACTCTGTTTCCTGAATTTCAAACTCAAAGACGAGCCCAACAAAATACACAGACGATATATAAATTTTTTGAAGTTAGATATGGACTTTATGTACATGTATTTAGGGTAAAAAATATTAATTCCACTGCTAGATTATGTACAGCAACTTCCATCTGAAAGTCATCTTTCCAACAAAGCTGAGCATCTAGCGCAACCCTGAAACACCAAAACTCAAGACTTTAACGCTAATGCTCATAGACGGTTCATGCATCATCAGTTATGGGAAGATGTGAATTAGATTTTGGTGGTTTAACTTAGAAAATTGAAGAACCAGAACGCTAAGTTGAAGGTCAAAGCGAGAACAACATCACAGCCAAAGTTTTCGAGACCGAAGAAGAAAGAGACTTAGACAGCAGAAAGAATGTGCTTACACGGCTTGGTAGTGCTGAAGTCTTCGGCTTTATCCCCATGCCATTGAAAAAGCATAGTTAACCACCAGTTTACCGTCAAAGCCAAAGTTCTGAAAATACCAAACCAGCACCATGTAAGCAATAAAAAGATATGCTTTCAAAGGTAATACTAGAAACATAGATTCTTGACACACAAATCAGTACGGACTGAAAAAACTTACATTGTATAGATCGTTTACTGATTCATCAGGGTTTGGCGAGAACGCACTGTTCACATAGACAAACTTAACAAAACAAAGAAAATGTCAGACTGATTATAATTTCCCTCCAAAGCTTAGCTTTTAAAAGATCCATACACATAAACAACAACAACAAGCTGTGCTATTTTACCAATGAGTCAGAATGAAGCTGTCTTCTTAGAAAGTCGATCACTTTAGCAAATTTATCAGTCCCTGGAATCTGTCACATGCGATTCGCGAAACATTCACAACAAAGTAACTAATTAAGAAGATTAAGAAATCAGAATGAGAATATCGCTTTTCTGCAAGAACTGATCAAACAAAACCTCAAAATCCCTAAATTGCGACAAGATTAATACCTTGAATTTAGCTTGTTTGAGTATAGGTGCACCTCCAGTAGCTCTTAGATGAACAACAACTGTAATAGAAACAGAAACCCTATAAACTATCAAAATCAAAATCCTACGAGAAAAAATCATCAAAAACCTCAAATAGATATATTTCCCCTCTTTCAAGTGGAGGAAATCGAATCGATACGTATCGATCGGTTCATAGATGGACTCGATTGTTCGAATTTCACGGATGAAACAAAGATTCACCTTTCCGAACAGAGCTTGGGGACTCTGTCGCCATGGATGATGATTCCAAGGAGAGAGATAACTGAAGAAGACGTTACTCTTTGTTAAAGTCTGTTTGGGAAAACAATCGAGAATTATTCTATATTGGGCTTTAAAAGCCCCGACAAAGTTAGGCTTTCAAAGCCTGGACAAAGTTGGGCTTTGAGACAAATTAGCCGTAACTAAATTTGTCTTTCTTAACAAAATTCATTTTAAATCATTTGGTGTTCTTCTTCCATTTGCTCAGTTATGTGGAACTTGATCGAATCAATTTTTTTCACTCATAAACTTTTCAGGCCGGGCCTAAATCGATCAGCACTCTGTCTTATATGCTAAGCCATTGTTACAAAGTACAAACCATAAACATTGACACCTAAACCGGATTTAATTCACCCCGCTTATTGGTTATAGTCCAATTTACATAAACCAATTTGGTTTACAGCCCAGAATCAGAATGATCATTGTCACTTATTGGCAAAATGTTTTCATTCAATTTTTTTAGTCCAGGCAAATTAATATTTCTACTAAATTCTGATTTTGATTTTTGACACGAAAAGGTTTTTCTAACGTTAAATGTTGGATCTTAGTTATAGTACTACAGTACCTGTTTCTTTTCTTTTGGTCAACCAAAAAGAAATTAATTATTGTACCTATTTCTTAAAGAGATTTTTGATTGGACAAATAAAATAAGTCATCGTTCCCACAAGACAAGCTCCGCATGCATGGGCTTTGGCGTTTGAACATGATTTTCAAGATTTGTGTTCGTGTTCCAAGAAAATAATTCACGTACGTTATGTATCACGAAATATTGTATTTGATGTGGAAATAAAAATTGGAGTGACTTTTTCTTTAAATAAATAAAAAAAAAATGGAGTGACTGTCCGAGACGTAATAGATAAGAAGAGAACAATTAGGACATTAGCCAAAAAAAACTAATTAAACATATTACCTGTTTTGGCAAAAAGTACTTGTGAGCTATGGAAAACAATACTTAAAACCATTGGATGTGGTGGGTTAGTGATCTCTAGTGGAAGAAATGTTGTATGTCATAAAGTATCAACAAAAGCTAGGGCTGATTTCGAGTTAGTGATGGAATTAAGACTCTGAGCTAAACTCATTATTACAGTAAAAAACATTATTATGCAAATAAATGCAATAAAAACAGTATTTAAATCAAAATGCTTTAAATTTGTGGAAATCTTTTCGTTCTGTAAACTTTTATACTAAACGGTTTAAAATTTTTTTTCTTTTTAATGTAACAACGTTATAAAAAAACGATTAGTATTATGCAAATAAAAATTGTTTATTATAGTGTTATGTAGATTTTTTTTTGGCCGGCTAAATTTCTTTATTTACTTGAAATCAAGTTTACAGAGTTTACAAAATATCATGAATACAAACATACACCAAAGAATTATCAATGTAAATGAGACAAAAAAAAACAAACAAAGAATTGACACGTTACTTCTGTATGTAGGTAAGCCTTACAACGTGGTAACAGATTATGAAATCTATTACATTCCATCTTCATCATTGTCTTCAGATCTTCTTGGTTAGCTAACTTTTTGATGAGATTCCAATAACTTTTCAAAAGATCAATGGTTGCAATTCATCTGTTACATCGCGAACCACATACAGTATACACATCTCCTATGACAGGAGATAACATCTTCCTTGGGTGTAAGGAAAAACCATAAATGCTGATATTGAGTGGATCGATTGGACCTTGTTTCAAGTGTAATTGCAAGCCTTATGATATTCACCTACAGTGTTGTTTTTTCCAAATCACTATTTCTGGATCCTATATTAGACGAACTGTAGCGAATAATCTATGACTTGTGATCGGAGAGAAGAAACCGCGTGAAGAGGACATACACAATCCACTCAAATACAAACCACAAAAACAGAGACAATCAACGGCATATATAATTTTATTGAAAAATTGTCGAAATTGCACTAATTTGAGTTGTTCTGAGGAAAGAGACAAACGCCGGCAACTGGAGCGGACCCAGAAGTCAAATTCAGTGGGGTCAAAAGATTAAAAGGTTACTCAAACCCAAATTTTGATGGGTTCAATAGAAAACTTTTTCCAAAAATGTTGTTTTTTTACTGTTTTTGCATGTATATAAAAAGTTTTACACATAATGGATCCGCCTCTGGCCACCAACAAACATAGAGAAGAATCGTCAGTTATAAATTACTCTTATAATTATAATATTGTGCATCTTTATAAATTGAGCAGAATCGTCAGTTAAAAATTATTCTTATAATTATTTTCAAAAATTATAATATGTTAGACAATAAAAAAATTATAAATGTGTATGCTGTCGTTTCTGCTTGAAACTCTAGTATAGCTTCTAGTTTATTCTTTAGAGTCGATGTTGATTAAATTCTATTCGATCGTTACTATTATTATTGAGAAGAAAAGCTCCAAAAAAAAAAATTGTACAGGAAACATCATTTTATTTGTCTCCATTTACGTGTGACATATGAGAAAAGACAAATTTCATATTAATTAATTATACAGATAAAGATGAATTTGGACTGATTTATCAAAAAGATAAATTTGGACTGATCGACCAGCAGACAACAACAACAACAACTATTATTTTGTACTGATATATCAAAAAAGTTGATGCAAATGATATACCCTAATGTTTTTCGCTGGATTCTTAATGACGCATAAAATTGAAATAGGACGTTAGGTATTGTTTCAGATGTACGTGGAACAACAAGTTACAAGCCTAATAGAATACATATATATCATTGGCTCTATTAATCTCAACTGTTCGATCTATATAGCGTTTTAACTTTAATCGGGGGAAAGTTACAAGAAAAAAAAGCAAATATCGGGATCAATGTAAGAATCTTTATATGAACAGAAAGATGAGAAAATGTGAGACGAAAGGAATGCTGATACGACGTCGTGTCGTCTTTCAGACAAAAAGCTGCAAGTCAGTGACAATCATCGTCTTGGGCATCCAACAAAACATTCTTCTTTTTACTTTGTTTTCTTTCGGGTATGGAGTAGCATATTTTACAATTCACATTTTCCCCTTTTTCTTTTACAAAATATCAACGTTTTTATTGTATACTGTTCTCGCAATTATTATAGCATTTTTTTTCAAATATCGTGTTTTCATCGAATATTTTGGGAGTAAATAGAGAAAGCGGATTTAGAACAGTTAAACGTTTTTTTGTGGACCATGTTTATATTTTATGTACCAATCAATAAGACTTTATAAATAGAAGATGTTATTTTGAGTTTTCAGTAAAAAAATAAAAAATTGACACATATATATTTTGTACCATTTTAATAAATATTTATACTAAATGGATAATTCCGTATAAATAAATATTTTTATGTAAACAGTTTGTGCTATTTTAAAGTTACTGTGCTAATTTTGAAACAACAACTAACTTGTGTACCATTTTTAAAATAAAACTCAATCGGTCACATTTTGCAGAGAAAATAATAATGGAGCACATTTGTAATCACGTACTACCACACCATGTTACACAGGTGACGTGAAGAAGGAAGATTATTATAGGGATCGGGAGAGAAACAAACAAAAACAAAAGAAGGGTTCACACGTGTGCACACGCGACAACCAGAAGACATAAGAGGTCACCCGTCACGTGCAAGCTAAAGTCGTATCCACTTGTTTTGGTCTCTGTAGCTGCCTATCCACGTGGCCCTCTTTACTTGAAAACTCCTCCTCTGTCTCTTTCATTTTTTTTCTCCAGAAATATCCTTTTTATTCATTCAGAAACCATCACTATATCAGATATGTTCATGTTCGTAAATCGTAATACACACAGACCATATAATTTAAGGCGCAAATTTTGTTGTATCTGAAATTGAAAATAGCGTGACAGATACATTACACATATGAGTTGTTTTCCGTGTTTATTCACCATTAATATTATTTGTTTAGTGTTTCAACTCTATTGGTACAAGAAATAATTTTCAAAAAAAAACTATTCTGCCTCGTTTCACGAATTCGTACACATAAATATACTATTACAACCAGGATATGTAGCATTTTCGTATACATGTGTTACTGATCACTTACTGTTATATATTGACTTATTGTTTGTGTCACCATCCAAACTAAAGCCAACTACATATTTTTTTTTTTTTTTTAAAGAGCCAACTACATATTTGTTGAATAAATGTTATGATCCATCTCATAAGATTGCGGTCGGGGCAAAAACATATATATT
Organism: Isatis tinctoria; assembly: GCA_010577795.1. NCBI lineage: Eukaryota > Viridiplantae > Streptophyta > Magnoliopsida > Brassicales > Brassicaceae > Isatis > Isatis tinctoria. Next base: position 36,921,752 of record CM021244.1, on the reverse strand, counting down.
TCTTTTTAGTAATAAAAGCAAACTGATAGCTCCAAAATTACACCGTAACCTAGCTATATTTATGACTAATAAAAGGAAATTTTGCGTGCCAAGCAAACGTAACCTAGCCATTAGTTAAAGCTTTGTGTTTGGTCGATCTGAAAAATGGGTAGATTCACAATTTATTGTCTATATGTAAAACTTTAACAGGGTTTATCGGTCTGATCTACCCAAACAAACTGCTAAGGTATATGCAGAGTTCAATCCGCTATATTGTTTTTGTTTTTGAAAAGTCTTAACAAATCGGTAAGATGTGTATTATTCAAAACCAGACCGATCGTCGTATGCATTCTGATGCATTAAGGCACAGTAAGTGCATGAGAATGACGAGTCGTGCATGCATGGTTGTTATGGGACATTGTTTGCCCCTTGATGAGTCGTCCTCTATTATTAGATATACGTAAATTTGTGGTGTAGTTTTATAGTATATGATATGTAGCTGTCCATTTGCTCTTATTGAATGATATATTGTTCACCAATTTCTTGCTTATAACACCATTTCCATCGGCTGTTTTTAATAAAACTGTTTCAAAAGAAATATAAATAATAAAAAATAAAAATAAGGACATTTTTCAAAAATAGCATACTTTAATGTTTTTGTCACAAAATAGCACACCATAGTGGAAATGATAAAATAGCATTCATTAAAGATGAAAAATGCTATTGTATTTTTATATTTCATTTATTTTTTCTCAATCTCATAATCCTAAATCCTAAACCCCAAAATCTAAACCCTAATTAAGGACTTATGAACCAAAATTCAATAGTTTAATTTTCTTTAAACCATGTAAAGAATGTTATTTTTGCAATTTCACCCACTTATGCTATTTTCACTACCAAAAAAAGGATGAATTAAATCACATAAACTGTATCACAAATGTAAATGATACTATTTTAAATTGCTTATTTATAAATGAAACAAATAAAGATAATTTAACATCAATTAAAATAACTGATGTTATTATTAACTAAATTAGTATCAATTCAATAAACTGATATAATTTCTATTAATTTGTATCATTTAAAAATAATTGATATTAATTTATAAATTTATATCAGCTAAATAAATGATGTATTCATTTTTTCAGGTTAACATCATTTATTAAAAGGACACAAAATTTGCATCAATAAAAATTGATACTAATAAAAAAATAATAATATCATAAAAATAATTAACCTCAATTATAGATTTTAATGTAACTATTTTTTTCTTTAACATCATTTACATAAAAAATGATGTTATTTTAGCTTAATTTGTATCAGTTAAAACATTTGATGGTAAACAAAACTAATTTACATCAATAAAATAAGTAACATATATATATAGTTTTATATTATTCTCATATACTATATATATATATATGTATATATATGTCATATATATATGTCATGCATGTAAATAGAATTGTATACAAAATAGAATAATATATATATATATATATATATATATATATGCAGTAATAACTTTAAAGGTATAATAAGGTCAGAAAGAAAACCCATTTTGTACATCATTTATTTTACATCGGTTTATTAAGAACTTCGGCACGTGAATTTTAAGAGTACAGTAAAAGATTAATTAAATCTGATGAGATCTATACATGTAAAGGAGGAAACAAAAATGAAAATAACCTATCCTACCGTGGCATATTACAAGAAATGCCACTGGTTTCCTTTGAGAAATAAAAACTCTCATTAAGGGTACTTTCGGATTAATAAAATCGAGCAACCTAGATGAAAATATCTAATTATACACGATTTAATATATTAACAAAATCGCATCTATCAAATCAAATCAGGTAAAATTAATGCAATGCTAATCACTTTTAATGAAACAGTCAGATTTAGGAAACAAATAATACTAACAACCTAACAGATATACTAACTTCTTGATATTCAAGTAAGATTAACACCTCTCAATATTCTGCATCACTAATACCTACGCATTTCAACATTATATATACAACTGCATATCCAGCTTCCACCACATACGAAACAATTTACTAGAGCCCATCCTTAGAAATATGTATACGGTTTTTGTTCATGAGAGCATCATGTGTGTAATCATTACATTTAGTTGTAATCCAAAATGGTTAGAGATTACTAGATTTCTCACCAAACGAAAACTAAAGCATGATGACAGGCAGACATTGTATGCCGGATTTTCAAGATCAAACTTGACGCACTTATGAGGGATTTAACCGAGGGTGAACAGTTTGGAAAGACAGTTTCAGGTTTGTGATTTAACAGTATTTTCAATGTTATCTTCCTTATGTACAGATTTGATTGAACAATAGATTAACCAAGGTTACTGATATTTTTGGTTTCTTCTTTTTAGCTACGTACAAAGTTTCATTTGACCAACGAGGACTTCCACAGGCCCATATTATTCTATCATGCATCCTATCAGCAAATTATTGGCATGTTTTGTTGAGAGAGCAAGAAAAACGAGTTCAGACAAGCAGCAGGAAAACGAACGAGAAAATGATAAAACAAAGCAAATTAGAGACTTCCTCGAGTGCAGGTACTGATAGCGTATTAACTTTTGGGATATTAGTTCTTATATATACATTAATATAAGAACTATATGATTAACCCATGACACAGAATTCACTTCTTTTTTTAGATATATATCAGCCTGTGAAGCTGCATGGAGGATTCTAAAGTTCCAATTATAAAAAGAGCTTGACAAGCCAGAGAGAGTCAGGAGGGCAGTGCGAAAGAAGAAGAGTAGAATTTAAATTATTTTTTAAGATTTCGTTTGGTTTTTCTAATATTATTACTAATGTTTTTTAAGATTTCCTATGCTTTCTAATAATAGTTTTTCTAATATTGTGCCTTTATGTATAAATTATTTCATCCAATGTCGTATTCTATTATAATAAAACATTAACAGCATATTAATGCTTCATAAAGCAATTCTACCAATTCAAACTAAAACAAGACCTATAACCCAATGAGTAACTCAAATTCCAAGAACATCGATTTGGACATGAGTAAAGATTTTTCCAGAAATACCTTCTTAAATTGGAAGCACATTTAAATGATTTATGAGGTTAAATCGAGTATTAAATCGGGTATCCTGAAATCAAAAACGAGACAAATTGATTTATGAGTTAAAATTAACTTTAAATGTAGTCAATATTTTGTGGTTATAAATATAATATCATAACAAGAAACCATCATTTAACTTCCCCACCAGATTCCATAAATGTACGAGTAAAAAATAATAATTAGATTAGTTCATATTAATACTCATAAGAAGATGGTTTACTGATATCCTTTTCTGTGAAAAACTCATTAAATACAATACCTAAATTAGATATAGTATAATTATTCTAGATTGCATACCCGATATTTTAGAACTAAATTATTGGATAAAATATCATTTCCTTTTCAAAATCGATATGCAAATATTTTCATAATATATCGAGATTCTAACAAATTCCATATCTCATAAGTTTCTTATTCCCGAAAATATACCAGTATATTTAAAATTACGAACATAAAGATCTTTCAGTCACGTTAAACCCTACGTGAAAATAGTATAAGTACTCATATGTGACTAACATATTCACGAAATCACCAGCCACCTAAATTTCAAATCTGTGATTCATAACCAAGAACATGGTTTCCCAAACAATGATTACTTACCTAAAAGATTTGAAACGTACAAGTCCACATGGCGTATCCAAGTAAGAGTCCTTCATGGTTGGCGGCAGTACACTGCGATGGCAGGAGAGACATATGAACTCATATTAGCGGATGAATCTGTGAGTTGGTGATTTATTTAACAAGATTAATAAAGATATCGTATTGTTAAATCATGATTTACGTGTTTCTTATCTGTTATAATTAATAGGGCACAAAGATTCACGCTTCCTGCCGGAAACAATATGTTGCTCGCATCGAACAGGCTCTTCACGTCGGAGAATGGAAGGTGATTGAGAACTTTAATCTCACTCCTGCAACCGGTCTGTACAGACCAACAGAACACGCTTACCGAATGAGTTTCGTTGGAAACACTACAATTAGCCCATCAAAGCTTCGATCAACTCAAAACTTTTTATCCTTGAAAAGTTTTGATCAGGTTACAAGTGGTGATTTAAAAACTCATTTCCTTATTGGTGAGTTTTAATTCAACCTGTTTAGTGTTAGATTTTATCTCGAACGAAATCTGAAATCAACTTTTATGTATGTGATTCCTGCAGATTATGGGTCAAGTTGTTGATATTGGTCAACTCGAAACTATTCAATGTCAAGGGAAGAGAAAAAGAAAGTTGAGTTTCAACTTAGGGATGCAGAGTAAGTGTTTTATAAGATTATTTTAATTTATGGATTAGATCTGATCGTTGTATATTTGATTGTTTGATGGTGTAGTAACAATATGATGCCATGTTGTCTATGGGGGAGATTTGCGGACAATCTATCCTCTTATTGTGAAAATGCTGGTGATAAGTTGTTATTTGTCTGATAAGATTTGCAAAAGTCAATTCTATCGAGGTTAGATCCTATTACAGCTTTTATGTTTTATTTGAGCGATATAATATTTGCAGAGCATCTGATATCTGAATTTTTTGTTGTAAAGGTATGCATCAAATTTCCAATGCGTTTGATATGTCTGATCTTATTCTGAATGGAAATTTCCCTGAATGCATCGAGTTGAAAAACAAGTAAGTTATCATTTTTACAACTTCAATGAGTTTCCCTGATCTTAAACTAATCCGTAAACGAGATCTTTGAACCTATATCTACCAGGTTACCTAAGGATGGTCTTGCCTTGACTATTGTCCAAGGTAAAGATGATAGGTTAACCAGGTTTCAACCAAAAATTGAATGGGAACAAAGTCCTCAGAAAAGCATATCTGAAATTCTTAACTGTAATGAGGTATATCAACTAACTTTACATCTGCTTAACTGTGTCATTTCTTCTTATGTAAATCTCTAACACAGCTATGATTATTATAATCTTTATAGGTTGAGAGTTGCAGAGTGATATGCACTATCTATGCCCTTAACACTGATTACGCCTGGTACTATTTTGGTCACAATAACCCTAGATGCAACAAAAAGGTTCAGAGGCAAATCGCACACAAAGGAACTCCTACTTTCTATTGTGAGTTCTGTGATAAATCTGTCACAGATGTTTCACCAAAGTAAGATTTTCATTTCTAATATTGCTTCGTGTTCTTAGTTATTATAATATAAATAAATGCCATGCCTTAGTCATCAGATAGAAGTTTGAAAGATTTACATTCTATATAATTTTTGTGTTTAGGTTCAAGTTGCATGTTAAAGTCAGAGATGATACAGATAGTACAAATTTGTTGCTTCTCGACACTATTGCTAAAGGGATTGTAGGACAGTCTGCAGATCAGTTACTAAATGGTTCATTTGAAGAGGTATACATAACATCTACATTTTCTCAAATATTTAAAATTAATGTTTTCTGTGTTATACTTATGTTTTATTTGTATATCAGATAGAGGATCCTGAAGCATTGCCAAAGGCTCTTAGTGATTTAGTTGGACAGAGTTTTGAATTTGGTGTTTTTATCAAGAAAGAAAACATTGAATATGAAATGAAACTTACAAGTGTGGAAAAGTGTGGAATCGGAGTAATTTGCTCGAGTCTGCTGCAATAACGGAGGATCATAGCCAGGTAGACACCATTGGCTCATATGGCAATCCTGAAGAGGTAAGCATCTATTATATGCATATATTTTTATACTCAAAATGAATCAAGATCCAGAGAAGTCACTGTAGTTTAAAATCATCTTTGTATTTTATTTAGTTGACATTTATGGGAATAACCAGTGGAGAAAATTCAGAATCGACTTCAACTCCTTCTAAACGATCATCTGAAGATGTACCTGATTTAAGTTCTTCATCCAAGAAGCAATGCACTCCAATGATCAAAAAAGAGAAGTTCTCGGCCCAAGAAATATCGTTGGACGCAGAGAAGAAAACGAGGACAAGTGATGAACCATTCCAGAATCTGCAACTATTATTGAAGTTTCTTTTGATCATTCTATTTCAACCTTTCTAGCAATTTCTGAAACCAGGCTATTGAGATTCGGTTAATCTATTTACTTAAGGATTTTAAAGTTGTTTCAATCTTCAATACCAACTATCCAAATTTAATATTTGAAGATTTTTGCAAATCAACGAAGCTTGGCAACATATATAATTTAAGTTCTCTTTCAATTAAGTGAGTTAACCTGTTATATGCAATACCTCCGGCAATATAGGTGCTCTGGCCCTATTGATGTATTCCAACGATTAATAAAGTTTGTACCTGCAAAAAACAATGACAAAAGGAAATTAAAGGAAAAACTTAACGAAGAATATAATATATACGAATTAACATTGACACAATATTGAATATATGTTCGAAATCAAATATCCGATATGATTGGTTTTACCTACATTCCAAATTTAAGATTTGATTCCTTTTAATCTTAACAATAATAACCATTTAAAGATTTTGGTACTGGAAATATCTAAATCAAATATTACATACCTAATCTTATTAGGAAAATGCTAATATAGACATTTTAATCAACACATTCCAGTTCAGTACAAATCACCTATTCTCTCACAGCTCACGTCAAAGTAAGATGAGAAAAAGGAACACTATCACTGCCGAAAAAAACAGTCAAGAAAACATGAGAGCCACTCTTAATGATGAAGAAAACAGGAGCCAATCTACGGCTTCTGTACCACTACATTCTATAGTCAGTAGAAATTTAAGAGATGTTACAAACATCCATGGTCTTGAAACTCAGCAATCGCCATCAGAAAGTACTTATTCTACACCTACAATTCAGAAAGGAAAAAGAAAATTCACGAATGGTATGCTGCGTTAAAGATACCTTTTACATGTTTTTTTGATTAAAATGGTAAATTTATGAATTTCAAATGTTTAAATCAATATAGGTTCAGACAAAGAAAACATTGGTGTTTCGAAGATGGCTAAGAAGCCTAGGAGTGTTGGTTTATCATGTTGTGAGTTCCATATACACTTAACCTATGTGCTTGACTATAGATAGCTTTCTAGAAACTTAAAGTAATCTAATATTTATTTTGCCTTTCAGTGACACAAACTAGCAATCTTAAACAGAACATCAATCTTACATCTCCTGTACCACTACATTCTACTTTTAGTAGAATCTTATCAGATGTTACGAGCATCAAAGATTCTCGATCTCAGAAATCACCATTCCAAAGTCAAATCATCAATGGTATGCTGCTATGTCAGTCAGTACTTCTTACCTCCAGTTTTGTTTAAAACTGTTAACTAAGTATAATTCATAGATGAAATCAATGTAGGTTCGGACAAAGGAAAAGAAGGGGTTTCGAGCATGGTTAAGAAGCGTAAAATTGTGGGGTCTTCATGTTGTAAGTTTAATATACACTTCCCTTACATTATTTACTATACATAGCTTTCTATAGTTTTCTATGAAGTAACTCAAAGTAATCTAACATTATATGATGCAATCAAGTGACACAAACAAGCAATCGTACCCAGAGAAGAGATCTTACTGAACTTAGGACTCTGTCAAGAAAGGTGTTCAATGATATAAGTAATATACCTTCGAGTTCTACTCACGCTACCGACACAAGTGAAATTTGTTTGGATGATGAGATCGAAGAAGACATAATAGCTACTGGTGAAAACAGTAATGTAGATTATGATGATTCCACCGAAGGTATTTCTAAAGTACTGAATGAAGCCAACTTATTTCAATTCGGTTATGTTTCCAGATTGTTATTCTTATACATTTGAAATTGTAAATGATCCCGAACAGATGAAGAATATGAAGACCAGATATTTGATTGTAGCAGCCAAGAAAGTAGTGACACCGAAGAGGAAGACACTGCTTCAGAAACAAATGATCTTAATCAACGAGAAATTCCAAGTGAACGAGTGTTAGCTATTGCAGAGATATTTAAAAAAGCATTTAGCGATCTCAAACCAATACCTCCAGACAATAGAGACGGTAATCATATTAATCTAACCTTTCATGATAACATTAGTTTTAGCTAAAACTAAATTTTCCGATAAATGCAGTATATATTGACGAGGGTGATCCTTCATACACATGTCAGTATTGTGGTGCTTTAATGTGGTATGGAGAGAGATTAAACAAAAGCAGGAATCCAGTAAAACCTACGTTTTCACTATGTTGTCTGCAAGGCCAGGTCAAGTTACCCTTATTGAAAGAGTCACCAGATTCTTTAACAAAACTACTCGATGGAAAAGATAAGCTCAGTAAACATTTTCAAAAAAATCTGAGGGCTTACAACATGTCTTTCTCATTCACTTCTCTTGGGGGAAATGTAGAGAACTCTATTACAAAAGGGCGTGGACCTCAGATGTTTAAGCTTCACGGAGAGAATTATCATTTGATGGGAAGTTTAAAACCTCCAAGAGGAGATTCTGCAAAGTTTAGTCAGCTGTATATTGTGGACACTGAAAATGAGATTCTAAACAGAGCAACGGCATTGAGGTATATTGCATAGTGTGTAAGATATGTTTATTAATTGAATATTTCACGTTTTGTTCTTACAATGTTATTTTTCGTGTCTATTATGCAGCAACTCGAAAAAAGCTCGATCGACCAAGAAGAGTGCCCCACTAAATAGTGAAATCATTGACACTCTAATTCAGACACTAAATAAATCCAACCCCTATGTTGACAAGTTTCGGACAGCGAGGCAGAGGTTTGATACCAATCCAAATGACACATTCCATATGAGAATAGTGGGTGATCGTGTGAAGGATGGAAGAACATATAATATCCCAACTGCCTCTGAAGTTGCGGCACTCATTCCTGGGGATTTTAACTTCGAGTTGGGTAACAGAGATATTATTTTGGAAAGAGAATCTGGTCGTCTCAAAAGAATTAGAGAGATTCATGTCTCCTATCTTCCTTTACAATATCCACTTATATTCATGTATGGTGAGGATGGTTTTAGGCTTGGGATAAAGAAAGTGGCTCCAAAAGGGAAGAAGTGTAAAATAGAAGATATGTCAATGAGGCAGTGGTTTGCATTCCGGCTTCAGGAAAGAGAGAACGAGTCTCATACTCTACTAAAATCCAGAAGGTTGTTCCAACAGTTTTTGGTAGATGCTTTCACCATGGTAGAAACTAATAGGCTGCGGTATTTAAAGAAGAACCAGGCTTCTCTGCGGTCAGATAGCTACGACTCAATAAAAGACTCAGAAAATGCAGGTGTAGAAAATTTGGACAAACAGGGGAAAGAGTTTCTGTTGCCGGCTTCTTTTGTTGGTGGACCTAGATACATGAAGAACTGCTACTTGGATGCGATGGCTATATGCAAGCATTTTGGGTTTCCTGATCTTTTCATTACATTTACATGTAATCCCAAGTGGCCAGAGATCAATAGGTATATGAAAGCCCGGAATTTGAAGAGTGAAGATAGACCAGATATCATTTCCAGGATGTTTAAGATGAAACTTGATTCTTTGATGAATGATTTGACGAAGGAGAACCTTTTGGGCAAAACAGTTTCATGTGAGTTTTGAGTAATTTCTAAATCTTCTTACTAGAAACCAATTTATAGTAATTCGATACTATCTTTCTCATACAACTAATGTATTCGTTATTTGTGCAGCAATGTATACCATTGAATTCCAGAAAAGAGGTCTTCCACATGCTCATATTTTGTTGTTTATGGATTCAACATCGAAATTCCCCAGGATCGAAGACATAGACAAGATAATATCAGCTGAGATCCCAGACAAACAGAAAGAACCCGAGTTGTATGATGTTGTTAAAGAAATGATGATTCATGGACCTTGTGGAGCTGCTAACAGGAATTTACCATGCATGGAAAGTGGAACATGTGATAAGCTATACCCAAAGCCTTATGCAGAGAAGACCACAATTAACAAAGAAGGGTTTCCGGTTTACAGAAGAAGGGAACAAAAAGGAAGATTTGTTGAAAAGAATGGTTTTAAGTGTGACAACAGATATGTCATTCCTTATAACAAGAGGCTTTCACTCAAGTACAAAGCTCACATTAATGTTGAGTGGTGCAATCAAACTGGCTCTATTAAGTACTTATTCAAGTATATCAACAAAGGACAAGATCGCGTGGCGGTTGTTGTTGAACCAGAAGGTGCGAAGAAGAAATCAAACGAAATCAAAGATTTTTTTGACTGCAGGTATTACCTTAATTAAGTGTGGTTTCATTTTCTAAACAAATAACTAAGTCGGGAACAATATCAGTTAATTTAGTTTGTTATGCATCTCTTTTCATGGAAGGTATGTTTCTGCATGTGAAGCTTCTTGGAGACTATTCAAATATCCTATACATTATCGCTCTACAGCAGTTGAGAAGCTCTCCTTCCATTTACCAGGAAAACAGAATGTTGTATTCAGAGGGAAGGACAAAGTAGAAGACGTTGTGAATCGCAAACTCATCGAAAATACCATGTTTTTAGCCTGGTTTGAGTTGAATAAAGTTGATTCTTTTGCAAGAACTCTAACTTACATTCAGATACCAAATTATTATAGATTCCTGAGGAGGTGAAAAAAAGTTCCAGAGAAGAAAAAAGGGATTTAGTGTTGGGCGAATTAATTATGTTCCAAGAAAACTCGAAGATGCCTATTATCTTCGAATGTTGCTGAACTATGTCAGAGGTCCTAGAAGCTTTGATGAAATAAAGACTTTCAATGGAGTTCGTTATGAAGGATATAAGAAGCTTGCTATGCTCGGGGGTTATTAGAGGATGATCAGGAGTATATTGATGATATAATAAGGAGGAGTTTTGTGAGTTCAGCAAACACCCTTCGACGAGTTTTTATGGTGATGCTCCTTTCTGATACGTTATCTCAGCCAGAGGTCGTGTGGGAGAAGACATGGCAGTTCCTTGCGGAAGATATTGAGCACAATATCAGAGTCAGACTTAATCGCCCAGGTTTAAATTTTTCATTTTCTTCTTTTACTATTATTAGAGGTAAGATTGAGATTGTATTTCTAATTAGTTTTTTTCTAACGCTGAGCAGGACTCAACCTAAGTGACGACGATAAAAAGAATTATGCCCTTCAAGAGATAGAGCAGCTTATGAAAAGAAATGGGAGTTCCCTTCATAGGTATAGATCAATGCCTAAGCCACCACCGGAAGGTAATGACCATGAAAATGTGTTGATCATTGATGAACGTAGCTATGATCGTGAACATTTAAAAAGGAATCATGACAGAGACATTGAGAAGATGACTGATGAACAGAGGAAAGTTTATGAGAAGATCATGACTTCTGTGGTGGGTAAAAGTGGAGGAATATTCTTTGTTTATGGATTTGGAGGTACTGGAAAAACTTTTTTTGGAGGATACTTTCTGCTGCAGTTAGATGCAGAGGAGATATTGTTTTGAACGTGGCCTCTAGCGGTATCGCTTCTCTTCTATTACAAGGTGGCAGGACAGCTCATTCCAGATTTGGGATTCCATTGAATCCAGACGAGTTTTCTACATGCAATATGAGTCACGGAACAGATGTTGCTGATTGATGAAGGAAGCATCTCTCATAATATGGGATGAAGCTCCCATGATGAGCAGACACTGTTTTGAATCTTTGGATAGAAGTCTAAGAGATATCATTGGGAAAGATAAAAACAAGCCTTTTGGTGGGAAGGTTGTTGTTTTTGGTGGTGATTTCAGACAAATTCTACCTGTAATCACTGGAGGTGGTAGGGCAGAAATAGTATTGGCTTCACTTAATTCATCGTATCTTTGGGAACATTGTGAAGTGCTGAAACTGACAAAGAATATGCGTCTAATGTCAAACAACTTGACGGTTGAAGAGGCAAGAGAGCTTAAGGAATTCTCAAAATGGATACTAGATGTTGGTGATGGAAAGATTGCAGAGCCTAATGATGGTGAGGCTCTAATAGATATTCCAGATGACTTTCTTATTACTGACGTCAATGATCCTATAGAAGCAATAAGCAAAGCGGTATATGGTGATGCTTCGGAGCTAAAAGACATCAAGGAACCGAAGTTTTTCCAAGATAGAGCGATTTTATGTCCAACTAATGAAGATGTCAGTATGATAAACGAGCACATGCTTGATAAGCTTGATGGTGAGTACATAGATTAAATGCTAGAAGTTATATTTTTAAATAGGCAGAAGTTTTATTGTTTTCGTTTACCTAACAGACGATATTCATTCTTGAAGGTGAAGAAAGGATTTACCTAAGTTCAGACAGTCTGGATCCTAATGATAAAAGATCAGATCACGATGAGGCTCTCACTCCTGATTTTCTCAACACTATCAAAGTAGCAGGACTACCAAACCACCGTATCAGATTGAAGGTGGGATGTCCTGTATGTTATGTATTAAGGAATATTGATCATACTGGTGGATTGATGAACGGAACAAGACTTCAGATCACTCAGATGACTGATTTTATGGTTGAGGCTAGAGTTATTACAGGAGAGAAGGTTGGCGAAATAGTTCTTATTCCAAGACTGTGCATTAGTCCATCGGATGCTCGATTGCCATTCAAAATGCGGCGAAGACAATTACCACTGTCTGTTGCTTTTGCCATGACTATCAACAAAAGCCAGGGACAGTCCCTTTCAGAAGTTGGACTATTCTTACCTAAGCCAGTGTTTTCACACGGTCAGCTATATGTTGCGGTATCTAGGGTTACATCAAGGAAAGGATTGAAAGTTTTGATTGTCGACGAGGATGGGAAACCTCAGAGACAAACAATGAATGTAGTTTTTAAGGAAGTTTTCAAGGGTTTGGAATAATATGAAAGAACGAGCCGAAGGAAAAAGATTGAATATCTTTTTCACCTGTTCGTCTTTTTAGTTGTTTCTTATTATTGACTTTTGCTAATATTTTATATGAAAGAACCTTGGATTTCTGGAAAGAGACATCGAAGCTTTTAAAACAATGTCAAGCAAACAATTTTTTTAGTTCTGCATTCAATAAGAAAGAACCTTGGATATCTTTGGGACGCAACCAAAGATAGTTTAAGAAATTTTCGTTTTTTTATGTTTGGGACACATCCAAAGATTTTTTTACTAATTATATTCCAATGAATTTTTATGTTTCTTAAAGACAGAGATGTTTTTACTCATATTTTCAAATAAATCAATTACTAAATTTTATATTCTACACTCAATTAGACCAAAGCAATCTAATCTATTCTGAAATCCGAACAAGACCCAATGACATGGATAATCGACGAAATCAGATACTCAATTAAACAACTATAATAGAAGACACATACCTACAAATGCAGAGAAAATTTGGCAGACAAGCTGTTGATGGTCTAGGATTTTGTCTCCCATCAAAGAAGTCCCAGTTACATGAAAATTAAGAAAATAAACAATCGAATCATGAATACTTTGCTTTCAAACATCAGAAAGACGACTGGGAGAACGGTCAAGAATCAGAAAACACGAAACAATGCCTCAAGAATTGGAATCTTACCTCTGATGATGATGTATCTTAAGAATCCGGCGTAGACGAAAGGAAGGAAGAAAGGAAAATTTTAGTGGTTTCAATTTTTTTTTCTCGCCGACAACAAATGTTGTCTGAACGTGTTCTTAGATCCGAAAACAAACGTTTCAGGTTACGATTCAGAAGGTAACAAACAATGAAGTGGGCAATTTCAATTCTTTGGTTTTTTCGTTTACTTCGGCCCATATCGAAACATAATTGGCCCATAGACAAGAGATTAATCTGTGATCAATTTTCTGAGCCCATAATGATATATATATATATATATGGTCCTTAAAAATAAGAACAACTTTTGAAACACTTCTCTTCCGAAAGTAAAAAAACAAATGAAACCATAATCAAACACACTATTTGGAAACGAAATTTGATTTAACATTAGTTATATGGAATATGAAACCATAATCAAACACACCAGAATATGAAACACAACAAAGAAAATAAATAGTTCTATTGCAATACTCCTACTAACATAAGTAGATATTGTTCAAGAAAATACATACTTCTATTGCACAATAAGTTATACATGCACATCAAAGTTAAGGGAAAATATGATGCACCACCTTCCTACAATTTCCGATACTGCAGAATCACCATAAGAACTATGTTATTTAGGAAACCAGTATAACCTTCGAGTCTTACCGTAGATAAGATTTAGACTTACCGTAGAGTCTGAAGAATTTCTTCCTCGGAGAGCTCGAGAAGACGGAAACCTCGAGAAGGAAAATCAGCCGACGGAGAGAGAGAATAAGCCGTGGTTTGTTTTATTTTTTTGGCTGGAGCCCAAAAACAAATTTGGACCAAATCCGTACCCAGAAAACAAAGTTGGCCCAATTATATGTTAATAATGTAAGCCCATATTTCTTGATATATTGTGAAAGTTTTATTTTTTCTATAATTTGAAATTTATTTTTTGGATATTTTGACAAAGTTAATTTTTTATACTTTACATTTTACAAATTTATAGTTTAAACAAATTTATATTTTTTGATATAGTGACAAATTTATATTGTGTACATTAGTCATTTTAATACTTTATCTATTTCACATGTTTAAACTACTTTGTTTTTCATAATTTTTAATCGAAACTACTTCGCTCTCGAAATTTCTAACTAATAGAATACAATACTGATAAAAAATTTCAAACCACAAATTTATCTAATCGTTTAATGTAAATAATTTTTTTAATAATCATTAAATCACAAAATTATATAAATGAATCCATTTATGTTAGCCTTTGAAAAAAAAATTATTCATAACCCGCGCGCCGACGCGCGGGTCCGGGTCTAGTATTAATGTAAGTAGAAGGGAAAAAAAGAAATCTGGGAGAGTATAATAACTTTCTCCCACATCGAAAAAGAAGAGTGGACTAGTGGAAGTTGCTCTTCTATAAAAACCAATCATGTAGATTAGGTTTAAGATTATTTTTTCGGTTTTGATCTTAATAATATTATTTGAGAAGTCACGTGCATATGTGTCGCGTTCACGTTGATTCTTACAGTGGTTGATTACAAGCATACCCTTAATGAGATAAAATAAAAGAAAGTCTTAATTTTTATTTTTAATAAATTTTTGAAAACGTATTCATATTTATATAAATAAAAAGAAGTTTTACTTTCTTAATTTTCAAAATTATTTTAAAGTTTTTTTCTTTTTAGTATGACTTCAAAAATACTTTCCTTTTTGTAATTTTCCTTTTTTATATATGCAAAAATTATTTCCCTTTATTAAATACTTTCCTTTTTGTATTTTTCGTTTTTTATATATGCAAAAATTATTTTATGTTTTAAAATTATTTCCTTTTATTAATGTGATTTTGAAAAAGAAAAAAAATTTAAAATTTTTTTTTTACAATAATAGCTTTACAAATCTAAGATAAAAAATTGAGCCAACTTTAGCCTAAACATAACAAAACAATAATTGAATTTCAATTCAAAGGAATATATGCCATATTATAAATATAAAAATGAATAACGGTGTCTATCTAAATTTTTATACCAAAAAATGTTTAATAAGATATATAACATCTTAAAATTATTTAAAACGATCTTCTATTTACATGAATTCATATAGTTGACAAAGCAAATAGAAACTTATAAATAATAAAAGATAATGTTAACCAATAATTTTAAGTGAGTTACTTTATAAATATTCATACCCGTGCATGAGCACGGAAGAATCACCTAGTTAACCAATAAAGTATGTGGGACCATGTAAAACATATTCACATACTTATTAATGCAATTTTAGTTTAAATATAAATTAGTGTATATATCAAACAAACGACACTAATCTTACATGTTCAAAACTTCAAATGATAATAATATTTTAATCAGTAATTTTATAAAGTATAATTATTAAAATCATTTTTGAAAATGGATACTAATTTTATATCAATTATTATTAACTGATATAAATATTTGAAATCGATTATTTTAATCGATACTAATACTAGCATCATTTAAATAAATTGATGTAAACATTAATATCAATTTTTGTAACTGATACATATTAACATCGGTTACAATAATCGATATAAATATTATGTATATTTACATCGATTACTAATAAATCGATGCAAATTATTTGCATCATCACATTCAGAATCATTTATTCAAGTGATATAAATGTTTTTTACATCATTTATAAGTAATGTAAATATTTAAAATAAATGATGTAAAATGATGTTTTTTGTAGTGTTTGTGACAAAAGCGCTAACATCAAAATATGCTATTTGAGGGTATTCCTCTAAAAAATAAAGAACAAGCAAATAAAAGAATTCTCAAATGAAATTTGTGAGAAACTCACTAAAACCCATTCAACACGTATCTCTAATAATTTTATTCATTTTTATTTTGTATAATAAAAATATATTAAAATATTATTAATGTTATCTGTTTAAAAAACTTTAAAATTTGTAGTGAATAGAGAATTAGAGATGCTCCAAACCTCTAACCATTCACCTGCCAATTTCCAAATGTAAAAGAAACTACTTTCATTATCTTATATCTATACTATTAAAAGAGAAGCATACATTTTGACATAACATTTATATATGAAAGATATTACATATAATGTCATTACCTTTTAGTTGTTTTTCAAATGTTCATTAAGGGTGTTTTAGTCAAATGAAATATGTCAATTATGATTAAAGTTTTAAATTTAAATTAAATCAAAACCAAAACCCATAATATCTTTTTAAATCAAAGTGAATCAAAACTTCCTTTTAAACATATTTTAAAATATCTGATTTTATATTATGTGCAAGAATATCTTATACTAGAAAACTTGATTAAATATATATGTATATATATATATTTATAAATATGAATACTATAAAACTAAAACTCAAATTAATAGTAATTATTTTTAATTTACAAAATGAAGATTTTACTTTAATAAAAATTAATAATATTAAAAATTAGATTGAAGTATTTTCAATTTAATAAAAATTTAAGTATTAAATATTTATTCAATATTTATATTATTCAATTATATAGTCAACGGGTTGGGACTAATATTTGTCGTAATTGAACGGGTTGGAGTTATAACATAATCTTAAATAATTACTTTTTCATATCTTTCATTTTCTTCAAAATTAAAAAGTAATTATTAATTGTGAAAATACTAAAATAAATTATTAAATGAAAATTTGATATATAAAACGAAAAAATGGAAATCCTATAATACATATATATTTCATAAGTATAGTTAGTTTACTAAATCAAGTGGTAAATGTAAATAAAATAACTTAGTACATAAATAATTTTAAATTTAGAATTAGATAGAAATATTTTTAGTTAATAATTTCAAATATTTTATTACTCAATATTTACATTATTTGATAATATGATGGACAAGTTGGGATTGATGTTTCTTACGAAATGATGTTTATTGCAGAGTTAATTATCAAACATAAAAAATATTTAAACCACTGTATAATAAGTTAAAAAATGAAAAATAAACTAAAAATGTTATTCGCTAATGGGTAAAAACATACTAAATTATATGATATATCTATATTTGAAAAAAACTGTTAACACATCTAAAATTTTTATATATTAATTAAAATAAATAAATATCATAATTAAAAAAAGTAAGCAAATTAAAAATTAAAAATATATAAATTCATTCTAATAAATTAAAATTGTATAAAAAATATATTACCGCGCTTCAAAATCTGGTAATATATTGTTTGAACTTTGAAGTGTTAGCGCTCTGAATTTATTTCACATAACGGATCACGTATACTATTCGATATGATTAATTAGTTGGGCTTTAGCGGTTTTTACTGTATGCCACACTCGGCATATACATTTTTTAAAACTTAGCTTAAACATGAATTTGATGACTAAATATCTAAATTCTAACACCCATAACTAACTATGTTTACGTGATTAATCATTTCGTTGGTTTGGTATGTCGAGTGGTGTCAATCTGATTATCAGGCTCCATAACTTACACTAGAAAACTATTTTGTACTGTGCAGATTACAAGTGGTTATTTAAAATAAAAAGTGATCTTACTAGTGTGTCTTACTCTTGTTCTCCCTTTGTATAGGAAATTTTTTCATGGCTACATATTATTCTTTTTCTCTTCGTAATTGTTTTATACTTTAACAAAGTGTACTTATCAAATTAAGTATATTTTAGTTGCTTTATTAGTGTATCGTATCATGAGGCTATGATTAATCTATTATTAAACCTTGATTATTTCTATACATGTACGATGAATTCATATTTGGAGTCCAACAAGAGTGGAACAGAATGACTACTTTAAGATGCATACATAGTTCAAGAATCATTTGTTGAAAACAAGCATGGCAGGCAAGGTTTTCGAAATATAGTGTGACTTATGAATATACCAGAATTAATACGCTTATAATTCAATTGTAATCTTAAAGATGCGCTTCGGACAGAAACAAGTCAATTTAACCGAGATAAAACAACAAATTATAGTAAAAGAGAATCAAATTATTGGATACTCCTGTCCATGACATTTGAGACCATGTCTCTGTCACTCTTGTCCCCTACCTTATTTATCATGATTAATATTTAGTAACATCAACTCAACATTTTACTTTTCTAATTAATGTATTTTTAATGTAAAGTAGTTTTCACGAAAGTAAAACAATAGAAGCATTGGTAAGTGAATTCCATTTTGGGGGAGATTGTGGAAGTGCAAGTAATGACCAGTCAAATTTGAATTAACGATATGGTTTAAATTTGGTAACATTAGTTACATTATATTATATTAACAGACAATATATTATTATCAGTCAGAACTTAGAAGTTGAAACATCAAATGATTTAGTAAGAAAATTGCAACTTTTTAATGGCCTTGGACACATTTGACAATTCCTAGTCTATATATAAACAGGACTCCATAATTGATTGGTTGGTAATTCAATAAAACTAAATATATACTCTCCGGTTTTGAATAGTTATCGTTTTAGAGATTATTTTTTGTTTCAAATTAGTTGACGTTTTCAAATTTCAATGCAAAATTTAATAATTTTTATTGATTTATAACTATTTATATTATGCAGAAAATTATATTATTAATTAAATTATGTTCAAGTATATAAGTAATTGTGTTTTTGTTTTGAAAATTTAACAAACTACAAAAGTGTATCATTCTAAAATGACAACTATTCAAACCAGAGGAAATACTTAAACTTATTTGCTCCAAATATGTTGAAAACGGAAACTAGTGACAAAATAAATAAATAAACCATAATATATTATTTTGATTTTTATGAGTGGATCCCATCAGGTGACAGAAAGGAAAAAAATTCAACCTCCCTTTGCTATCTAAATTGATGACAGTAGAAAAACTGTCTTTGCTTTTTTTTTTTCATTTTGTTTTAATTATGTTTTTCAATTCATCTCCAAAGAAGATCTATGATCTTCCTCCTCAGGCGCCTCTTGATTTCGAAGTTCAATTTAATTAGTCATTAGTAAATCCAAATTATAATTATGAGCTGATCAAGCCTAAGCATTAGTAATACAGAGAACTCACAAGTAAACTCATTTTGTGGAAACACTACAGATATAATTAATTAACCCTCACTCAGAAAACTGTATTATCCAAAATTAATTAATCCACCCCAAACCAGTAAGTAATTATTTATATAAGAACTAAGCAATTAATTATATAATTTGACAATAATTCTTCATCTGGAGGAGATGATACGATTCGTGTTTAAACGAGTTGTTTCGTAGACGGGAAGCTCTTCTCGATACCTTTCGATTCCTATCGCCGATAGATTATCCAGTTCGAACAGATCGGAGCTCGCGCAACTCGCAGCATCGTCGTCTTCGTCGTCTTCTTCTTCGCCGGAGACGTTGACGACGTCTTTATTCTTCTGGTAAGTTCTCAGGAGTTCCTTGGCTGCTTCGATAACGCGACGATTCTCCTCCATGACTCGGATCTCAAGAGTATCGAAGCTTTGAATTTGATGATGGCGACTGGACTCACGCTCGTTTTTTCCGTACAATAATTTGTTATTGTCGTTGTCGTTGTGAACACTACGCTTGGAGTCTTCGTCGAGGATGACGTCGACGGGGCAGAATCGTACAGACCTTTTGGATTTTTCACTAGACGACGTAGTTTTGCTCAAGCAGGATCTAGAGAAGGAAGATGCAGTGGAGCAAGTGGTGGATGACGCGACGGTGGCGTCGGTGTTGATTTTACTCGGTTTCTTGTTGTTTCCGGCGCCGGTGAAAAGCGAGTTAAGAAAAGTGGCGAGACGGCCGCCGGGAGAAATCGGCTGCTTCACTTTCTTCAAGTCGCTGTAGATCTTCAACGCCTTGGATTTCGTCCTGAGAAAGCTACCGTGTTCCTGTTTGTTGCTGTTAGGTCGGTGTGGCGACCGTTCGAATCTCTCTACGGTGGTTCGAATCGGCTTGGGATGGCAAATCGCCGGCGGGGAACGCGACGAACGTGTTCTCCTGTAGAAGGAATCGGACTCGGAAGACGAGAATCCGCTCGAGTCGGAGGAGCTGGAGCTCGAGTGCTTGAAGAAAACAGGCTCGACGGTCTTGGGATTCCTGGATCTGGCGAAATCGTCGGCGGTTGCGCGGCGGTTAACGAGGATCTTCTCGAGACAGACGCGGTTCTCGTCTAGGGACGCGGCGCGGTTCTGCTTCTTCCTCATGGAGATCACGTCGGAGTTTGCTGAGGAATCGTCGATGGAACGGTAGATTTGGTCGAGGAGAGAGGAGGAGAAGGAAGGGTGAATATGATCCCGGCGATTACGGAGTCGGTCGTGGTGGTCTATTGAGTTATTATTGTTATGCCAAGGATCCATGAGAATTGGATTTTTATAGAGGAAGAAGGGAATGATAGTGTTGGAGTTTCTGGTGAAGAAAAAGCTTTGAGGGAGAGAGGTAATGGAGGATGAGAATGATGAAGAGAGAGAGAAGAGGCACGCTTTGTTTCTTCTTCTTCTTTGCTTGAGAGAGTTGAGAGAGTGTGAGGAAGAAGAAGAAAGTGAAGGGTCTTATCAGCCAAATGGTATTCATTGCCACGTGTCTTATTGTGGAAAAACATTCAAGTATCTTAGGTGGAATTGGGTGCCAGACTGGAATATAGTTGTTGGCAAATATAATTATTTAACTCTTTTTCTTGTCATTTATTAACTTGTTATGTTTTTACTTTTACTAGTTAACTGTGGAAGTTTTTTTTTTTAATCCCAGCATATAGCTTTGTGGGAATTCGTATTTTCTTCACTATTTCAGTTCCTTTTTCTTTCTCCTATTTTTCTGTTTATACAACATCATCAGTTCCCAAGTTTTGTTTTTATCATTTACGATTCACACACACACACACCCCTTCAGAAAGTTGGAATTCAAATTGTGACACGACCATAAGTCCGTAACGTTATTATTATAAACCAAACCAATCTGTTGCAAACACCGATCACCGGTCCATAGTTAAAGTTTGGTTGCTCCATGTCCCTGCTGCTTTAATCACATATCCGTTTCTCTATGTTCAAAAAATTTATGTTTTTTATTAACGACTTAAACCAATGGCTGATTTTTCTTTAATTTCTTTGTACAACAAAAGTTGTACTTGTGATTTCATAACACAAAAGTTATATTTTTTTTTTTTGGTCAGCCAACACAAAAGAGATATAAATCGTTGATTCATTACAGCAAAGCCAATATTGATCTTTGGGTCCATTGTGGCTTTTCCTTTCTTATGTTGATATATTTGTGAGTACTATTAACTATTAAATACTAACACTAATCAGTTCTAACTGGAATTATCAATTACAGATCATTGATGCGTATTTCGAAAAAGATGTATAAAACTCACAGACATCAAAGTTGTCATTTACATGTATTACTTTGAGAAGTTTGGGTTACATTCATCAGCTCTCGAATATTTTTTCTGCTTTAGTTTATTTGTTTTGTTTATATCTTATTATACTCGAGGGCTTGAAGTCTATCTGATCATAAAAGTTCCTATATAATTCAAAAATAACCATTTAATGCAATTTAGGCAAGTACAGAAAAATGTAAGGCCGTCTCAGTTTGATCATGTGAACCATGTACCTCTCATACATTAAAAACGGAAGCACAATTTGTCAAACTTTGAAGTAAAAAGCTAGGGCAATGAGACAAAAAGTAGCTAAGAGTATTTCGAAACCCTAGGAATACATATATAGGATTCGCTTTAGATTTTATGTAAGTGGGCAAAAAAAGAACAAATGTAAACGGCGTGATGCATGTGAATCAAAAATGGTTTAAGAAAGACTTTGGAGAATGAATAGTCAAGCAATGCGGCTAAGAGGCTCAATCACATTATTTGACCTAACACCAACACTGAGACACTTCTCATGAACAGAAATTATGTTGCAAGCCACTACATATATAGCTACACACCGTTTATTGCAATGTTTGCTTTAGAAAAGAGTTTATTTACAAACTCTGATTTGTCTTCATTAATTGTTTAAATCTCTAACTTGTCTTTTATTTCCTCAGAAGTAATTATTAACTTTCACCACACGATCATGCTTTGGAATCATTCTATGTTCCCTTATTTGTTTCACGTTTATCGTTCCCTTTTCATATGCTAATTAAATTAATTGTTATCCTGTCATGAATCTTAATTGATAATTATTGAATTTACCACGTTAACTCGATCGTACTTGGTAAATGGAGAAGCTTAATGACTCTCCGCTTAAGAGTAATAATGACTTGATTTTTGGGAGAACTGAGGAAGTCTACGTCAATCAGAGGTCGTGTACATATATAACATACATATAGTAATATCTATTTGAAACCTTTTGATAAGTAAACGATTAACGATAATGTTTTCGGTTAAAAAGAAACATGGAGGAGTTTATAATTTTTTTTTGGTGGGATGGAGGAGTTTATAATTAGGTGTGGTAGAGAAGTATTTAGTTTATCAGTCTTTCGCATGTGATTCTACCTAAAGGTATTTAAAAACAGTTAGTTAACAGAAGGAAATTTTCTTTTTATTAAATATTTTTAAAAACTTTTAGCCGCAATATCTTTTGTATATTTAGTGTGCCCGACGCCTGTCTTAGTATAAGGAGTTATTATTAAAATAATCAAAATTATAATAATACTGATGATACACCTTGCATGCGTTACGCGTATTCGTGCTGTTCCTCTAAAATATGCATTTAATAAAGGGAAATCAGCCAAAAAAGCCTGAACTTTCAAAAACTGGCCAAAAAAAACCCGAACATTTTTCTGGCCAAATAAATCACAAACTTTTCATTGACTTTTAGAAATAATCACAAACATTCGTTGACTGACCAAATTAGACACACCGTTAATTATTTGATTAACACCGTTAATAAGCAAAACGACGTCGTTTTGAGACGTAACGAAACGACGTCGTTTTACGTGTTGATATGCTCAAATTTACCCTTTGAACTACTCTCTCAAATTAAGAGATCAGTTGTAATACTTAGGGGTCGAATTCCACAGAGATTCAAGATTCGCACAATAGAGTAAAGGTTTTCGAATTAAGGTAAACGAAAGATGTTGTAATTAAAAGACAGCAAACGAAATCAAACAAGTTTGTAGATTGATGGAGAAAGCGCTAGACTTAGGGAAATTCTTTCGGTGATTCAGAATTGCAAACCAGACAGAATGTTAAGGGTTTAATGAAGAATCGTTCTAGAACTCGAAACACAATAATCAAATCAATCAACTCTCGTTGCAGAGATTTCTATGTCTAGATCCTAGAATTTCAAATCTCTTTGCAAATTCAAAGGCTCAGACATGCATTAAAATCAAGTTCGATATGTTCACAAAATACCTAAACCAAATCTCTTTGCGAATAGCTATTTTGCTCATCTAAGATTATTTTCAGGAAATCAATAACACTCTCGTGTCTACTAATTATCCTAATATCTATATTCCAGGTGATCAATCCAGAACAAGCATTAGATTCAATCTAAATGAAGAAACCATATGATAACCCTAACAATTCTATCCAATTCAACAATTCATCATCAACCTAGAAAAACCCTAAATCTAACAAGTAGATTACTCAGACATGGTTGATGAAACACAAATCATACTCTGAATAATTTGCATTAAGATATTAAAAAGAGTATTAAGGTAGTTCGAAATCTTCTCTCTACAAGATGAGTTCTGATTTGTCTCTCCAAAGCTCTCTTGCCAAAATCTCAAAGCACAAAGTAAAAACTAAGATAAAAACTTACAAAAGACTTTTAGAAACCTAAATATAGTCTAAAACCCGAAAAGGACTTGTTTGCAAATAATAGAAACTTTTGGGCAATTTCCTTTCTTCAAAACTCGTCGGTTTGTCAAATCCCGATCGGTGTCGATCGACACCCATAAGTGGTGTCGATCGACACAGGCTTAAAAGTAGTCTCCGACTTGCTCTATTCAGATGCTTCAAACTAAATGCTCCAAAATGCTCCAATATCTTCAATCAATCCTAATATGTATCTGAACCTGCAAAAGACTCGAAAAGACTCCAAAAACAAATAAAAGACTCTATAAACATACTTATATCATGGCTGAAAACCCGGAAAAACCATGATATATCAACTCCCCCAGACTTAGCTTTTTGCTTGCCCTCAAGCAAAACATAAAACTGAATCTGTGAAAGAGGTTTGAAAACATAGAACTCACTTAACCTTAACATAACTGAAAACTGAATCAACAACCCAGAGTAAAACCATATCAAACAGTACCAACTTAAGTTAGAACCTCTAGTAATTTTTTCCTTCCCTCCCTAACCATCCATTCCAAACCAACTCCCTAAAGTGATCATAGAATCTCCATTGCTGAGATATTCTAAGTCCCTCGAATAAGTCGAGTCATGAGGATATCGATCCTGGACTCTTACTACCCAAACACTGATTTATTGAACAATCTGCTTCTAGTTTCCTTTCTCCCTCTTTTCTCGCTTCCAATCAGTCGATTTTTCCCTACTAGGGTATCATTTTATTTTTTTTATCGACTGATTGTTTTCTTTCTTTCCTTTTTTTTTTCTAGAAGTATGAAATGATTCAACTTCTCAAATAAAATCTTTTCAAAGTATGACTCTTTTCATTCTTTTTTTTTTTTTTAAAGACTATGAAGGGAAGAGAGAGGAAACCATAATCACAGACTAATCTTATCAGACCTAAGCAAGGAATCCGATTCTAAGTATACCAAGCCCCAAGATGAGAAAAATTAAGTTCATTATATCTAGGCCAGCTCCGGATCATCTAGACACTCAAATAGTGAGGGGATAATGGAAGATCAATTTACCTTTGGAATTTCCTGTTTTGAAACTGCTGTCAATGGCTGTAAGAATGGTCACTAAAGAAGTAGCTAAGAGTTTGTTCCAAGGAAAGCTCATAGTTCCCAACTAAGTTTTGACTCCATAAAAACAAATTTTTGACAAAAAGACTCACAAAAGAAAAAGAAAACCAAATTAGTAACCACCTCCCCCAGACTTGAGTAACACTGTCCCCAGTGTTAACAAGCCTGAGATTGGTAAAAGAAAGCAAAAGGAACAATGTTAGAGTGAGAATTATGGCTGTTTACCTGCAGTCACGTAGGGTGTCGATCGACACTCAAGTGGTGTCGATCGACACCACCGCCGATTTCAGACAGCGACGTTGTGGAACTTGTGTTTATCCGTAAGTTAGAAATCCAATGGTGATTCCTATTGTTGGTAGCACTGTTAGAACACTGAAAACACAAGTAATAATAAAGATCAAACATACCACAATATCATAATCCAACAGAGTTCAAAGTAAAAATAAAAATATCAAACTGACTCAACAAAAAAACAGAAAAATGACTCAAGTGCAGGAAGAGATAATAAAAGAAAAGATAGGAAGACAAAACCGCAGAAAAATGACTAAGCATCATCGGACTCGTCGGCGGCAGGAGATGGTGGTGAACGAGAGCGGGAGCGATGGCGGCGAACTGGTGAAGTGGCCTGAACTCCGCTGCAGCGAGGATGGGTGACCGCGTCCCACACGCTCTGAAAAGCGGCGATCACATACTTCTGGAAAGTCGCCGTGTCTGCAGGAACAGCAGGTGGAGGAGGAAGAGACGGAAATGGACGATCCCCAGCAGGATCCGGGACGACGTCGTCCTCAGCGGCAGAAGCGGCAGCAGTAGAAGAAGCTCCTCGACGTCTGCGAGAAACTGGGGCGTCTCGTACCTCAGTGTGATCACGTCGAAAACGAAGCTGCTCCGGATCATCCCCTATGGTGGTGAGAGCAGGCTGAGGTAGCCGAACCAGTCGAGTCCCCTCGGTGTCTCTGTAAACCCACATCCACTCGTTCTTAAGCCAATGAGCGCTCTTCAAGTGGTCCTGATCCATGAAGCTGCGCCGAGTAATAACGCTGTATGAATCTAGAGGGATCCTAAGGTGGCGGAGGATGGGAGTGAGAAGACTCCCGATGCTCTCGTGCTTCCGACCAGTGCTGGAGAAGGGCTTGGTCTTCAAAGAGACCAAGTGGTGCGCAAAAATGGCGGCTCGACTAACATCAGACCTAGGAAGAGGACTGTCGAGCTCGGGAGCAATGACATCGCGAAGGCGGTAGTAGAGAAGGATCAGCTCTGAGACACGCATCTTCCCTGGCTCCATCTTGCACAAGATGGTGTTTGCTACGACGCGAGCAACGTAGCGCAGGACGGGATGCCTGATGTCTGCCTGTGTGGATGTCTTGCAGTCGTAGGCGCCATGACCAAAGAAGGACCAGAACGCGCCCATCTCCGGAAAGTGCTCCGGCAATGTGACGAGGTCAAGACTCGGATCGAACCCGTAAATAGTGCATAGCTCTGACAATGGAAGACGGTAGCGAACTTCGCGAAGAAAGAATGAGAGAACGCCTTCCATAGCACCCCTGCCGATCCCGTGCGGGTAGTATACCACAACAGTGGCGAGAAACTGGCGGACGAGGTCTGGAAAACAGTCGTGCTGCTCCGTCACCAATCTGCCAATGCCCATCTCCTCTAGTAAACGGTAGACCTCGCCCTGGATACCCAGGCGCCGAAGTGTGGCGGGGTCTGGGTATCGAGTAGGAAGTATCTCGACATCTAGCCACGCGTTGTAGAAAAGCGTGTCGTAATTGTCCCAAGTATCAGTGATCGGTCGGGAGAGGTAGGCGTTGAAGTTAGCCACTTTCTTGTCCGATACATCCTAAACCGGAGCTGGGCGAATCTTCTCACCCTCTCTTCTAGGCCATGGTGAATGAGGCTGTCCTGATGAAGAAGGAACATCTGCCTGTCTGGTACGTGGACGTTTACCACCATGGTTTGTCATCTGCATTCAAAAAGAACAAGGAAACAACACAGAATTCAGCAAAATAAACCACGTCGGACAAAGCACGAATGGTGTCGACCGACACCGAATGTGGTGTCGATCGACACCAAACGCGAATTCTGAAAATTGAGTTCAAAGATGGTAAATCGACAGCAGCAACACAATAAATCATCCAGGCCATCACAATCACACAAACCCGTCTCAATTCCATCCTAAAACTTTTCCCAAAACCGATTTCGACCTAGGGTTTGTATCAAATTTAAAAATTTCGAAATCAAACAAATGAAGCCGAAAACTTTGTATGGGTAAGTCGAAATCACTCCAAAACAACCTAAAGAAGTTGAATCCAGCACCAAATCGAGTTCAGGGAAACGGAAATCGACGTTCTAAACCTTAGGGTCGAAACGAAAATTGGGGATTTTGAGAACATACCTTGGCAGATCGATGAAATGGATGAGAGAAAGAGATAGAGGACAGAAAATCAAGCAACGTAGGACTTTGAATCACTCAAATCGGTGAACAACGCAAAAGTTAGGAGGAATCAAAGAGGAGAAACCATTTTCGCGAAGAGAGAAAACGATGATCGATCGACACTAAATTTAGGTTTTAAGGACACTTACCTCGTTTTTAACGGTGTCGACCGACACCGATAAGTGGTGTCGATCGACACCACTCGGTCTCGCGAGATTTTTTTTTTTTTTTTTTTTTAGAAATCCTAGAAAAGTTAAGAAAAACCAAAACTAAAAATTAGTAAACAAAGGAAATACGAAATTATGCGTATGTACAAATTACCAGTGGGTTGCCTCCCACTCAGCGCTTGTTTTTAGTCTTTAGCTTGACTTGGCTGCGGGTTAGGCGGATGGTGTATCATTCAAACGAACAATGTGTCCGTCAGGAATCTCGGCTTGTGCCCAATAATGTTTCACCCTTTGTCCATTCACAGTGAACTCCTCGCCTTTTGAGTTCCGCAGGACTACAGCACCATATGGTCGAACCTCCGTGATAGTGAAAGGACCTGACCAACGAGAACGCAATTTACCAGGAAACAATTGCAAACGAGAGTTATACAGAAGTACCTGATCATTTGGTTCAAAGTTTCTGGAGATGATCTTCTTATCATGATATGCCTTTGTTCTCTCCTTGTACAACTTAGAGTTTTCATAGGCATGAAATCTGATCTCATCCAACTCATTCAGCTGAATCAATCTCCTCTCTGCAGCAGGCTTGATGTCGAAATTCATAGTCTTTATAGCCCAATATGCTTTGTGCTCAAGTTCCACTGGAAGATGACATGCTTTCCCATAAAGCAGGTGGAATGGTGTAGTGCCAAGTGGTGTCTTGTACGCAGTTCTGTAGGCCCAAAGTGCATCATCCAGTTTGGTAGACCAATCTTTTCTTGTCTTTCCCACTGTCTTTTCCAGGATTTGCTTGATCTGTCTGTTCGAAACCTCTACCTGGCCACTTGTCTGAGGGTGATATGGAGTTGCCACACGATGATGAACACCATGCTTCTTCAGCAGCTTTTCAAAAACCTTGTTGATAAAGTGAGAACCACCATCACTTATCACAACTCTAGGCACTCCAAATCTGGGGAAAATGATGGTCTTAAACAGCTTAAGAACCACTGCAGCATCATTCTTTGGACTAGCAATTGCTTCTACCCACTTGGAGACATAGTCCACAACAACTAGAATGTACTTATTCCCATGAGAGGAGGGAAAAGGACCCATGAAATCAATGCCCCAGCAATCAAAAACTTCAACCTCAAGGATGAATTTTTGTGGCATCTCATGTTTCTTGTTGATCTTCCCTCTTCTCTGACAAGCATCACAATGAGAAACAAACATCTGAGCATCCTTGAACATAGTAGGCCACCAAAAGCCTGCTTGAAGAACCTTGGACACTGTTTTGAAAGTAGCAAAGTGTCCAGCATACTCAGATCCATGGCAGTGAAATAAGATGTCAGGAATTTCAGACTCTGCAATACACCTTCTGTAGATTCCATCTGAACAATGCCTGTAGAGATAAGGCTCATCCCAATAATATCTCTTGAGATCACTAAAGAATTTCTTCCTAGCATACTCTTTGAGACCTGGATCAATGTCTGCAGCAAGGTAATTGGCAATATGAGCATACCAAGGGTGATCAGGAACAGCTACAGCAGCTGTTTGGAAGTTCCAAGTCGAACCGTGAGGTTCTGCAGTTTCTGGGCTCGTCTGCGATGGGTGTCGATCGATACCAAGGTGGTGTCGGTCGACACTAATTGGTGTCGAGCATCCTAAATTGGTATCGACCAAGCTGGTCGACATTCGTCCGTCACGACTCGAAGTTTCGAGTTTTTGGTGGGGTGTCGATCGATACCCAGCAGTGGTGTCGATCGACACCATGTCTGCACTTCGCCTTTTGCTCGCCAAATCCGATTCTGAAGCAATTCCAATCATGTAAACATTTTCTTCTGGCAGAAAATCATCAATGGGAACATCTTCCTCAACTCTGAGTCGTGAGAGGTGATCAGCTACTCCATTCTCCACTCCTTTCTTATCTCTTACTTCAATGTCAAACTCTTGAAGAAGGAGAATCCATCTGAGCAATCTTGGTTTAGCCTCCTTTTTCTGCATCAAATACTTAAGAGCAGAATGGTCTGTATGCACAATCACCTTAGACCCAACCAAGTAAGGACGAAATTTCTCAAAGGCAAACACTACCGCCAACAACTCCTTTTCAGTAGTTGCATAATTTTTCTGAGCATCATCAAGTGTTCTGCTTGCATAGTAGATGGCATGTAGCTTCTTGTCCTTCTTCTGTCCAAGTACAGCTCCTACTGCGAAATCACTAGCATCACACATTACCTCAAAAGGTAAATCCCAGTCTGGTGGTTGCACTATTGGAGCACTCACTAAAGCCTTCTTGATTTGTTCAAAGGCTGAAAGACACTCAGCATTGAACTCAAATTTCACATCCTTGCAGAGAAGTGCTGTAAGTGGTCTGGCAATTTTGCTGAAATCCTTGATGAACCTCCTGTAAAACCCAGCATGTCCCAGAAAACTCCTTACTGACTTCACATTATCAGGTGCTTGTAGACTTGTCATCACCTCAATCTTGGCCCTGTCAACTGCAATCCCAGCTTCAGAAACTCTGTGTCCAAACACAATGCCATCTCTCACCATGAAGTGACATTTTTCCCAGTTAAGAACCAAGTGCTTTTCTTCACATCTAGCCAACACTTTGCAGAGATTATCAAGACAGTCTTTAAAGGAAGACCCATAGACAGAAAAGTCATCCATAAAGACCTCCATAAAATCCTCAATCATATCCGTGAAGATAGATATCATGCATCTCTGAAATGTCGCAGGAGCATTACAGAGTCCAAATGGCATTCTGCGATATGCAAAAGTGCCATAGGGGCAGGTGAAGGTGGTCTTCTCCTGGTCATCTGGATGGATGGAAATCTGAAAGAATCCAGAGTACCCATCGAGGAAGCAGTAATAAGAGTGGTTTGCTAACCTCTCCAGCATCTGATCAATGAATGGTAGGGGAAAGTGATCTTTCCTTGTTGCAGCATTCAACTTCCTGTAATCAATGCACATCCGGTGCCCTGTCACAGTCCTTGTTGGAATCAGCTCATTCTTCTCATTCTTAACCACTGTAACACCTCCTTTCTTAGGAACCACATGCACTGGACTGACCCATTGCTGTCTGAGATAGGGTAGATGACTCCAGCTTCTAGCAATTTCATGATTTCTTTCTTGACAACTTCCTGTAAGTTGGGATTCAGCCTCCTCTGGTGTTCAATTGATGACTTTGTCTCATCCTCAAGGTGGATCCTATGCATGCACAAGTCTGGAGAGATACCTGAAATATCATCAAGAGAATAGCCAAGAGCTTTGCGAAATCTGCGCAGCTTGCTTAGCAGTAAAGTGAGCTCTGCGTTTTTGAGATAAGCATTAACAATAACAGGATATGAAGAATTTTCACCAAGAAATGCATACCTTAGCCCTTCAGGAAGTTGTTTCAGCTCAAGTTTGGGGGCTTTCTCTACACTCCAATCACCAAGCTTTGCAGCTTTCTCTGAAGTCCCAACTAGCTCCTCTTGGGCAACTAACTTCATAACTTGCTCACTAGCATCCATCATCTTTGCATATCCATTTGCTTGGTCATCCAGATGCTCAGCTGTAGAAGTGATCAAAGCTCTCTCCAATGGATCTTCAGAGTGCATCTCATTGAAGATTTCCTCAGTAAGATCCGAAAGTGTGTCCACATAGAAGGTCTGCCCATCAATAGTGGGTTTCTTGACAATCTTGTCCATGTCAAAGTTCATCACCAAATCACCCACATGGAGGCCTATCCTTCCATTCTGCACATCAATTATAGCACCAGCAGTAGCCAAGAAAGATCTTCCCAAAATAAGAGGATCTTTGGGTTCCTCATACCATACACACCACAAAGTCTGTGGGAATCAAGCAATCACCAATCTGGATAGGAACATCCTCCAAAACACCTTCTGGGATTCTAAGGGATCTATCAGCTAGAACAAGAGTGATTCTAGTTGGTTGGAAATCAGTCATTCCCAGGCGGATTGCAACTGATAGAGGCATCAAATTCACACTAGAACCCAAATCACACAAGGATCTTTCGAAACTATTGGAGAAGATAGTGCAAGTCAACACAAAACTTCCAGGATCAGGGAGCTTCTTGGGAACTCTGTTCTGAATAACTGCACTGACCTGAGCAGAAATCATCATCACTCCTTGTTCAACACTCAGGTCTTGAGTAGCCATCCTTTTTACATACCTTCTCATCATGGGAGAAGTCTTCATAACATCAACAAGAGGAATCTCAACAATCAGTTTCTCCATGATGGCCTTGCACTTAGCATCTTCTAGTTCCTGTTTAGACTTCTTAGAAGCCTTTGGGAAGGGAATTTTTGGCTTATAGACGTTTTCGACAGGTGCTGTGTGAGACTTAGTCGATTCTGGCTTGTTCCGCGAAGGGTGTCGATCGACACTAGGTTGGTGTCGATCGACACCGACCTGGTATCGACCCCTTCGAAGTAGTGTGTCGATCGGATCGATCGACAATCGTCCGTCATGGCTCGAAACATCGGGATTTTTGGAGGGTGTCGATCGACACTGAATGTTGGTGTCGATCGACACCTCCTCCGGACAGTCAAAATCATCATCGTCCAAGTCTTCAATCTCCACGATTTCATCTGTATTGATGCCCTTTTTCACCACTGAGTCAAGCTGTTTTCCACTCCTTAGCATGACGGCATTACATGGATGTTTTGGATTGGCATCTGTCCTTCCAGGAAGGAATCCATCTTGTCTTTTCATGGATGAAGCTGTTTGTGCAACCTGAGTATCCAACTTCTTGACATGAGTGCTCAAAGCTTCAAACTTCCCATTCAGATCCAGGTACATGGAGTCAAGTTTTCCATTAAAATCTACTGTCAACTTCGTCTGCCCTGCAAGAATTTGCTCCAGCATGCTCTCCATCTTGCTTTCTGCATTTGGTGGAGGAACTGGTTGATAAGAAGATGAACCATAAGTCTTTTGGAAGTTGTTGTTGCTGTTATAGTTCTGAAAGTTGTTATTGCTGTTGTTGTTGCCCTGAAAAGCAGGCTTCTGGAATTGAGGCTTCTGAGTGAAACCAGAGGAGTTTTGATTGCCTGTAAAGGCACTCCTCTGACCATAACCATTGTAAGGCCTGTTTCCCTGTTGATTCCCAAATCTCTGATTCTGAAAACCTGTTCCACCAACATAGTTCACATCTTCTTCTTGGCCTTCATCAGCTTGTTCAAAAGTGTCAATCTCTGCAGCAAATTGAACATGTTTCTGGCCCACAAGAATGCTGTGAACAGAGTCTAACTTTGCCTTCACTTCTGCAATTTGGCCTCCATCATTACCTCCAGCTGCTTTCTTCCTTTCGAAGTCTGCATTCTTGGTACTATTGCTAGATGCCAAGTTTTCAATAAGTTTTCTGGCTTCAGCTGGGCTCCTAGTGTTGAAGTTTCCTTCACTTGCAGCATCCAAAGCCATTTGATACCTCCAGTCAATTCCTCTGAAGTAGATGCCCAACAGCTGAACATCACTGAACCCATGATGGGGACAGTCTCCCTGGTAAGACCTGAACCTCAACCAAGAAGCTTTGAAGGCTTCAGTAGGCTCTTGTTTGAATGTAGAGATTTTAGTTCTCAGATCTTCAGACCTTGCATCATCAAAGAAGTTGGTGAGGAAGGCAGTCTTGGTATCCGACCAAGTGGTTAGAGAACCTGGACTCTCATTCTTGAGCCAGTAAGCTGCATCCCCAGCAAGAGAATAGGAAATAGCTTGCATAGAAGATAGTCCTGAGTGACTCCATTCAGTTTGATGCTTGTCACCAAGTCCTCAAACTTCTCAATGTGATCCATGGGGTGCTCATGAGGAAGACCATGGAAGGGATGTTGTCCCACAAGAGTGAAGTATACAGGCTTCAACTCAAAGTCATTCCTTGGAAAAGTAGGAGGGCGAATCGCAGATCTGTTTGCATAGAAAAGATCGGGTCTGTTAAAATCTGCAAGAGTCCTCCCTCTATCAGCGTTCGCATCATCTTGTACAACAACTTCTTGGATGACATTCCCCTGGTCATCAATCTGGTCGCCGTTCTCGTTGTAGGCTTGACCCTGTTGGTCTCGTAGACTCCAGTAGCATCAGGTCGAATGATAACTCTCCGATTCATTGCTACTGATCTCTTTGCCTTTAGGTTCGTGCGTTCTAACTCTAACAACTCCTGATTCGTGAGATTCAAAGCTGAGCGTTTTTGTTGCTTCTGGTATTGCGAGAATGCATACACCTGAAACACAAGAAAAGAGAAAGAACAAATGTGAGTAAACAAGAAATAAAATGTTTAGTCTAAATTCTATTCCTAGTCTAATGGCGAATTCAATGAATCCCCGGCAACGGCGCCAAAATTTGATATGCTCAAATTTACCCTTTGAACTACTCTCTCAAATTAAGAGATCAGTTGTAATACTTAGGGGTCGAATTCCACAGAGATTCAAGATTCGCACAATAGAGTAAAGGTTTTCGAATTAAGCTAAACGAAAGATGTTGTAATTAAAAGACAGCAAACGAAATCAAACAAGTTTGTAGATTGATGGAGAAAGCGCTAGACTTAGGGAATTCTTTCGGTGATTCAGAATTGCAAACCAGACAGAATGTTAAGGGTTTAATGAAGAATCGTTCTAGAACTCGAAACACAATAATCAAATCAATCAACTCTCGTTGCAGAGATTTCTATGTCTAGATCCTAGAATTTCAAATCTCTTTGCAAATTCAAAGGCTCAGACATGCATTAAAATCAAGTTCGATATGTTCACAAAATACCTAAACCAAATCTCTTTGCGAATAGCTATTTTGCTCATCTAAGATTATTTTCAGGAAATCAATAACACTCTCGTGTCTACTAATTATCCTAATATCTATATTCCAGGTGATCAATCCAGAACAAGCATTAGATTCAATCTAAATGAAGAAACCATATGATAACCCTAACAATTCTATCCAATTCAACAATTCATCATCAACCTAGAAAAACCCTAAATCTAACAAGTAGATTACTCAGACATGGTTGATGAAACACAAATCATACTCTGAATAATTTGCATTAAGATATTAAAAGAGTATTAAGGTAGTTCGAAATCTTCTCTCTACAAGATTTTCTGATTTGTCTCTCCAAAGCTCTCTTGCCAAAATCTCAAAGCACAAAGTAAAAACTAAGATAAAAACTTACAAAAGACTTTTAGAAACCTAAATATAGTCTAAAACCCGAAAAGGACTTGTTTGCAAATAATAGAAACTTTTGGGCAATTTCCTTTCTTCAAAACTCGTCGGTTTGTCAAATCCCGATCGGTGTCGATCGACACCAGGCTTAAAAGTAGTCTCCGACTTGCTCTATTCAGATGCTTCAAACTAAATGCTCCAAAATGCTCCAATATCTTCAATCAATCCTAATATGTACCTGAACCTGCAAAAGAATCGAAAAGACTCCAAAAACAAATAAAAGACTCTATAAACATACTTATATCATGGCTGAAAACCCGGAAAAACCATTGTCGATCGACACCATCTCCTGTTGTCGGTCGACACCAATTCCTGACGACAATTTCAAGACGCGTTTTCCAGGCTTTGCAGAGTTGCAAACAGATCCCTGAAGCTCCTAATATTTACAATTAAGTGTCAAACGTGTTTTCCATATTCTTAGACTATTTTTATGGGTTTTTAAGGTCATTGTTTAGACCAATCTATTATTCTAAGCTAGAGCTTTGGAAGAAGAATTCAGACTCCTTCAGAGAAGATTCAGAACTCCTTAACCTCTATTCTTATTTCTTTTATGCAATCTTATTCAACATGTTTATTGTTTCAATCTCCATGTCTGAGTAGTTTGCTAGTTAGGTTTAGGGTTTCTCATTAGGGATTTCATGGATTGTTAAGTTGATTGGTTAGTTAGGGATTCTGGAACACTAGTTCTTCATCTAGGTTGTGATTAATGCTTGATCTGAACTGACGAGTTAGATTATTGATCATAGGTTGATTCTCGCAACGAGAGTTGGTTAATTAGCTAGAAAGAACCTTAGATGAGCAAAATAACTATTCGCAAAGAGATTTGGTTTAGGTATTTTGTGAACTTATCGAACTGAATTTAATGCATGTCTGAGCTTTTGAATTTGCAAAGAGATTTGGAATTCTAGGATCTAGACATAGAAATCTCTGCAACGAGAGTTGATTGATTTGAATATTGTGTTTCGAGTTCTAGAACATAGCAGAATCCCTTTACTGATTAATTTGCATTCCTGATTTCCTGAGAATACCCTGAGCCTGACGCTTTTCCCATCTGATCTTAAAACCGATTTTCTTGTTGTCTTTTAATTACATTCATTCTCGTTTAGCTTAATTCGAACACTACAATCTATTGTGCGAATCTTGAGTCTCTGTGGAAATCGATCCCTAAGTACTGCAATTGATCTCTTAATTTGAGAGAGTAGTTCAAAGGGTAAATTTGAGCATATCAAATTTTCAAAAGAAAACATGTAATCACCCGGTTTCGAACTCGTGACCTTTGGGTCTTTTGCAAAGGGATTTTGCCACTAGCCTATAGACACATTCAAGTACATCTTTAATTTACTTACTTATATTGATTATTGACTAAATATCTAAAAAATCTCTTAAAACATCAAAAAATTCTGAAAATTTAAATTTTCAGAATTTAAAGATTTTATATTCATAATACTTTTAAAAACAAATTCTGAAAAATCTCTGAAAAAATTAAAATTAAAATTACATATAAAATATTATAAAATTCGGTAAAATACAAATTACACATAAAATAAAAAGTAAAATTAAACATATAAAAAATCAAAAGTTTTTAAATTCTGAAAAAGTAAAAATTAATTACACATAAAATAAAAAAATAAAAATTAATTAAAAAACAATTCAAAACATATAAAAAATCAAAAGTTTTTAATTTTGTATTTTACCGAGTTTTTATAATATTTTATATGTAATTTTAATTTTAATTTTTTCAGAGATTTTTCAGAATTTTTTTAAAAGTATTATGAATATAAAATCTTTAAATTCTGAAAATTTAATTTTCAGAATTTTTGATGTTTTAAAAGATTTTTTAGATATTTAGTCAATACTCAATATAAGTAAGTAAATTAAAGATGTACTTGAATGTGTCTATAGGCTAGTGGCAAAATCCCTTTGCAAAAGACCCAAAGGTCACGAGTTCGAAACCGGGTGATTACATGTTTTATTTTGAAAATCACGTAAAACGACGTCGTTTCGTTACGTCTCAAAACGACGTCGTTTTGCTTATTAACGGTGTTAATCAAATAATTAACGGTGTTAATCAAATAATTAACGGTGTGTCTAATTTGGTCAGTCAACGAATGTTTGTGATTATTTCTAAAAGTCAATGAAAAGTTTGGGATTTATTTGGCCAGAAAAATGTTTAGGTTTTTTTTGGCCAGTTTTTGAAAATTCAGGCTTTTTTTGACTGATTTCCCATTTAATAAATAAATTCTATCGTGAATTTGTACTTTACCATTTTTTGCCTGGTTGAGGTATCTTTTGTAGATTATAGTATTAAGTAAGAAATTGAAACAATAGTAATTAACGGTTGATGAGAGCATGTTCAAAAAGCTAATGGTGCTCATTTGCTAAATGATTACTCTCGTGGGCTAAGTCTTAAGATTGATATTTGTTTTCTTCGTCGGGGAGGACACAAAATGAAAAATATGGATAAATAATATATTGAAAATAATTATGTCCAGCTCTGTATAATCTTTGTTTTTTTTTTCTTTTTCTTACCTTCCTATATTCTCCTGCATACGTAGATAATATATGTATATAAATACTCAAATGAAATAAATGGCGCAATAAGAAAATGCACAAATCTTTTTTAAAAAAAAAATGCACTAACTGGATATTTTATTATGTAAACTCGGTAACCCATTAAATCCTATATCGTTGCAAACTGGTAATTATACACATCCGAAGTGAATCAGACACACATGAAGGAAATTAATAAGTATAAGGATTTTATAATTATTTTGTTATTAGAAAAGAAAAGAACAGTTCTGACATATTCAAAAATTCGGTCAAATAAATTTAGATTTAACCCTTAAAACAAATGTAAAATGATCGTCCCTTCGAATCCACGAAACATCCCACTCATGCCACCTTCTTTTTGAATCGGACCCATCCTCGGACACTTTTGCTATTCTTTTCCTTTTATACAGAACAAACCAGACATTTACTCATATACAATTCAATCTCGTATTCTTGTCTTAGATCAAACGAAACGATATTCTATACATACTATAAGATATGTGCTTAATGTGTAAGTACATAAACATGCTTATAAAACATACACGAAAATACATTTCTTCTTTTTATATGCACCTGAGGGCATCTCCAATGGTACACCATTTTTCACTTTTTCCTCTATTTTGCAGTATAATCTACTCCAATGGAACTCCATTTTCCACTCCAAAATGGAGTAGAAAATGAGATTACTCCAAATATGGTCCTCTGAATACTAATTTATTTAAATTATCATTTTCTGTCTAAAAATAACTTTTTATAATATATCACTTTAATTATAATACAAAATAATATTTAAACTATTATATTAATTATATCATCTCATTTTTTGATAATGTTATTTTGTCATAATATCAAATTATATGGAAAATTATATTTGAAATTTTGTTCATGAAATTTATTTATAAATAATAAAATACTAATTTTTTATTTTAAAAGACTGCAAATTAAAGCACACTTAAAAATACATAACAAATACTGAAATTAAAAATAAGCAACACTATCAAATTTAACACAACAATTATTAGCAGTTTAAGAATGTGGTAAATCGCTTCCTGATCCACCAAGGTAATTAAATTATTGTCCAAACGAAGTTGATGGAGGAGAAACTTGTTCATCTTGTTGTTGAGTATTTCGCTTATGTAAAAAAATTTTTTGTTCATCTTACTATATTTTTGTTTTTATTTTTATGATTTAATGCAATATTTTATTTAATAAATTTTAATAAAATATGAAAGTTATAAAAAATATAGGGTCAATTTGTAAATTTTATAAATAAAAGGTATTGAAGACAAAATAAAAATAGTATCTGTATAAAATATTCTTTTTTTGAGTAAAAAATGAAATAAACCATTGGAGAAAAACACAACTTCATTATGGAGTTACTCCATTTTGGAGTGAAAAATGGTGTAAACCATTGGAGATGGTCCGAGAACCCTTTTTCATAGTTCATGTACTCTCTTCCATCTACAGACAAAAAAAAACATAATAAGCATGAATAACATCTATTTTATTTCTGAATAAAAACAGAATCTTGTATCGATATTCCACTATAATTCTATGCCATGTTAATTTTTAACATTCTCCTTACATATTGGGAAAAAGGAAGAAATGATTCTGAGTAGCAGAGCTTGCACGCATGTGTGGACTGCAGTTATAAGAAAACGACAGCTTCTCATAAAATCATACTGAGTTTTGTGCATGCAGTAAAAGGAGATTCCATTTTAATAACTCAAGAGACCGAGTTTATATAAAAAAAATAAAAATCATACAAAATTTTAACAGATTAAATTTAGGGTTGTGAGGGTTAAAGATTTAGCGGTTAGGGTCTTAAAACCCAAAACCAATCATGAAACTTTCTACTTCAAAAATAAATAAATAGAAGGGGAGTGAAATGGATTAAATTTTACATTACACCACGCTTAAAATTTCCTAATGAAGATGGGGTCAAGAAGAGCCTAAGTGCCCATCATTCTCCCCTAGCTATAAAGACTTCATTATTTAAAGATGGTACGGTGTCACCTAATCTAATTCTAAACCCCCTAGCTGATTGATGAAACCTAGTCTATAGGCCTCTCAAACATTCTCGAGTACAATATAATACTCATAGACTTGACAAATCTTAATATTCTCTAAGACAATCCTTGCTTCTAAGACAATCTTAATATAGTTACAACCTGCAAGTTTAATTAGTGTCAGCTTTGACTACTTCGATCCCATCACATATTATTAACCTTGGTAAAAGGTTAAACAAAAAGAGTATTAGTTACTCCAAATCACTCAAGGCAAGTAGTTAGAAGTCCCATAGAGAGCAATCATATCTCAAAAGGGTAAGTGCGAGAGGAAACAAACAGGCACTTGATTAAGATTCTAGACCAGTTTTCTTAAACTAACTCCTAATTTTCCATAAATGTCAACAACACCATCGATTAGATTCTTCTTGGGATGTTGTCATAATGACTTGATGTTTAAAGATAACTAGAAATCAAAGTAATCAAGAAGATAATCAAGCTTATGAACTTATTTTCAAACAACGTTTAATTAGTTTAAAAAGTGGTCCATATTCTTAGTGTAGAAGAAAGTTGGGTCAAGCTCAGGAACCAATGTTTCTTTATGAAAATCCGAGAGAGTATATGAAAGAAATGTTTGGGGATCCCAAGAAAATAAAAGCACACAAAAGGATGACACAGAACTCAAAGAAGGACAATGACAACACAATATTTTCCTTGAAACATCACTCAGAAAACAGCAGTCTCTCTCATCTCAAATCCCCAAAACACTCTCATGGAGAAAAGAGAAAAAAAAGAACAGGGTAATCCAAAAGAAGCGCAACACTAAAACGACCAAGCACATGGCTTTATAAGATTCTCTTCCTACTTTGCACATGACTTAAGCCAAAACTAGGGCACCGTTCATATTATCAGGAGTAGGGACGGTACGCGCTACCTGGCCAAGAGAAGAGACGTCCCGTGTGTCTGCCTTTGAAGCTTTATAAAGAAATAGCCTGAAGAAGAAGAGGGGATCGAGACAGAAGCAAACAGCGAGAACCGAGACTTTAATGCATTGCATAAAGAAATAAGCTGTGGGCTGGTGTTATGATTCATTCAACAAATCAACATGTTAGATTTTTGTTAAGAAGTTTGCTGGCCAGTTAAGATGACCAAGCTGTGGTTGCTGATGATAGGCACCGACTTGAACTGGAGAAGGAGATATGGAGCAACACCGAGCCCAATGTTACCACTTACCAGCCAGTCCAGTCCCATATGGTGCAGATTCGCCATTGGACCAGGCTGTGGCGAGTGGAAGACGCATATGAGACGATTGAACTGGAGGAGAGTTGAAGGATGGCAGGTAAGCAGTTAAGCACCATGAGACGTTTGTCCAGCCATGTTGTGTAATACGGGAGAAGACTAAAGGCCTGAGAGATCTTTTGAATTCTGCATGAAACCTACTCATCATTACCTGAGGATTAGGGACATATACATTTCTGTCTTTGTACTTCATGACAGATGAATCTTCAAATCCGGGAGCATTACCAACTACAGTAAGGGCTGAACTAATTTGATACGCAATAGGGTTGTTAAAAGTCCCAAAACCTGCAACATTGGAATTGTAACATGTGCGGATTTAATGCTTGCTGCATGACCAAACGACAAAACATTAGTTTAACAGGTCAATGACATGGATCAAATTAAGTTTGTGTAAACCTGAAACATTCATAAACAAAAAGAGGTACATATTATATAGGTGAAAAGTTACCAATATAATTTGGAGTCGCAAGTCAAGCGGGCCAATAAGCCCAAATAAGTTTGAACGGATCATAAGAAAAGGCCCTATAACGAAGTCACACACACACCATCGTGG
Organism: Isatis tinctoria; assembly: GCA_010577795.1. Taxonomy (NCBI): domain Eukaryota; kingdom Viridiplantae; phylum Streptophyta; class Magnoliopsida; order Brassicales; family Brassicaceae; genus Isatis; species Isatis tinctoria. Next base: position 36,880,199 of record CM021244.1, on the reverse strand, counting down.
TATATTCAGCGATTTGTTCTGATTTATTTCCCCTCAATTTGCTCATTGCGGAAAAAAAGGAGGATCAAATCAATCTCTCCGTTGTTTTCCTCTTTTCTCCTGAGATTCATTGTTTGACTCGTTTACCGGAATTATCTCTGCAACTCGCTGGTAAACCCTATCTCTGTCTGAAAACCCTAATTTGTTGCTTCGGAAATTACCGTCGTCGTCTCCTCTAAGCATTGTTCTTTTAAGGCGGTCGATTTCAGCTTATTAAGGTAAATATCATATTCTCAGGTCTTCTATCTTCAGATTCTGATTCTTTTTTTTTCCTTCAGCTTTTACATTCCTCAGCAATTTCGGGCATTTTTTTTTTTTTTAATTAGAATTTGGTGATTCACTTGGCTGATTTAGGGTTTCTTTTCGGTGCAATTTCTAGTACGTGTAATGGAGATTTCTGCTATGTTTTGATAACGTTGTCTTGTTTCTTGCTTCAACTATGTGTTCATGATTTTTTGTTTGTCTTTCTTTTTCATGATATTTGTTCTTTAGTATAAATCGTTGTTTGGTGTATATGAAGCCTTCGCAAGTTTGTGTTTTCGTTAGAATGGATTCACGTGAGGTGATCCAGCGTTTTGATCCTCGCCCAATGTAACCTTTAATCTGCATTTTCCATTGCTAACTAGTGACGTTCTGTTCAGAAACGAAAACAGTTATATTCCCAGCAAGAATGTGAATTGGAGGCCAGTTTGCATATCAGGCTCATCGTGCCATGAGATTTGACAAAAAAAAAAAAAACACGAACTTTAAATTGATTTTGTACAGTTAGCATCTTATTGACTAGTTGGTTTTGTCCGCATATTAGTTTCTTTTCTGACAACTTCAACTTGCTGTGTGAACAGGTTAAGGAAACAATGAATAGCCAGCCTCCATCCAATGGATATCCACACAGAAGAGTTGAAAAAGAGGCTGCGGTGAACAAGGCACAGCCTATGAAGCCACACACCGTGAAAAATACAGGTTTTGCATATACATATTTATAGATTAACACACGTATATCTATATTCTGATCTAGCATCAACATCACGTATGTGCAGAAAATGGTGGGAAAACTGGAAGTGTGGATATCCCTTCTCGTGATCCGTTTGTGTATCTCGCAACTTGTAATATCGGACATCATGTAGAAGTTCATCTAAAAAATGGGTCGGTTTACAGTGGCATTTTTCATGCTGCTGATGTGGAGAACAATTTTGGTGAGGGAACCTTTTTGGTCCTTTGAGATGTGAGACATAACGAGAGGTTACTTTCTCTTTTTTTTTTTGTTCACTTAAAGACCTGCTTTGAAATTTTCAGGAATTGTTTTGAAAATGGCATGCTTGATTAGGGAACGTAGTTTACGAGGAATGAAACCCCGTTCTCCTCTTGTCAACAAGCCGCCTTCAAAGATATTCATTATCCCTGCTGACGAAGTTGTGCAAGTTATAGCTAAGGTGTTTGCTCTTTTCTTGCGAATGGGATTTAGTTTTTATGCTTATGTCAGTGTGTTGGCATGTTAGAGAAATTACTTGGGGTTTTGACATTATACTTTTTTTTGTCATTGGTTATGGTGTTAGGACCTTCCTGTATACAGCAGTAACGTCTCAAATTCAGTTCAGTGCGACAGACCGTTAGAGCTGTTGACAGACTCTTCTATATCACAGTCTTATCATGTTGATTTGGAAAGAGAGCTGAAACGTTGGGTACCTGATGAAGATGTTCCAGATTGTTCAGATCTCGAGAATGTGTTTGATGACCCTTGGAAGAGGTAGTGATACTTATTCTATTAATTAGGATGTCTATTTGCTGATTTAGAAATCTGTTTGGTATCTCTATTTCTCTACTTCCTTTTGCTTTTACGTGTTATTATATAGAGATGAAGTCTTGGTTGTGAGACTAATCCAAGCTAGAGAGTGTTTTGGAGGTTTAGGCTTTGTGAGAAATTGTTACTGTGCTTTGAAGTTTACCCCTAGTTCTGTTATGCGTTTTCAATCTCTGTTCTTGTTACTTTGATTTTCTTTTTCTTTTAATAGAGAGAGTTTTGAGTTACTTTGGTTCGGGATTCTTAACTCTAACAAGTAGCCATATATATTTATTTCTCTCGGTTCATTTCTATCTCCTTGGTTTTAGCCTGCTCGTTTCTAGTTCTTTCGCTATGTACACTCTTCCTGGCTGAAAAACAGGTCTTATACGTGATGTTATCATAGGGGCTGGAATCAGTTTGAGGTCAACGAGACATTGTTTGGAGTAACGAGCACTTTTGACGAGGAACTGTATACCACAAAACTGGAGAGAGGTCCTCGGACGAGGGAGCTAGAAGAGCAAGCCTTGAGGATTGCAAGAGAGATCGAGGGTGAGAATACCGGTGATCTTCACGTAGCAGAGGTGAATTAGGGATGTCTTTTTTTGCCACTTGGTTTTTTCGTTTCAGTGTCGTACCATTTCTATTTTCTAATGGTTCACGCGTGCAATCATCTTACACAGGAGAGGGGGATTCAGCTTAGTGGAAAGTTTGATATTGACGAGGAAACTAAATACTCATCGGTCTGTCCGTTTAATGGATTTGATGATTCGGGTTATGAAGATGAAGAAGAAATTTTGTTGGATTGCCGTAATAATTTGACGTTTGGTGATTCAACTTCTTCTGATGGCATGAAATCTGCTTCAGCTGGCAAGGTCTATGAAGAATCATGGGTATGGTTGGGTTCTTCTCGGGTAGTAGTTTCTAGGAGAATAAACGGTGATTTTTCCATTTTTTCGTGTTCAGGGTGGTAGCCTACCTTCACGGAATAACACTATTGTTAATCAGAGCTTAAATAAACATGCTCGGCACCTTATGTTCGAACAGCCATCAGAGGATATTCCTGCTCCAGGCAGCAATATCAGGTCTTTTTTTTTCTCGTTGGAACATGCACGTTTCTTTTTCCCAAGTATGTTTTATTGATTTTGTAACTTTCTGATTGTTCATCCTAATAGGAATGAGAGCCAGTTTGGCGAGCAGAGAAACAGCAAAAGTCCAGAGGCTTCCCATTATAAAAAGGTGATTAAGTTAAATTCTTTTGACGCATCTAATCTTGATTGCATTTTGCATTCCATAATGTGCCATGACTTATAACATTGTTCTGTTGCCTTCAACCTGTATTAACGCAGCCGTCCGAGGAGTCAGTGTCTGGTCTTGAAGGTATATGCAACTTCACTTTAGCTTTATCATATCTATCTATTCCCACTACATCTTGATTGTTGACACCCACATAATTTCCAACTTTCTCTGTATGCCCACTCAAGATATTAATGAAGATGCAGCAACCTCTGATCCGGCTTGTCTAGAATGGAAAGTTTCTGATAGGCAAGGTTCCGCTGATGGAAAACTAGCCGGTCGACTTTCTGACAGAGCGAAATCTGAGAGCTCTTGTTGGCGGCCTGGAAACTCCATTTCTAGAAATTCAGAGAATTCTGCAGCTTCCTCAGGATCAAGTCGTCCAATACTATCACCAAGCTCTTCAATTGGTTCTCTTTCTTCAGAAAAGTCAACCCTAAACCCAAACGCTAAGGTTTTTTTTGCCTTATCTTATAGAAGTAGAACTGGCGTGAGTGGGGTTTTACTCTTAAAGCTTTTTAATTAATGAGCTTAAGGTCTGATTCAGGAATTTAAGCTAAACCCCAACGCAAAGAGTTTCGTACCATCTCCAACAGCTACACGGCCTCAATCTCCAGTTCCGGACGGATCATTTTATTATCCTCCCGTTCCACAGATGCCCGGAATACACATTGGATACGGAGTAATTTTTTGTTTTTACTCTTTTTATCTACTCTTATGATCAACCTCTAAATCAGGTTAAATCTCTCTTATCATGTTTCTGATTCACAAATTTTTTTTATGAAATTGGCAGATGGGAGCAGCATTCCCTGGACAACAACCAATGATGTATAACAATACAACACAGCTGGGTCCTAACCAAACATATTATTCTCCAAATGGTCCACAGGTTTGTGCTATTAGAGCCATGACTCAGAAATTTCTTTATTTTGAAGAGAAATCTTGAAAAAAATTGAATTTTGGAATATCAAATATCAATTTCTTAACAGTACCCACAACAGATGATGGTTGGTCAGCAGAGACCGGTTTTGTTTATGCCTCCGTCGCCATACCAACCGGTTTACTACTACTATCCCTTATAGTTTTTTACTCTTGGGTTTTCTTTTTCTATAAATGCTCAAAAGAGTTAGATTTTGCTGACATCTTTGATTTAAACTGCAGGAGATGCCATATAAAGGAAGAGACTCTTATTAGCTTCTGACCAAACCATGAATGGTGTGGCACAAGGTTTCGAATATCTTCTGATGGAATGGGGTTTTGATTAATCTTATTTTATTTTCTTTCCAGCACTGAATCTTTCAATTTTTTAATTTTCTTTATAAAAAAAAAAACAACTTGATAAATGGTTTGATGGTCCATGGGAGAAAAATTGAACACATGTGATTTAGTTTTGTTTAGAGATTAGATTTAGATTTAGATTTAGATTCGTGTTGATCTCACTTCTTTATTCACTCGTGTCTCTGTTTAAAGTTTAAACTCTGACGTTAATCTTTAGATGTATGACATTATGTTTTGAGTCTTTGTATATTAAAAAAAATGATTAGGTAGGCAAACATGTTTATTTGTACTTTGAATACGTATTTTACCTTTTCCAAATCAACGATCGTCGTTTAATCTTCCAAACATACGTGTTAGAGTTTGGTAGGTAATAGAGTAGTGTGTCTATGATTGGGTTCGAAAGCGTAATGTCTGAATTTGGAATTATGAGGATAATGGGTTCAGTCCTTTTTTGTCGTACATGCTTCGTATTTTCGTATAAAATCATTACTGTTAATCTTCCCGTGCTGAGTTCCGGAAATAAGAATCCAGGTTAGGGGAGATTCGGCATGTTAATCTTTGTCGTTTTAAAGGGCTTATAAAAATAGTAGTAGCTCTGGGCGTTTCGGATTTAGTCTTATAGAACCCATTCGAGTTTTAAAAGTTTTTGGGTCGGGTATGGTTAGTAATTTTTGGGTTCGGATCTATTTTGTAATACCATACAAAATCCATTTTATATCCAAATTTAATTCGGATTCGGATAATACCACTTTGGATCCGGATATCTATTTTAAAAATAATATTTTTTTTAACTAAAACACACATAAAATTAAACAATAAAACTAATAAAATTTTCTAAAATATTATAAAAATATGTCTGAACTCGTTCATCTTAAATATAACAATAAAAATAAGTCATAAAACTGAATTTTCAAAATATTTGAAAGTAATCAAATTATACAAAAACTATGTAAAAATGGTTGTTGTCGGATTTTTCGGGATATTCGTTCGGGTTTCGGTTCGGTTCGGGTATTATCCACAATCCAAAATACCTAGTTCTAAGTCCTATTTGATAATTTTTTAAAATTCGGTTCGGATCGGATTTAGGTATTTTGAATTTCGGTTAAAAATGCCCAGACCTAAATAGTGTATTATTATTTTATAGTTTGAAAACATGGCTAAAATCTAATAATTGATTCTAAGACCTTCTAGATTCTATACTAAATAGTTTAAGTTGACACCTGTCACCTCTTCGGAAGCATGATAGTTACCCATTTCACTTCTCTATAATAAAGGATATAGTACTTTTTCTAATAAACTACGACAAAAAGGTATTTTTATCTCACAACAATGCGAAGTCTCAATTTATGGAAGCATATCTCCAATTCTCTAGATTTTTTTTGGGTAGTTTATTCAACTAGAATATTCAACTCGAAATAGAAATGTCCCAATATTATTAGTTTACTTTATTTGTTCTGTATTTTATGTTTGTTGTTGCTGTTGTAATTACTGTTCAGAGTTGTGGATTAAATGTAGAGAGATGGGAGCAGAAACTACCAAATTACGATTCGTTGCTTGTGCTGGAGAAGCTGCATCAGGAAATGTGAAAAGAAAACTGAAAAGGGCTCTTTGCTTTGCTTGACTTGCAATAAATTTCAATTACCCCAACTACAAAATTAAAATATTTAAAATTATTCGCTTAAATGCAATAGTGATTGCACCATAAAGAGATGTTGACAACTTCCACTACTTTTGCTTTTAAAAACAAACGTTCTCAAGGATGAAAAAAGAGAGAAGATAAAGTATGTATAAAATACCTCTATTTCACTACAAATGATGTTTTTTTTTTTGAAAGAGTACTACAAATGATGTTTCAGAATCTTCCACATCTATTCTCAAACAACGTAGTATCTCTTTGTGGGTTACTTACATATTTTTATATATGTGTTGCAATTCAATAAATTACAAATAATGCAGTAACATATTAAAATAAACTACACTAAACTTAAATCATAAAAAAGTAAACAAACAAATGTATAAACAAAATTGATCATAATCTTGAGATTCAAATATTTGTTAACACATTTTTTAAAAAAAAAACTGGTAGAGCAATAAAATCAGTTCCAAATATAATTATAATATGCTATTTTGAGTGAAAAATGCAAACTGGTTTCATCTATGTACTCTATTTCTTTTGATTTTGGTTTTGTTAACATTATATTCACTATAATTTTCATTATAAAGTGTTATATATATATTTTTATTTATTTTGTAATCTAAATTATGCACACACATAACTAAAAACTATACTTGTATTTATATTTAATATACTTTTTAGTTGTTAGCTATATATTTCTATTTATTTTTCTAACTGAAATTATATATGCATCATAGTTTAGTAAATTATAAAGACTTGAGAAATATCGTTTGACACTTTAAATTAATAATATTATAATTTTAAATTATTGACAAAATAAAGAAATAAAGAGATAAACAAATCTGACCATACAAAGAGATGTTCACTTGCAAAAAAATTGAAATATGAACAACAAATTTAGTCTTTAGCTAAGAAGTATTTGTGCCTATAAAATGGTATTTGCGAAGAGAGAAAAAACAAACACATAAAGAAAAGGTGAAAAGAGTCAGGTTGAGTCTTTTAAGCCATAGCCAATAATACACTTATTCGCAGACAGAGGAAGAGAGAGAAGAAACAGCCATGTTTTGAGGAAGGAGACATGCATCATCACCATCATCACCATCATCATCATCTCAAGCTTATTAGTTAACTTCTCTTTCTCTCCATCTTCTACCAAATCCAAAGACCAGAGGTCTCTCTTCTTCTTTTTTTTTGTATCTCTCTCTCTCTCTCTCTCTCTCTCTCTCTCTCTCTCTTGTTCGCTTATTTTATTTGGTAGTGTGTTAGTGATTTGGTTGCTCTACTTTTTACTTCTGATTCTGATGATAGATTATTTAAAATATAACCATTTTATAACCATTTTTAAGTGCTGAGCGAGAAAATCTGTTTGCTTTCTCTATGCCCACTTTTCTCTCTGTTTGCTTGGATCAGTAAGTTCAAAGAGATTTGATTTGTACTCGGTTCGCGTGAGGACGAGCTTATTTTTCTATCCATACCCAGAAATTTGAGTTAATAGTCTGTTAATATGGTTTCTCTTTTCACTAACTTTGAAAAGCGTTTTGTATATTTATTGGTTTGCATGTTATGCTTTCTTTGTAAGTTTTAGTGAATCAATCTGTTTAACCAAAACTGGCAAAAAGTTTGAATCTTTCAAATCATTGAGCAATCTTATTGTCTAAATTAAACAGGGAATCTGGATTTTAGGATAGTTTTATAAACACTGTGGATCCATTTGTGGATCATGACCAAAATGATTCTTGACTTAGCCTTTTGCTTCGTTTGGACATTAGCTTATTAAGAAGACAATGCAAGTGTTCCAGAGGAAAGTTTCATCGCGGCCTACTTGGGAAAACTCAATGCCAACAAACTCAAACGTTGAAGGATCTCAATCTTTCAGCTTGACAAAGAACATGATGATGTCTACTACACAATCCCCCTCGATGAAGCATGCGAGTTTGCAGTTGCAAGATCGAGATTCATCCTCAACACAATCAACCGGAGAATCAGGCGGCGGTGAAGTTGCAAGCTTTGTAGAACATAACCATTATGGAAGGAGCAGCATTGCTAATACCGATCTCTCAGGTTTAACAAATAAACTTGGTTTGAAGGATTTTAGTCACATTACGAGAAAAAACTGCTATAACTTTTTGGGGTTTCTTCTTGTTTTGATCCATGTATAGGTTACATCGAGAACCAGGGAAAGGCTATTGAAAGTTATACTAAGTCAACCACCACCTCGTCTATGGTGTCTCAAGAGTCTGTGTTTCCTCCTCCTACTTGTGGTCTAGCATCTTGGTCTCTTCAATGTGCTGAAACGTCACATTTCAGTTGTTTCTTGGCTCCTGAGTATGCATCGCAACCAACGGTAGTATACTGTAAAGCCTTGTGCTTTTTACAATTTCGAATCGAATAGGTGTTGGTCGGTTAAATTGTGGACATGTTTTTCTTGCAGGTGCTGCCGCATTTAGAGATGATGGGTTTGGTTCCTTCAAGAGTGCCATTGCCTCATAACACACAAGAGAATGAACCAATATTCGTCAATGCGAAACAGTACCATGCAATACTTCGTCGCAGGAAGCATCGTGCTAAGCTTGAAGCTCAGAATAAACTCATCAAAAGCCGTAAAGTATGATGAATCTTTTCACTTTACCATTTGCCTTAAAACACCAGAAGATCTTTAAATATTCGATGCAACTTGGGAGTAGTGAGTTACAAAAGTTTGTTTTTTTTTCAATTTTTTTTTTTGCAGCCGTACCTCCACGAGTCTCGCCATCTCCATGCTTTAAAGAGAGCTAGAGGCTCCGGTGGGCGTTTCCTCAATACAAAGAAGCTTCAAGAATCATCAAACTCACCCTGTTCTTCTCAAATGGCAAATGGACAAGATATCTCTAAGAACCCTCGCGGTGGTGAAAACGGTTTCGGGTCTAAGTCGATCACACCGAGCTCCAATTCAAACCGTAACGACAACAACATGTTCCAGAACACGCCGTTCAGATTCTCGGGGTATCCATCAACACACCATGTCTCAGCTCTCATGTCAGAGACATGAGACATCTGAAAAGAATCTTGCTCCGGGAGAACTCCGGCTGAACCCCGGCGGAACGGGAAGTCATCCTTGGCTATAAATTGTTATTGCTTCTTTACAAAGTTTCTGCCTTTTAGAACTCTGTTTTCATCACCTGCAAACTCGCTCTATATTGAAGTAACTTTTAAATCATTGTCAAACTATTTTGTTATTTTTTTTTTTAACATTTTCCGATTCTCTGAGATTACAAATATCATCACCCTACCGAAGACACAAGTATGATAAGATTTAGCATTCATCAAGAGTAATATACGCGCATAGATCCTCTAATGCTCTGGAGACAAACCGGACACTTAGGGTTCAACTCTCGTTCCACGGTTAAGGCACACTGTCTGCAACATACCACATGCCCACAGGGAATGAATGCTGGAATTCTCCTTCTCGCCACACAGATCACACACAGTTCTCCATCTGGAATCAAATCTGTATCTTCTGCCTCATCAGCAACCACGGGTTCGTCTGTTCTCTGTTCGTCTGGTCTTCGTAGCTGTTCTCTTTGATGGTGCCGTAGTTTCCATCTATTCCAGGCCCTGAAGATACGACAGTAAACAGATTTAGAATCAAAACATTGTCTAAACCCAAAACTATTTATGGTCACACTAGTCGAGTACCTGACAGCAGCAAAGCCAAGGATGCCAACAGACAAACATCCCATGATAACACCGCCCCAGAATATAACGCTGGTAGTCTCCGCAAGGTCCATTATCATCTTGTCTTTGGTCATCTCTGATCTGCAAAGATTATTCAAAAAGATATATCTGATTTATAGATGAACAGCAAAAGAGCTTGTTGCAACATTGGACTAAGTATTGTCAAACGATCAGAAAGTAATCTGAGCTTGAATTCAGCCATAAACAACACAAGCTCGACAAAAACGAGAAGAAGAAAAAGAGTATATCCAGAGAGAATCTCACAAGAAATAGGGAAGATCTTGGCACGACTTGATCTCAGGAACTCCATTGTTAAAACTACAGATGCCAACAGCTGTTAAATCTCTCTCAGGTGGTAAAATCTTCTCTACATCAAGCAGACCAACCTTGAAAGAGAAAGGAACACAAATGTCAGGAAAGATCACAAGTAACCATCAGTCCTCATATCAGAAAATATTCATACTCACGGGATACTCAGGGAAGAACAAGGCTTGAAGAAACGCATAGGGAGATGAATTAATAGGCTGCAAACGATTATACACAGTGGTAAGCGGAAGAGGTTGCCTTGCACCATCCATGTTAACAACAAGAAAGCTAGACTGCGACCGTTGGTTTTTGTCCACAATAACAAACGGGACCTGCACACGGCGAAGAATACATAAACATACATATATCAAAACAAGAGCCAAAAAAGCTGATAAAGAGTGGAATCAGACTTCACCATTCTCATGAAATCAGCTCCTTGTTTGGGCATAGATCTTTCCAAAAGAAACCGGTGACCATTTGACAGCTGAAACAAAGTCTTCCATCCACTATACATATACTGTAAAGACATCAAATTGTAGAATATAACATTAGAATGCTTCCAGTATTCTCTCTTCTAAGCAGCAACAATTACTATTACGAATATAATCACAAGAAGAGCACCAAAAAGTACAGATTTTTATAGCATTTTCAGAGCAACATAATGCAAAATTGGGTCAATCGAAAATTTGCAGGCGATGACATGTATGTATACGTACAGTTTGACTTCTGTGAATAATAAGGGCTTTATCTCCAGTCTCCTGAGAGGTAAGCACGTTGTTCTTGTAACCCCCATCACCGGTGAACTTAGGTTTGACGGTTCCGTGGACCACGACGATACGCTGATCATGGCTATTCCCGTGATCGCTCGTCCCAGATTGGTCATCGGAAGCCGGAATTAGTGATCGGAGGTCGGAGACGGAGACTTCGGGGGCGTCTTTGATCTTATTCAACGCGGCGGAGGTAGAAGCATACTTGAAAGCAGCACGAACGGCGCCTAAAGCTAGGGTTATTCCGAGGATGGCTCCGTCGAAGGATAAAGCGATGTCGACCAAAAGGGGAAGGACCGCACGATCCGGCGAGGACATTACGGTAATTTCGTATCCCAAAGTAGACACGGGACAAGTCAGATGGACGTCGAGAGTGACGAGGCTATTATCGGTATTTAAGATATGACAATATGACCGTCATTCTAATTTGGGTCTTTAATGGGCCTAAAAGGAAGAGAATAGTGGCCCATAATTTCAAATTCCACTTTTACCCTCAACGTTAGAGCAAATTTACAAAACCATACCAAAAATTAGATCTACTTTCTCTCTCCCATAAAGCAATTACTCACCGGTCACCGCCGTTCGTCGATCTCCGTCGTTCGTCGATCTCCGTCGTTCGTCGATCTCCGTCGTTCATCTGCCGCTTTCCACCGACTTTGTCTCGTGTTAGGTATCTAGGGCATAGAAACTTGTGTGTTTGGAACTTATTCATGACTGGTTTTTTTTAATAGGTCAAAATCTAAAACCTCCTTTTGCCTCTTTTGTCTCCGTTTTCGTTTTCTGGGATTCGCGAAGCTCTAATCTTCGTTTATTCGATATAGAAGTTTCAAACGTTGTCTCCGTTCTTCTTTTTGGAATGCAAAAGTTTACTTAAAGTGACTGTTTCGCCATGTCTTTGCTTGTGAGATTCGGTTGAAGCTTTGTCATCACAAATCTGTGTAAAAAAAGTGCTTACTTTGTGCGTCTGAATTGAACTTTGTTGCCTAAAACCATTGATTTGTTTCTGTGTTTAGTGAAAAAGATGGCGGGAGAAGGTGAAGAAGAAGATCTGCCTAGAGACGCTAAGATTGTGAAATCTCTGCTTAAGTCAATGGGCGTGGAGGACTACGAGCCTCGTGTGATGCACCAGTTTCTGGAACTGTGGTACCGTTATGTCGTCGAAGTGTTGACCGATGCTCAGGTTTACTCTGAGCATGCTAGCAAATCCACCATTGACTGTGACGACGTCAAGCTCGCTATTCAATCCAAAGTTAATTTCAGCTTCTCTCAGCCACCTCCAAGAGAGGTACATACATAGATACATACACGCATTGTTGTTTTTCTGTTTCATGTTATTGAGATTGTTGTCTGAAAATAGATGACTAGTAACTTGGTACTTGCTATGTGAATGATTCCACTTTTTTTTTTTTTTTACTATGTAGAAAGGTAGTTGTGTTCATCTTGATTTCGACTTGTGAACAGTAACGTCTTTGCTACATAAGCTGTTGCATTCAAGAGGATGATTGATTTGTATGCACCGTGACCATGTCAAATCTTTTATTGAACATATGAAAAGTTAGTCTTCTGCCGAATCCAATTCTAGTTTCTGAATCTCAAAGTTTCATGGCATGTTTGGTTTTAGGTATTGCTAGAACTTGCTGCGAGCAGGAACAAGATCCCTTTGCCAAAATCCATTTCAGGACCAGGTGTTCCACTCCCGCCTGAACAGGACACGCTGCTTAGCCCAAACTACCAGCTCGTGATTCCGAAGAAGTCAGCTTCAACAGAAGCTGAAGAAACAGAGGACGACGATGAAGAAATGACGGATCCTGCACAATCATCTCAGGAACAACCGCAGCAACAACAAACGTCAGACCTTCCAAGCCAAACTCCTCAGAGGGTCTCTTTCCCTCTCTCTAGGCGACCGAATAAGTAGAGAGCGACGACGACAACAACAACAAGAAATTATAATCTTATGTATCAATATGTAGAGAATGTAAGAGAATCAATTATTAATGGCCAGATCATCTTTCTTTATCTAGAGAATGAAAACTCTTGAATTATTTCATAGTGAACGATGGCTTACATATTAGACTAGGACTTTACTAGTAACTGAAATTGATCAGAGCAGATTCAGAGCATGTCTATCATCTTCAATGGATTTTTGTACAAATTTATGCTTATCGTTCCTGAGATCCACAATGCTCTAGCTGCATTGTTCCACTGTGAAAAATGTAAAGGTTGGAGCAGGTTCAAAGAAACGGTCCTTTTGCTTAAAGTGTACGTACCTAATAGTAGTGATATCCAACGGCTAAACCCTTCCACTCAGACTCTTGTTGATACTTTTGGTTTGCGAACCTTCTGTTTCAATGTTTGCTTTAGGTACTGTTACAAATTGTAAGAGAAATGACCAGAGTCAGTTCTCATAGCCTAAATGTGCACATTTGTATACACTCTTTTCTGGGAATCAACAAGACCAATGGTACAACAAATCTTTTGTGAAGCATTATACTATTACTAGCTGTACGTATTATCATGTGATGAGAATTTTAAAGCAAAAACTAGTTTTGATAAAGTTGAAATCCATACAATCTTAAGAGGAACAATAATATCATAAAAGAGTTGAAATCCAAAGTCTCAAAGGTATGAAGCCTTGAACACACTTACAAAAGCTTCACATAGGTACTAATATTAAAAGCTGAAAGATTACTTGAACACATTTTCTATTTTTCTCTTACTCTACTTATATAGTTTACTTTATAGAAAATCAATCGTCCAAAAAATAAAAGAAAATGAAAATCAATACTTTTCATTTTATTTTCAAGCTAAACAATTAACAAAAATAAATATTTGTAAAGCAAAAATACTAAGGATGTTGTCTTGTTCGCGTTAGGTACTGCTAGAAAATGTAAGAGAATCAAATATTTAGTGACCAGAGTCAATTTTTTCGTAGCCTATATATATGCATATTATATACACTGTTTTCTTTGAATCAACAAGATCAAAGGTACAACAAATCTTTTTGAAGCATTACTATATAGTAACATAATAACAACTCATATACATAAAGAAGGATCTGTTTGACTAGGAAACAGAAGAATCTATTAGCTTCCCCAGCCAACCATTGTGCCAGCAGCTGCACGGTGAGGGCGCGAAAAGGCGAGCCCTCGATCATACATCCGCTGAATCTCTTCTCTGTATTCAGTCAGAGACTTGTCAGGTATGGCTGGAGTCAGCTCCACGACATCTCCCATCTTCAGCTTGCATTTCAGATCACTTATAGGTGTCTGGTTTAGCCTCGGCCTTAGCTCTTCCTTTGCCGGGATGCTGTACATTGACCATCTCGAGCTCCCTGGTCCTGCTCTGCTCAACAGGTCCGAGACTGTGGAACTCGCGGGAAACTCTTGCACAGTCATCTGCATTTTCAGTTTTAGCAAATTATATCTCCCCAAGCGAACAACAATCCTCCACAAGAAGAATTTGAAAGGATGTTCAATAGCAACTAACTAACCTTGTCGTTTTCGATCACAATGACATAGACTGGTCCTTCTTGGTTACCATTAGGCTTATAAGAAAACGGACAGTCTTCAGCGTGAGACGGGAAACTGCACAAGGGCTCGGAAGAACAGATCGAAGATCTGTCTTTGCCCATGGTTTCGCAATGCCAGGTCACAACCCATCTTGCCCATTCAACCATCTGAAGCACAAATGATGAGTGTTTGCAGTCGCCTTCCTTGTATCTCCAGTGAGCTGCAAACCCAAATTCGGCTTGCAAGTGCATCTCTTTCGTCCGTATTTGAACTTCGAGCGGAATGGTTCCGTCGCCCATCACTACGGTATGCAAAGACTGGTACCTATAATTTCCAGATTCAGAAGTCAGAAAAAAAAAAACAGAGAAGGACGGAGTCTGCATCATTTTGAAGACTATGACAGGTTTCGCAGAACCTACCCATTGAACTTGGGATGGGTTATGTAATCTTTCAGCTTTCCAGGAACTTCAGACCATATCTTGTGAACTACTCCTAAGGCCTTGTAACAATCTTTCTCATTGTCAACAATCAAACGTAACCCATGAATGTCATGAATTTCATCCATGGTTAGCTTTTTCCTGACATAAACGAACAAGATCAGTATTCCGATTCTCACCATTATCTCAGCGAAACAGATTAATCAACAAGCACGTTTGTGCAAAGAAGAAATAAGAACTTACTTCAACATCTTGCAGTAGATACTATACAAGCTCTTGTGCCGTCCAGAGAGAACATGATAAGCAATGCCTTCTTTCTTAAGCGCTTGCTCCATTTTCTCAATCGCGGAGGTAATCATAGCTTCATCGAATGAATCCTCGAGCATAGCTGCCATCTCGTGGTGCTGGTCAGGATGAAGATGCTTGAAACACAGATTTTCAAGCTCAACTTTCCAGCTAGAGATTCCCAATCGATTAGCCAGAGGCGCGAATATTTCCAGAGTCTCTTTAGCAAACCTTTGCTGCTTAACCGGAGGCAAAGCGTAGAGCGTCACCATGTTATGTAACCGATCAGCTAACTTTATAAGAACAGCTCTCGCGTCTGCCATCGCAAGGAACATAGTGTGCAAACGATCTGCTTCAACGGTTTTACACGCCGTATTGTTTTCCCGAGCCAGTTTACTTAATTGACTAAGCTTAGACACCTAAATGCAATAACAAGACAAAAACCCTAATTAGAGTCTCAAGCATTAAACAAGAAGCTTTTTTTTTTAGCAAAACACACATCCACGGCTGTTTCTTTACTTACCCCTTCGACAAGATCAGCAACTCCTGATCCAAAGGTTCTGAGGATATACTCATAGCTCATAAAAGAATCGTCTAAAGTATCATGTAGAATCCCAGCAATAACAACGGTGGAGTTAGCTCCGATATTAGCCAACAGCATTGCAGTCTCAACACAATGTTGCAGGTAAGGATCACCATTTGCTCTCATCTGTTTAAAAAAAAGCCAATCAATTAGTAATTAAAAAACCAAACTTTATAGAGAAAATGTCTTCTTCTTCTTCTTCTTCTTCTTCTTAATACCTGTCCTCGATGAGCTTTCTCTGCTTCGTAAAATGCTTTGATCACAGACTCATCTTCGAAGACTTTGTGTTTCAGCTGAGCACGTCTAAGCAAATCTCTAGCATAAGGCTGCCTTCTTTCTCCTTCGAAACCATCGTCCATGGTGAACGGTAGCTGCTCATCGACGAAAGCAGAGTCCGTCTCGTAATCGACACACGAGCCTACCGCTTTCCTGACGAAGCCATTGAACAGCCTGCTAGATCCGACACGGAGAGAACCACCGCCATGGAAGCTCCCATCCGAGTTCCGAGGAACTCTCATCGGAGGGCTGTTGCTGGACGAGATCGGGCCGTGAAGCACCGAGACGGGGCTTTGGTGGTCGCGTTTGAGGTAGGAAGAAGAAGAAGCGATGAATTTGCTCGGAGAGTAACAGAAGGAGCCGCTTAAGGTCCGATCCTCGCTTCGATCATGGCGTATGGAAGCTAATTCATCTCCTACGGTTGGGTGAGATGAGCAGGAGGAGGAAGAAGAAGACGATGATCTGACGGATGCGCCGGAGAAAAGCAAAGAGAGACCTCCGATTGTCGGAGAGGAAGAAGAAGCCGATGAGGATCTGGGATTCAGATCGAGATCGCAGGAGACATGAGCGTTGATCTGGTGTGCTGTGGAGCATACAGTGCTCGGTGGACTCGCGTATAGCGCTATTGTCGTTGCAACCACCATTGAAGCTTTCTGAAGTTTAATTCGAAATCTTAGGTTTCAGAAAATCAATTTGGAAACCGAAGGAAGGAAAAAAAAACGAATTTCTGAAAATCGAAATTGACTTTCACAGCCTTTATTAATTTTCCCGGTAAACAAAGATTTTTTAACAAACAGATCTCTCAACAAAACCCAGAAATTCGAGAAACCCAATTTGGGGGAAAAGCAAAAACTTTTTTGGTAATTATAATCAAACAGGATGAACAAATCGATCTGGTAGTATATATATACAATTTCAAACAGGAAAATCGAAAATTTTAAGAAAAACGATTCCAAACAAAGAAATTTTGAGAGGTTTGTTCGTTTTTCTTCTTCGTCTTCTACTTTTTGATTCTAGAAAGAAGAGAAAGCCAATCTATACTTCGTGTTCTTATTCGCCCGTTAAATCCAGCAATCGAAGCGAAACTGAGCATCTCAAATTACGTAACTACCCTTTTTGTTAACCAGAGATTACTGGCTTACGTAAAGCTGATTATTTACTCGTTTATTTAATCCATTGTGTGATCTATGAAAAACTATAAATAACCTTATTTTCCTGCTTGTTGTCGCCAACTATTTTCTGGTAATTTATCAATCATCGAGCTAATCTACCAAATAAGAAAGCACTAATCTATTTTTTCAAATTTAAAATTTGGTTACGCAAATTACTTGGCACTTTTTTTTTTTTTTGGGTACTAATTAATCATCTCCGAGTATGTATTTCATGTAATAAATAAAAATCTATAATAATTGCAAAAATCAGCAAATTGGTGGGAAGTGGGATCCACCGTGGGATTCTTAAGTGTTTTTTTGTCTGGTTGGGATTTTTTTGATTCAATGAATCTATTTAGTATTTTCGGATGAGGAATCTCCTTTTTTTTTTAGGTTCATTTCTCGGTTAGAGAAAGAAAAAAACAATACTCAAATTTTGCTCTACGTTGAAAGTTTTCTTTCTCACTAAATAACTTTCAATAGTTTCACAAAATTAACATATCAAAGTCTGGACATAAACATATCACTAATGATGTTAGCGAAGGACAATATGGCAAATTCAGGTATGTTTTATTCGGCTTGTAGGTGCCAACTTTTATTTCTTCACGAACACTACAACTCTTGGAAGTAGTTTTTTCCACTTTTTGATAAGGACACCGACGAACCCTCGAAGAAGAATCATCAATCTGCAAAAAAAAAAAAAAACAATTACCACGTGGCGTTAAAGGGAGACGGAGCTAAATAAGACACGTGTCTGTTTTGGTGGTCAGGTTTACAGTTTTGTGCCAGGTCAGCATTCACGGTCGAGCTCAGCCTCCGTGACTTGTGGGAATCGTTTACCTACATAAATCAACGGTCCTGCCTGAATCTTGTGATTAAGGCATCGCCGTCTAATAGATATACGACAATATACTGTTCTTACGGTCTCGGTTCAAAACTATCAAACACTTGTTTTTGTATTTGACTTTCGGTGCAAAACAAAAACAACAAAGTTTGGTAATTACATCAATTTCGTAACTTTTCTTGCGTTTGTATGTCCAAATCAACTTGAAGAAGACCTCGTAATTGGTTTGGAAATTAAGAAAAGAGAAATGTCAGATTCTTACACACAAATGCTATATTCAGGAACCAAGAGTTCCTGTACACACGTGTAAATAAGCAAAAGTGTATGGAAGGAGGGATATTTCTTGCAAAACAAAAAATAGTTAAGAGGTGACTACGTTAGAACTATTAGACTATTTGTAGTGTTTATGTTACAGTTAGAAGCAAAAGTGTTTAGATGCAGCGTGCAAATTTGAGCCACCCATGTCCCAAGACACGCTGAACTTGTTTTACACTAAGGTGAAACATTTTTTGGGCCTTTAGTGGGTTTATGATATCATGTCTAGAAAAGCAACGTGGACCGAACAAATCAGCCGCAATTTATCGGTCTGGTTCCATTTTTAGTTCCATATTTTGGTTAGTGTTCTTAACGAGCTTATAGGGTTTTTTTCTTCACCAAAGAAGACAACGCTTAACGAGCTTAGTTTAAGGCCCATATTGCTTACTACTGATATATATCTTGGCTATTATTAATCTAGCGGATTTATATGATCCATACAATACTACAATGTATCAAAACACTTTCCCTAGAAGTGAAGATATGTTTCATAATTTTTATGTGAAACTGTAACTGTGTAAATATTAATCTACTTTCTGATTACAGTCTTTGCTGGTCGAATTCAACAGTGGAATACTGATGACTAACTATTCAACCGTATTGTTTAAGCCTAGAGGTTCTTTTTTTCTGACTATTTTTACCATTGCATATATTTAAGTAGATTCACCTAATATTATTTATGTTTTTATAAAACTCACAAATAAGAGATCCAGATATCAAATATTTAATGCAGTTATTTTATATTAATCTGTGTCTGCCTCCAAAAAATTGTATTTCTAGCTCCGCTATATAGCTTGAAACTTTAACTTTGTAAATTATGGTTAAAACAGAATAACATTTGGGAAATTTCACAACAAATTTTGGAAAACTGACAATTTAGTCGGTGACAATAATACGAAATTATAATTAATCATCCAAGTTGGTATTGCTTAAGCATAGAGATTCCTGAATCGTCCAAAATCCTAATAACTGATTAAATATTCTAAAATATATCGGGAACCGACGAGTTTGTCATGTAAGAATAGCGTACAGTATCAATAAAGATCTGAATAATAATGATAGTTTTTATTTTAATTCAGTTCAATGCCAAATTGCATTTCCAGCTGCAAGGCATGCATCTTAACTCAATCCTTAACAAGATATATAATTTCACAATCACGTTACTACGCCCACTCATTTGCACTATTTTTATTCGCATAAATACATATGTTTGTAACTTGACATTTTTTATTTTTTTTGCTTGTTATTCTCTTGCTTTATCAAAATAAGAATAATAGAAAAAATATGGTGTGTGTTTCGCTGGTATGTTGTTGCCACATATGTTCTATTATCTCTCACTCACGTAATTACTATTTTTGTTCGCTTGAAAAGAAAATGTTATAGTTTTTTTTTTTTGTGTGGTAGCCGGTAGACACTCTATCATGTATATTGTATCATGTATCATGTATGCAAGTACGAACTATAATTTAGATGTCGTTGGTGGTGATTATTTAGATGTCGTTGGTGGTGATTAGTGGAAATTGGAGTTCCTGGCGGGGACAATCTAGTAAGTTTCATTTCATTGTTGCAACAATATAAGTTTTATACTTTATAAGTTGTATTTACCTATTGTTTGTCAAAAATTGTAACAAACCAAATTTTATTTTGTTTTCACCATTAAGCCCATAATCTGTTCTAGTGTCTTTGTGGTAAGTATCAGGTCGTACATGATACCATATATATACTGATAACGATGCCACTTCCCAGCAATCTCATGATTCCAGGAAATACGAAACCACAACAAAATATTATAGTTATAAGATACAAGAGCAACAATAAAGGAAAAAAAAAAAAAAAAAACTTGCCATGAATGTGATCATATTATATTACTATACAAGAAAACACCGTGCTCGGTCATGGACTGACAGAGACGAGAAAGAGAGACCTAAACCCGGAACCGCAAACGCAGCCGCTTCAACAGTCATTCGCTTTTGAATCGCTTCAAGCTCAGCTCCTGCGTCTACGAACTCTTTGACCAAATTACTATAAAACCCTTTGATCTTCTTCACCAGTCTCACGTAGTGTAGTCTCAACCATCTCAGCTTCATCCTCCTCACCATCTTTTTCAATGAGAATCCGCCACGTAGCACCACATTGTTCTTCCCGCCAAGACGCACCACCTGTGACTTGCGACGGCGGATGTGAATCTTCCGGCGACTCCGAGACCACCGGAACACGGAGGCTGCGGCGATGCCACGATCCATTTGGTTAACAATTGTGAGAGAAGAAGAAGAGAGAGAGAGAGATGTATGTTTATAGAGACACATTGAGAAACTAATATATATATACACATAATACATTTTAGTTTGGGGGTCAGTGACCTTTCATGTGACATGTGATATTTTATGTAAAATAATATTTTTCATGGTCTGAATGATGCAAAACCATTTTTAAATGGGTTTTGTTATTAGTATATACAATTTTGAAGACGGGGATATGGCCTATATATCACGACACTTTGACATAAAACTCAACTGGAGGACCACACATCTAACTCATATATGTTTTGTTTCAGATTCTAAATTAATTCATGGTGAGCTACTTTTTAAATGGGCAGCACATTTTATGTATTGTTTGTTCCCAATGTTATTGTAAAGGAAGGAGGGTTTAGTTTAGAAAGCTCATGCAGAGAGCATGAGCTTGTTTTTATGTCTTCTCTTTAAGAATCAATCAAACAATATTTCTTATTTAAAAACACTTTAGAGATGTACCTGGTTTCTTCTTATTTTTTTTTGTTATATACTTTATACTTGTTATGATAAAATTATTTTTTTCAATGATTGACCGAAGAGTCGCAGAGTTTGTCTTTAGCCTAATGTTAGTTAATTCGATGTATCTTCCATTTTGGTCCACATGACTTCAATACTATAACACAACAACTACAATTTTCTATACGGTAATATTATAAGTTGCTTAGCAAACTATATATGCGCGTTTAACTTGATTGATTGTAGTTTAGTATGTCTTAAACATAAGTTCGAATAAAATTTTAAACCCAAAATTAAAGCTGAGAGAACATTAGTCCTCTTACTAATGTTTTTTAGATCTGATGATTTCCCACAAAATAATTTTTATGCACATCTATATAAATCCAACATTAAACTGATAAGTTACACCAACAAAAAGGCATATATACAGACCCAAAAATAATTAAACACAACCCATATGAGTGTCAGTGTTGTCATTTTGCGAGAACAGATCAATAAGATATAACATGTTCTTGGATGTCTTGTCCTGAGTTGAGCATATTCAAGCCATATATAATATATAATTACTGTATACTATATCTATATGTAATGTTACGAGATAGTGATACATATGGCATCAAAATTCTTAAATATTATAGTACTTGTAAGAGGGTCCAGTGACATAAGCTATGACGAAATATGTTTACTTCATGCGCAAGATCAGAGAGAGAGATAATGTAGATAAGTTTCTACGACATGACTAACCTTACGCCTTGGTCTCCACTCTCCATGATGGCAAATACTTACATATGGCTCTATGGACCCATTTTGTTATCTATTCAATTAAATGCGAGAGAATATATTATGGTACATAATAGTTAATGCATTTTGTAATTATGTTATGCTATGTATATCTCTTAGTATCTATGTGAAACTATAATTTGTGTCCAGTCACCAAGAAAATGATATATTTGACTTCTTGTCCTAATTTTTTGTCATCAACTTCTTGTTATTTTATGTGGGAGTTACAGAAAAATATAGAGATACATATATCGCAGTTGGTCCCTGCTAAAATAATTTGGAAAAAAATCTCGGAATCTTTTACATGTTCTAAAGATTAGCATGTATGGCTATATCTCACTTGGGGTCCTTTAACTTTAGTTATCAAATGACAAATCTAATTAGTAAGTAGTAATATTTTATATAAAAGTGTCTGCTAGTTTTATCGATTAAACTCGTCTATTGTAGGAATAATTAGGGGGCTTATTGGATCAAAGAATTGAGAGAATTTGAAAATATATAATTCCAAGGAGAATTTAAGAAATCTGGGATTTGATTTGAGATTTGATTTAATAATCCAAGAGAATTTCAAAAAATCTGGGATTTGATTTTTTTAGAAACTAATTTAATAATAATAAATTAAAAATGATTAAATTATATCTCTCTTATTCATATAAAATGTAAAAATTGAAATTTGGGTATATTTGGAAACAAAATAGCATTTTTAACTTTGAAAAATTATTTAAAATGATATATATTATTTTTTGTCAAATTGTGTATTCTATAAAATGAAAAAATGATATAGAAAATTTCAACTAATTTTTTTCTTTTTTTTCATTTTAAAAGTTTTGTTTTACTTTTTAAAAAAAATTGAAACTAAAAAGCTGAAAAAAAAACTTCAAATACCACTATAAGAGGTGGTATTTGTATTCATAAAATTTTAACTATAAATTGTCTTTCAATTCCCTTCAAATCCTATCTGATAGAATTTATTGATGAAATTCCAAATTTCCAATAAGCTGGAATTTTAAAAGAATTGTACAAATGATTGATCTAATAAGCTGAGATTTTAAGGAAATATTGCAAATATTAAATCCAATAAAGAAGGATTTATGAAGAAAATGAATTCCTTTCAATTCATTGATCTAATAAACCCCTCTTAGGTGCTCAAAAAAAAAAAAAAAAACCCCTCTTAATGTGACATATTTTTCTTCACCACGTTATAAATTATCTCTTCTCTACAGTATTAATCGCGAAGTACGTTTTAGAAAAAAGATGAAGAAGATCTTTTATTTACTATATTTGCCACTCGATTATTTCAAAAAAACTGTTTGGAAACAGTTTTAGTTAAGGGTAAAACGGACCGAGTTCACTGAGTCAACCAAGTTTTGTAAAAATCCCGACCCGACGACCTTGGTAAAACACGCGGATCTTGAATATTCCACTTAAATCAAACCGGTGCATACCACTAAAAAAGAACGAATTGAATTGGTTGTCTTGGGCAAGCTCCAATATGGTTCTATTCAAGCCCATTAGCCATTACAATTTAAATATTAATTCACAATATCATATACAATATTATTTATGATAGTATGAATGTACGATAGCAAATCTATAAACAAATCAACTAAAACTATGGAACACATTACCTTCGTTTTTAAATTTCAATCATCATTGTTTTTTTCCTTGGTCACGAGATTAAAACAATCCATTAACATATTATAATATATTTTAATATATTTGAGCTAAGAACTTTTTCCAAGTTGTATATTTATAAAAATTTAACCTATAATGTAAAACTATAATCTGAGAAAAATATAAAACTTATAATTAAATTGATATATTTTTAACTTAACAAGGAAACATAATATTATTTTTGAAATTTTAGACACAAATAAAATAAAATCTTGATTGAATAATTTTAAACTAAAACATGATATACATAAATCTTCAAAAAATCTCATTTGATCAAGATTATCTATCATGATAGATCTCAAATCTCACCTAATTATAATAGTATCTATTCTCATTATCTTCAAAATGTTTCCAAATATTTTGGTTACATTAAAAACACAATATCTTGGTAATCAATATTTTTAAGAGAGATTTTTTAAATGACCTCTTTTGAGACATTAATGTGAAGAGAGACCTACCGAAAATGAAAATTTTAGAAATGACCTCTTTTAGTGTGAAATTACGTTTTACCCTTTAAGAAATATTAAACTCAACCCCCTTATGAAACAGTAAACCCAAACAAAATTTATCTACCGTACTCTGCCTTACTCTGCCTTAATATGTGGATAATTTTCAACATTTTCTTTTTGGATGGGTCACATTTGACATTAATGTTTGAAAATAGATCATTCTCACACATTTCCACTATTTTTAAAACCCTATAGTCACTTTCCTTTATCTATATATATAAATAGAGATTCAGTCGTACATCTTTTGATGAACCGGTTTCACTAATTTTGTTATTACATTATTTTATAAAACACATCTAAATTATATTTTTCAGTAAAATAACAACAAATTTGTTACCCGCGAAATCGCGGGTTATATCACTAGTTTTAAGAAAAAAGTATGTTTCTCAGCTTCTGTGTTACGTTGCATGACAGTTGAAAATCAGCAAAACAAATATTTTCTAGATACGTATATCGCACTACCACGTGACGTAGTACAAGTGACAGGTAATGAAACAAGTGGGTCAACATTATTGAGTTAATTAAGTTGGCCCATTAAGACAAGACCCATATATCTCCCTTTCGAACACATAATCCATTTGTCCAAATCCACGACGGAGATCAACCACAACGACCGAGATCTAATGGCTCATATTCATTATCAGTTACATCCACATAATACAATAAACAAGATTTTTCATCAGAAGCAGTGGCTTTCTCTAACTAAATTATGTATACAGTAAGCTGATTACAACCTTAATCGTACCTTCAAATCTGGAAGCTCGTTACAATGGCGTTTTTAAGCAGCCCAAGGTATGAATCCCATGGCGGAGCTGAGTCTGAAAGTGACGAATATCAGATACAGTGTGATCAGACCAATGCCCATCACCTTGTTCGGTCGCATCTCGTTGCGTGGGAGCATCACGAGAGCCCAAAGCAACCCGAATATGAGAAACCCTAGAGTGTAGAACAAGCTATTGTCCTCAGGGATCATGTAAGTCTCTGGACTCTTCGACCAAGCACCAAGTAGCATTGACATGCCTAACCCAACAAGTGTGTTGAACATTGGACCTGCGTAGCAACCCGATAACGCGATTTGTACCCCATCCCCACCGTTCATCGACAATGCGATGTTTGACACTAAGTCACCCATTGAGTTTCCCCATGCAAGTACGGTCAGACCGAGTATTGACGGGTTGATTCCATAGATTCCACCGAATGTCACCAAGAGGGCAACGAGTTCGTTTGCAATCATGTAGAACCATACAATGCTCATGATGAATCCACCGAGTACCCAAGGGATTAAGTATCTTTGAGGTGGGCGATCTGGTTCTGTGTTTTTGAATGCGATAAACCCAAGAGCAGATCCAATCGCAATGCCGATAACGTAAGCTACAACGCGAGCTTGGAGACTCACATCATCTTGGCTGCTCCAAAGAAAAGAAAGAAGGACAGGAGCCAATGAGACACTAGCTACACCGTACGTCTTTGACCAGCTATCTTCCTCGATCAATGGGATTGTTAACCGTCTAGGAACCGTCAGTGGCAATTCCAACAAGGATGTGACTTTAGAGCATAACGAGCTTTCGACTTCTCCACCATCTTCAGTCCATCCCCATGGAGGTCTTTCTTCGTCGTGTGCATTGGCTTTCGCGAAATGGTTCGAATAGATGGCCACATTTGTAGCCCACATCCACTGTGGTAGAGAATCGTGCAACCGAGGTGGACCTTCTTCGGTGTCAAGTTCGAGCAACGGGCTGTACATAGGGATGTTGTCCTCTTCAACACTCGGTGAGAACACACTTCCCTGCATCGGGAGCAAAGGTGTAAAAGAATCCAGCTTCAACCTCTTGGAATGTTTCCTCAAAATCTCATTCGCAGCCACGAGAGAAGCATAAAGCACATAGATGGAGACAAACGCAATGGCGATACCAACTGTCACTTTACCCGCCATCAAAATCACCATCAAAGACACCAACGTGAAAAGGAAGAAACTCAAGTCCCTTATGAAACATTTCTTATCGATCTTGACTTCTTTATCCGCAACACAGAGCGAAACAATCCCAGCAACAACACAAGTTACAAACACAGCACCACCCAAGACGCTGTTAAGACCAACTTCGCCTTTATCCGAACCAACAAAAGCAGCTATACTCGCAAACACATCGGGCGCTCCGTTACCAAGTGGAAGCAAAGTAACACCAGCAACAGTTGGAGGCAACCTCAAAAGCTTCGAAAGCTTCTCCAGCGAACAACAAAAGTAATCAGCAGCAGTATTACCCAGCAGATAAAACAAAGCCACAAGCCAAACCCCTAACGCAATATAACCCAAGATCCTAAAATCTCCGCAGGTGCAGTAAAAGAATTCGAGGTAATCAAAGAAGCCATCTGGAGAACAAACCGGGTTCGATTTCAAGAACTCGCATTGATCAGCATAACCTCTGTGTTTATTTAGCCCCGAGCACAGCACAGTACTATCACCACTCAAGCTGTTATTACCAGAACTATCCTCACTCAAATGCCGACGAATTACAGTAAACTGCCTAAACCCATTATTGTCGGAAACCAAACCTCCACCACTACGATCGAAGAAAGATGCTTTCTTTAGCAAAGGGTTCCTAAGTAAATCGCTCCGATCAAAGAAGAAGAAGACGAATAGGATTACAGCAAAAAGCCCATTGAAAATCCCTCTAAACTTGGGATTGCTCGAGCTATACAGAAAATTAACAGCTCTCATTCTCTAAATCCGAACCTTTTGCTCTAATTACCCGCCATAAGTCACCGATAAAAAGCTAAGAGATAACTAAACGAATCAGATAGGCAACCAAACTGAGAAATTTACGAAACCCTTAGGATTCTGTGGCTTCGATCAGACGAGATCTCAATCAAAGGGTGTTCAGGTGCTCACCGGAAGGCTTTTTTCTCTTTGGAATTAGAAAGGAAAGATCGGTGAGATCGGTGACAATGGCTTGTGTCGGATTCTTTACCTGCTTAATTCGCAACTTGTTCCGGTTAAGCTGACCCGGAAATTAAGAGTTGATTAGTTGTTAACCAGACCGTAAGTTGTTTCTTTAAACTTTTAACGGGCCGGACCGGGCCTCATATAAGGCCTGTTAAAGAAATGGCCACGGAGAATCGGAAGGTAGATTTATGATCAGTGAGCGAGTGAGATCGTGGCAATGGCGACACGACAACTCCACCTCCCTTGTTTTGTCTTAACCTGCTTAATCCGGATATTCGGGTTAATTTAGGACCCGGAAATAGAATGATAGGACACGTGGCAAAAGTTCATAGTATGATTTGATCCGAAGCCAAATAAATAATGCTAGAGGATTGACACAGAAGCTCAGCTTTCGTTTTCAATCTAATCGCTCTGTTACAAACTTTTCTTAAAGTCGTACACGTTTCTCTCACTTCTCTCACTCTTTTTATAGAACTCTGTGATCAAAAGTAATCGGAAAACTCCTTTCTTTGATACCATCGATAAGGAGGTGATTTCTCTATAACTCTATTCATTTTCGTTGTTTTTTGGAGTTCTAGGTTGCTGATTTTCTTTGTTTTGGTTAATTTGATTCATATACTCGGCTTATAACTTGTATTTTTTGCTTTTCTCTCTATCGGATTTTGATCTGTTTTGGGGTGAATTTGCAGAGATGGGTTCAGCGAGCAAAGAGTACGACTTTCTGAGTGAGATTGGGTTGAGTACACACAACCTCGGAAGTTACGTTGGTGGCAAATGGCAAGGAAACGGGCCTGTCGTTTCTACTTTGAATCCCGCTAACAATCAGGTTCTGTAGATCAAACTAGTGCCACTGGTTCTTGTTCTTGTTCATGAAAATACTTTCTAAATTGGATTACTTTTTTCTTCCATTTGACATTGTTTCTAATATCTTTGATGATTTTGTGCTTCTTAAAGTATCTCTCGCAAAAAAAAAAAGTAACCTTTTTCTTTTTGGTATTGTGTATTGAAATGCCTAACTATCGATGTAGCCAATTGCTGAAGTTGTTGAAGCCTCTCTTGAAGATTACGAGAAAGGTTTGAAAGCTTGTGCGGAAGCAGCTAAAATATGGATGCAGGTAAGTGACTAATGTTCATTAAGCGAATTGCTTCGGAATTCTTTTTAAGCAAATTGCACCTAATAGGCAGCTACCGAAATATCTTTGATCAGGTTCCTGCTCCCAAGAGAGGTGATATCGTGAGACAAATTGGAGATGCACTAAGATCCAAACTTGACTATCTTGGCCGTCTTCTTTCACTCGAAATGGGAAAGATCCTTGCTGAAGGAATTGGAGAAGTTCAGGTGTGTTTATTCTGCTTAACTTACTTTCAAGTGAAAGGAAGATGGCCGAGAAACTTTAGATACTAGCGACACCTATTAAGTGAAAGCTTTGTGACCCATTTTACAAAAAATAAAATAAAAAATGATTACTAATATAAGACTGAACAGCTGATTTTTCATATAGCTTCAATAACATGTTGTGTGCAACTTTTGCAGGAAGTAATTGACATGTGTGATTTTGCTGTTGGTTTGAGCCGACAACTCAATGGATCAGTCATACCTTCAGAACGTGAGTTCTGACTTTCTAATGACAATAGTCCATAAAGCTCATATCACCAACTGGTCTCTTTATGATTATTTGGTAAAAATATTCTGAAAGATGTATCTCTGAACTCATATCATCTCTTCGTTGCAGGCCCAAATCATATGATGCTGGAGGTGAACTGCGAGTTTCTTTCATTGTAAAATACATTTCGTACAAGATGATTATTAACATTCTGCTTGGATATTGTAACGCAGATGTGGAACCCTCTTGGCATTGTCGGCGTTATCACAGCGTTTAACTTTCCATGTGCAGTTCTCGGTAAGTCTTGTGTCCAATATCAAATCTGGATGAGTGCGCCTCGCAAAACAGAGGAACGATATAAGACTGTAAATTATCTGACCAGCTAAAATGTCTCGTAAGGTGGCTCATTTCCTGATTCCCACATGAGAGTGCACACAATAGAGATAGATGAAGCTCCTCATATTTTGGCAACTAGATTTGTGGCATTATGATCTAGCTATAAACTGAGAAGTACAAGAACTGATAACGCAATATGAAAGTTTGTGCTTCCGCTTCTCTTTACATATATTTAAAGACAATGTTGTGATATTGCAGGTTGGAATGCTTGTATTGCACTGGTCTGCGGAAACTGTGTAGTCTGGTAAGTAACTAACTTGACTGGAATCCGAGCTTTGGGGATAATCTAGCAATTCCTTACTTTAAGAAGCTGTCTTAACAACATTTAGAATGCACAATTGCTATCTAGCTGATTTTTTAAGTAATCTCCATGTTTTTGTTCCAACGATTGCTGAGAGACTCCATACTACTGAAATAAAACTAGTCTTGAAGATGACAACTACACTGGCATTTATTACCTTTCCTTTTGGCCTGATTTGTTCCACAGGAAAGGTGCTCCAACTACACCGTTGATAACTATTGCAATGACCAAGCTAGTGGCTGAAGTGTTAGAGAAGAACAATTTACCCGGTGCCATTTTTACGGCCATGTGTGGTGGTGCTGAAATTGGTGAAGCAATAGCAAAAGACAAACGCATTCCTCTAGTATCCTTTACTGGAAGCTCCAAGGTACATCCTTCTACTAATTCCACCAGACCACCACCCAACCAAACACAATTAGCCAACTTCTTGCTGTCATTGTCTTCTTTTTGAATATCTCGATTATGCATAGGTGGGCTTAACGGTACAACAAACAGTGAGTGCGAGATCTGGCAAAACTTTGCTTGAACTGAGTGGAAACAATGCAATCATAGTCATGGACGATGCTGACATTCAGTTAGCTGCCCGTTCTGTTCTGTTTGCTGCGGTTGGAACCGCTGGTCAACGTTGCACAACTTGCCGTAGGCTGGTACGAACATCTAATCCCGTTGTGATGCTTCTACTGTTCCTTTTGCTTAATGCTTTAATTTTTTTTTTTTTTAATGTCTTAAAGCTTTTGCATGAGAGTGTCTATGACAAAGTACTCGAGCAACTTCTTACTTCATACAAGCAAGTGAAAATCGGCGATCCTCTTGAAAAGGGGACATTGTTAGGACCACTACATACTCCTGAATCAAAGAAAAACTTTGAGAAAGGAATCGAAGTCATCAAATCCCAGGCAAGTACTTCAATTACTATGCTTGTCTGTGTAATCAAGAACCGTTTAAAGAGATTTTTTTTTTTTTTCCAGCTAAAATCGTTTTTCATTTGCAGGGCGGTAAAATACTAACGGGCGGTAAAGCAGTTGAAGGTGAAGGAAACTTTGTGGAGCCTACGATCATCGAGATATCATCAGATGCTGCTGTTGTTAAAGAAGAGCTATTTGCTCCGGTTCTATATGTTCTAAAGTTTAAGGTAAAAAGCCTATAAAATCATCAAATTTTCTTCAGACATAGACTTCAATTTTCTTCATACATGGACTTTATATAAAAGTAAACAAAAAAAACAATCTTCTTCTGGACAGTCATTTGAAGAAGCCGTTGCGATAAACAACGCGGTTCCTCAAGGTCTAAGCAGCTCGATATTCACTCGTAATCCCGGAAACATCTTTAAGTGGATCGGGTAAGTGCTACAAACAGTTTTTGAAAAACCACAACTTGTCTCAGTCTTTTCCAGTTTAATTTACTGAAAGTAGTTTCACTGTGATGGTTTTGGCTACTAGACCAATGGGAAGTGATTGTGGCATTGTGAATGTGAACATACCGACGAATGGAGCTGAGATCGGAGGAGCGTTTGGTGGTGAGAAAGCGACTGGTGGTGGTCGTGAAGCTGGAAGTGACTCATGGAAGCAATATATGCGTCGTTCCACTTGGTAAATACTCTGAAGTTTCTCTCTATTTTTGATAAAATTTCCGGTTTAAGCTTTTGATTTTTGATTCTTTGAATGGGTTTATATTTTGACAGTACGATCAACTATGGGAACGAGTTACCTCTAGCGCAAGGAATCAACTTCGGTTAATCCCCAGAGATTTGCGTACCGGTTAATGTTGTATTTGGCTCGATGTTTGTATGGGTTGGACTTACAAAAGATAGCTACGCTCTTATCGGTAATAAAAATAACCAATGCTGTTACATGGTTTTTTACTCTAAAATCTATATTAACGAATAAATGATGTATCATGACAAATATACACCGTAATCTCATGAAGCGCTTCACTTCTGTCTCTTTGATAAAGCGTTTCAAAATATAGCTAAAAAATGAGGTATCTAAACGTGAAAGACAGGATCACGTTGGTTTAGCTATGCAAACATTTCTTCGTCCACGCTAACAAAGAGGGTTTTTAGATTCATTGGCTCTATACGCGTTGAGCGGAAGAACGGAACATCTAATTGCGATTTTTTTTTTTTTTTGAAAATTGGGTATCTAATATGGTGGGAATACTGAATACATATATACCTCGTTCAACGTTGCTAGCTGGTGGTGGCCGTAATAAAGCTGGAAGCAGTATATGGCATCGTTCCACTTGGTGAAATTCTAAAGTTTCTCCTTTTTAAAAAGACTTCCGGTTTTAGTTTTCAAATTATGATTCTTTGAATCAGTTACTTTTACCGCAAGGGAAGGAATCAACTTCGGTTAAATCCAAGGATATATATACACGCTTTTATAATTAATATTTAATTTTATGTCAATTCATTGTTAACCTAAACAACAGGGGCCAAAGTTTAAAATAATGATTAGTCGGACTAATAATGCGTGTAATTTATATTATTTCATAATCTTTGGCATCAGTGAATTCTAAATTTCTAATCCCAAGATGCTGTTTAGATGTGTATACAAATTTATGTTTGTATACTTCTTATGTATTCGATAATAACAACCCAAGTAAAAATATGATATATTTTCTCTGTCAACACTTTTTAATACAAATATTAAATACCTAACTATTTTTAAGCATACGTAAATACAACTACACATTGAAATGATCGTTTCGAGTATTTGTACCGCGTATTACGAAGCATTATTCGCTATGGTGATACTTTTTTCTTTCGTGGAAGTCGGCTAAATTTTTGTCATTTGCATTTTGAGACTTCAAAATAATTAGTGGAACCTAGAATCTTCCTTTAGTTTTACGATTTTTATTAATGTTTGATTACTGAAGAAGACTAGACCAGATTAGAAAATAGGTCCCACTAAATCCTAATCTGACTACGAATAATCTTATCAATAATCCATTTGGCATTCGCACATGCAGGATTGTAAGAATCTACTTAATCAACAAATACATATCTAAAGATATAATGATGAAAATTATTACGTCTTTGATCTTTCTAGAGTCTTCATATCCATAATCGTCACATAATTGTTTGCTATCTATTTATTTTCTATTAATGTATGGAAAAATAATTATTTTTTATTAATAATGTATAATACATTGAAAAATTTTAAATCAATTTTTTTTTAAAACACAAAGTTGTTGTAAAACAACTCTTACCAATACAACTTTTTTGGTCAACCACTTATCAAAGTATGGATGTTTGTATCCTCTTTGTTGGCTAACTAAATCTCTATCTGTATCATATAATTAACTTCAAATTTTATACGAAAGTTTAATTTGCTGAAAAAGAAAGTTCAGAAATTCCAATAAAATTATGAAATAGATACAAGTTTTAGCACGACTCTAGAAATATTTAACACACCAACACTTTTTCTTTAGGGTTTGACTGGTTTAAACGCGGTGGTTGCGACTGCGGTTGCGAAAGTTTACTGATGTGGATTGTTGCGGTTAATAGCGTTTTCTAGCGGTTTATACGAATGGTATAGCGGTTAAAAATTATTGCGTTTGCGGATCATTTTTGACTGGTTCACCAGCTGGTGCAAAAGCAAATTAACTAAAAAATATTATTAAAATAAGCAAATTTTATCAGTATTAAAAAATATTGTTATCATAAAATTGAAATCATTAAAATAAGAAAATTTTATAATTACTAAAAACATAAAAATATTTATTATAATAAAAATATAAAATAACTCAATCAACATAAATACTAAAACAACAAATTATAATTAAAAATAAATAAATTAATGATATATTAATTTAGAGTTTTTTAATATTAATTTAAAGTTTTTGTTGTGTTTGCAGATATTTTTAACTGGTTTACCGAGTACAAAAGCAAATTAACAAAATATTATTAAAATAAACAAATTTTATAAAAATTTTTTTTTGTGAATGGCCGGGTTAGTGTCCCCGTATTTTATTAAAATAAAAAGTGAAAACTACAATTGTACTTGTCTGGCAGTTGCCAGACCTTCCACGTCCTCTCTCAACAAAGACTCAACAGAATTAGGAACATAATCAAAAGAATGCAAACCTAAAGGTAAATCAAAGGCAAGGTTCGCCAACCCGTCTGCAAGACGATTGGCTTCCCTGTAAACATGACAAATACGGACTATCCAGTCCCTCGATAAAAAGCCATAGTACAAACATACTAGGAAAGACAAAGGGTGAAACTCACAAATTTTATAATTATCAGAAACATAAAAAATTATATGATTATAATAAAATTGTAAAAATAACTCAATCAACATAAATAATAAAACAATAAATGATAATTAAAAACAAATAAATTTATGATATATTAATATATATATATATACTAATGTGATATAGTTGGTAAATATATATGGATATATTAATTTAAAGTTTTTTATATTAATTTACAATTTAATGATAATTTTTTTTGTTGATAAAAAAAATTATTTTTTCTTTCTCCAGCCGCAAACGCCCGCAACCGCAAATGCTGGCTGGAAAGAACTTCTCGGAGCTTCTGATTTTTAGCGTTACGAAATAATAAAAATGGCATAAAGCGTTTTATATGATTGATATCAATCGCTATGAACCGCTACTAGCCGCAAACGCAATCAAGCTTTTAATAAGCTCGAAATTCGGATTTGAAACTCCATACATCTCCACGAGTCCAAGAATAATGGTTGATGATAACATAAAAAAGAAAAACAGTATGAATTGTCCTTGTTAGAGAGAAACTGAACCTATAGCACATATATATAACACCAATTCCTTTGAACGAGACCTTTTATAACACACCATTAGTTAAGTTAAGTTAAGCACTCATATCAACATTTGACATTGTCACATAAACAACTATATTACAACAACCAAAAACAATATCCTAAATTTCCGAGTTAATTTACATTTTTTTTCTTATTTCCCGGTGTTTTTCTTTAAAATCTCTTTTCTCTAATTATTTACGAATATATTTATTTATTCCTAATCTGCCTTCACACACACGCTTTCTTCTTCTCTGTTTTTGATTCCTCGCCGAATATTCGAATCTACGCACCACCGGACAAAGCAGGCAAGCAACTCCCAGCCCCACCAATCACCGCCGCAGCACAAATCGCTCCACCGTCCACAGCCGGAACACTCCTCGGCGACGGCGATGCTGACTTCACGACGCTCGGCGAATTTAGAATCAGTCTTCTCCTGAACATCTCCCCGATCGCCGAAATGAAATCGATAGACGGACACGGAGAAGCAACGAACTCCTCGCAAAACCTCATGTGAATCGCCAAAGCCTCATCGACGCCGATCTGTCTCTGCTTTGTCCCCCACCGGAAAACTTCGTAGTTCACCGCGTCGGAACAGAGCCCGCAGATCAACTTCCCGGCGTAGAGGACGCGTACGCTCTCTATATACGCCGCCGTGTATTCTTCCGTCATACCGCAACATTCGCATCTCGCGAACTCTGTCTCCGCCGCCGACTTCGATGCCGTGGTGGTCGCCATAAAGTCTCTCTCTGTGAATTCAGAAACATCAACAAATTAGCACCATTTGATTTTAACAAAAAAAATTGATCTTTGGAATCTGATTCGTAGACAAAACACAAACCTTTTGCTCCGAATCTGTTTGTGTGGTGATAAATCTTGTAAGATATATATATGTATGTAAAGGTTTTACTATCTCTCTGTCTCCCACTCTGCTACTTGCGCTTCGCCGTTGAAGACTTCTGAGAACATAATCATTTTCTAAGAAGAACAATTAATAAAAGAATTAAAGAAATTTCTGGAGAAGAAGATCAAACCCTGGAATACCCAGGTTTCATTTCCAGCGATTAGAAAAAGGAAAAAAGAAACAAGTTTTGTAACTTTTTTGCAGTTTTGCTTCAAGGTTTTGATCTTTGATCGTTATTAGAAAGAAGGAGATAAAGAGAGGGGAGAGATATATTGTGGCTATTTATAATTATCAAGGAAACCCTTTTTTTTTTCATAGACTCTTTCACACATTCTTCATAAATAAAACCATTTAAATGATGAGAAATAGGGGAAATAGTGCAATATTGATTTGTTCCTTGATATTCCACGTCAGTACATGTTCAGGCGAATCAAACCGCCAAATAAATTGTTGTCACTGTGTGGAGATTGCCAGCTAAGCTTTCTTTTTGTCAGAGCCAGCTAAGCATTTTTATTTTATTTGACTGATGAACATAAATCGCATTAAGTGAAATGGTTAGCAAAATTTCCAGTTTAAGTATGTTTTTTTTTTTTTTAATAAAGGCCTGTTTCTGGTACACACGTGGACGAAGAAGAGTTGAAAGCGTGCAAGAAAACTCAAATAAACATCGGTGAAATTTTCTAATTTTGCCAAAAAAAAAAAAAATCGCTCGTTTTGAAGAGGATAAATAAGGAAGGTTCGTTGAATATTACCATTATTGAATACTTTAATGATATATTATCTCTAATTTGTTTGTTTGTGTGGCAATTATGTGTTTGGGGAAGGGTGACGAACGAAGGATTACGCATTTACGCTATAGTTGCTTTCAAGCAAGCAAACTATATCGTTATAATCAAAGACCGCATTAAGTAAGATCATTATATCTCTATTTGTGACGTAAAAATGCACAATATATACTTAAAATATGATTAATTATACTGCATGATTATAAACTATCAATTTTTGTTTGACAACCATTTTCCCTCAAATTTCATCTATTCAAACTAAATTTATAAAGCCGTTGACATTTGACATGTTGATCTTAAAGAAGAAGAAATCAAAATGCATTTAGGCGTGTTACCGAAGGAAAGTAGGGAAGTAGTACACAAAAGTCACAAACATACCCAAAAAAGAAAGCAAACATTTATCAACAAATGGAGTATTGAAATTTGGCAACAAACAAACATCACACTCAACAAATATGCTTACAAGTAAAAAAGAGTGAAAAGATCATTCACCAGAAAGCTGGAGATTTCTCTCAACACTGCCACGTGAAAAAGGAAAGAATTTGAAAGAATGGTATATATATGGTTAATTCTAATGATATCCTAAATGTGGGCAAACCAGAAAAAAAAAAAAAAAGCTTTCTCGGGTGTGGTGTATTCAATCTTCTTTTCACTGAGACCGTCTCAAATGTGGAGCCGTGGCATATCCTTCGAAGAAATCCAACACAGCCGTTTCAAGATTTTCAACAGAGTATTTCAAGTAGTTCTCCGGATGCCTTCCGCTCTCTATGTGTCCCCTGAATCTTCCAAGAAATGATCTATAAGCCGGGATCAGATGCTCCGACAAAGATATCCTTAGTTCTTCTCTAAGCTGAGTATCTGGAACCGACCATGTCGATTGAATCCTGTGAACCTCTTCGAACATTGTGTTGAAAGCTTTAAACCTCTCTCTCAAAGCACTTTTTGATACACCAGAAGAGAAGCTTCCGCTCACATGTAATCCTTCGTCTCTCAAGCTATTCAACACTCTGACCCACGTGGCTCTCTGATACTTGGTGGCTGCGTGTCTGAATATACTTGTGAGCCTTTTTAAATAGATGTCTCCTATAATCTCTCTTAGCTCCGGGGAGCTTTTGACCTTCTGAACTATGTAATGGACATTGTTCATGATGAAGATGTGTGATAAAGACTCGTCTTTGTAGTGCAAAGACTTCCCTTCTAGGTTGAATTGCAGCATCACCATCGTCCATATACAATGCAAAGCTAATGGAGATAACCCTTGAAGCTGGCTGATATCCATATCCGGTTTGATCGGATCATTCGTACATTTCAAACCCGCGCACGGTTTCGACATGATGAGATCAACCAGAGTTTGCTTATAGTCTGAGATCAAGTTGAGGTAATTCATTACATACCTTGTCAAGGGATGTATAGTTCCTCCAGGGACAGGAACTACCGAAGGTTCACGGAAAATAGCATTCTCAAACTCCACGAGTGTGCCTCTCGCTGCTTCTGCTAATCTTGATTGAATCTCTGTTGCTTGAACAAGAATCGATTCGGATGATCTCGAGTTGAAGATCTCTTCCATATCAGGCAACAAATCTGCTAAAGCATCGTGTAAATCAAGGATCTTGAATAGTTTCTCAGGTGATCTTCTGCTGATGCTTATGGCTTCAGGGAAAGTGAAAAGCTGCAGGGCAGAGCCTTTGACGATCTCCATGAAGCACGTCTCTTCCACGGCGCCGTCGAATATCTGCTCGCAGAGTCGTTTCTCGCTGGCGAAAACAACCCTAACGCAAACTTTAGCCGCACGTATCCATCTTCTGATTTTAACTTCAACAACTTCCCAATCGAGTCTCTGCACATCTCCGATCCCCAGTTTCACAACCCCTAGCTGCTTGAAAACCGTTTCCATGGCGGACTTCCTCACGTTTCCGTACACCTGGACGCATTCACGGGAGTATCCGGCGCCGATCATCCGCTGAGCAATCGATCTCAGATCGGAGACAGCCTCCGGAGAAACCAGATCGATCTCGCGTATACTGGTCGTGGATTTGCAACTGCTCCTCCTGCTTGATAACCGGCTCGAACCGGCACCAGAACCGGAACCGGAGTCCGAACCATCAGGTAGAACGAGATCAAGTTCCTCTCGTTCGTCACCGTCAGGTCCGTCACTGTCACCAACAACACTTCCGCTATTGTCTTCTTCAAGGTCGGCACGGGAAGCGAAAGAGGAAGCTGATGATGAGTCGAGAAGAAGAGAATCAGTCTCGAAAGTAGAAGTCTGCGAGAGAAGGATGTTTCTCAGCTCATCTTCAAGCCTAGCCATGGCGATTTGTATCGTTGAGCTAGCTTTGACTTCGTACCTACTACTACTGTGTTCGTCGGAGATGGAGACGGAGGAGATGTGCCTTTGGACTTCATCCACAGCTCGCAAGTACCGATCTACTTCCTCACGGTCGCTCTGGAATATCAGATTCTCTTTCGCTTCCTCAGACGTCGTTGAATCCCACCGGAGTATTATCTTCTCCGCCGTCTCGAACTTCGCCACATCAGAACCGTCGCCACCACGACTCTCCGGCGTTTCCATAATCCAATCAAATCACCCCAAAACAAAAGAAAGCAAAATTCGAAATCCGATTGAGTTTGCCTTCACACCGATAAAAATCAAGTCTTTTTTTTTTTTCTTTGAAAGGAGCTTTATGTGAAAACAAATTTTGCTTTGCGAATTTTAAAATCAAAGAAAATCAAATTCGTTTTTTGGTTTTTGGGAAAAGAGTCAATAGACTTTTCAACGCGCAGCTCGTGAGTTGTGCTTTTCGTTTGTTTATTGATAGAAGGAAGAAAAAAAAATAAGTTCGGATACTCGCCGGCGGCGTGAACTTACCGGAAACAGAGAAAACTCCGGCGAGTTTTAATTTTACTCTCTTTTTAAAGGTAGAATCATAATAATGGCGTTTGTGATATTTTCATCTTATAGTGGAAATCATCACTGCCACTAACTTTAGATTGGATAAATGATATACTTGTTAATCTTAAAAAGTCTAAATTACTAGATTGGTCTTACGCAAAAAAAGATTCCTGCCGACACAAAAACCGAACAAACATAAGGGATAAACGAATAATGATGTTGTGTAAGAAGATGAAACATGTAATATTAAGTAATCACCCCTGTAGTTTTTGTCATAATCAAAAGCAAAAATCAAATTTAAGTACAGTACATAGATTGGTTTGATACCGTTGTCGTTTTCGTTTGATTTTTTAATACATATTTTTAATCTTATTAAAATAAATTTGTTTACTCGTAGTTGAAAAAAAATTAAATAAATTTGTTTGAATTAATACTTTAACCTGTTCAGATAGGTTTTAAATAAATTAAACACGAATTTAAAAGAAAATCGAGTCTGTTTTGTCTTATGCAAAATTTAGTAAGTAAGTTTGGAACTTGGGCTGGGCCGTAAACGGCTAGCAATTATTGGTCAGTCACGGAAACGAATATTTATTGATCTGTGACATTAGTACATCGTAACTCTTGTCTCTGCAACACTATTTTTCACTGTGTACGTCAGTTTTGGGCCTTGGGCTGGGCCGCAAAGAAAAATTAAACTGAAAAACAACTAATTATTATTGGTCAGTGACGGAGTCGAATACTTGACAGCTCCGTGACATTAGTGTTTTCACTCTTCTGTCTCAGAGAAATCGTTCTACTACTCCTATATATGGTCACTAGTTTCGTACGGACCTCTCTTTACTCCATCACAGAGCGTGCAATTTTGTTTTCTCTTTCCTCTCTTATTTCTTTTTCCTTTTTTTTTTCTTTTTCTTTTTTTTTGTTTTTTTTTTCTCCCCTTCCTTCTTCTTACTTGATTTTGAACCCTAAGCTACGGGGAAAGAGGTCTTTTCTCGGGAAACAAAACAGATATTTTGTTTTATCGCAGTGAGGGGCAAAAAAAAAATGCAGAATCCGAGGCTGAAACAACAGCAACAACAACAAGCAATGATGCAGCAAGCTATGATGCAACAACATCACTCTCTCTATCATCCTGGTGTTATGGCTCCTCCGCATCAGGTTAATTTTTCATTTTTCATCTTCGATGTAATTTGTTAATTTGGTTTCTTAGACGTGTTTGATTCCTAGCTTTTTGCCTCATTTGTAATTAGGGTTTGTTCAGAAAATTCCGATTCGCTCTCTTTCTCTCTGTCTCTCTTTGTTGCTAATACCATGAAAAGTTTTGAACTTTTGATTGTGGGTTAGGGTTTCGTGTTAGTGATTCGGTGAATTTTCTGTTTAATTTTGTTGGGTCTTCGATTACATTGGTTTTCGCGTAGAAAAGCAGTGATTTTGGAATCACCTCTAAAATATTGTTTTGTTTGTTTGTTTTCTGGCAGATGGAGCCTCTACCAAGTGGGAACCTTCCTCCTGGTTTTGATCCCAGTACTTGCCGTAGTGTGTGAGTGTTTTCCTTGGAGTGACTCTTCTTCTTCTTCTGCTTCTTACTTTTGGTGTGTTGGAACCAAACATTTACTTTCAAAGTGATTTGTAAAGACCGAGTTTTTGGTTTGCAGGTATGCTGGCAACATCCATACGCAGGTCACTGAGGTTCTTCTTCAAGAGATATTTGCGAGCACTGGCCCTGTTGAAAGCTGTAAGCTCATCAGAAAGGATAAGGTGGAGTTTCGAAGCCAACCCTTTTTTGTATTATTAACTAAAACTTGCGACATCTAGCTAACTTCCAAAGACTTCTGTTTTTCACTTCACAGTCATCGTATGGATTTGTTCACTACTTTGATCGAAGATCTGCTGGTTTGGCTATAATGTCTCTTAACGGAAGGCATCTGTAAGCATCTGGCATTGATACTTCCATGTTCAATTTATTCATTCGCTTTCTTTGATTATAAATACTGGATTTCTTCACAGATTTGGACAGCCCATCAAAGTGAATTGGGCTTATGCCACTGGTCAAAGGGAAGACACATCGAGTAAGTTGTGATTGGGACAGATTGATTATCAAAGAACTGCATGTTGTGTGCTCTTTCCTCTAAAAGAGGTGTGATGCTGAATGATTTTGTTCCCATGAAATGCAGGTCACTTCAACATTTTTGTTGGAGATCTCAGTCCAGAGGTTACTGATGCAGCATTGTTTGAAAGCTTTTCTGGCTTTAACACTTGCTCGTAAGTTCTTGTGCTTTTAGTGACTAGTTTGTTAGTTACATAACTAACATGTACTAAGTTTTACCTATCGTTTAAGCTTGTTTGTTTGGATACTCCATCTGAATCTCTGATCTAACATCTGTTATTTTTGTGTAGGGATGCAAGAGTAATGTGGGATCAGAAAACTGGACGCTCCAGAGGCTTTGGGTTTGTTTCCTTCCGCAATCAGCAGGTTTTGTATTCTTCAAATCATGGCTGGCTGTTTGTTTTACCTACATTCATGTTTTTATATTGATTTTAATTGTTGAATCTAATCTGCAGGATGCTCAAAATGCCATAAACGAAATGAATGGTAAGAATGGTTAATTAGCAGCTTGTGGTCTCAGAGCTTTAAATGTTCCCTTTTGTAAAATTTAGCTTCCTGATGCTTATATTTTAAGAATGCATTTAACTGTATGATAGTAGAAAAGCTTTTGTGGTGTTCTGTGTTACGCATCTTTTCAGTGACGAATTGTTAAAGATGCATGTTTTTTTTATGCTGATCAAGAATTTGAGTTCTTTTAATCTTAATATAGTTTAGTCAGTAGTAAAATCTCTGTTTTTTTTTTCTTACCTCGTATCAGGTAAATGGATAAGTAGCAGACAAATCAGATGCAACTGGGCGACAAAAGGTGCTACTTTTGGGGAGGACAAACATAGCTGTGATGGAAAAAGTGTCGTTGAACTCACAAACGGCTCTTCAGGTTTTCTTTTGATTACTCTACAAATTCTGTTGGTTTCGTACTTTCCCTTAAAGATCAGATTGATGAATATTACGTTGATTTAATACTTGCGCAGAGGATGGTAGAGAGATCTCAATCTCAAACGAAGAAGCTCCTGAAAACAACCCTCAATATACCACTGTTTATGTAGGAAACCTCGCTCCAGAAGTAAGTTTATCAACTTTTTAGGGATTGCCCTACATAAACACAGAGATAGCTCCTGGTGGTCTTTTTGGCACGTCGTGACAGTTGTCAATCTTGCAGGTAACTCAGACTGATCTACACCGCCTGTTCCATACACTGGGAGCTGGAGTGATTGAAGAGGTCCGTGTCCAGCGAGACAAAGGCTTTGGTTTCGTGAGATATAACACTCATGACGAGGCTGCTCTAGCTATTCAAATGGGCAACTCTCAGCCTTTCCTCTTTAGCAGACAGATAAAGGTACTAACTTCAGTTGTGATGTACTTAGATCTAACTCTACTTGTAAATTGGTTTCGCCGGTTTTCACCTAAACCCTTTTCCATGATTCTGTGATAAAATTTTACAGTGTTCGTGGGGAAACAAACCAACTCCAACAGGCACAGCCTCAAACCCACTTCCCCCACCAATGCCAGTGGCAGTTCCTGGTATGTCCCCAATGGACCTTTTAGCCTATGAGAGGCAACTGGCACTAGCCAAGATGCATCCTCAGGCTCAGCATTCTCTAAGGCATGTCAATGCAGCTGGAGCAAGTGCAGCTATGTACGATGGTGGCTTTCAGAATGTAGCTACGGGGCATCAGCAGCTCATGTACTATCAGTAATAAACTCTCGTGTCTTGCCGCTGAGATACCTTTTTTTCTTTTTCTTTCTACTTTTTTTTTGGGGCAACTCGTTTTCTTTCTACTTAACTTTATCACTTTCTTGCTTTTTTTCTAGACCTTGTTCAGAGTCTCATGTATGTGTCTCTCTCATTTAAAGCCGTTGATTCTGTATGCATGCTTAGTTTGTAACCTATGGGGCTTTACTTGGATTGTAAGCCAAGCACTAAAATAACATGAAATAAAAGGGATTTTTGTTTGGGTTCCAAATTCGCTGGGGTCTAGACATGTTGTTTTAGAGGGAGTAGTATTTGTATTCTGGTCTGTAATTCATATCTTACTTAGGTTGAAATCAGTTGATTATTTGTTGAACTTTATCTTGTGAACATATCTCGAGTGGGAATATAGTATTACACTATAACGGATTGTTGGTACTATTTGTGAAGAAGACACGTGATTACGAGCATGTGCATCTATTACTTCATCTTTTTATTTGCAATTTGATACGATTGTTGAGAGCACTGTGAAGATTGTTAACTTGCCGGGAAAGCATACAAGTTCAAATCAAGGAGAGGTAACTCCGGCTTAACCTCGGGTAATGATAAAGCCAACCTGAGTTAGGTTGTTTTTGGGACCACATTGCTCATCCAGCTAATGAAGGCAATAACGACGAGGCTGGATTGCTTTAACGTACAAGGACAACGTACGTTCGTCACCAAAAGCATTTGTTACCGTTTCAGGCCAAGACAAACTAGCTGCAAAGCAAGGTTTGTGCGCGGCGCTTCACCAAAGGGAACCCTAGTATGTGGCATTGCTATAAAAGGAGGTGTTCAGTGTTTTAGAGATGTGTGAGAACATTTGTATTGAGTGTTAGATAAGCTTTGTATTCATAACTTTACTTAGCTGTATCTTGAGGGTTAGGAATAGGCAGAGTATACACCGAGAGCTAGTGAAGGGCTAAGGTGTGGGATACTTGCTGTTTCTAAGGTTTGTTGTAAACACTCTGTGAATCTAGTGGATTCCGAGCAACCGGCTCGGCCCAGACGTAGCTACTTCGGTGGTGAACTGGGTAAAAAACGCTTGTGTGCTCCCTTTACTTTCTTGCACTCCTTCTCCTTTCTTCTCGCTTCTTTCCTCTGCAAATACTCTGTTTCCATCTCTCTCTTTCTCTCATCTCAAGCGCATTCGATCGTATTCAACATAAGGAAAGTCGACACCCTTATCTTGAAGTCTTAACAGCTTGGTATCAGAGCCAGGTTCCCCCTTGCAGTCGTTTATCATGACTTCTGCAAGAATCGAGATAGAGAAGTTTGATGGGTGTGGTGACTACACCATGTGGAAAGAAAAGCTCATGGCTCACCTTGACATCCTCGGTCTGAGCGCTGCGCTAAAGGAGGAAGAAGAAGCTCCTCCAAAAGACTCAGACGTGGATGAAGATGACAAGGAGACCAAAGAAAAGCGAGACGCTTTTGAAGAAAAGAAGCGCAAAGCTCGGAGCACCATAGTGCTAAGTGTTACAGACACGGTACTCAGGAAGATAAAGAAAGAGAAGACTGCAGCTTCCATGGTTAGTGCTTTAGACAAACTCTATATGTCTAAAGCTCTTCCTAACCGCATCTACCTGAAACAGAAGCTTTACAGCTTCAAGATGTCTGAAGGTCAAACTGTTGAAAACAACATAGACGAGTTCCTTCACATCATTGCAGATCTGGAAAACACCAACGTCGTGGTGTCAGATGAAGACCAGGCCATACTGTTGCTCATGTCCCTGCCAAAACCCTTTGATCAGTTAAGGGATACTCTAAGATACGGCTCAGGAAGATCCACGCTATCACTTGATGAGGTGGTTGCTGCGATCTATGCAAAGGAGCTAGAGTTTGGGTCTCATAAGAAGAGCATTAAAGGCCAGGCAGAAGGTCTCCATGTCAAGGAAAAGACAGA
The DNA here is from genome assembly GCA_010577795.1 of Isatis tinctoria. Taxonomy (NCBI): domain Eukaryota; kingdom Viridiplantae; phylum Streptophyta; class Magnoliopsida; order Brassicales; family Brassicaceae; genus Isatis; species Isatis tinctoria. Next base: position 36,835,929 of record CM021244.1, on the reverse strand, counting down.
GACCAGAGGAAGAAGTGAGCATCGCGAGCAAGGAAACAAGTCAAACCGCTCAAGATCCAAGTCCAAGAACAAAAACGGATGTTGGATATGCGGTGAAGATGGTCACTTCAAGACTTCCTGTCCTAACAAAGGCAAGTCTAAGAAGAACAAACAGAAGGACCAACATAAGGGAGAATCTTCAGGAGGAAAAGGAAATACTGGAGAAGGAACAGCCCTGTACGTATCAGAAGCTCTGTCATCAACAGATATACATCTTGAAGATGAGTGGATAATGGATACTGGTTGTAGTTACCACATGACTCATAAGAAAGAGTGGTTTGATGAACTACATGAAGATGTTGGTGGTTCAGTAAGGATGGGAAACAAGACAGTTGCCAGAGTAAAGGGCATTGGAACCGTTAAGCTCAAAAACGAAGAAGGTCTGTGCGTTGTTCTGTCAAATGTAAGGTACATACCTGAGATGGATAGAAATCTTCTATCTCTTGGTACATTTGAGAAAGCAGGCTACGGTTTTGAGTCCAAGAACGGAAAGCTGAGCATCAAGGCAGGAGAGCAAGTTTTGCTCACTGGAAACAGATACGACACTTTGTATCTGCTCAAATGGAGCTCTGTAACAGCAGAAGCAAACGCTGTGATCAGAAGAGAGGACGATACCGTTCTTTGGCATCGAAGACTATGTCATATGAGTCAGAAAAATATGACGTTATTGCTCAGAAAGGGTCTACTTGATAAAAAGAAGATCTCAAGCTTCGATACCTGTGATGACTGCATATATGGAAAGGCAAAGAAGGTTGGATTCAATCTGGCCCAGCACGACACAAAGGAGAAGCTGGAGTATGTGCACTCAGACTTGTGGGGAGCTCCATCAGTACCTGTATCACTCGGAAGAAGTCAATACTTCATCTCATTCATTGACGACTACACTCGCAAGGTATGGGTTTACTTCCTTAAAACTAAAGATGAAGCCTTTGATAAGTTTGTGGAATGGATAAACCTTGTTGAGAACTTGAGTGATAGAAAGGTTAAGACTCTTAGAACTGATAATGGTCTTGAATATTGCAATATGCTATTTGATCGTTTCTGTGAGTCTAAGGGTATACAGAGGCACAGGACATGCGCCTACACTCCACAACAGAATGGAGTTGCAGAGCGTATGAACCGCACCATCATGGAGAAAGTGAGAAGCATGCTCAGTGATTCAGGCTTACCTAAAAGATTCTGGGCTGAAGCTACACAGACAGCGGTTGTGAGCATCAACAAAACACCATCTTCTGCTCTGAGTTTCGACATTCCAGACAAGAAGTGGTATGGCAAAGCACCTGTCTACAGCTACTTGAGAAGATTCGGATGTATAGCGTTCATTCATACTGATGATGGGAAGCTAAATCCTAGAGCAAAGAAGGGAGTTTTTCTTGGATATCCGAATGGTGTTAAAGGGTACAGAGTCTGGCTCATTGAAGAAAAGAAAGTTGCAGTAAGTCGGAATGTGATCTTTCAAGAGAATGCAGTATACAAAGATCTGATTCAGAGAAAAGAGAATCCGACTACAGACGAAACAGAGGAAAACGAGTCATACCTGGACCTTGACCTTGAAGCAGAAGAGGTTGATATCTCGGGTGGAGATCATGAGGTTACAGAAACTGTCACAGAGAACACCATCTGTACCTGCAACAAGCTCAAGCAGTGGTACTACGTCAGGTGGAGTTACTCTAACAAGACCTGAGACACCACCAAGCTACCATCTCGTAAGAGATCGAGCGAGAAGAGAAGTAAGACCTCCAAGTAGATTTGATGATGAAGAGTATTGTGCAGAAGCTCTGTATGTTAGTGAAGACGGTACAGCTGTAGAGCCATCTGATTATAAGGAAGCGAAGTTAAGTGAGGACTGGGAACAGTGGAAGCAAGCCATGAAAGAAGAAATGGATTCTCAAGAGAAGAACCATACCTGGACAGTTGTCACAAGACCAGAAAATCAGAGGGTTATAGGCAGCAAGTGGGTTTACAAGTATAAGCTTGGGATACCTGGAGTTGAGGAGCCTCGGTTCAAGGCCAGACTAGTAGCTAAGGGCTACGCTCAGAGAGAGGGCATCGATTATCATGAAATCTTTGCTCCCGTGGTAAAACATGTTTCAATAAGAATATTATTGAACATTGTTGCTCAAGAGAACTTAGAGCTGGAACAGTTAGACGTCAAGACAGCTTTTCTGAATGGAGAATTAAAAGAAAAGATTTACATGACTCCACCAGAAGGTTTTGAGGAAGCGTTTAAAGAAAAAGAAGTGTGTCTACTGAACAAGGCTCTATACGGTCTGAAACAGGCTCCAAGACAGTGGAATGAGAAGTTCGACAACTATATGACAGAGATTGGTTTCGTAAGAAGTCAATATGACAATTGTGCTTACATCAAGACTTTAGAAGATGAGTCAAAGATGTATCTACTGATTTATGTGGATGATATGCTTGTAGCAGCAAACAACAAAGAGGCTATATCACAGTTAAAGAAGGAGCTCAGTCTGCGTTTTGAAATGAAAGATCTTGGAGCAGCCAAGAAGATCCTCGGAATGGAAATCAAAAGAAACAGAGAATCAGGATCTCTTTGGCTGTCACAAGAAGGCTATCTAGACAGAGTTCTGATCAGCTACAACATGAACAAAGCCAAGCACAATGTCACTCCGTTGGGAGCTCATTTAAAACTAAGTGCAGCATCACCAGAACAACTTGAGCGCGACAAAGAGTTTATGAAGACAATCCCCTATTCAAATGCAGTTGGGAGCATCATGTATGCTATGGTTGGAACAAGACCGGATCTAGCCTATGCATTGGGAATCATCAGTCGCTATATGAGTAATCCCATAAGGGATCATTGGATGGGAGTTAAGTGGTTGCTGAGGTACATCAAGGGATCAGTAGGTACTCGGTTATGTTACAAGAAAAGTGAAGAGTTTAAGATAGTCGGTTACTGTGATGCCGATTTTGCTGCTGATCCAGATCGAAGAAGGTCTATCACTGGTCTAGTATTTACACTTGGTGGAAATACAATTAGTTGGAAGTCAGGACTGCAGAGAGTTGTGGCGTTATCTACTACAGAATCTGAGTATATGGCACTTACAGAAGCAGTAAAAGAAGCAGTGTGGTTGCGTGGGATTTTGCAGGAGTTTGGTTATGAGCAGAACAGTGTTGAGATTCATTGTGACTCCCAAAGTGCCATCGCTCTCTCAAAGAACAATGTTCATCATGAGAGAACTAAGCACATCGATGTTAAGTACCACTATATTCGGGAGATCATTGCAGAAGGATCAGTGAAGGTGTTGAAGATTCCGACAGAAGTGAATCCTGCGGATATCTTCACCAAAGTGCTGGCCGTGAGCAAGTTTCAATCCGCTTTGAACTTGCTGCGTGTCAGGTCTGAGTGATAAAGCTCAGGAATCCGAGCCGGGGAATTCACATTCATCTAGATTCAAGGTTATTTCTCTCTATCTCGATTTGGTGCTCTGAACTTATGCTTATGGCCAAGATAACAGGTGGAGATTTGTGAAGATTGTTAACTTGCCGGGAAAGCATACAAGTTCAAATCAAGGAGAGGTAACTCCGGCTTAACCTCGGGTAATGATAAAGCCAACCTGAGTTAGGTTGCTTTTGGGACCACATTGCTCATCCAGCTAATGAAGGCAATAACGACGAGGCTGGATTGCTTTAACGTACAAGGACAACGTACGTTCGTCACCAAAAGCATTTGTTACCGTTCAGGCCAAGACAAACTAGCTGCAAAGCAAGGTTGTGCGCGGCGCTTCACCAAAGGGAACCCTAGTATGTGGCATTGCTATAAAAGGAGGTGTTCAGTGTTTTAGAGATGTGTGAGAACATTTGTATTGAGTGTTAGATAAGCTTTGTATTCATAACTTTACTTAGCTGTATCTTGAGGGTTAGAATAGGCAGAGTATACACCGAGAGCTAGTGAAGGGCTAAGGTGTGGGATACTTGCTGTTTCTAAGGTTTGTTGTAAACACTCTGTGAATCTAGTGGATTCCGAGCAACCGGCTCGGCCCAGACGTAGCTAGCTACTTCGGTGGTGAACTGGGTAAAAAACGCTTGTGTGCTCCCTTACTTTCTTGCACTCCTTCTCCTTTCTTCTCGCTTCTTTCCTCTGCAAATACTCTGTTTCCATCTCTCTCTTTCTCTCATCTCAAGCGCATTCGATCGTATTCAACATAAGGAAAGTCGACACCCTTATCTTGAAGTCTTAACAAGCACAAACAAGAATTTGTTGATTGTGTATGAAACTGTTTTTTAATGTCTAAAGAGAGTTCTTATGAAAGTTTTCATATCATTTATTATTTTGGTTTTTAGATGAAATTTTGATATAAAACTTAAAAAGATTAGAGCAACTTTGGCAGAGTTCCAATAAACCTTTCTAAACGGAAATGGAGGAAACAGACTTTGCGTCTATAGCGCTTCTTTGTTTCGAGAGACATAATTTAACGGTGACCATATCAGTAAATATTTACATAATTACAAGCATAGGTTATTAATATATACACAAAAACCCGTAGAGCTCTCTCTTTTTTTGTCGTCGTTTTTAACGGTCCAATGCGTTTATCACAATCCTGTAATTTTAGCATAAACAAAAAGCAAATGAGATCTCTGTATATAATGCGATCACATACCTAAGTGAAATTATGAGGAAACTAAGTGATTGAGATAATTATTAACCATTCATAAGTAGTGAGACTTGCGGCATCAGCTTCACCAGAGGATGGGATTTTATCGGCGCTGAATGGTCCAAAACTATCACATGGCGTCCCAGCTGCATATAATACGTTTTATCCAAAGTGTAAGGCTTTAATTGTGATTAATAGAAAGATGAGAGTCATATTGTAATTATCCTCTATTGTAATATTTCAGAAGCTAAAAAATGCTTGCTGTCATTTCAGGAAAAAAAGTTTTTTATAAGTTTTTTTTATTGGATATATACATGAATTTAACTTTGTAAAAATTCAAAGAACTTTCCATTCATTTATTCTGCAATAGTAATTAACAATGATTTACTCTCCAATAATTAACATTCATTATCATATTCATATATGATGCACACGAAGAACAATCATTCCTTTATCCTCTAATAAATATTCGTTGCTATTTATTCTTTCATCTAACATTCATATGTTAAAAGTTTATGGCAAATCTATACGAATGGCAATGGAACTAACAACTTATCTTTTTACTATTTTCTTTTGTATTGTAATTACTAATTAGTCTAGTTTTAGAGGAAGGAGGGAGAATAAATACGGGTTAAAGGCGTCCCCGGGTTGCTACTTGAACCGGTCGGAGAATCCGGAGCACGACCCGGATCCATCTTCAATTTACGTAGACCACGGACATTGTTATTCCCCTTGATAACGATTATGCTTCTTGTGACTTGATCGCTGGAGAGAGGAGGAGGTAGGCCGGTGGATAGTGAATCGTGCTTTCTCAATTTTCCGAGACCACTTTCCGGCGCAGGTCCGGCCACCGTATCATCCCACAGCTTGTGTAGGAACCCCATCCGATCAAAATGTTGTCCAAAAATATATATTTTTAATTGTTTGGGTTTTTATTTTATTGTCTCTATCTTCTTTTTTCTTCTTCTCCGAGGAAAATGGTTTTATAGACGTAGAGAGATCAGGGACAAAGAGAAGCATTGAATATTTTTAGTGAGGTTAATTATTAGCTTTAGCTTAATTAAGGAGATTTTAATTATGGATAAAGATGCTGACTAATCAATACTTTGTTCCTAAGGTTTCTCTAATCTCATTGTTCACATGGTGAATATTCTATAAGATGTGTCTTAACTTAGAATCACAAACTGTTGAACTCAGGTTTATACTAAGAAAAGTCTGAATCTTTGTTTCCGATTGTAAGAAAACAGAAGTTTCAAGACATTCGAGTTCAAAGCTCTTTTTAATGTGCCCATGTTTCAGACAAGATAAACATAACAACAACAGCATGATGATGATCACAGTTCTGTAAACCCTGCCATAAACTCTCTCTACATTTACACATCCCACAAGGCACAACAACGACGACGACAACAACAACAACATCGAATCCTAATCAGCCATCTAGAGACGTTTTTAATCATAGCAATATCACAATAAAAACATTTGTGTTCAATTGTCAGCTACTTACATCGCCGTTATTCTTGACATTGCGATCATCATCATCATCATCATCAGCATCAATGATCCTCCTTACTCCTCGCTTGCTCCTCTCCTCCTCCTCTAGATTGCTCTGTGTTATCTCCATCTGAGTTTTCAAGAACTGCATCCTCTGCAACTCCATCTCTTTCGCGAACTTCATCCGCTCCTTTTCCAATTCCAACATTAGCTTAAGCTTCGCAGTTTCCGCCTTCTCGTAAGCCTCAGTGAACCCGAGAATCGCCTTCGCCACATCTCCAACTCCACTCCCTCCCGACTTATCCATCTTCAACCGCTTCGGTAGCTGAAACGACATTGTCTGAAGCGGCTGAGACGGTGGCAGGCTCTCAGCAGAGTCAGGAGAAGGCTCGGGCTCAGGATCGGACTCAGACTCGGTCTCAGAAGCACTCCGTTTCCTAAAATGCCATCGCATTGAGTCAGAGCTTCTTTTCAAGTCCCCTTGCTGAAGAACCTGCGTTCCTTTGGCTTGACGTTTGTACTGATTGGAGCGGCTGTTCATAAGAACTCCCATCGGAGCCTTCTCGGAGGATTTGAAAGTGGTGTTGTAGCCACCGCCAATCAAAGTCTCGAGCTTTTTGAAGAAAACCCATTTGCTAGGTCCATCACCTGAAGCGAATTTAGCCTTCTCTTGCTTGTACTTCTTCTTCACCGTATCGATCCTGTTCTTACACTGAATATCTGTTTTCGGGTATTTGCACTGACGACTCTCGTTCACGATCTCAGCTACTTCTTTCCAATGTTGCTGCTTCAAAGTCCCTTTCCCCGGCTCGGAGAACCGATCCCCCCACGCGTCGATCAGAACCTTCGTCGCTTCTTCGCTCCAGCAGTCGTCTCTTCCTCCGCCTCCGCCGCCGCTTCGTCCGTTTCTGCCGCCGCTAACCCCTCCTCCACCACCGGCGACACAAGGAGTGTGGACCACTAAAGCCAACGCGTTCCTCGACGGAGACTGAGAGGAGACGGGAGGTTTCGTCACGGAGGCCACCGTGACGTCGCTCGTGGGCAGAATCGGAGCTGGCGGTGACAGGGAATCTCCTGGGGATTGTAGCGACTGAGTCTCGTCTTCTTCCTCCATCGTTGGCCTGAGTTTTGAGGATCGGAGAAGGTGAAAAGATGTGACAATTCGATAATTGTAGATCTCAGATTCTCTCACCGGCGAAGGGATAAGGTCACCGGATGAGTACTCTCCGTTATTGACCCGATTGGTTTTGTGAAATTGACGAAAACACCCATCACTCTTTCCTTTAATAACAATTTAATAAATAATAGAGCCGTGGATATTCGCATGGTATTATGGTAAAATTAACTTATTGCTACGAAGGTATTTATGCTTTTTTTTTTTTGCCATTTTATTAGTATACTAAATGGCAACGGATTTCAAATTTTTATTAGCATACACGACGGATTTCAAAATTTGTCCCAAATATACATTAGTTTTTCTTCTCTTTGATTCTGTTAAATACATAGGCAGAGAGAGAGAGAGAGAGTCTGTAGGCTAAATAAATATATTAATTATTAAATTTGACAAAACAAGAGAATAAATTGTATTTTTTTTTTTTTTATGTATGAAACTATTATTCGGTTAGGTAGGTAAGGTTGTTGTCTCAAGTCTCAACACTCAACCAAAAAGTTACATGGCGGCCCAAAAAAATGTATAAAATGAGAAATAAATCAGATCCAATGGGCTTTAGGCTAGATAGCTTTAAAGGCCCAATACAATGAGATTGAAGATGATGTGATAATAACGTCGTAGAATCTATACGTGTGTGCTCCAGATCACTAGCACGTTCTAGATTTTCTCATCTGGAACTTTCTAGCTTATTGATGTACACTTTATAACTATGGAGCGAAACAGTCACTGATAATTCAAACGAGTCGAAGTCGACGATCCGAAGAAGAAGAGTCAATACAAAGTCGGGAGGAAAAATGAGTGCTGTTGCGATTAACCACTTGCTTGGTTTGCCGGAGACGATCGAGAAGTTGATCTTTCCGATTTCCCGTTCCGGCGAAGGTAACGAGATTCGAGGAGGAAGCAATAGCAACGTCCCAATCGACATTCTGGAATCTTTGAAAGAGTACATCTTCTACATCGACATACCCGGAATCTCCAAATCCGACATCCAGGTTATTACACGACAGCCATAGATATGTGTAACTGGTGTGAAACATCGGACTTAATGTTTTAATTTTCTTTTTGGTGACGGTTTTAATAGGTGACTGTCGAGGAAGAGAGGACGTTGGTGATAAAGAGCAACGGAAAGAGGAAAAGAGAGGATCATGAGAGCGAAGAAGGATGCAAGTACATTAGGCTCGAGAGGAGACTTCCTCAGAATCTGGTGAAGAAGTTCCGGTTACCGGACGATGCTGACGTGGCGGCCGTTAAGGCTAAATATCAAGAAGGGGTTCTGACAGTCACCGTTGATAAGCTACCGCCACAGCCACCGAAGGCTAAGACCGTTCAAATTTCGGTTTCTTGAACTCTTTAGAAGCAGACCGTTTTTTTTTTTCTTTTTCTTTCTTTGTGTTTGGTAATAGTTTGTAAAATTTGTTATCTTTGGATCTTCAAAGACTCATGGATCTCAAGGCCCAGGTGTCTTCAATAGAAGTAGTGGCTATTTTGGAGCTTTACATGTGTGCTTTAGTCCAAAAATTGACGCACAAATCGTAGACCGATGAGCCTTGCAATGTAGTATACAAACTACTTGTGAAAGCTTAAAGCCCGTCAGGATTTCGCATTCGTACCTAGAAGTCCCATCATTGGTTTTGTTCTAACAGCTAGTGAGATGTAAACACACACACAAAAAAGAAGAAGCTTGCATTCATACCTGAAAAGCCCATTATTGAACTTGAACGAGAATGGCAAGCTCTCCTTTGGACATTCCCATAACATATGAGCGAGCATGAAGAGAACACGAACTACTCTACAAAGATCTGCAGCCATATTCAGGACTGGTCCTCTGACCATCAAAACAGAATTGTACGACTCACGTCAATTACCAAGCATGGTGGATATGGTAAATATATTGGATTGTAGGAAAGAACAATATACTTTTCTCTTTTATTGCAAAAAAAAAAAAGACAAAAAAAAGGTACTCAAAGCAGTTCCTCACATCACTGTCCGTGTCATATCATGTCATGTTTTTCGTTATCCTTCAAAATCCAATCAATAACGCGTGCAGTCTCAAGTTATTGTATTGGTGTTGATCCAACAAAGAAGGCAAAGAGAGTAGCTTAGATCACATGGTGAACTTGAGCGGCTTGGGATCAATAGATAGCAGATGCTTCAATATAGGATACATACATCACAAAAGAATCTCTACTGGAGGTCACTAATGAAGGATATGTACACGGTACAGACTAATCTGAAGTAAAATTTCCAGGAATTATGTGTTCTGCCTCAATATGCATCCTAAGTTTGGAATCCCGAGTTGTTATCCCTAGAGGCTAGAGCTGCTTACATCAAATAAATGTTTCTGTACCCGTATTATGACGTGGCGAAACATGTATCTTGCATTATATGTCAAACCAGATTCATGTATAGCTCTTTAATTATAAGACAGCGACGGTGTTAGGTTTGTGACTTTGTGCCGTCGATAGAGTTACAACATGCCTTGAGTAAGTTAAGGTAAAAACAAGAGCCTCTTTAACCCAAATGAACCGGCTAAGATTTCAATACAAACCGTAAGAGGTTTTGTTTTTTAGTTTTAATTTTACTTGTTTAAAATAGATTTAGATTTCGTTGTTACATTTTGGCAAAAAAAAAAGAAAAGATTTCGTTGTTCCATTTTTCTTTTCAAGAATGGATTTGCAATTTAAAATAACGTTAGGATTACAACTATGACTCGATGTCACACAGTTTTTGAAGAACTGTATCAAATGTTGACGATGGTCCGAAGTGTGTGTGCAGATCCTTGGATATTGAACCAGTGTTTGGGAATGTTGATTGTAAAGAATCAGACTTGATGGAGGCTACACAAGATGACGATCGGACGCATCTATTATGAGAACCCAACGAGGACGTACAGCCAATCAAACCTACCCAAGAATTGCAGGAAATTGAATGGACAACAGTCAAAGGAAAACGTGATCGTAGAGGCCTTTGGTTGAAACTACGGCTTAGTCCTATTCTCTTGCTTTTACTAAAGTTTTTGCTTCCCTTTTGGCAAAAAAAATGTTTTTGCTAGCTTTTAAGCTTATCTTCCACTCTCTTATGTTTCAACCAAATGAATGTGTCATCTTTTTTTTATATTGAAACCAGACCTAATCCCGGGTGGAGGTACAGCCTACAAATAGACCCTCTTCTGGGTATTCAAATGAGCCGAAAGCATAGCTCATATCCGTGTGGCCAGCGGGAATCGAACCGAGGTCCGTATCGAAGCCGAAGCTCCCTCAAGACCACTAGGCTAACCCACTAGTTTTTGTGTGTCATCTTCTCCCTTCTTTTTTTGTGTGTGTGTGATCTTCTCCCTTCTAACTCATTAAAAGCGAAGATTTATTTGTTACATTAATTTGTACATTGTTTTTCTTTTCTCTATAGGTTAATCTTCCTAATTATATGGACAATCGCAACCGTTACAATGATCCAACTACATATATTCTTAAACATTTTTACTTTGTTGTGCGCAATCTCTTAACTCTTATCTTTTCAAATTCTTAGTTATATTTTTACTTGTTCATGCTATCTTTTTGGCGCTAAAAACTAATATCACAAGACACAGATTAGTAAAACAATTAAATACTAAAAGTTAGGAAGAGTTCTAGTTTAAGTATTTATGAGATCTTGGTGAAATACTTTCGTCACAACTGTTAATTTGTAAATGTTTCTTTTATTTAAACAGAAATAATATATATATATATATATATATATTTAATTTTTTTTTTTTGAGGGACGGATAAAGATAGTCTCAGTAATAATAATATATCCGCACTGCCTGTTTGTTTCTACTTTCCAATCAAAATTGACGAGGACCACTCGGAGTTGTTGAAGAAGTTAAAGTATACAATTTCCATACGTCATTGCCATTTGTGGGCAGTGGATTGCGACAAGCGGGTGAGTGTGACCATTATCTAAAGAAACAGTAAGTATCGAAACCCTTTTAGATATTGAACTGAAACTGTTACTTCTCTTATTGAAATTGAACACTGATCTAGTCCTTAAATAGACTTAGACCTTACAACTGAACTCCGATAAAAACTCAAAACGACTAACAAAATTGTTGCCTACAAACCAGGTCAACTCTGTTTTATTCTTAAAACAAATACGACTAAAGACTTTTTCAAACTCTTGCTAACGAAGTAACATCACGAAGTAACATCACCAACTAACATCACGAAGTAACATCATCAACAAACTAACGAAGTAACATCACCAACTAACTTATCTTTCATATCCTCCCCTAAACTGGAACCTGCAGCCTTCCAGTTTAATCTTCTTTTAGACACACACCTAGTCTCTTCCGTAACTTCTCAAACACATCAAGCTTCACTGCCTTTGTCATTATGTCTGAGATTTGTTCTGTCGTTGGGCAGTACTCAAGCTTAATAACACCATCATTCACTAAGTCACGAAGGAAATGGTACCTCACATGTATGTGTTTGCTTCTCCCATGCAACACTGGATTCTTTGAGAGCTTGATTGTTGAACTGTTGTCACAGTAAACAACCGTTCCTTCTTCCTGTACCAAGCCAATCTCTTCTAGAATGTTTCGTTGCCACACTGCTTGACACGCTCCAGAAGCTGCTGCTACAAACTCAGCCTCAGTTGTAGACAAAGTAACAATCGGTTGTTTCTTAGATGACCATGAGACAGCTCCTTCTCCCATCATAAACACATACCCAGAAGTGCTTTTCCTGTCATCCACATCTCCTGCATAGTCACTGTCTACAAACCCAAGCAGTGTCGACTCCACACCTCTTCTATATCTTATTCCCAGAGATTTTGTTCCTTGAACATACCTTAGTATTCTTTTTGCAGCCAGCATGTGTTGTTCAGTCGGCTCCTCCATATAACGGCTCACCAGATTTACCGAGAACATTAAGTCTGGTCTTGTTCCAGTAAGATATCTCAGACTTCCCACAAGCTGCTTAAATTGTGTTGAATCCACTGCTGCACCAGAACCTTCCTTTGACAATCTCTGTCCCGGAACAATTGGATTTCGAACTGGATTACAGTTTTCCATTCCAAACCTCACCATAAGTTCCTCTGCATATTTCCTCTGATTTATGAAGATCCCTTCTTCATCTTGAACAACCTCTACCCCGAGGAAATACTTCATTTTGCCGAGATCAGTCATTGCAAACTCCTCCATCATTGATCTCTTAAACTCATCGAACATCACTTCCGAGTTTCCCATGTAGATTAGATCATCTACGTACACACTTACGATCAAGATTGCTTCCTCCTTCATCTTCACGAATAGAGTGTGCTCACAATAGCATTTTTTGAATCCATTCTTCAAGAAATATGCCTCGATCTTGCTGTACCAGGCACGTGGTGCCTGTTTCAAACCATACAGCGCCTTTCTTAGCTTGTAAACCTTCTCAGCTGAGTCTCTGATTTCAAAACCTTGCGGCTGTTCCACGAACACTTCTTCGTTCAGCTCACCGTGCAAGAATGCACTTTTCACATCTAGTTGAAAGACTTCCCACCTTTTTTGAGCCACTACAGCAAGAAGCGATCTGATTGTATCCCATCTCGCAACAGGTGCAAAGACCTCATGAAAGTCGATTCCCTGAGTCTGATGGTACCCCTTAGCAACTAGCCTGGCCTTGAATTTGTCGACCTCCCCTTTCTCATTGAGCTTCGTCTTAAATACCCATTTAACTCCAATGACTTTTGCCTCTTCGGGTAGCTCCACCAACTCCCAAGTGTTGTTTTCTTCAATGGATTTAATCTCAGTTTCCATTGCCTTCCTCCACCTTTCATGTTGAGCCGCATCCTCATATCTTTCTGGATCTTCATCGGCAATGAATAAAGCAATGATCTCTTCTCCTTCTTCTTCTATGACAAATTTCACTCCATCACAGATGTAGTCCTTCATCCAAACTGGTGTCTGTTTGGCACGCTTCTCTGTCACCCCCAGATTTTCTCCAACCGTCTCAGCTTCTATCGCTTCTGCTTCTGCAATTTCTTCCTCATCATTTGTTTCTTCTGGTTCAGCATTTCCTTCGATCTCAGGTTGAATCAGAGTTTCTTCTTCTGAGTCACTCACCACACCTTCCCAAACCATTTTCTCATCCTCTTTTCCTTCCCAGTTCCATCCATTCTCCTCATCGAACTTGACATCTCTGCTGACAATGATCCTTTTCTCTTCGGGATCATAGAGCCGATAAGCTTTGGACTCTTTGCTTATCCCAAACATGACGCACCGTCTGCTCTTCTCATCAAGTTTCGTCCGTTTCTCATACGGCACCATTGCATATGCCATACACCCAAAAACCCTGAGATGATCAACCGAGGGCTTATGTTTGCTCCATTTTTCCCCTGGCGTCACATCTCCTACTGCTGTAGTTGGGCTGCGGTTTAAGATATGAACCGCATATTGAGCTGCTTCCGCCCAGAATCTCTTTGGCACCTTCATTCCCATGAGCATACACCTTGTCATGTTCATTAACGTTCTGTTTTTCCTCTCTGCGACTCCATTCTGCTGGGGAGTGTATGCTGCAGTCAACTGCCTCTTAATCCCATGCTCTCTACAGAACACCTGAAATTCATTTGAGTTGAATTCCCCTCCCCTGTCTGTTCTCAGACACACCAGAGCTTCACCAATCTCTTTCTCTGCTGCGATCTTAAACTCCTTGAACACTTGAAATGCCTCTGATTTCACTGCTAAGAAAAAAGTCCAACACTTCCGGCTATAATCATCTATGAAATTGATTATATACCTCTTCCCGCTTTCTGACATGGGTGAAATGGGTCCACAGATATCGCTGTGTACCAGCTCCAGACCTCTGCTAGCTCTCCAGATACTCTTCTTTGGTATGTTCTCACGATTCTGCTTTCCCATCAAACATATGTCACAGACTGCATCATTAGGAGCAAAGTCGCTTAGCCCCTCTACCATCTTCTTCTCACAGAGAGTTTGAATCCCTTTCTGATTAAGGTGTCCAAACCTCTTATGCCATAGATCATTTGCTCCCTCCCCTGATGCTTGCAGACAGTTTGATTCCATCGTCTTCTTTGGTTCCCTTACTGCTGCAAGTATCACAAACATTCGGTTCTTTGTCATGCTAGAGTGCATGATTAGCCGCTTCTGCTTCTTATGCCACACTTCACATGTATCATCCTCTATGATGATTTTGAGCCCCTTTTCCTGCAGTTGTCCCACACTCAGTAGATTGTTCTTCAATCCAGGAACAAAGTAAACCGAGGTAATGGTTTGAACTGCTCCATCGATCTCAAGCCTTAAGCTTCCTTTTCCTTCCACCACCAATCTCCGATCATCTCCCAATTTGACATTTTGACGAAACGTATCGTCAAACTCCTGTAGCCACTCCTTGGTTCCACACATGTGGTTACTGCAACCAGAATCTAGAAACCAGACTTGCTCATTATCTCTTTTGATCATCTCCACGTGTGCCATCAGAACTATGTCTTCATCTTCTTCGACAAAGTTAGCTGCTTTTCCCCAACTCGGACATTCATTCTTGAAGTGCCCCATTTTATGGCACTTGAAGCACTCCACATTGTCTTTGTTGAAGGTTGCACTTCTTCCTTTTCCTCTTCCGCCACGACCTTGGTAGCCACCTCTGCCTCTACCATACTCTGGTCTGTTGCTCTCCATCTTAAGTGCTTGCTCTTCTCCGGTCCTCTTGCTCAGTTTCTGCTCATGAACAAGTAACGAGCTCTGCAACTCATCCACCGAGAGCTCCCTTATGTCATTGGACTCTTCTATGGCACAGACAATGTACGTGAATTTGTCCACCAAGGTGCGCAAAATCTTCTCCACCACTTTAGCATCTGGCATCTCTTCTCCCAAATTACGCATGTCATTTGCCACCACCATCACCTTTGAAAAATAATCTGTGATTGTATCACCTTCCATCATCTCCAAGACTTCGAAGTTTCTCCTTAACCTTTGCAGTTGTGCACTCTGCACTCTCTGGTTCCCCTGAAACTTCGTCTTGATGGACTCCCAGATATCCTTAGAAGTTTCCTTCTTTGCTATCGTCTTCAAAATCACCTTGTCGATTGAAGCGAACAGATAGTTCTTCACCTTAAGATCTTTCAGCTTCAGATCGGCTAATTCACTTCTTTGTGCTCCCGTCAGAATCACATTCCTCTCCGGTTGTGTGATTCCTGTTTCGATGAGATCCCACCATTCTTTGGACCTCAACAGATTCTCCATAAGCATCGCCCAATGTTCGTAGTCACCATCGAACTTTGGTATGGGCAATGAAGTCTCCTTCTCACTCATTTTCTCTCTTAGAATACCGCTCTGATACCACTGAAGAAACAGTAAGTATCGAAACCCTTTTAGATATTGAACTGAAACTGTTACTTCTCTTATTGAAATTGAACACTGATCTAGTCCTTAAATAGACTTAGACCTTACAACTGAACTCCGATAAAAACTCAAAACGACTAACAAAGTTGTTGCCTACAAACCAGGTCAACTCTGTTTTATTCTTAAAACAAATACGACTAAAGACTTTTTCAAACTCTTGCTAACGAAGTAACATCACGAAGTAACATCACCAACTAACATCACGAAGTAACATCATCAACAAACTAACGAAGTAACATCACCAACTAACTTATCTTTCATTATCTTCCAAAACAAGTTGCACTACAAAATTAATAACTTGGTTTAAAATGGTAATGTAAATATGATCAAAATAGTTTCTTTATATGCTATAAAAATATTTGATTTTTTTATGTACCATTTCTTTGTTTTTTCTTTTTTTGCATACCGTCCTTATATTATTTTTTCTGAAATTATAGTCGTTTTCTTTTTCTACTGCCATCTCTCGAGGAAAATAGAAACACACAGCTTTCCTTATCTTTTAGATGGAGAGACTACTCCTGTGAAAAAAGGACAAAGGTTCCTTAAATAGTGGACCCGGTGATAGGTGACTATGATAACATGGAATAATAGAAACTATTTTTTTTTGGTAACATGGAATAATAGAAACTATATTCGTTAAATTTACGTTTTTATCATAGTTTCGTACAAATATAATATAAGAAAGTTAAAATAACTAGGTAGTAATATTTGACCGTTAAAGACATTTTTTCTTATAATTGAGAAATGACTATAAAAAAAAGAGTAACTTAGATAAAGTCATAAAACTGATACTTTTTATTTAAATGTTTTTTTATTAATCAGGGTAATTCTACCTTCAGTATATAGGTCATCTGAGATTAAGATCCCAGTCATATAAGATGTAATATTGGAGTTTTTACTATTTATTTGTTCTTTTTTTTTGAAATCATTTGTTCTTATTTGTTCATAATAAGTGATGTGAAAATCAAATTGTCCACTAAGCTGCCACGATAAACAAACTCTCAAGAGGGATTTCACTTCCATCGACAGAGACCTATACGTCTTTGACCTCAACACTCAGGCTCTGAATGGTGACAATTGGAGGAATAATAAGAATGAAAAGGAAAAGAATGAAAAAGAACAAAATAATATGAATGAAGAGGAATATTTTTTCCTTTCCAATTTTGATAAGTAATATTTTACTCTTTAATTCTCTGCAAAATAAGGAATGAAAATGAATCATGGATAATAAATATTCCTTATGAATGGTGCAATTTTTGAGGAATTGAGAGGAATTCACTGTTCCCACTCATTCCTATGGTCACCATTCAGACCCTCAAAATTGGTCAATCGCTCCGGCAAACGGAGACGTCCCTAATATCAGCAGCTTCGGGGTCCGTACGGTGGCCGTGGGAACTAAGCTCTATGTCTTCGGAGGCCGCGATGAGAATAAAGTGTCTAGCGACTTTTACTCGTACGATACGGTGACGAACGAGTGGAAGTTCCTGACGAAGCTTGGTAAGGCTGGAGGACCCGAGACTCGTACTTACCATTCAATGGCCTCGGATGAAAACCATGTGTATGTATTCGGTGGGGTGAACCAAGGCGGGACGATGTCAACCCCCCTTTCGGTTCAGAACGGTCGAGTCGTATAACATTGCTGATGGGAAATGGGTTCAGCTACCTGATCCTGGAAACAACTTTGAGAAAAGAGGAGGAGAGCCGGCTTCCATGTGGTGCAAGGGAAGATTTGGGTGGTTTACGGGTTTGCGAGTTCGCTTACGCGTGACGGGAAAAATGACTATGAGTCTGATAAAGTGCAATTTTTCGATCCCGCTTCTGAAAAGTGGACCCTAGTAGAGACTAAAGGAGAGAAACCTTCTGTAAGGAGCGAGTTTGCGACTGCGGTAATGGGAAAACATCCCCTATATATTAATTGAGAAGACACCAAAAGAGATTTCTGCCACGTGTTTCACTGAGAGCAATTTAAGGGGAAAGTAACCAATGAAACAATTATATTCAGCCATGTCATTAAAAATTATTAACTCATTAAAAATTTAGTAGGCCATTAAGAGATATAATATACTAGAAGCTCATTCGAAATTCGTAGCCTGTTTCCTCTCATCTCTTTTTGCAGACGAAAAATGATTCTAGCTTATTACAAAATATATTCCCGCTTCTCTTCAAAGTTTTAAATATACTTGCAGGAAAAAATTGAGATCTTCACGAAACATGATATGCTTTTATAAAAAGTTTCGAAATTTACCCATGATTTCCTTCTTAACATTTATAAAATATATTATATCACATAGTTATTAAATTTATTTGGGGAAACTGATATATATATTCTCAACTTTTCGAATTTCGTAATTACAATCCTAAACTTCCTCTTTATAGAAAACAATCACCAACTTTTGTTAACTTTATAAAAAAACGGAACTTTTCGTTGACTACGTAATTTTGGACACACCGTTATCTCCACTGACTAAACGTTAAATTCAGTCTGATGTAGCCGTCATACCCCAATACGATGTCGTTTTTGTTTTTCTTTAAATTAAAGTTGCCTTATTGCATATAAATATTTTAAAAACATTATATCATATATTAACTATTAGTTTTATAAATAATAATTTAGTTTAAATATATTATAGAATGATTTTATGAATATACGACTCGGGTTATAATCTAGTATACTAATATTCGGAGGTGAAACCAGGCCGGACCCAAATGGCCTTTGAAAATAATTAGTAGTCATTTACGCGTGCATGTTTTCGTTTGAATATTAATGTGTTTACGTGTTTGTCTAATAAAATGATATGAAGTTATATCTACACATTTGTTGTATCATTCAGTCGTCCTTATCACTTAATTTATACATAGACCACGAATTGATACACCAACCTACATGATAGAAGCTAAACACACGAAAGATTCCAACAATGATTCTTTACATAAGTAGTATTCGATAATTCAATTTAAATTTATTCAAAAGAGAAAATAAAATTATAAAACATGTTTTTAAGTATTTTTGAAATGTTAGAGTTACAAGTTCTAAGAAGTAACCATGTGTCTTTAAAAAATTTACACTTTTTTTCTTTCTATTTTATTGTCTTTAATTTAATGACTTGTAATCTTATATATAATGTTTTTTCCTCACTTTGCACCACATAATGTGGTGTGGCGTTTTAATTTTGAGTCTAAGAAAATGGTGTCTGGTGTACTCGAACTCGGATAAAGAGAGTATTAAGCATACACCTATAACCACTGGACCATGTTGTTTCGTTGACAATGTTTACTGAAACAAATATATAAATAATATTATAGTAAAAATGTTTTAATTTTCTTCCCGATTAATCTCCGAAAAGTCTGTGATTTTTTGGTAATTCGCTAGGCCCAGATCCACCACACGAATAACGTCTAGCGAGTTCCCGAACCTGGGTTAACACTAACAAAAATACATTCTTACGTTAAACAAGTTGATGAGAAGTGAATAAAGAATTCGAGTAATAATACATTCCGATAACACTAACAAAAAAATATCGGATTACAAATCATGGTTTACTTTAATTTTAGATTTATCAACTTTTATATATATAAAATACAATAAGTGCATAGTATTAAATAATGAGACTTTAATCCGAATAAAAAGATAGAATTGATCTATTTTAAATTGATTAAAATGTCATACAGAAAAAATTATAATATTCAGAGGTTTTCAATGGAGAAGTACATTCCATACAGAGATAATTCATGATTTTTTTTAAAAAGAGACAATTCATGAGATCATCTATTGTCACATAAATAGTTTTGAATATTTGAATGTAAAATATAGTTTTATGAGTAAAATTAGCAATAAAAGGTTTTATGAGATATAGTTCTAGCCATGAAAAGGTGAAAAACTATATCTTCCAATCCTCAACAATTTATCTTATATTAACATAAAAATGTGGAAGAGTTTAAAAAATAAAAAAGAATATCATTAGATAAATAAAATTAAAAAATATATTATTATATTGATACAAATAAACGCATTAAATAACAATAATTATTACTTAACTATATAAATTATATTATATATTCAACAACAAAAAAAAGATAAACATATATCCCGTGCAACGAGGAATAAAAGAGAAGCCATTATGGTTAGACATCATCTAGGTTCGGAGAGGTGTTTGAATACTGGATAAAGAACTGTCACCTACAGATTACAAATAAGATAATGAGATATCAATACGAAGGAATAACGCGTAACCAATGGGTGCGAAAACGCAAAAGAAGGTAAAGAGAATATCAAGGATTAATTCGCCCGTTTGTCTGGGACAAATAATGTATTCTTAAAATATACATTAACAAACAAATAAATATTAAAATATTCTAAATTGCGTAATTTTATTGAAACTAACCATTGGGTGCGAAAATGCAAAAGAAGGTAAAGAGAATATCAAAGATTAATTCGTCCGTTTGTTTGTGACAAATAATGTATTCTTAAAATATATATTAACAAACAAATAAATATTAAAATATTATAGATTGCATAATTTTTTTGAAACTAAATATAATACGAAGAAAATAAATCTATAACCAACGGACCACCACACCGCGCATGTGCGGGGTTAGCAGTTCTACTAGTTTATTTTAATGTCTAGTTTTACAATTTGCTATCTATCTATCTTTTATGTTTAGATTATTTATTTTTTATTTTGTATCTATTTAATATTCTGGAAGTTACTCGATAATTTTATTATTCCAATTTCAGACACAACTCATCGCGTTTAGTTTATATTAATTTAAAAATTTGGATCATAAAGTGTAATATTAAGAAACATAAAAAATGTCATTTTTTATAATTGAATTCAAATTTATTCAGAAGAACTAAAAAATTAGTTTAAATCTTTTAGTTAAAAGCTCTAAGAGGTTATCGTGTATCCTCCAAAATATTTACATTTTTGACAGTCACCATGGTTACATCAATTTCACAACTTACATCAATTACCAGGCCTTGTGGATATGGTAAATATATGGGATTGTAGGAAAGAATAATGTACTTCTCTCTTTTCTGGCAAAAAAAAAAGAGATAATTACCTTTGAGCACACCTTTTCAACTTTATGTTTCAAAAAAACATACCTTGGTGTGAAGGGTGACTTTATGACCAACAATCCAAATTTTATACCTCTTTTACCCTTAATTAACTTCAGCCTCTAACGATCGAGACTTGTCGATAGAGAGAGAGAGAGAGAGAGAGAACAAGAGAGAGAGAGTTAAATGAGGTTTTGGATCTGAAGAATCTGTCGAAGAAGAAGAAGAAGCTACCCAGCATGGTCATGGAAGAGAGAGAGAGAGAGATCGGGAGAGAGAGAGAGAGAAAGAGAGAGAAAGAGAGAGAAAGAGAGAGAGAGCGAGGGTTTGAGAGAGACAGAGAAAGACAGAGAAAGAGAGAGAGAGAGAGAGAGAGATAGAGAGATCGGACAGAGATAGAGAAGAAGAAGCTACCCAGGATGGTTATGGAAGAACACGAAGAAGAAGAAGCTTTCAGATCCGTACAACACTATTGATTTCGGTGGACAACCACATCGTACTTGATGCACGTCGAACTTGCTTTTTTCTTGATGCACGTCGAAGAAGCTTTTTTCGTCATGGTCGAACAATGTTTATTAAATGAAAAGCTTTATTCATTTCACTTCTCATACAGACTTATCGTGTTCGAACACGAAAAATACAACAAAACACAAGTAATCATACAGACTTATCGTGTTCGAACACGTAAAATTATAAAACATCAAAGCTAACTGAGAGAGACATCCTTTGTTCGTCCACGATAACGTCTTATATTTAATGTTACAACCACACACATATCTTTCAATGTACATCCACACTTAAACTTCAGATGTACGAATGTTCGACCACACACATTCGAACAATATCCTTCTACAGTTAAACCATACGTCAATCCACGTCCACACTTACGGGTATTTGGGTGTATACGTATCAAAAGACATTGTTCATCCATTTTTGTTTCGACACCCTCATTTCATCCATGTTCCATACCCACTTCTCCTGTCGTGTACGTCCACGAAACTGCAATTCGTCCATTCTATCAAATTTCCAGATCCAAACTAATCTCAAACACATGTTTGTTCGTACATAAAATCTGTGTTCAGAATTTTGTCCGTCCACGATTAAATCATCTTCTTCTTTTCAATCTCTTTCCAGAATCTGAAATACAGATCTGTATCTGTCAAACAAAACACCCATCGATTGTGTACGACCACGAACTTGCAATTCCTCCCTTCTATCAAATTTTCAGATCCAAATTTGAGACTCTAAATTTTCAGATCGGAGAGAGAGAGAGAGAGAGAGAGAGAGAGAGAAGAGAGAGAGAGAGAGAAAGAGAGAGACAGGGAGAGAGAAAAAGAGAGAGACACGGAGAGAGAGAGCGACAGAGAAAAAGAGAGAGAGAAAGGGCTCTTTTAGTCATTTCGACCACATTTTGTCCCCCTTGCATCGAAGATCACTTTATCTGCAAAGAAACTTCCAAACGTGTTCTTTATGGTTAAGCTCTCAAAAAAAAAAGTCAAAAGAGAGTTATTTAAGAACTTCGTAGATACTGCTGATCACATCTGTGTGTCTAATCAAAGCAGTTCCCACATCACTGCCAGCTTGCTCATGTCATATCACGTCATGTCATGTTTTTTTTTCTATTCACCGACCAAATTAATTAACTACGCGGGCAATCACAAATTATTGTACTGGAGGTGACCCAATAAAGACAGGCAGAGAGATTAGCTTGGATCTCATGCTTAACATGGGAGGTTTGGGAGTAAGAGATAGCCCATGCTTCAATATAGTATAGTATACATGCTAGCTATCACAGATTCACAAAGAAAAACTCTACTGGAGGTCACTAATGAAGGATACGTACACGGTACAGCTTAATCTAAAGTAAAATTGGTTGAGAGACTGTTTTAAATTATTTGTGTTTTAGCTACTTTGTTTCTGCCTGATCAATACGTATCCCAAGTTTAGAGTTCCGAGTTGTTATCCTTAGAGCTGCTTATATCAAATAAATGTAGTAACGAAAACACAAAAACTTCGATCTTTTATGTACTGCGTATTATGACGTCGCAAGGCGTGTATCTTGCATTATATGTCAAACCAGAATCACGTAGCTCTTTATAAGACGACAGTCGACAGTGATAGAGCATCTATATTGTTTCTCATATATTTTTCTTTTCAATTTATCAGTGATCATATAAAATTCGGTTCGGTTTCGGTTATTTCGGTTCGGTTTCGGTTCGGTTTTCGGTTTTCGGTTAAAATGCTCAGCGCTAATCTTTTATATGAGATACGGTTTCTCATATATTTTTCTTTTCGTTTACTTTTATATTTTTAATTATTTTGATAACTGAGATACTCTTTCAGATGTTATCTATGGAGATAGTCTTATGTTACCAATGGAGATGGCCTTAGGTTTGTGTCTTTGGGGCTTTTTGCCGTCCAAAGAGTTACCACATGCTTTGTGCAAGTTAAAGGTAAAACAAGAGCCTCTTTACCAAAACGAACTAGCTAGGATTTCAATACAAACCGTCAGAGGGTTTGTTTTTTGGTTAGTTTAGTTTTATATGTTTAAGACAGATTTAGATTTTGTTGTAACATTTTACTTTTCCTGAATAGATTTGTAAATTTAAATAACTTAGGATCACAACTGTCACTCGAAGTCAAACAGTTTTTAAAGAATTGTATCAAATGTTGAGGATGCCCCGAGTGTGTGTAGATATATTGAACCAAAAATTGCAGGAAATGGAATGGACAAAGGTCAAAGGAAAACGTGGTCGTAAAGCCTTGGTGGAAACTATGGCTAATTCTAAAACTACGGTTAATCCTATTCTCTTGCTTTTACTAAAGTATTTGCTTTAAAGTTTGTCTTCCACTCTCATATGTTTCAACCAAATAAATGTATGTTTGATCTTCTCCCTTCTAACTCTTTAAAAACGAAAAATTCTTTGTTACATTTATGCCTTAATTGTTTTACTTTTCTATATATATAGCTTAATTTTCCTAATTATATGGACAATCCAAACCGTTACAATGATCCAGTTACATTTATTATAAAACATTTTTGTTTTGTTGTGCGGAATATCTTACCTCAATCTTCTTCAAATTCTAAATTATATTTTTTTTACCTTATTTTTATAACTTAGAATTTGAAGAAAATTCAGGTAAGAGATTGCACACAACAAAACAAAATTTTTTTTTTTTACCTTTTCATGCTATTTTTTTGCCGCTAAAAAATAATATAAAAAGTTAGTAAAACAAATACTAAAAGTACTAGCTTGGTTCTCATGGGATAAGGCAACGTGAAAAGAAAAAGGCAACAAATCCAGAGAGCTTCGGAGATTTGGGAATTAGGGATACCAAATGCTTACACATTATCTTGCTTGCTAAACAGGTTGGTGGTTTCTTCAAAATCCACAATCTCTGCTTGCAACAGTATATTTTGTTATATAAAAGCTAATAGTATCACAAAAATCCTCTACTATATAAGCCACTTCCCATGCTTGGAGAAGCATCCTAAAAGATAATAAACCTCTTAACAAGTTCCCATGCTTGGAGAAGCATACTAAAAGATAATAAACCTCTTAACAAGGGATGGATCTAGAAAGATATTATGTATGGGGCACATCTAATTTTTTTAACATAACAAAATAATATTTATATAATATTCTTTATAAAAAATCTAAGGTTTAGTAAAATGAAAACTATTAAAAAATATTTCAATTGATTTGAAGAATTTTTTTACATATATATGACTTTTAAAATAAGTTATATCTATTATAATAACATAGTTTTTATTTAAACTAATTAGATTCTAAAATATTTATATAATGAAACCAAATCATATAGTTTACTAGGCTTATTATATCTCTTACTAATTTAAACATAGATTAATTTAAACTAATCTGTTAAAAAGAATAATTAAAACATAAGATAAAAGTAACATATATTAATAAAAATATAAAAGAAAGGAAAGAAATATAACATGCAAATCAATGATAAAAAACAAAAGATGAAAAATTATAGAGATAGGGAAAAATTAAAGGGTTACTTCAAAAAAAAATTAAAAAGTGGCCTGACCATATACGAAATATAAGAGAGAGAGTTTTAGGAGGAAAAAACAAGAGAAAAAAAAAAGAAACAATCAGCTTCGAACAGGTCTCCTTTGCCATCAACATGGAGCATTCCTAACCCAATGAGCTATCTAATCTAACCTGTATGGGGCACGTGCCCCAACTTCTTACGCATGGATCCGCCCCTCTTAAGTCTTAACCTGCTTAAACTGAATGCTTGGAGATGGTAGCAAGTGCCAGATTGATGTTTGAAAGGACAGTTCGCTATATACAAATTTTCCAATACCGTCAAGTTAAAGAGAAGTGGAGCTAGTTGTCACAACGGACTACGTACAAACACACATTACAAAATGGTAGATAATTATTTGATTCCACAAAATGCCACAATAATTAGGTTGTTTCTCAGTTACATGAACATGTTATCGTCATTGTCGGGGCTCAAGTACGAGGGCGAGTAGTGCGACCCTTCGTGATCCATCATATTAGGATATAATTTTAAAAAATAAAATTTAGTTTAAAAAATTAATTTATTAAACAAAAAATTTAGATATACATATATCTATTTAACTAGCTTCAATATATTTTTCGTAACTAAATATATAAAAAGTTCATATAAAATAATTAAAAAAAAATGTTATGTACTGCAGTTTACCTCACATAATTAATAAAGAGACTTAATTCAATTTAGTTTGCAAATTTGAATCCGAATCAATTTGCGTTTAGCATTTAGTCATTTACATTACACTTCTAAAAGTGTGAAGTAGCAGCGCAGATTTTAATGTTAAAAAAAGTTACACGTGGGTTAATAGAGTGACGTGTGAGGACAGCTAACACTCTCACAGTGATAAACTGATAATAATATTATGTTCGTACTGCCTTGTTTGTTTGCAATCAAAATTCACGAGGACCACTCGTTGAAGAAATATAAAAGTTCCCCATAACGTTACTTGTCGCCATTTGGGCGCATGCAATTGATACGACAAGTCTGCAACACCCGCGTGAGTGTGACCATTATCTTCCAAAACACGTTGCACTTATAAATTAATATCTAGGTTTAAATGGCAAATGTGACAAAAAAAATAGTTTGTTTATTTGCTATCATAATACAGTATCTACTTTCTTTTTCTGTACCATTTCTTTATTTTTCCTCCTTACCATTATATTAATTTGTCTGAAATCATACCATGCTTCATGATCGTATGATTTCTTACTTTAACACCATCCTGTCCATGGAATAATAGAAACTATATTCGTTAAATTTACGCTTTTTTATTATAATAATTTCATACAAGTATAACAGAAGAAAGTTAAAATAACTAGTTAGTAGTTTTACCGTAAACAACATTGTTTATAATTCATTTGCAAAAAAAAAAACATTGTTTATAATTGAGAAATGGCTACAAAAATAAAATTCGAGTAATTTCGATAAAACATATACTTTTTTATATTTGTTAATCAGGGTAATTCTACCTTCAGTACACATGTCATCTGATATATATTAAGATCCCAGTACATATACCAAAAAAAGAAGAAGATCCCAGCACATATACAAAAAAAGAAGAAGATCCCAGTACCTATAAAAAGATTTCAAGTTCTTGTTTTTTTCATATAATGCAATTGTTTGGCAACACATTGGGGATTGAATTTGATTAATATCGGAGTTCTTACTATTTATTTGTTCTTAGTACTTGTTCATAATTAGTAATGTTAAAATCAATTTGTCCACGAGGCTGCCACGGTAAAAAAAAACCCTCAAGAGGGATTTCAATTGTTATGAAATGTTTTATGTGATTAGTATTAAATGCCTTTAACAAAAAAAAAGATTAATATTAAATGTGTGCAACCGCATTCAATTCGTCCAAACCAATTAAACTCTAAGATTATTTTTCAAAAAATTGGCATTTAAAAATGTTCACAAAACTGATATTTAGTCACGTAGATTTTTAGCCTATAAATAGACAACATCGAAAGAAACTGAAGGACACAAACAAGCAGAAAAGCAAAAGACTTGAGAAACAAACAGAAAAATTAAAGACTTTTGTGCTTTCTATTGCGAGAAGAACATGAATATTCCATGTAAATTCACTCAAATCCACCATGCCGCATACCAATTCTGTCCCGCCTCGGTCACTCAAGTTCGTTATGCTTCGCAACTGTTCCGTCAAGCCTCACACATCTCTACTCGGAGTCTGAAAATCGCAGCTGTGGCTCCAACTTTGCAAGGCGAGTGGATCAAGGTATAGATTATTTATTTTGCGAAGGATTCTATTTACCATGTTGTTTTAATATCTCACAAATTCATCATCAACATCATCATGGGTCATCATCATCATCATCATGTTTTTGGTAATAGGTGGAGCAGAAAGGAGGAAAGGCACCAGGAAATAGATGCTCACACGGCATAGCTGTGGTCGGGGACAAGCTCTACTCTTTCGGGGGCGAGTTAGAGACAAACGTGGCCATCGACAAAGACCTTTACGTCTTTGACCTCAACACTCAAAATTGGTCAATCGCTCCGGCAAACGGAGACGTCCCTTATATCAGCAGCTTCGGGGTCCGCACGGTGGCCGTGGGAACTAAGCTCTATGTCTTCGGAGGCCGCAATGAGAAGAAAGTGCCTAACGACTTTTACTCGTACGATACGGTGACGAACGAGTGGAAGTTCCTGACGAAGCTCGGTGAGATGGGAGGACCCGAGACTCGTACTTACCATTCGATGGCTTCGGATGAAAACCACGTGTACGTATTCGGTGGGGTGAACCAAGGCGGGACGATGTCAACCCCCTTTCGGTTCAGGACGGTCGAGTCGTATAGCATTGCTGATGGGAAATGGGTTCAGCTACCTGATCCTGGAGACAACTTCGAGAAAAGAGGAGGAGCCGGATTCCATGTGGTGCAAGGGAAGATTTGGGTTGTTTACGGGTTTGCGACTTCGCTTACGCCTGATGGGAAAAATGACTATGAGTCTGATAAAGTGCAATTTTATGATCCCGCTTCTCAAAAATGGACTCAAGTAGAGACTAAAGGAGACAAACCTTCGGCAAGGAGCGTCTTTGCGACTGCGGTAGTGGGAAAACATATACTAATATTCGGAGGTGAGACCTGGCCGGACCCAAATGGCCATTACGGTCCAGGGAAGTTGTCTAATGAAGGTTTCGCATTGGACACAGAGACATTGGTCTGGGAGAGGTTTGGAGGAGGGGATGAACCGGCTACACGTGGTTGGACGGCTTCCACTGCTGCTACAGCCTATGGGAAGAAAGGCCTCTTCATGCATGGAGGAAAAATTCCGACCAATGACCGAACTGATGAACTCTACTTCTACGCAGTCAATTCCGCGTGATCAGTGCTCTCAAGATTAATATGTTTGTGTTATATGGTGAGTATTTGAGTATTATATGATCCAATAAAGGTTTGTGAACCCTTAAAAATAACTAGTAGTCATTTACGACTGCAAGTTTTCTTTTATTTTTGTGTGTTTATGATTTGGAAATGGCTGTCGTTCGAATATTAATTTGTTTACGTGTTTGTCTAATAAATGATATGAAGTCATATCTACAGATTTGTTGTATCATTCAGTCGACTTTGTCACTTAATTAATACATGGACCACGATTTGACATACCATCCTACGGATAGAAGCTAAGCACATGAAAGCTATTCGAAAAATTATTCTTTATATAAGTATTTTTTATAGATAATGGAATTATTCAAAAAAGGAAAAATAATTTCATAAAACAGATTTTTAAATATTTTTGAAATGGTAGAGTTACAAACTCTAAGAGGTTTCATGTATTCTCCAAAATATTTATATATTTTTCTATTTCTATCTCTATTTTATTATTTGTAGTTTAATCATTTGTAATTTATATTAATTTTAAATTTTACTATTTATCTATATTTTGTATTTTATTTTGTATTTTTATTTTATATTTATTTCAAACTCTTAGAATTTTCTATCATTTAATTTTTCTAATTTCAGATGCAACATACCAGTTTTAATTCATATTAATCTTTTTGTCATATATAACTTTAATTCAAATTCATTAATTTTTTTGTCATATATAACTAAGAATAATGATTTTTTTGATAATTCAATTCAAATTCATTTAAAAATATAAAAAAGTTCATAAACCATATTTTTAATGGTTTTTGAAGTATCATAATTAAGATTGATATATATTTGTATTTATAGTAAAAGTATACTTTTATTTTATTAATAGTAAAAATATATGAGCAAATACAAAAATAAAAAAATAAAACAATTTTTTTTAGTAATCTTAACTGAAAATAAAAAATTTAAAAAATCTTTATATTCATATAAATTAATATTATAAAATATATTATATAAAAAATAAATCCACATAATCCGTAACACTGGTCCTACTAAATACAGATGATGGACACAAACAAACAAAAATGCAAAAGACTATACGTACAAAATGACATTTACGTTACATGGCAATAATTGGAAACTGAAGAAAAAATAGTAAACACAAAAGCAAACATAAACAATTAACCTTCAACGCCTACAATTATGAACCCTATATGACCGTATTATTACTTTTTCTTACTTTTGATAACATCCAGTCCAAGGAATAATAGAAACAATATTCGTTATATCTAAGTTTTTATAATAGTTTCATACAAGTATGATATAAGAAAGTTAAAATAACTAGTTAAACCTTTACCGTAAAGAACACTGTTTTTTTTTTTTGGGTCCAAAAAGAACACTGTTTATAATTGCAAAATGACTCGGAAATAAAAAATAAGTAAGCTTAATAAAACTGATACTTTTCATTTATTTATTTATTTATTAATCAGGGTAATTATACCTTTATTATCAGTACGAAGGTTATCTGAGATTAAGATCGCAGTACATATAAAAATATATTTTAAGTTGAACTTGCTTTTTCGTATAATGCAATCGATTGGCAACAGAGTGGGGTTTCGACTAATCCCTGAAAGTTTTATTTGCTAGTTCATTCTTTATATTATCTCTTAGGTTTAATCTCGTATTTGCTAGTTCATTCTTTATGTTATCACTTAGGATGGTTTAATCTCGCTTTGATTTCCTTTTATTAAAAGAAGGGTTGGGTTAGGTGAGCTGATTAGTCACATGTTTAGCGCGTGTGAATAGGTAGACTTGTATTTAGTTGTTTTAGCTGCTTTTGGGTTCATTATTCAGATTATTGTTGTATTGAGAGAAACACAAGAGATTCACCATTGTTATGAGAAAGAAAGCTTGAATCTGAGCTGTTATATTGGATTGCTGATATCGGTTTAATCAGAGAAGGGTTAGGTTAGGTGAGCTGATTAGTCACATGTTTAACGCGTGTGAATAGGTAGATTTGTACTTAATCATCAGCTGCTCTTGGTTCACTATTCCGATTATTGTTGTATCGTGAAAAACACGAGAGATTCACCATTGTTGTGAGAAAGAAAGTTCGAGTCTGAACTGTTATAGTGGATTGCTGATCTAAAATTAGCCCCGATGAATAGCTCTTTTCCCAAGGCTGGGGAAGAAGTAGGAGATAAACAATGTTGTGTGTGTTCTTTGTATTTTCTTCTTTACTTTACAATAAACAGTGAGAGAGAGAGATCGAATCCGTACAATCCCAAAGATTAAATATCCGAATTTTTGCTATCTATTTGTTCATGATAAGTAATGTTAAAATCAGTTTGTCCACTACGCTGCCACGATAATTAAACAAGTCTTCAAGAGGATTTCAATTGTTATAAAATGTTTTATGTGATTTACTATTAAATGCGAGCAACCGCAAGTGGCGGATCCGTGGGTATGTTAAGTGTGCAGATGCACATGGCCAATTTAATTTTTATTTTTTTCATTGTTAAAAGGCCAAATTATCTGGAATTTGTCAATAATTGGGGCTGAACCAGTATGATATAGGGTTCATTTTTTATTTTGTACAGGGCCAATTAAAAATTTAAAACTACGATCTGGCCGGATCCATTTTTTTAAAAAAATTGGAATTTTAAAAAGTTTACAACTAAGAGCATGATTATTGCAGGGTTTTAAATAAGGTTCTGATTAATTTTTTAACTAAAAAGATGAAAAAGTGAAGAGAGAGAAAAATGGAGCTCTAAAAAGAGAGTTTTTAGAACATGATTATTGCAGTCTCTAAAACACGAGTTCTAAAAAAAAGATAATATAAAATAAGATATATTATATATTTATGTTGTGAGGTTCTAAAACTTTAGTAATGATTACTATAAAAACCTCTTAGTAAAGAAGTTTTGGGGTAATCATTGCTAAAGTTTTATAACCTCACAACATAAATAAATAATATATCTTATTTTATATTATCTGTCTTTTTTAGAATCCCTGTTTTAGAAGTTGCAATAATCATGTTCTTAGAACTCAGGTTTATATGAAGTTCTGTACCTATCTTTTTACTATTGGTTCAATTTTTTTTATTTAATTAAATTATAAAAACAAATAAAATAATAATATAGAATATGTCAGAATTTCATTTTTAGAGACTCAGAGATAATCATGCTCTAAGGGCATCCACATCAGTGAACTTCACTTGGGATACTTAAAAACTATATTTTACTATTACTTTTTTTTAAGTCTGAGAAAAAAAAATCTGCCAATGAATAGGCAACACATGGCGAGACGGAAGAGAGAAGGTCTCTTAAAATCAACTCTCTACGTGATGAGTTTATAATTCATGTGAGACCAACTGAATTTTTTATATATATTTTAGAACGCCTAGCCCTATGAACCCATCTTGATATTCTGATGCACTTGGTCTAATATTTAGTTGGTATTTAGACTTTTAGCCTATAAATAGACGACATTGAAAGAAACTGAGGGACACAAGCAAAGCAGAAAAACAAAAGACTTTACAAACAAATTAAACAGATAAACAAAAGACTTTTGTGCTTTCTATTGTGAGAAGAAGATGATTATTCCATGCAAATTCACTCAAGTGCACCATGTCTCACACCAGTTCTTTCCCGCCTCCCTCACTCAAGTTCGTTATGCTTCGCAACAGTTCCGTCAAGCCCCGTCCATCTCTACTCGAAGTCTGAAAATCGCAGCTGTGGCTCCAACTTTGCAAGGCGAGTGGATCAAGGTATATAATATTCAATTTGAGAAAGATTCTATATAAAATGTTAGTTTTAGTTTCTCACAAATTCATAATGTTGCTCGAGATATGCATCATGTAGCTTATATTGATTAATAGCCTTTACATATTTGATATTTCTCACACCCGTTATTTCGTATTCGTCCTCGAAAAAGGATATTTGATATAATACAGTTTTACTTCAAAAGATGCGCCAGTTAAAAATTAATATTATTAACAAAAACAAAGCCGTATGTTGATTTCTTTATCCCATCAATATGAAGTTTTTTTGAAGTAATAAGTTCCATAACGCAATAAGAATCAAGATACACATCCTGTATTATATTGATAAGCAAAATATAAAAAAAATACATGCATGGGTCATCAACTCATCATCATCATCATCCTGTTTTTGCTAATAGGTGGAGCAGAAAGGAGGAACGACACCAGGAAATAGATGCTCACACGGCGTAGCTGTGGTCGGGGACAAGCTCTACTCTTACGGGGGCGAGTTAGAGACAAACGTTGCCATCGACAAAGACCTTTACGTCTTTGACCTCAACACACAAAATTGGTCAATCGCTCCGGCAAACGGAGACGTCCCTACTATTAGCAGCTTCGGGGTCCGCACGGTGGCCGTGGGAACTAAGCTCTATGTCTACGGAGGCCGCAATGAGGACAAAGTGTCTAGCGACTTTTACTCGTACGATACGGTGAAGAACGAGTGGAAGTTCCTGACGAAGCTCGGTGAGGAGGGAGGACCCGAAACTCGTACTTACCATTCGATGGCTTCGGATGAAAGCCATGTATATGTATTCGGTGGGGTGAACCAAGGCGGGGACATGACAACCCCCTTTCGATTCAGAACGGTCCAGTCGTATAACATTGCTGATGAGAAATGGACTCAGCTGCCGGATCCTGGAGAGCAGTTCAATGACTTCGAGAAAAGAGGAGGAGCCGGATTCCATGTGGTGCAAGGGAGGATTTGGGTGGTTTATGGGTTTGCGACTTCGCCTGATCCTGATGGGAAAAATGACTATGAGTCTGATAAAGTGCAATTTTTTGATCCCGCTTCTCAAAAATGGACCGAAGTAGAGACTAAAGGAGACAAACCTTCGGCAAGAAGCGTGTATGCGAGTGCCGTAGTGGGAAAACATATACTAATGTTCGGAGGTGAGACCTGGCCGGACCCAAATGGCCATTACGGTCCAGGGACGTTGTCTAATGAGGGTTTCGCATTGGACACAGAGACATTGGTCTGGGAGAGGTTTGGAGGAGGGGATGAACCGGCTACACGTGGTTGGACGGCTTCCACGGCTGCCACAGCCTATGGGAAGAAAGGCCTCTTCATGCATGGAGGAAAAATTCCGACCAATGATCGAACCGATGAACTCTACTTCTACGCAGTCAATTCGGCGTGATCAATGTTCTTACTCTCAAGATTACTATGTTTGTGTTATGGTGAGTATTACATGATCCAATAAAGGTTTGTGAAACCTATGAAAATAAATACGCGTGCATGTTTTCTTTTATAGAAACTGGTTACGCACGCGTGCATGTTTTCTTTTATTTAACTAAATCAAGTTATGTGTGTTTATGATTTCGAAATGGCTGTCGTTCCAATCGTAATGTGTCTAATAAATGATACTCCCTCTGTTTTTAAAGATAGATTTTCTAGCATTGTTCTTTTGTTTCTAAAAGATAAAATTTATACATTTTATATATTTTCAAGGCATCTACTTTTGTAGATGATATACATTGAAAATCAACGTGGAGTAATATTAATCACAGCCTTGGCCTTAGAGTTTCAGTTTGATGCCCTTTTTATAGCATTCCGTTGGTCTCTCGGTACTTAATTATCATTAGTCATCAAAGGAGGATTTCAAACAATTTCAATCGAATTCCACTGATACAAGGTAGCATACGAACATTCCAATATCTATATTTTGATGAATCAAGCCATCGTAGTCTTGTCATAGACGTATCTTCTTGATACGACTCCGTTAATTTTGATTTTGGATGTCTAACAACTATTTTTCTATCCTCACACTTGATCTAACCTAAAACAATAACTATTTTCTGTCCTTTTTTTTTGTCAAACTATTTTTCTATCCTCAACAAGATCACTAAATCTCTATCGAAAACACATCCTTTGATACCAATTATTAAGTTGCAAAAAAACAAGATACACAATTTTTTAATGGAAGTCAAATTTTCCCACTCCCAGGAACCACATCCAGATTCATTTGAACATAAAAAGAAATACAACCAATTTACAAAACACAAATATGACACAACCCTATTAATTTACCACTCTATTCTGTAACGTGAACTTTACAAAATAAACTAATTCTGAGTTAAAGTCGCTCAAAGCCTAAATTTTAATTCTCCAGAATCTTCGGAATACCGTCACATACGTGATACGTCGTACATCAACACCACCACACCCACAATAACATCAAGCACTCCAACACGCTTGACCACCAATAACGATCACTCCATCACACAGTGCAACAATCACACGATCAAAACTCTAAAGCTCTCTAGGTTTTATTTTTATTCTTTAGGTCACTTTTCCATAAGCTCACATCTTTTCCCTTTATAAAAAAAAACTATAACTTGCGTTTCAAATTTCTCCAGCCATGATCAAAGTAATTTTTTTTCTTTAAACAGACTATATTCTTACATGGTTCTATTTTTTTCAAACAATTCTTTTTTTCTTTTTAGGATTCTACTAAGCACTATTCACTTTAATATCCAATTCCCTATATTACTTTTTGTACAATGCCCTGTACTATTTCACAATTGGTATATGAAACACTTCACAATTTCATTTTCAATCATTATATTCTATATACTTTTATATACAAAACTGATAGCGCTCCACTGATGGGGTGTGAACTCAGGAAACACAGAAGCATTGGACGAAGTGGCATGAGCGACATTGACCACCGAATGCCACGATCAGACGCGCATGATGAACCACCGCGACCGCCGCAACCAGCACCTCTGCCGCCTTGCTTGCCATTCCTCTCTTTCCACTAATCAGGATAACCGAAAAGTTGCCAGCAAAAAGCTTTCTCATGGCCAGAACTACCGCAGTGAGAACTAAGAAGACGCTCCTGAGTGCGAGAGTTCATGGTAGAATCACTTTCAGAATCACGAGAAGAGGTGATAGCAAGCTACGGAGAATCGCTTCGAGTAACAAAACCAACAGCTTCTTGTTGTTGCTCACGAGACTGATGAAGCCTTTGTTCTTCACGGATCCCCCTTGAATAAACTTGCTCCAATTCAGAGCAAGGCTCGGCATCGATAATTGAATGAATCACACTCGAAAATCGAGATTCATCTAAACCCATCACGAATTGATGGACTTTTTCTTCTTCTCATTCTTTGGCAAAAACTACAGAAGCACCGCAAGTACACTGTGAAATTGGTTTGTAGGTGTACAACTCATCCCACATCTTGGCAAGTCGACCATAATAATCAATTATTGAATTACCATCTTGCTTGCACGTAGCAAGTTGAGTTCGAAGATGATGAACACGAACTTTGTTGCCCACCGAGAACCGCTTTCTCAAGTTTTCCCACAAATCCTGAGCAGTGGTGATAAAAGAAAATGTGGAACAAACTCTAGGAATAATAGAAGTTAGTAACCAATTAACAACCATGAATTTAACCGAAGTCCATGAATCTAAATCAACATCGGCTATAACAGGTTTAGTAATCGAGCCATCAGTAGAACCTGCTTTCTTCTTGGCACTCAGAGCATTAGACATCTCTAAGGACCATTCATTATAGTTTTCTCTAGTTAAAAAAAACAGAAGTAATCATAGCTCCTGGGTTGTGAGAGGAAAACAAAGAAAAAGGTGTAACTACGAATTCCATAATTTCAGTTTCGTTGGCGATAATCAATCGATGATCAAAAACTAATGAGTAAGAAAAGAGATCGATTAGAAAATAAATTCTACCTCAAAGAGAAAACGAAGGAAGCCAAAGAAAATTGAATTAGAAAGCAAAAACAAGAGTTAGGGGTTCAGGAACATGGCTCTGATACCAGGTCAAATAAACTGAATATGCTTTCTTATTGATTTTGTAACTCTTTACAATCATATATATACACAAGCCATAATGTCGGCTTTGGTCTAAATCTAGCCATGTACAACACGGAGTACACTTAAACGTACCAAGCCTGTATCCAGCCCAATAAAGTTTTATGTCTGAAAGATAGAAATATGAAATGATATACCTCTATATGATTTTTCTTTTTCCTTTACAATGATCGGTCTCTCTCTATAAGAAAGAACTGCATTGTCGGAAGATAGCAAGGTTTTCGAAAAATAATCTAGAAACTGCCAAAAAATATTTTAAAGGTTCTTCTTCTTTTGGAGTTCGCTTAAGATATTCAAGAGACCAGCGCCGGCCCTAACACATTTGATGCCTAAAGCACACAACGAAAATGATGCCCCTCCTTTACATAGATAAAAAAAAATTTCAACACAAAAATGTTTAAAACCATGTCAAATACCACTAAAACATAAAGAGTGTTTGAAACAGAGTACAAAACATAAATAAATCATCCATGAAAGATAACTCTTCTCGCTTTCTTTGCAGCAAAATCATTCAACAACTTTGAATAATCGAGCTCTTCAATCATTGCTTGTTCGATCGATATCATAGACAATCCATTCAATCGCTCTTGACACATGGTTGAACGTAGATAGTTCTTTATGAGCTTCAGTTTTGAAAACGTTCTTTCCGCAGAAGCAACTGAAATCGGAACCGTTAGTAATATACGATAAGCGATCCATGTGTTTGGATAACAACCATCCATTCTTTTTAAAAATTTCAAAACTTTGACTGCCTTTGTTATTTTTTCCGGTAACACTCCTCTTAGAAGCTTAAGTTCCATAAACAGATCTTTTCCATCTATATCGGAATGCTCACCATGCTTTAGAGCAGCTTCAAGCTTGATACAAGAAGCCATCAACTCATCATCCTTTGCTAACTTTAATTTCCTTATACCAAACAAAAATCCAAAGATTTCTTCATAAGTTTGAAATTGCTCGAATCGTACCTCAAGAGACATTATAGCTTGATCCATTATGCTGAGGAAGTAATCGATCCTAAAACTCTCTTCTGCAGACATCTTATTTTCATCAACTTTCTCAACATCTTCACCAAACTGCCTTTTCCTTTTAATCAAACGCTTGGGCTTTGTTGGAAAAACTGGTTCGATTTCCATTTCAATAGCAATTTGTGTAGCTTCAGCTTTTGCTTTTTCAAAACCTGTTTCTCTGTAATTTTTCAAATAATCAAGAAGCCCTCCTAATTGAGAAATAGCAACTTCAAGATCCATATCCTCTGACTGTAACGTTTTGCTTACTATATTGACAGCATAAAGCAAATCATACCAAATTACCATTCCAAACAAGAACTCAAACCCTCCAATTCCGTGTGTATCACCTGCAAGAGACTCAGCTTCACTGCGATGGCCTGGATTATCACTAAATTCTGCCAAGTAATCCAAAGCATCTTGTATCTTTGCAGCTTGAAACCTTATTGGCTTAATACTATCAATGCGACTTTCCCAGCGAGTTTGTGATAATGGTTTTAGTGTCATACCATTTACCTTCTCTTTGAACACTTCCCAGTTGTTGGTTGAAGATGCAAATAGACAGTATATCCGCTGAATAATGCCAAAAAATGAAACAGCTTTCTTAGAAGAGGAAGCCATATCAGAAAGCGCAAGATTGAGACTATGACATCCACATGGAGTGTAAAATGCTCTTGGGTTTACATCAAGCAATCTTTTTTGAACTCCTTTATGTCTTCCTTTCATGTTTTGTCCATTGTCATAGCCTTGTCCTCTTACATTGTCAATATCTAACTTAAGATCAGCCAGTGCATCTTGAAGAGTCCCAAAAAGTCCTTCTCCTCTTTTGTCCTTGATTTCCAAAAAGTTCAAAAAGAACTCCTTAACCTTAGGTTTAACAGTCGACACATCCACACACCGAATCAGAAAAGTCATCTGCTCCTTATGACTAACATCAGGTGTGGAATCTAAAATTACTGAAAAATACTTTGCATCTTCAATCTTCTTTAAGATCAGCTGCTTGATCTCATTACTAAGCAATTCTATCAACTCGTTCTGAATCTTATGACTGAGGTAATGATACTGAGTTTCACCTTTTCGTATCCTCCGAATATGTTCTTTCATTACTGGATCAAAGCCTCCAATCATCCTCACAAGTGCCAGAAAATTCCCACTATTCAGATCATCTATCTTCTCATTAGTGCCACGAAACGCTAAATTTCTTTCAGCTAAAGTCTTTACCACTGCAATTATTCTCACCATCACATCTTTCCAGTGCCTTTTCTCCTTGTTAATTTCCTCCTGCAAATGCTTATCAATAGTTACGTTCTTTTGCAGTCTCACTTCTAGCTCTGTCCAACGGGTCATGCAAACAATGTGCTGATGAGTAGTTTCATGCCTTTTCAATCTAAGTGAAGCATTTCTCCAGTCATTATACCCATTACTTGCCAATAGAGTAGGATTTGTTTCTTGACAGAACAATTTACAACAAAAGCAAAATACCTTATCTTTAGCTTTTGAGTAAACTAACCACTTTCTGTCTTGTCTTTCTCCATTGCTCATTCTTCTTACATAAGATGAATAAGTGAAACATCTATCACTACCATCTCTTGGAAAAGGAAAATCAGGTGGTGGCTTTGCAGGTGGACCTTTTTCAACCAAAAAGTCTCTCATTTTCTGTTCAATTTTACCCCAATTTCCTGGATCATTCATATCCACATTCTCATGATCCTTACTGTCACAATCCTTCTCAGGTTCTTCCATCCTTTCATTCTCAGAATTCTCTCTATTTTCATTCACACAATCTGCATCATCTTCAACAAGTTCTTCTGCATCATCTTCAACAAGTTCTTCTGCATTCATCTCATTTGCTTCTTCTTCATTAACAAGCTCCTCATCATTTTTGTTTATCTCAGCTCTAACAGTCTCATCATTTCCAGAATTTGGGTTTATGATCACATACCGTAGCATAGAATTGGCTTGAGATTTTACTTCATCCTCCACCCTTTTCTTTTTTTTCCTATTTTCAGCTCCAGATGGTTGCTTTCTAATTCCTGGTGGCATTTTACTACAGAAAAATAAATGAATCAGCATAACTTTTCTCTAGAAAACAAAAGATAGAAACAAAAGTGAACCTTTGCATCAGTACATAAATCAAGACTCAATACCCTGAACTTTTTTTTTTTGATCGACTTGATGATGGGCGATGGGAGAAGGAGAAGTGGAGAACACAAGTGGATCAACGAAGGAGAATCTGGCAAAACTTGTCTGGCAGAAGAGATTAGCAGCGATGAAATTTTCTTTCTTTTCTTAATCGCGAAGTCAGAGTCTCAGAAAACGAAACGACGACGAAGATTTTTCTCTGTTTTTTTTTTCTTTTCACGCTATATTCTCTTTCCTTAATCTACTCTATTCGGTTTACTTAATCAAATTGTTATTATATTATGTTTATTATTTTAATATAACTTAAACTACAGAAAACGTGCTTGGAAAAACAAGCCCAACAGCCGAATCTAACCCAAATTGTAATTATATTATCATTATGTTTATTATTTTAATATAACTTAAATTACAGAAAACGTGCTTGGAAAAAAAAGCCCAAGAGCCGAATCGAACTTATCGCCTCTAGCAATGAGAGACAATCCGAGACCACTACACTAAGGAACTTTTCTGAAAATTGATGCCCCTAAATTTTTTATAAATTCTGATGCCTAAAGCAGGTGCTTCTCACGCCTCTCCTCAGGGCCGGCCCTGCAAGAGACTACCAGAGTAAACCCAGTATACTCTGTCATCACTAATCGTGAAAAATCCATCTATAAGCAACTTACAAACTGTGTGAGTTATTGTGTCGATATTTTATTCATTTTATTCTACTAATCGCCAAATTAATAAAAAAAAATTTTCTTCTATTTGATATCTTTTACCCTTTTATATTGTTTTCATTTATAAAAGGAATCTACTATTTAAATTTAGGTTTCGTGCATGATTGGTTGGACTGTAGCTGTATATTATTTGCTGTAGAATTTGGTCCGTAGATATATTTGTTGTAGTTGTATATTATGTAGCCGTAGATAATAAATGACAAAAACAATAAAAAAAAGAAAGATATTCCTATAGCCATATATTTTTTTGCTGTAGAGACTGTAGCTTTAAAAAAGAGATAAAACACGATTGGTAATTTGTTGGGCTGTAGCTAAAAGTTAAAACTAAAGATGACAGCCCAACCAATCATCATTTTCTTTTGTCAATAAGTTCTTATTGAATTTAAATTAAGATAATAGTAAAACGATATTACTATATCATTGGTTAGTTGCTGGTTTTATTAGGACCCGCAGGACCACTACGACCGAGACAAGTTCAAATCTACAACTTTCGATAAAAAAAAAAAAGTTCAAATCTACAACAACACCCACCTTACGTCCGCAACAACCGCGTGGCCATTATATTTCTGGACGGTGCAATCATCAATGTACATGTATATATACTAGTGTAGTGTTGGAGACAAAATTGTCTCAAAGTAGAGACATGCGACCCACAAATGCACCAACACTTATGCGCGAGTAAACTAATATCGAAAATAATAATTTATTAATATATTTTGTGAATTTGTGTGAGATATATACGTGGTGGTTCTATATCTCATAAAATCGTATTTCTTTTAATTTGTGTTTTAAAGTTTTTTTTAATATGAATGTTGAAACTTTATTGGAAAACAGTAAAACATTAAATTAATTAAAAATAAAAACA
This sequence comes from Isatis tinctoria, assembly GCA_010577795.1. NCBI lineage: Eukaryota > Viridiplantae > Streptophyta > Magnoliopsida > Brassicales > Brassicaceae > Isatis > Isatis tinctoria. The sequence goes on along the minus strand of CM021244.1, from coordinate 36,795,192 downwards.
AAAAGTAGCAAACAAAAGTAAATATATTTTTTTAATATTGTAAGAAACTCAAAATTTAATCTTCTAAATCTTTTCTCTTCACTAAGTTTTTTTTTTTAATATATGGCACATGTTTCTTTGAAAATGTTGTGGATCCCATGGCTATAATTATTATGACAGTGACAATGGGTTCAGAATCTCCCGTTACTTTTGGTTAATTATATGATAATTGGTAAAGATTAAACCAAAAAGAGAGATGATCAGAGTGAAGAAGGGTACAAGTGTATTATACCATCTCCATCCATGGGTTTTCAACGAGTATCTGAAAATTAAAAAAAAGAAAAATTAATTGATAATTAGGAGAGATAATGAGATAAGTTCTCATTTGACATATTTTCAGATATTTTGAGAACCATATATCAAGTTTTGCTTTACATCTATTGGTTAAATTGTTTAAAAACCAATTAAAATTAATTACATAATCAAGATATTATTATTTTCATTATCATGAGAAACTCTATTACATACTCATGAATGAAGATGCTCTTAGGCTGGAGGAAAGAGTTCCCCACAGTTTGATGAAGAAAATTCCTCAGAAGACTTCTTTTTTTTTTGGTGGGACTCAGAAGACTTCCTTAGGGTAAAATAAGATAAACAAAGAAGATCAAATAAGATATAAGAACTAGCTAGATGGAAAAAAAATCTATTAAAGAACAAAAAGTTAGAGAAAATTTTTGTCCTTTTTCTTAGGTGACAGTACGTGACACCTTGTTTAGAAATTGGAACCATGGATACTATATATCAAAATTAGACACATGTATCGAATACGATTTTTTGGCAGTACATTTAGTTTTTTTTTACAATCACTTTAGAACCACACTTTTGATATTGATATATTGTTATTTGGTTCGTTACTTAGTTATTTGTTTGGCTGAATGATGTACATTTTTTGTTTTATTTCCTACTATTTAATTCATAGAATATATATTAAGTGGTCACTTGTACAGCTTTCATGTTATTAAGTGGTCACTTGTACAGTATTCATGTTCTTATTGGTCCCTTGTACAGCGTTCATGTTCTTATTGGGAGATCACTTGTTGGCAATTGATTTCACGAGGGACACAAGGACCTGCGCAACTTTGTGTCTGCAACAACCGCATGACAATTATCTTTCCTAAATTTCGATAAATAACTAACAAATTAAGTACTAACCTGCGTTTTGTAAATATTCGTATGAGATATCTATTAAATAGTTGATACTGTTTGATTTTAAAATTATATTTCAAGCCAATTTTAAACATTTTTAATATATAAATTTTTGTAAAATATTTAAAATACAATTATATAAAAAAATTGTTTAAATTCAATGTGTTTGTGATTTGAAATCAATAAAACTTATAATATAATATAATATAAAATATTCCTATAAGATAATTGATATTTTGTATTACCATTTTCTATGTCAAACTTATTTAGTTTAAATACAATTTTAATGATGATTTGAGTATGTTGTATCCACTTTCTATAGATGGCTAAAATTTAATCAAGAAGAATTAAAATTTAAAAGTAAATAAATATATATTTTAAATAAAAAATATAAAATATATTTTTACATAAAAATAGGTAAAATATTTGAATGATATTTTACATGTTTTGTGATAAAATTAAAAAAGTGTTATGGTTTATTTTTTGTAATTTATAAAATTAAGAATTTTAAAAACTAAATAAATTAAAATATGTCAAGTAAAATAATATCAAAATTTTAAGATTATTCTCTATGTATGGTGTAGGAAACCACCTAGTATATATAAAATGTAAAACATCTTAAAACATCTTTTATTTACTCAAATTTAAGCTCAACAGAACACAAACCTTTTTGTGTTTGCATTTGGTATATACTTAATCTATTATTCTAAATATATCATTTTGAGATTTTTGTAAAAATTGTGATATTTTTCGAGAACAAATATTAATGGATACTCTTCTGAAATATCCAGAACACAAACATATTAATCTTAAACTTCTCAGAATAAGTTATATATTGTTTGTAACATAACCATGAAATTTGTGAACTTCTTCCTACAGTATCTGTGTCTTACTAAGACCATCTCCGATGGTTTCCTCCATTTTTCACTCTAAAATGAAGTAACTCCAAAATTGAGATGTGTTTTTCTCCAATAGTTTACTCCATTTTTACACCAAAAAGACTATTCTATATAGATACTATTTTTTTTAACACTGATTTATATATTGCAAATTATGAGAACTATTACAGCGACGACTCTTACAACTTACAATTCTACCGTCTTATGAAGATCTCTGCCTGCCAGTTCCACATGAACTTGCCTTACGAAGATACATGTCTGACGGATTTTCCTGCACCACGCTGAAGATCTCCTGCAATTTTGTTTTCTTTTTTAATCTGCATAAATCATGCATTCTCTGGGAATCGAAACTCAGACCTTCTGGTGTAGAAACATTAATGAACCTTTAGTCAAACCATTGGACCAAATGGGCTTCCACTTTTTAATACCATTTTTTTGTCAAACTAAATGATTAAAATAGATCAAGGCCCAGGACTAAAAGCCCAAGATGAAGTTACAGCAGAGTAAAGACCAAGTTGCAAGACCATCGGCATCGGTATTTTCCGATCGACGGAGAAAATTACAGGAGATAAAGGTGAAAGATGAAACAAGAGAAAAGATATCAGAGAGAATTCCTGAGATTTCCTTGATTTTCTCTTGGGATGAAATAGCTCGAATAAGAGCTTGAGCATCTGAGAACAGACAAAGTGATGAGATATTTGTTTCCTTGGCGTGCTTTAGAGCAGAGAGGATAGCAAGGGCTTCTGCCATAAGTGGCGAATGAACGTGAGGTTCAAAGTGGCTCTTCTTGTATAAGATCTGGTTTATATTGTTCAGGCAGATCCAACCTAATCCAGCGTTTTTTGTGGCAGCCAGCTTGATCAAGGAGGCCTCTATGAAGTAGATTCTCTCCAGTGGCAATTCCATTCTGCGCTGCTTGCCACATAAACAGCTTCATCTTGGGAGTGAAAGGTCATGTCCAGATGTTTTGTTGCCATGAGAAGTCACCAGTTTCTCTTTCAGTAGGCGCGTGATCGAATGTTGTAAGGGTAGTATATCCCGATTTAGTGGTATAGGTTTCTGACGAATTTGGTAACCAGGCGAAGGAGTCGGGTGCTCCAGAACTGCTGGGGCGGAGGCATAGAATATGCTCTGCCAACTCTGGGAATATAGCGGACACCAAAGGTTTATTCCAGACCCCTGCTTCATCTAACAGGTCAGCCACCTTCCAATCTTTCGTTTCTATGGTCAGGGGTGTAACACCCCCGAACCGGAATAGAAAGGATTGGCCGAACAACAATCAAACAAGAACATGCTCGACCAACCACAAACCTAAACCGATCCGCAGATGTCACAAGTCGGGGTTAACTAACGAATCAGTTCATTCCAGGACGAGTCCGAAAACAGAACCGTTCCGAAAGCTAACTCCGATACCTCTCGACCTTAGCCTAAGGCTTTTCAACCCGTACTTCGGTCTCGAGTTGTGTTAGCCCGGACAAGGACTAATATCATTCAAGCCAGTCAAGTTCACAAAACATTTCCTTTATTCATTCTTTAAACATAGTTTTACAAACGAAAACCAAACAGCGGCCGCACTTTAAAATCGAAAAGGGTTGGAAAACTTAACATACTTTCTTACAATGAGTCTTTTGCAAAAAGCCAAGCAAACTACTTCCGGTAGTCCTACGTTCCGCCACTCAATCTACAAGCTACTCAAGGGTTACCTGCAAAGGGGTAGAAAAAAAGGGGTGAGTAATCGGGGAGATTACTCAGTGAGTCCGAGACCAAAACAATTCCCAACCCAAACCCAAACAAGCAAGCAACGAGAATATCAATCAATCATGCAAATAACTTAAGCGAAGCAATTTAAAACACACAACCAACACCACAGTGCTCCACACACATGCCGTATCCCTCCCCGTGAACCACTCCAGCACTTGTTATCACAAAGACAAACAAGTCGGAACTTCACCACACCAAAACCGAACACTGGCAAATGACTCAGTGCATTTCGGCCCGGCTCCGCCCTTCCTCTTCCGGCAACCGTCTCAACAATACCCCGTCGGGTACACTCGGCCCTAGGCTGCAATCCCGTCTCTCCGAGTCTTCCCTTCCACTTCTCAGTACATTCGATACCGTGGAAGAGGTCTATGGGGGATACGGACTTACCACCACACAACCATCTCATCACACCATCACCACACCACCACAACACCACCACTTACACTCCACAACACCACATCCTGCAATACACGTTAGTTCAACAATTCCAGATCCAGAATGACATAACTCAAAGCGCATCGCGGCACCCAGAGTTATATCACGCCGATCCTCATGCAACACTCAATCATGCAATCTCAACAATAGAACAACCACCACACGTGCATAATTAATCACATCATCAAGCACCCAATGCATAATAAGAAATTCCATCGTCGGTCAGATCTATGGTACAACGCTTTCACGCATAGCATAGAACATGATCGGCGATGGGCTACTAGGGTCGGAGACTCACCTTAACCGAAGACTTCTGATCTCTACCAACTCCTATCCACGATCTAAGCTTCCTATGGCTTACTCACACACTAACTGATTTTCTCTCTCTAACCTTATAAGTTTCTCTCTCTTGGTTTATGGTTTGTGAATGAATTTGTGAGTGAGGAAAACTGAAGAGGTCAGGGGGGTATTTATACCCATTCAGGAGCTCTACACCTCCTTGTCTGCCAAGCAAAACGTGTGGGTAGTGGGTCCCTGACTGACCTTCCTTGTCTTTTTCTCGGTATTGCCCATTTTCGAGCTTCGAACGACTTATGCCATAAAAACCGCGTCCGCCGTCCAAAATGCGATCTGATTTTTTCTAAATTCTCTTTCAGATGTCCTTAGACTCTCCACAAAGTTTCACTTCATTTGGCTGGGTGCCGCACCTCCTATGACCAAATCTTTTCGGCTTATCCCATCTCGGAGCTCCTTAGTATTTTCATCATAACTTCTGCGGCGGCCGTCCAAAAAGAGATCTGTTTCTTTTAAAATACTCCTGCAGGGGTCCTTAGTATCTTCACAAAATTTCACCTCATTTGGATGGGTGCCGCACCTCCTTTAGCAAAATCTTCTGGCCTTATCTCATCTCGGACCTTCTTGATGTTTTCTTCATAACATCTGCGGCAACCGTCCAAAACTGGATTTTCTTAGCTCATATGCTTCCTCTGAGAGTCCTTAAGATCTCCACAAAATCTTAGAATGTTTTGACGGGCGACGCACCCTCTGTGAATTAATTCGCTCGGAGTGTCCTTTCTCAGATCTATCGGCTTCTTTGATTTTTATAGGTCGCGTCAGAAATTTTCTTGAGATGAATCCTTTTGCCTTGACTCCACTGATGTCTTGGGCATCTGCGATCCAATTCCCGGAATTTTTAAAATTGTTTACACCATCCTTCTGAATTTATTTCTGACTCAGGGTATTTTCTTCTCAATACCGGGGTATTACATTCTCCCCCCCTTAACAGAATTCGTCCTCGAATTCTTAAGGCTGAGACGGTTCTTCCGGTTCCATTACTGTATATGATTGGAAGAATTCTGGGTACTTCTCCTTGAATCTCTCTTCATCTTCCCACGTAATCACCATTCTGTTCTGCCGTCCCCAAAAGACTTGTAACTGCGGAATCTCTCGGTTCTTTAGCTTTCGAATTCTCCTTAATCCGATCTTGAAAGGTCCTTCGGGATATGTTAGATTCGTCTGAAGATCTTCTACTCTTTCGGGTTCAATTGCATCTGGGTCTTGCACATGCTTCCGGAGCATTGACACGTGAAAGACAGGATGCATATTCATATCCGATGGCAGTTCCAACCGATAGGCTACTTCGCCGACTCTTCCTTTGATCCGGTACGGACCTATGTACCGTACCGCCAGCTTGCCAATCTTTCCAAATCGATCTTTCCCTTTCTGTGCTGATACCTTCAAATACACAAATTCTCCAACCTGAAATGTTACCTCTCTTCGTCCTTGGTCCGCATACTTCTTCTGTCTATCTTGAGCTTTCTTCATGTTGATCTGAACGATTCGTAACTTCTCCGTGGTCTCATCCACTATTTGTGGTCCAAATACTCTTCTCTCACCGACTTCAGTCCAACAGAGCGGTGTTCGACAAGGCCTCCCGTACAACGCCTCATACGGAGACATCTTGATGCTAGCATGATAGCTGTTGTTGTAGGAGAATTCTATCAAGGGTAGATAATCCTCCCATACACCTCCCCAATCGAGGATACATAATCTGAGCAGATCTTCCAACGTCCGGATTGTCCTCTCGGTCTGTCCGTCCGTCTCGGGATGAAAAGCTGTACTGATGTGTAGCTCGGTTCCAAAGCACCTTGCAAAGCTCTCCAGAATGCTGCCGTAAATCTCGGGTCTCTATCCGAAACAATGTTCATGGGTACTCCGTGCAGCTTTACGATCTGATTCACGTACTGATTAGCTAAGACTTCCACCTTGTCAGTATCCCTTATAGCCAATAGGTGTGCTGCCTTAGTTAATCGATCAACAATCACCCACACAGCATTATTCATTCTCCCTTTGGAAACTGGCAATCCCACAATGAAATCCATGGATATGGAATCCCATTTCCACTCTGGTATTGGTAAGCTTTGTAATAATCCTCCTGGTACCTGGTGTTCAGCTTTGACTTGCTGGCACACTTGACATTGAGCAACTTGCTTGGCAACGGATCGTTTCATTCCGGGCCAATGATAATATCGTCGGATGTCTCGGTACATCTTGGTGCTTCCGGGGTGAATGCTGTAGAGTGAACGGTGTGCCATCCATAAAATTTCTCCTCTTAGTCCTCCTCCTTCAGGAACGCTGATTCTCCCTTTGAGTAACAGAGTTCCATCCTCGGCTAAGTGATATCCACTTGGATCAGCCTCCTCCGATTCCTTGATTCTTTTAACAATCTTTACTATCTTCTCGTCCTTCTCTTGCTCTTCACGAATTCGCTGAATCAACCCAACTTGTCTTACTGCTTGTAAACCCAACGGCTCACTAGATTCTCCCTCTAACGCTGCCAAACTTACTCGCTTCATCTCTTGGTTCAAAGCCTCCACTTCTTTCTCCACACTCACATCCGTCCTCCTTCTACTTAATGCATCGGCAACTGCATTGGCTTTGCCTGGGTAGTACTGGATCTTGATATCGTAATCCGCAATAAACTCCATCCAACGTCGTTGTCGTAGATTGAGGTCTGCCTGGGTAAATAAGTATTTAAGGCTTTTATGATCAGTGAATACTTGTACCTTCTCTCCATAAAGATATGATCTCCATATCTTTAAGGCAAACACCACTGCCGCCATCTCTAGGTCATGAGTAGGATAGTTCCCTTCGTGCTTTCGCAATTGCCTTGAAGCATATGCTATCACCTTCTCGTCTTGCATGAGAACACATCCCAAGCCAATCCTCGAGGCATCTGTGTAAACTGAATAAGGCTTGCCAGGCTCTGGTAGCGTCAGAATTGGTGCCGTCATCAATGCCGTCTTAAGTTTGGTGAATGCTTCCTCAGCTTCTGAGTTCCACACGAATGGTACATCCTTTCCGGTCAGTCTAGTTAAGGGTTTCGCAATGGAGGAGAAACCTTTAACAAACTTTCGGTAATATCCGGCCAACCCGAGGAAACTTCGTACTTCAGTAACAGATGCGGGTTGCGGCCAGTCCTGAATCGCTGATATCTTTTCCGGGTCAACGGTAACTCCTTGCTCCGAGACTCGGTGTCCAAGAAATCCGATCTCCCTCTTCCAAAACCGGCATTTACTGAACTTAGCGTATAGCTTCTGAGTCCTTAACCTCTCTAGGACTTTCTGTAAATGTATCTCATGTTCTTCCTTTGTCCGGGAATAGATGAGAATGTCATCAATGAAGATGATTACGAATCTATCCAGGTAATCGTGAAACACCTCATTCATCAGCCGCATGAATACCGCTGGTGCGTTCGTCAAGCCAAACGGCATCACCACGTACTCGTATTGGCCATATCGGGTGTTGAACGCAGTTTTCTCCACATCTGCTTCATTGATAGCGATCTGATGGTAGCCTGAGGCCAGATCTATCTTAGAGAACCAACTTGCTCCTTGAAGTTGATCCAACAATTCATCAATTCTTGGCAACGGGTACTTGTCCTTTACCGTCACATTATTAATTCCTCGGTAGTCGATGCACAGTCTCATGGTCCCGTCCTTCTTTTTCACAAATAAAACTGGTGCTCCCCAAGGAGACGAACTCGGCCGAATGAATCCTTTTCCGGCCAAATCTTCCAACTGAGTTTTCAATTCCGCCAACTCGGCCGGCGCCATCCGATAAGGGGCTTTAGCTATCGGTGCCGTGTTGGGTTTCAAAGTAATGGTGAAAGGGTTCTTCCTTGGCGGTGGTAACGTTGTCAAAGGTTCAAACACATCCGCAAAATCTCGAACCACTGGGATCTCTTCAATCTTCAACTCCTCCTCTTCCTCATCCTCAATCACTCTTATGGCTACTAGGTATACCTCACCACTTTCTAACTCTTTTACAACCCTAGTGGCTGCTACCAAAGATACCACAGGGCTAGGTCTAATCCCTTGGTACACTATTTCCGGCTTCTGACTTTCTCTAAAGGTCACTCTTCCCTTTTCACAGTCTATCTGGGCCTTATACTTAGATAACCATTCCATACCAAGGATTACTTCAAAATGGTTCATAGGGGTCTCTAAGAGATTTACCTTAAAGATCCTATCACACACCTCCACAGGCACATCCACTATCATCTTTACTGATCTAAGGGCCTCAGTTACGGGGGTTTCTATGATCACATTTACTTCCTCAATCATAAAGGTTCCTCTAAACCGAGATGCTATCTCAGGAGTTACGAAACTATGGGTAGCTCCTGAATCGAACAAGACATGTGTGGGCTTCCCACCAACATGCAGTGTTCCTACCAGACCATCACAATACTATTCAATCATTCAATCATCACAGAACATGCATCACACAATAACGGGTTAGCGCCCATACGTACCTGTTATAGGACCGTTGGATGGTCCTGCAGAGTCATATGCCACTCCTTCAAGTGCGTAGACTCTGCCTGCTGTGGCCTGGCGCTTGGCTGGGGGAGGTTCAATTGCCAGTCGAGTGGGTGGTGCGGGAAGACTTCCTCTTTGCATGCAGTTTGTCGCGAAATGACCTTTCTCTCCACATTTGAAACATACAACAGGGGTGGACATCGGATTAAGAGTAGTTGTTGGGTTACGGGTATTTGGACAGTTTCGTGACACATGTCCCTCTCCTCCACAAGTAAAGCAAAACCTGGGGTAACTTGGTCCTCCTTGTCCACCGGTCCTCCTACCATGATACTGACCAAAATTCCTTCCTCCACGGAATCCTCCGCGGTTCGCCCTTGGAGCTGAATTCAAACCGCGATCGCTCTCTCCTCTCTTCTTGTTTCTCGCCATCTTTTCTTGATTCAAATAAGTCTCTACATTCACAGCCTTCTCTATTGCTTCATGGGGGTTGGTGTAAGTTACTGATTGTAGACGGCTGCTTATCTCCGGGTTCAAACCTTGCATGAACTGACGTGCCAAGGCCTGATCACTAAAGTTGCAATAGGTAGCAAAGTGTTGAAGCTTCATGAATTCGGCTTCGTATTCTCGAACATTCTTGTCTCCTTGTTCCAAACGCAAAAACTTCTGAGTCAAACGGTCTCGAGCTTCAGGTGGAAAGTATTTCTTTTCAAATTCTTCCTTAAACTTTTCCCACGTATTGATCGCATAACCGGTCTGGCGATCAATACTATTCCACCATCCTAATGCCTCCTTCTCTAAATAGTATACCCCTATATCCTTCTGAAACTCTTCAGGGCACCTTGTCGCAGCGAAATTCTTCTCAAGACACCTTAACCATGCGTCTGCCTCGTATGGGTCCGGTTTTCCTCCATACTTGTAGGTTCCCAGAGTTTTCATAGTAGTCACGATCTTTAAGTAGTTTGGAGCCTTAGTCCTTTCTGGCTCAGGATTTGGTGCAGCCCGATCCATAATTACTTTGGAGAGTAATTCATGAACCATTCTCAAGGTAGGGTCAGCTCGCCTTTGCCTTCCTTCGTCTCGCCTTTCATTATTGTTCCTCCCTCCATCTTGGTGTACTGGCTCAGGTTGCCTTTGATTGCTTATCGGGGTCGACGATCGAGTTCCCGAACTTCCATTCTCAGATCCTGCGGGACTCAAGGAATGATGAGTCGAGTCGTTTGCACTCGGCTCCCAATTAGGATCGGTTTCTGTAGCCTCTGAACTCTTTAATTCTACTTCAGTCTCAGTGGCGCGACTACGCCTAACAGGGTTTCTGCGTTCCTGATTCGGATACAAATACTGACTGAATGTTTCCGAACGTTGTCCCTCTTCATCCCAACTCACTGACCATCCCCTCAACCTTCTACCGCCCGGCCCACAGTCAGACATCTGTTACAAGGAAACCAACAATTTAACAACCTATTGAGCGGAACATACCGGAATTCCTAATTGGCTTTTGCGACACCTTTGACTCGATAAAACGCGGAAAATACTGAAAACACTGGTCCTGTGAGCATGATCATGAACCATGCTCTGATACCACCATTTGTAACACCCCCGAACCGGAATAGAAAGGATTGGCCGAACAACAATCAAACAAGAACATGCTCGACCAACCACAAACCTAAACCGATCCGCAGATGTCACAAGTCGGGGTTAACTAACGAATCAGTTCATTCCAGGACGAGTCCGAAAACAGAACCGTTCCGAAAGCTAACTCCGATACCTCTCGACCTTAGCCTAAGGCTTTTCAACCCGTACTTCGGTCTCGAGTTGTGTTAGCCCGGACAAGGACTAATATCATTCAAGCCAGTCAAGTTCACAAAACATTTCCTTTATTCATTCTTTAAACATAGTTTTACAAACGAAAACCAAACAGCGGCCGCACTTTAAAATCGAAAAGGGTTGGAAAACTTAACATACTTTCTTACAATGAGTCTTTTGCAAAAAGCCAAGCAAACTACTTCCGGTAGTCCTACGTTCCGCCACTCAATCTACAAGCTACTCAAGGGTTACCTGCAAAGGGGTAGAAAAAAAGGGGTGAGTAATCGGGGAGATTACTCAGTGAGTCCGAGACCAAAACAATTCCCAACCCAAACCCAAACAAGCAAGCAACGAGAATATCAATCAATCATGCAAATAACTTAAGCGAAGCAATTTAAAACACACAACCAACACCACAGTGCTCCACACACATGCCGTATCCCTCCCCGTGAACCACTCCAGCACTTGTTATCACAAAGACAAACAAGTCGGAACTTCACCACACCAAAACCGAACACTGGCAAATGACTCAGTGCATTTCGGCCCGGCTCCGCCCTTCCTCTTCCGGCAACCGTCTCAACAATACCCCGTCGGGTACACTCGGCCCTAGGCTGCAATCCCGTCTCTCCGAGTCTTCCCTTCCACTTCTCAGTACATTCGATACCGTGGAAGAGGTCTATGGGGGATACGGACTTACCACCACACAACCATCTCATCACACCATCACCACACCACGCACAACACCACCACTTACACTCCACAACAACCACATCCTGCAATACACGTTAGTTCAACAATTCCAGATCCAGAATGACATAACTCAAAGCGCATCGCGGCACCCAGAGTTATATCACGCCGATCCTCATGCAACACTCAATCATGCAATCTCAACAATAGAACACCACCACACGTGCATAATTAATCACATCATCAAGCACCCAATGCATAATAAGAAATTCCATCGTCGGTCAGATCTATGGTACAACGCTTTCACGCATAGCATAGAACATGATCGGCGATGGGCTACTAGGGTCGGAGACTCACCTTAACCGAAGACTTCTGATCTCTACCAACTCCTATCCACGATCTAAGCTTCCTATGGCTTACTCACACACTAACTGATTTTCTCTCTCTAACCTTATAAGTTTCTCTCTCTGGTTTATGGTTTGTGAATGAATTTGTGAGTGAGGAAAACTGAAGAGGTCAGGGGGGTATTTATACCCATTCAGGAGCTCTACACCTCCTTGTCTGCCAAGCAAAACGTGTGGGTAGTGGGTCCCTGACTGACCTTCCTTGTCTTTTTCTCGGTATTGCCCATTTTCGAGCTTCGAACGACTTATGCCATAAAAACCGCGTCCGCCGTCCAAAATGCGATCTGATTTTTTCTAAATTCTCTTTCAGATGTCCTTAGACTCTCCACAAAGTTTCACTTCATTTGGCTGGGTGCCGCACCTCCTATGACCAAATCTTTTCGGCTTATCCCATCTCGGAGCTCCTTAGTATTTTCATCATAACTTCTGCGGCGGCCGTCCAAAAAGAGATCTGTTTCTTTTAAAATACTCCTGCAGGGGTCCTTAGTATCTTCACAAAATTTCACCTCATTTGGATGGGTGCCGCACCTCCTTTAGCAAAATCTTCTGGCCTTATCTCATCTCGGACCTTCTTGATGTTTTCTTCATAACATCTGCGGCAACCGTCCAAAACTGGATTTTCTTAGCTCATATGCTTCCTCTGAGAGTCCTTAAGATCTCCACAAAATCTTAGAATGTTTTGACGGGCGACGCACCCTCTGTGAATTAATTCGCTCGGAGTGTCCTTTCTCAGATCTATCGGCTTCTTTGATTTTTATAGGTCGCGTCAGAAATTTTCTTGAGATGAATCCTTTTGCCTTGACTCCACTGATGTCTTGGGCATCTGCGATCCAATTCCCGGAATTTTTAAAATTGTTTACACCATCCTTCTGAATTTATTTCTGACTCAGGGTATTTTCTTCTCAATACCGGGGTATTACAAGGGGTCCCATGGGGATCATATGGTAGTCTAGGGATATCCAGGGATCTCTCCAGATGGAGATTGTAGAACCATCACCTATTAGTTTACCCAGTCTAGTCGTAAGGACTTTGCGGCCAACTAACACACCATACCAACCATGTGAGGAGTTCGAATGGTTAGGGACCTCTAGGATATTTGTGTCTCGACAGTATTTTCCTAGTAACACTCTTGCTACCAGGCTTCCAAGTGCTCAAGAAGTCCCAAATACTTTCCTTGACCTCCTTCTTGTGTTATGCCTAAATCTTTCTTGATTCTACTCTTTATAGCTTCAGGGGTTTTCCTAGAGAAAGTAATAGAAACTTGGAAGCGTTAGTTACCTGGCCTGAGGCTTCCTCATATTGCTTTAGGATGGACTGTAGGATTTCACAGCATTTAATACTTGTCTTGCAATAGAACATGGTATCATCCGCAAATAGTAAGTGGTTAAACTGAGGGCTAGCGTTTGCAACTCTGATCCCTTGTAGGGTCCCATTTGACTGTACATTCCTACACAAACCTGATAGGACTTCTCCGCAAAGAATGAATATACAGGGGGAGAGGGGATCTCCTTGTCTGATACCTCTTTGGGGTGTAACCTTTCCTTGTGCACTACCATTGATTAGGAATGAGTAATCCACAGTGGACACACATTGAATGATGAGGCTTGTAAAACGCTGACCAAAACCCAATTGAGAGAGAACCTTAGCAATAAAACTCCACTCTAATCTGTCGTAAGCCTTACTCATGTCAGTCTTTACTGCCATTGAACAATGCTTTGTAGCTTCTGAAGTCTTTAGAAAGTGTAGTATCTCATGGGAGATTAGAATGTTATCCTGAATTGCTCTTCCAACAACAAATGCAGACTGTGTTTCAGATATGATATTAGGTAGAAGCGGTTTGAGTCTCCTAGATAGGAATTTTGACAAAATCTTGTAATAGACATTGCACAATGCGATTGGTCTATATTCCATTACTGATTTGGGGCTCCTAACCTTAGGAATTAGGCGGATATGAGTATGATTTATCCGACTAGGTAGTTGACCAGTAGAGAAGATTTTGGCGATTTCCTCTACTATCTCAGTGCCAATGTTGGGCCAGTTTATTTGGAAGAAACCAGCCGGAAATCCGTCAGGACCCGGGGCTTTTTCCGGGTTTATGGAGAATAAAGCCTCGCGGACTTCTTCCTTTGAAGGAGGGGCTATCAGTTGCTCATTCATTTCCGGACTAATCTTATTGCTCAGTGCTTTCTCCACTTTAATACCATTTATTTATAAAATTTACAAAGTGACCATTTATTTTTTAAAATAAAAATTAGTATTTGATTATTTATAAATAATTTGAATGATTAAAATTCCATATATAAAATTTTATATAATGTGATATTATGACAAAATAATATTATCTAATAAATGAGATGCTATAATTAATATAATAGTTTAAATAATATTCAATATATAATCAAAGTGATATATTATAAAAATTTATTGTTATACTTTCTAAATTTAAATAAATTAGTATTCAAAAAACCATTTTATAAAAAGTTCCACTCCAAAATGGAAAATGCAGTACCATTGGAGGAAAATAAAGTGAAAAATAGAGGAAAATGTGGAAAATGCAGTATCGTTGGAGATGCCCTAACTATGCATGTCTTGTTAAATCAAATTATGTATCGTATGTGTGTAGTTTGGAAACTGCTGTCGCTGGGATGATAATATGTGGTTAGGTCTATGTTAATTTGAGTCTATGAAAATATAATATAAGTTGGATTATATAATTGTAATAAAGAATAAATTAGTATAAGTGATAAAATAACATAATAACATTATATGTATTTTTAGTAAATTAATAATTTTTATTTTATATCAGAGAAGCTCTTTGATGATGATACATCAGCATGACAGTCATAAAGTCATGTAATAAACACAGGACATTAATATTATTTATTTAAAATGATTTTTAAACAATATATTGAGGATAGATCAGACACAACATGGTAGTCATGTAATAAACATATAAACTTAATATTATTTTGAGTTGCTTGAAAGAAGAGAGATGACGAGAGTGGGGACAATAACCGTCATTGATGGCCATTGTCGTGATCCTTTTTTTTTTTTTAATTTATAAATGGTATGTTTATTTTTTAATTTTAATAAAAATACGATGAAATATAGATGAGAAAAAAATATAATAATTAATATAATATAAAAATATTTGGATAGTTAATGTTTAAATGATCATATGTGATTAAGTGTATGAAATTTATCATAATCTATATTTTTTTCTTATTTTATGTTTACTCTAAATTATTCTTAATAATATTTTAGAATTTCCACTAATGTAATGTTAATATGAAAATTTCAGTAATATAACAAAAGATTACAAATTATTTTTAAAAGTGATTATGAATTAATTGTATAAATATCCTCATAACTTAATTTCCCTCAATCATTTTAACATTTATTCACTATATCCAAATCTATTCAAATAGATGACGACCTACATCTACTATCTAGACCATGAATGATACACCTACTAATTCTTTTAATTTCTCAACAAACAAATAATCATCGAATGTCACAGTTGGATATTACACAAGGACCACTAAGGCCTGTCCCAAATATTTATTTGTGAGCAATTGATTACAATTTCATCGAATGTCACAGTTGGATATGCACAACTTCAATACTGCAACAACCGCGTGGCCAATCCATTATCTTCCAAGGATTTTATCTTGTAAGCGTTATACCATGACATTGATGGTATACGTTTTATTCCGCTACAACAAAATCATAACGGTATTTTTATGTTTCTTGCGATGAATTTTTATTTCTAGCGTTAGCTAGTAAATAATTCACAATTGTAATTAACTTAGAGTGTCGCGTAAGTTTAGAGTTGTGAGCTGGTATCCTTAGAGGTTAGAACTTACATCAAATACAAATAGTAAATATAAAAACAATCATGTTTGTACAATTGTACCTCGTGTTAAATATATGCAAACATGATACAAAATTACAAATAGTTAAATATAGAGGAACTGATTGGTGAACAAAAGCAGAACAGTTAATATAGCTGTTAGCGAAAGCTGTAAACTGTTTATAAATAATGCAAAAGGTTTGATTGGTGAACAAAACCGGAACATTTATATCAGCGGTTAACGGAAACTATAAGCTGTTGAAAAGTAGTTTAAAGCTGTAACCAAAATCTATTAGTGTTATGTTTTTACTATGGCAATCGCTTTCTATTAATATAGCATTTGTGCAACAATTTTTGTGATATAATTTTTGTGAATTACTTTCTCTAACAGTTTTTATTTTTAATTACCAATCAAACCCAAAATTATAAACAAAGTGGGTGATTGGTTGGGTTGTAACTTGCTCCTACAGTTTTCTTTAGCTTTAAAACACTAATACCCAACCAATCATGATGTAGCTTTATTTTTTTCTACAGAAAATTTTCATAATTTTTACCAAACACAGTGGGGATGATTGGTTGGGCTGTAGGAGTCATCTTTAGCTTTAATTTTTAGTTACAGCCCAACAAATTACCAATCGTGTTTTATCTCATTTTTTAAAGCTACAGCCCCTACAGCAAAAAAATGTCTGTAGAAGCCTTATTTACTAAAGCCATATTTTAAAGGCTGTAGAGAAAAATATATGGCTGTAGAAATATCTTTCTTTTTTATTATTTTTGTCATTTATTATCTACAGCTACAGAATATACAGCTACAGCAAATATATCTACAGACCAAATTCTACAGCAAATAATATACAGCTACAGTCCAACCAATCATCCACACTATATAGCTTTAATTTCTAAAGATACATCGGAAAAAAGATCTCTCTTTATGTATTATAATATGCAAAAATCTTACATCCTTATTTTTTTTTGGATGCAGAAGCTGTAGAGAAAATAAATCATTAATAAATATGAAAATAGAAATTATCAGTTTTTTAAAAAGAAAGTAAAAATAGAAATTATCAGTTAAAAAAGGAAAAAGTGAAAAAAAATATGAAAAATTTATATAAAACCAAACCCTATCCAATATAAAAAAAATATGAATGAATTGATATAAAAAATCGAGATGAGATCGTAGATAAAATTTATTATTATTTAGCTAAAGTTTTTATTATAAATTTTTCAATTTTTTGAGTTTTTAGTAATTTTCTAATTTTAAATTCTAATAAGAGATAATTTTCATTTTTTTTACTTATAGAAAGTATTTTAATTAATATAAAAAATTATTTTATACATGTTACGCACGTCTTATAATTTACCAATAATGTTTTATCTAAAAGTATCTACAGCAAAAAACTTACAGCTACAGCCAATATATTTACAGCAAAAATCTCTGATAAAAAATTACAACAATAATTTTACAGTTATAGCCAATGTACTTATAGCATAAATACTACAACAAAAAAGTTACAGCTAAAGTCGAACCAATCACCCAAAAAAGTGGTTAATCTATACTATTAAGTGAGGATACATCTACCTAAAAAAGGTTGTTTGGACATTTGGACCAATTCATTAGGTATTAATTATGTTACTGATTATGCTTAAAATTTAAATCAAAAATAAATCAAAACTAAATCAAAACTGAATCAGATGATATCTTTTTAAATCAAACAAAATGGAAACTTACTTTTAAAAACATTGGATTTTAGATATTATGGAAAAAAATTATGCAACAAGATTTGGCTATATATAAATAATTTTAATATTAGATTTCGTAATATATATATATAAATATATATATCGTAAATTTTAATATATATTTTTTAGTTTAGAAATGAATATATGATACATAACATATTAAACTAACGGATTCACTTATTTTATTTTTATAAATGTAAAACTGCATTCATTTCATATTAGAAATTAGATTGATATATTTTCAGTTTAATAAAAAAAACATAAAAATTATTCAATATTTATATTATTCGATTATATAATTAATGGGTTCGGATTAATATTTGTTTTAGTTGAACGGGTTGTGATTATAACATAATTTAAAATATATATCTTTCATATATTTCATCTTCTTCAATTTTTTTTCAAAATACTATTAATTGTGAAAATACTAAAATAAATATATATCTATAAAACGAAAAATGGAAATCCTATAATATATATATATATATATATATTATATTTCATAAGTATAGTTAAATTATTAAATCAAGTGGTAAATGTAAATAAAATAACTTAGTACACAAATTATTTAAATTTAGAATTAGATAAAAGCTTTTAGTTTAATAAATTTAAATGTTATAAATTATTCAATATTTACGTTAATTGATAATCTTATGGGCGGGTTGGGATTGATGTTTTTACAAAATAATTTTTAATGCATGGTTAATTATCAAACTTGGAAAGATTGTATACCACTAAAAAATGAGTTAAAATAACGAAAAAAAAATAGAAAAATTGTTCGCTAACCGGATAAAATATAGTAAATTATATGATACATCTATAGTAGAAAAATTAAGTTGTTCGCTAACGGGATAAAATTTGTTTCAGTTGAACGGGTTGAGATTATAACATAATCTAAAATAAATATCTTTCATATATTTCATCTTCTTCAATTTTTTTTCAAAATACTATTAATTGTGAAAATACTAAAATAAATATATATCTATAAAACGAAAAATGGAAATCCTATAATATATATATATTTCATAAGTATGGTTAAATTATTAAATCAAGTGGTAAATGTAAATAAAATAACTTAGTACACAAATTATTTAAATTTAGAATTAGATAAAAGCTTTTAGTTTAATAAATTTTAAATGTTTTAAATTATTCAATATTTACGTTAATTGATAATCTTATGGATGGGTTGGGATTGATGTTTTTACGAAATGATTTTTAATGCATGGTTAATTATCAAACTTGGAAAGATTGTATACCACTATAAAATGAGTTAAAATAACGAAAAAAAATAGAAAAATTGTTCGCTAACCGGATAAAATATAGTAAATTATATGATACATCTATAGTAGAAAAATTAAGTTGTTCGCTAACGGGATAAAATTTGTTTCAGTTGAACGGGTTGAGATTATAACATAATCTAAAATAAATATCTTTCATATATTTCATCTTCTTCAAATTTTTTTCAAAATACTATTAATTGTGAAAATACTAAAATAAATATATATCTATAAAACGAAAAATGGAAATCCTATAATATATATATATATATATATTTCATAAGTATGGTTAAATTATTAAATCAAGTGGTAAATGTAAATAAAATAACTTAGTACACAAATTATTTAAATTTAGAATTAGATAAAAGCTTTTAGTTTAATAAATTTTAAATGTTATAAATTATTCAATATTTACGTTATTTGATAATCTGATGGACGGGTTGGGATTGATGCTTTTAAGAAATGATTTTTATTGCACGGTTAATTATCAAACTTGGAAAGATTGTATACCACTATAAAATGAATTAAAATAACGAAAAACAAAATAGAAAAGTTGTTCGCAAACGGGATAAAATGCAGTAAATTATATGATACATCTATAGTAGAAAAATTAGATTTAAGATATTATGGTAAACAAATTATGCAACAAGATTTAACTATATATAAATAATTTTAATATTAGATTTTGTAATATATAGATATATTTCATAAATTTTAATATATATTTTTAGTTTAGAAATGAATATTTGATACATAACATATTAAACTAACTGATTAACTTATTTTACTTTTATAAATGTGAGACTGCATTCATTTCCTATTAGAAATTAGATTGATATATTTTCAGTTTGATAAAAATAAAATATTAAAAATTATTCAATATTTATATTATTCGATTATATAATTAACAGGTTTACGAAATAGACGATTTTGGATTTAGGGTTTAGGGTTTATGATTTAGGGTTTAGGGTTTAGGGTTTGTGAATCTAAACCCTAAACTCTAAATCTTAAGGATTTTTGAATCTAAACCCTAAACCCTAAATATTAAACCCTAAACCCTAAATCGTAAACATTAAACCCTAAATCGTAAACCCTAAAACTTCAACTCTGAATTGTTTATCCTAATGGAAGATTTACCCTAATTTTTTTTTAGAGTTTATAAAGCTTTATAATAGAGTGTAAAAATGAAAATGACTTTTTTAGAAGTGCAAAACTGAAAAAGTATACCAAAGAAAGTACATTTTTGAAATTTCCACGAAAATCATTTCGCGCTCTCACAGTACGACAAAATAATTTATGAATTCATACCATAATTTTAAAGTATAATTTAATTTTTTTAATAAATTATAGTTATATCAAAAAATTTATAAATAAAATAAATGTATGTTTTTAATAGCAAAATTATTAATCATATCTCGCGCGCCAACGCGCGGATCTGGGTCTAGTGTTAGTATTAAAACTTTAGTGTTTACCAACCAAAAATCGAGGAAACCCTTCCTCAACTTTTAGATCACATGTTGACCCAAAAAACTTTTAGATCACAGACTCCAATGACTGGTAATAAAAACAACAAAGATTCTTAAACAGTGGACCCGGTGACGTGTCAAAACGTGTACCTTGGTTTATTTCGTAAACGATATTCACGTTGATTTTTTAAGACAGCGACTATCTGAGTGTCCGTAAGATTTGTGCCGTCCACATGCCGTTAAAGTAAGGTTAAGATCATTAATCTTAACGGGAGAACTCTACTAAAAATTCTAAATTATTATTTATTTAGTTAATTTTTATTTAGTAAATTTTATTTTCTTTTGGGCCAATAAAATTTCATGTAGTTTTAGAGACAGGTTCCAAAACCTGTTGTTTTAGAACCTATTTCTATAATCATTACATTTTTTAATATATTTTAATGCTTCACTTTTTTGTTAGAAACTCCTTCAAAAGCTCCCAATAATCATGCTCTAAAGCCACTTCCTACACAAATAAGCCGGCGCTAAGTTTTCCAATAAACAGTAAGAGAATATTTTTCTAGTTTATTCGTTTATGAAAGATCATGACTTCTTTGTTAAATTTATATATATATATATATATATATTTTTTTTTTTGGTGTAAATATTAAGATTTTAATATGTATATATATATTGTTTTAAACTTCAATTTTGTAATCATATGACATATCCATACCGTTATAATGATATCAACTACATATATTTTAAAACTTTTTAATTTTGTTGTGTTACAATTTCTTGTAATTTTGTACTTTTAGTAAAAAGCTAATTCTTACTGCTAAAAGTTCATTTATGAATTATATGTTTCTGAAAAATAGTTGCTTTCATTTTATATCTGACCAAATCGGAAACTGTCGAATCATAAAGTAATGAACTGGCCCAAATCTTATTAAAAAAAAAAACCCATTTGATAGTAAATAGAGTTTCATGTTTTGTATAGGAAGAGAGAACAATACTTGCTCCATAAGGTTGTCGTTTTTGCTCCAATGACAAAAGAAGACAAAGCAAAGTAGAAAAACACGGTTAAGGGTTTTAAGGTTTTTCATCACCTCTTCACATTTACATTCTTTGAGCTAAAACCTTTAGTTTATATCTTTCTTCTTGTAATATAATACTTGAAAAGTAGAAAGAGATACATGAGAAAAAGTGGTTTCTTGTAAACACTTCAGATACAATTAATTGATTTCTATTAGATTGTTGATAGGATAGTCTCTCCCGACCTACCACAAAGAAAATGAGTAAACGAACTTCTTATGCCTTAATTGAATAAAAATTTAGTTTAATTAATCGTACTTAGCTTAATTCATATTAATTAAGGTTGAGGTTGAATCTGATATCATAAACTTCGCAAATGGTATCTGAGCACTGAATTTAAACAGACATGGTTTCAGTTTCTATCATATTCTCTTTGAGCACCATCTATACTGTCTAACTATTCTCCAACACAGCTATTCTCTTTTTCTAATTTATTTTTAACACAGGATAAAAAAAAATTGGGGACGGAGGAGATTAATATGGTCATATAAATATATTATCGTTTCCAAATTAATAAAACTAGTAGAGCTGCTAACTCCGCGCATGCGCGGGGTGTATTCCGTTGGTTATATATTTATTTCATTCGTATCATATATAGTTATAATAAAATTAAGCAATCCATAATATTTTAATATTTATTTATCAGTTTACGTGTATTTTAAGAATACATTATTTGTTCCAAATAAACCGGCGAATTAATTCTCGATATTCTTTTTACATTCTTTTGCGTTTTCGCACCCATTGGATACACATATTTTTTCGTGTTGATACATTATTATCTTATTTGTAACATGTAGGTGATAGTTCATTATCCAGTATTCGAACACCTCTCAGAACCTAGATGATGTCTAACCATAATGACTTCTCTTTTCTTCTTCTTTGCACCGGGTATATGTTTGTCTTATTTTTGTTTTTGTTTTTGTTGAATATATAATCTAATTTATATAGTTATGTAATAGTTATTGTTATTTTATGTGTTTATTTGTATCAATATATTAATATTAATTTTTCTTTGATTTTATTTATCTAATGATATTTTTTCATTTTATTTAAACCCTTCCACGTTTTTATGTCAATATAAGATTAATTATTGAGGATTGCAAGATATAGTTTTTCACTTCTCCATGGCTAGAACTATATCTCATAAAACTTTCTGTTGCAAATTTTACCCATAAAAACTATATTTTACATTCAAATATTGAAACTGTTTATGTGACCATAGACGATCTCATGAATTGTCTCTTTTTATATAAAAAACTCATGAATTATCTCTTGATGGAATGTACTTCTCCATTGAAAACATCTGGATATTATAATTTTTTTGTTTGACATTTTAATTAGTTTAAAATGGATTAATTCGATCTTTTTATTCGGATTAAAGATCATTATTAAATACTACACACTTATTGTATTTTATATATAAAAAGTTGGTAAATCTAAAATTAAAGTAAACCATGATTGGTAGTCGAATATTATTTTATTAGTGTTATCGGAATGTATTATTGCTCGAGTTCTTTATTCACTTCTCTCCCTTTTTTTTGGACAACTCTTTATTCACTTCTTATCAACTTGTTTAACTAATGTATTTTTTTATTAGTGGTAACCCAGGTTTGAGAACTCGCTAGGCGTTAGTCGGGCGGTGGGTCTGGGCCTAGCGAGTTACCGAAAAATCGGAGATTACTGGGGGATTAATGGAGGATAATTTTGAAAACATTTTACTATATCACTCCCTCTCTTTCTCAATATAAGATTTTTTTGGCTAAAAACACACATATTAAGAAAAATAATTTTTGTGCAAAAAACAGCATTTGATATATAAATAAACATAACTTAACCAATCATAAAAACTGTTTCAAAATATAATTGGTTAAACACTGTCCAATAAAGGTAAAAGTTGCATTGAAATGTCAAAATGTCTTATATTTTGAAACAAAGAAAAACCTTCAAAAGATCTTACATTGAAAAATAGAGGGAGTATTGTTTATATATTTGTTTCGGTAAACATTGTCAATGAAACAACATGGTCTACTGGTTATAGGTGTATATTTAATACTCTATTTATCCGAGTTCGAGTCCACCCGACACCATTTTCTCATTTCATTTTTTTCTTAGACTCAAAATTAAAATGCCACGTGGCATAATGTGGTGCAATATAAGGAAAGAATTTGGCTAATTATATATAAGACAAGTAGAGCTCCGTTGGTTATATATCGAAGTTCATTTGCAAACCGCTAATCATCTAAATTTTGTTTTATGTTTTGTCATTGGTAGAAAGCAATTCAAAGGATCTATGCATATGTATAAATGTATAATGCATACAAACATTTTTTTGTGATTGAAAATTTTTTTTTTCATCTAGTAGATTTTTATATAATGCCGTGAACGATACAAAGAGGTTACAACGTCGGACCAATCAGAAAAATAAAGTCCGAAATATATGCGGAAGACTTGTTTGACATGACCGTCTCTCTTCATTATTTGACATCCACTTCACCGGTTCGATGATCCATAGTTTGAAGATAAAGATATAGATATGTGCCATGTGGTAATCATATTCTATTTTTCGGACCTAATCAGCTGTTTCAGACATTCAAATGAGGAAACAGTATGAGACATATCATGTTACAGACTAAGCGAAAACATTTAAAAAGGAAGATGGCTATCAGAATTTGCTAACCTTTTTCTACAGTCCCGTTATCCTTGCTTATAGCTAAAGATCTACTAATTGTCTTCTAATTTTTTAACCTAATCAGTTTACTGGCCATCAAGAAGCTTGTACATGGTCTCGCTGCAGATAAATGCATCACGTTTATGTCTCTATATTTTTGTTGTATACATTTGTCATTGGAGCCTAATCAGTGGTAATGAGAAGAAAAATACCAAGGCTTTGAATGCAGAAGCAGGGAGCGAAGAGTGAAGGACTTTTCAGAGGAGTGACTTATTTTAAAAACACCAATCTGATTTATTAACTACTTTGAACTATGCCGGATGCCAAGCTTTTTGAACAATCCGAGCCTACCGAATTACAAAAAAAGACTTTTTAATAACAAAGAATAACTGAAATATTATCAAATTTATAAGTACATTATTTTGAGGTGAAGAAAATCAGACTGTTGCCAGTTTCGGAAGATGTACACACCTGGAACTAGACAATACATACGTTATATTTAAACCAGAACGTTGTAGATGATCAATCCTAGGGGTGGGACTTTGGGTAAAATTATTCTACCCTACCCTAACCGCTAGGGTACCCTCTCAGAAAGTACCCTTTCACGAACTACCCTAAAAATACCTGTATTGTTAGGGTAACCCAAACAATACCCTAAAGATTTAGGGTTACCCTAGGGTACCCTATATGTTATTTTTCAGTTTAAACGGTTTTAATGAAGAACAAGTACAAATATAAATCATTTTCAAATAAAAAAATTAAAAATATGAATCATTTTCAAATAAAAAAGACAATAATATAAATCTGAACTGGCGGGAAAACATGATTTTACAGTTTTGGCGGGAAAACATGATTTTACAGTTTTGGGGGGAAAAACGTGATTTTGCGGTTTTGGGGGAACACGTGATTTTGCGATTTTGGCGGAAAAACAAAATTTTTGGGTTTTGGCGGGAAAACGCGATTTTGCGGTTTTGGCGGAAAAACACATTTTTGTGGTTTTGGCGAGAAAACGCGATTTTTGGGTTTTGGCGGGAAAACACGATTTTGCGGTTTTGGCGGAAAAACGCGATTTTGCGGTTTTGGAGGGAAAACGCGTTTTTGCAATTTTGGCAGGAAAACGCGATTTTGCGGTTTGGGTGGGAAAACGCAATTTTGCGGTTTTGGCGGGAACACGCGGTTTTGCGGTTTTGCCGGGAAAACGGGTTTTTTGGTTTTGGCAGGAAAGCGCGTTTTTCGGTTTTGGCGGGAAAACGCGTTTTTCGGTTTCGGCGGGAAAACGCGTTTTTTTCGGTTTTGGCGGGAAAACACGTTTTTTCGGTTTTGGCGGGAAAACACGATTTTTCGGTTTTGGCGGAAAAACTCGATTTTTCGGTTTTGGCGGAAAAACTCGATTTTGCGGTTTTGGCGGAAAAACTCGATTTTGCGGTTTTGGCGGAAAAACTCGATTTTGCGGTTTTGGCGGAAAAACGTGATTTTGCGGTTTTGGCGGGAAAACGTGATTTTGCGGTTTTTGTCGAGAAAACGTGATTTTGTGGTTTTGGTAGGAAAACGTGATTTTGCGGTTTTGTGTGGAAACATCATTTATTATGAATAACGATGTTTTTTTGTTGTGATTTTAAATTATTTTTGTTATAAAGTTATAAAGATTTGATTAAAAATTTTATTTTATTCTAATAAAAAAATATAGAATTACAAAGGGTTTAATAAGGCTTAAAAGGGTTGAGCCCTATTAAACCTATGGGTATCCTATACCCTAAAGGGTAAACTCGTTAGGGTAATTTAATTAAGGGTATCCGCCCAATAAATACCCGCGTTTATTTTGGTTAAGAGGGTAGGGTATGGGTACATAATATTAATAAGGTTTTAGGGTACCCTACGGGTAAATACCCGTTATCCCACCCCTAATCAATCCTGATGAGCAAAAGTGACCAAACATGTTATAAGCCTATAAAGAACATACCATTTTCCCATATGCAAAAAGCTACGGTGTGGTTTTTGGCTCCCTTATCCTCGTGATCACAGCAGCGAAACGCTGAAACATGAAAATTAAAAGATTAAACTACAATTTCTCTAAATGCCAGCGTGGTCTGAACGAAAAACGATTTATCGAAGAGAACAAACCTTCAGGATTCTTATTATAACTAACATAAAGAAAAGAAAAGACGATAGAGGTGAGTGATAGTTAGAAATTGTTATAACAGTATAAATTGAATTGTGAAGCAGTATATGAGCTTCTTAGGACTGTTCATGCAGTTACTCTGAATGTGACCCCAATTGCCAGATTGATAGCATTTGTTCTTCCGATTTTGTTTTACGAAGATTAGGTGAAACAACGCATATAAAGGATTGAAAGTTGTATATACAGCAAGAAATTGATAATATAACAGAATGAATGGTAGTTTTTTTTCTTATTGGATGAATATCAACAACAGATATGAGAGTGGAGAGATGACATAATTAGAAAGCATTCAAATTTAGTTGTGATGGAAACAGAGGCTCGTTGGAGATCTAGGCGAACCAAATCCAAATTAAAAGAAGCTGAATCTTAAATTGTAAGAGAAAATAATATGTTAACCCTAATATTTTAATAAAAAAAAGTGGTAAAGAGGTAAAGAGGGAGAGTACCAGCCTTTACGTGGCAACAATATTCTTCTTCCATTACCTCTGTTAATTCTATTCATGGCTCAGTTCACCCATCCTTCACCGCCGCAATCCAGACAATATCGAGCTGTTTTTCCTAATCACTGACCCCGATTACCTGTAGCAAAGCATAACTTCCAAACGTCGATGGATTTAGAAATTTAATATTTTCAATAGGCCACAGAGCGATGATAACGCTCATCCGAATGCTGAAAATTAGTAGTTAAAGATGAGAGAAAGAGTGCCTAGTACATATTTGGAGATGAAGCCATGAATCTCTAATTAATGTCATTGACTCATTGTTAACAAATTTTCCAGATTTACGTTTCAGAAGTGGAGGAGGTAAACAACGTCGTTTGATAAATGTTTGGCCAATTCTCAAAAATACCACACTTTTATGTTTTTGTGACAAAAATACCACATCAAGGTAAAAATGACAAAAATAACATTTTTTGAAGAGAAAAAAAGATTATTATACATTTATTTTCATATGTTTCTTCCCAATCCCTTAAACCTAAACCCTAAAACCCAAAATCTAAACCTTAATTAATAACTTTTGAACCCAAATTTATTAGTTTAATTAATTTTAAACCATTAAATAAATGTTATTTTTGTCATTTTCACTTTGGTGTGGTATTTTTGTCAAAAAAACATGAAAGTGTGGTATTTGAGGGTATTTCTCTAAATGTTTTTGCTACCCACAAAAAGCTAAAGGTTGCATTCAAAATTTTTTTAAAGCGATCAAGAAGACACGTGGCTCATTGTGGGAAAGAAAACTTGGCTAATTATATACTCCCTCTGTATTTAAAAGATTGATTTTTTAGTTTTTACACACATATTAAGAAAAATTAAATAGTTACTTTTATCTATTATTTTTTTATTTTATCTTTAGTTAGTTTAATGTTTTATTTGTTTTCCAATAAAGTTCTACCACTAAAAATTTTATATTTTATTTTATGTTTTATTTTACAGTATAATGCATTAATTAATGTTCAAAACATCAATCTTTCAAGAACAAAGAAAAAAACCTAGAACATCAATCTTTTAAATACAGAGGTAAGAGTAGATCCACTAAGGTTTTTTTACAGAGTTTTTTAGAATTACAAAAAAGTAATGAAAAAGAAGAGAGAATATGAGGTGTGGTTCTTATAAAAGAAATGGCTAAAAAAAAAACTCATAAGAACTTTTAATGCCATTTTTAATGGTTTAATTTGTTAAAGAAAACAAAATTTAATTATATAATTATATTATATTAAATTATTTTTTTTAAGATGAAAATTTTTTATTATATTAAATTTTTTTTTTAAATTTGTTAAAGGGATTTTTGGTGATGCTGTAGCATTTTCACAAGTCTGCGATGGAAATAACAATAAGTTCACAACAATTCACAAGTACCACACAATTAGGATTTAGGATATCTTAGCACGTAGATTTTTAGCCTATAAATAGAACAGCGGAGAAAGAAGATGAGAGACACAAATAAGTAAAGAGAAAGTGAGTATTGCAGCTATGGCTCCGAGTTTGCAAGGCGAGTGGATCAAGGTAAGCATTTAATTAATCAATGATTCTATTTTATAGTGTCAGTCTAATTTCTCTCAAATACCTAATTTTTTGCACGAGAGAAACATAGATTACTAGTAAAGCTATGACACTAGCCTTTGTGTTCTCCTCACGCCCCTTTCGTATTAGTCCTAAAAAGGGATATTCATGGTTTTTAAATCGAGTAATGAGTATTATATGATTTTACTATTATCATCGCACATAAAAATTAAATAGTTGAGTATCTATCAACCCGCCGACTTGGCTTCTTATATTTAAAGTAATTTGTCAAGAATTTTTTTATGTTAACTACCACTCTGTTTACCTGTCATGCATTTGAATACTGGTCATAGTTATCCGTTTTAGTGTATCATGAATCATCATCATCATGGTTTTGATATATATTGGTCATTGATTGATTAACAGGTGGAGCAGAAAGGAGGAAAGAAACCAGGACCAAGAAGCTCACATGGCATAGCCGTGGTCGGAGACAAGCTCTACTCTTTCGGCGGCGAGTTAACGCCAAACATTTCCATCGACAAAGACCTATACGTGTTTGACTTCAACACTCACACTTGGTCAATCGCTCAGGCCAACGGAGACCTCCCTAACGTCAAGGCCTTGGGCACCCGCATGGTGTCGGTGGGAACTAAGCTCTATCTATTCGGAGGCCGCGATGAGAATAAACAGTTCGACGACTTTTACTCGTACGATACGGTGAAAAAGGAGTGGAAGTTCCTGACGAAGCTGGATCAAGAGGGAGGACCCGAGGCTCGTACTTACCATTCGATGGCTTCAGATGAAAACCACGTGTATGTATTCGGTGGGGTGAGCAAAGGCGGTACGAACAAAACCCCCGTGCGGTTTAGGACGATCGAGGCGTACAACATTGCTGATGGGAAATGGACTCAGCTACCGGATCCTGGAGAGCAGTTGAATAACTTCGAGAAAAGAGGAGGAGCCGGGTTCCTTGTGGTGCAAGGGAAGATTTGGGTGGTTTACGGGTTTGCGACTTCGCCTGATCCTAATGGGAAAAATGACTACGAGTCTGATCAAGTGCAGTTTTATGATCCCGCCACTCAAAAATGGACCCAAGTGGAGACTAAAGGAGAGAAACCTTCTGCGAGGAGCGTGTTCGCGCATGCCGTTGTAGGAAAATACATACTAATATTTGGAGGTGAGACCTGGCCGGACCCAAATGCACATTGGGGTCCCGGGACATTGTCCGATGAGGGTTTCGCGTTGGACACTGAGACACTGGTTTGGGAGAAGTTTGGAGGAGGAGATGAGCCGAGTAAACGCGGTTGGCCCGCCTACACGACTGCCACCGTCTATGGAAAGAAAGGTCTCCTCATGCATGGAGGAAAAATTCCGACCAACAACCGAACCGATGACCTCTACTTCTACGCAGTCAATTCCGCTTAATCAGTGCATGCTCATGCTCTGTTTGTGTGCTCGATTTTATTTATACCAATAAAGGTTTGTAAGACCTACGAAAACAGCCAATGTATCTATGTATGCGTGGCTTTTTTCTTTTACTATTGAAACAAATTATGTGTGCGTTTGTGGTTTGGAGATTGCTCTCGTTGGAAAATATATGTGTTTACGTGTGTGATTATTATTAATGATAGTGTGAAAAACTTGTTGTATCATTTAATTTTCCGTAATAGTCTTAACAATTATATTCACCAGATCCATTCAATTAACAATTATATCTAGACCACGCATGATACACCTAATCCCCTATATGACTGACTTATAAGGTCTTTGTAATCTTGTCTAGTTTCACATTTTCCATAGACAATAATAACCTCCATCTTGATACACATAAAGTATTAATGTTATAAACTAATCTATCTCTATTACCAGCTATAGAAAACTTACTTACTTAACAATAATTTTTTTTTATTGAGATGAGAATAGATAACTATAAATTAAAAAACTTTTTATATCAAAAATGACTAAATGGCTTAGTAAATATATGAAATAATTATCTACAAATTTGTCCTGTCATTCAATTTCCCGCGATGTAGCGCCTTAACATGTACTCTTCACTAGATCCATATGCATTCAAGTATGAAGTAGCTATGACGACCTATATTACTATCTAGACCATGAATTGATACACCTAATTCTTTAATTTGTCAGAAACACATAATAATCGAATGTCACAATATATCAATGGGAGATTTTATATTATTAATGATATACGTCGGTTTAATGAACTTTTCCCCCTTGATGGTGTTACAATTTTGGATTAAGATCTTCCGAGAAATCCAAATGAGATTTTAGTTTGATTAGAGAAAGTGAAGAACTAAATGTGATCTAGATTGGGCCGGTATTGGGCTATCATCTTGTACTCAAAGCCGATTCTTTTATTGCAAAACCAAAAAAACCATGTCTCAGTTTTCTTGTCTTGTTCGTTATTACAGTAGCTCCTTAACCCTCTGGACTTGATCACATATTGCAACACAACCTTAGATCAGAAAGGAGCTAGCTTTATCAACCTGATAGAGCCATTGGTTCTCCATCTCCGATTCCATCTTCTTGATATCATAAAGACTCTCGATATTGATCTGCCTCGGCCTCATGGCAGCCATAGCTTCCTGTATATCAGCTAAGATGTTCGTAGTGTCCATAGGAAGGAAAAGAAGCTCCTTGAGATTGTTCGGTCCAATGACTTCGGGATCTGATCCCCACATCAAATGCCCAACCTGAAGGTTCCCTTCTTGTGTCAAATGCTTACCGTCGAAGAAGAGATAATCTTCAGGGTTAGCACACACACTGTTAATGGAGCAACTGCTTCCATTGACAGATCCGGTTCCACAACAAGCAGCGATTCCCGTCTCGAACGCTGCATCAGAAATGATAAATGTTCAAATACCAATAGAGTCATGGTAATGACTTGACAAAAGACTTACTGTAAGTCTTTGACTTGATAACTCTGTTTTGGATGGAGCTGAAGAAGTCGTAAAACGAGTACTGAAAGCCACTGAGTTGTCGTGAAAGTTGAACCAAGAGCTGCAGGAGCTTCTTGTTATGCAGATCCGCCATTTCCGAAGGCAATTTCACGCATTCAAGAACATTTCCGTTTGCTTGTTTCACGGCCGGTAAGCAACCTAACGGTGCCAAGTTCTGTAACGCGAACTTCCTACCTCCGGATCCGTAAATCACCTGCAAAGAAAAAGTCGGTACATGAGAGAACAAACCGAAAACATATCAAAGATTTGTAGCTTGTGTGATTTTTTATTTTGTTACCTTTAGTTCTGCTTGTAAAGCAGTGATGACTTGATCCACAAAATCTTGTTTCTGAGCATCTGAGGGATTAGGATATTTCTTGGCAAAGTTCAAGTAATCATCAGAGCCAATGTAGAACAAGTAGACAGCTTCAGAACGTGCTTGAGCTGTCCACTTGTTCTTGCTTTCAGAGAACTTCATCACTTGTTGTGACAGATTGAACTGTAAAAACAAAACAAAAAAAAATCATTCAAAGATCTAATTAACCTAAAGTCCTTCAATCGTTGACCTAATTTCTATTAAAGCTCACACACTTCATTAAACGTTTCAGATTGTTTCTAGACGAAACTGATAATTGCAATAGAGATCACAAAAACTCCCAGATTTTGGCTACAAGCTTGATTCCAAAGTAAGAAAGGCAATTTAAAAAAAAAAAAAAAACTGATTACCGTCTCTCGTGGGGAGCTGAGAACGGTGGCGTCGGCGACGGCGAAGTTAGCACCGTGAGAGAAATCCGCCGTTTCATGGAGAATCGGAGGGGTGTGAGGAATACCCATGAACTTAGCTGCTTAGACCAAAACGACAAAAAAAAAAAGAGAGAGAGATTAAATCCCAAACGAATATAAAAAACAAAAAAATTATTGATTTCAAAATTCATCGAAAACATTCATGAATTACCGAGATAGTCTGGAATAATACGACCATCGGACCACCGTCCCGTAGCCTCTCCCACAGTAATACCATACGGAGGAAAGCTGGCGTCGACACGATTCGAAGCGATAAACCGTTTGTTGCCGGCGTCGTAAAGACCGTCGCCGAAGACGAAGAGCGTCTGGGCGAAGGAGACCGCCGGGAAGTGGAGAAGAAGAAGTAAGAAGAAGGAGAGAGAGAGGAGGTGAGATTTGGGATTCGCCATTGATGAAAAAAAAAAAAAAATGGTGAAAAGCGACGTCGTATTGATTGAACTGAGTTTTCTTCCGACATTGGTTAGTTACTTACTTTACTTAAGATTGCGGTGAAGCCACCACGTGGCGAACGTTTCCATTTGTTTTAACCAAAAATCTCAACACTTTTCTCTGTGGTCTTGTGGAGGTGAAATTATTTGTTTAGTAAGTAGCAAAAGAATAAAAAACTATTGCATAATAATATTAATATGAAATAGTTTTTTTCTTTTTCGATACTATGCATGCTTCCTCTTCAGCACGCCACCACGCATGTGGAGTTTTTTTGTTGGTATGAATGTGGAGTTGCGGACAGAAAATTTTCTATAAAGTAAAGTAATCAATTTGACGTAAGAAGTACTAATAATTTATTAATTGTATACATTTACGTGGTTATCAGTGATTGATTTGTTTTTGGATTCATATTACGATTCACGAGCTGCAGTTTTGTATTACCATCATTTATTTTAATTCAAACGTACCTTCTCTGTGAGAGCACGAAGTATTTTTTTAATTGTACTTCATACACAGAGAAGTATTTTTAAAATTTGTACTTCATATAATATGGACACTTCAGATATGGTTCAGCTGAACGTGTGTTCACATCGTATCAAATCATGATTTGCCAATTAATTACAGTGTCAAAGTATCTTCTCGTTCCAATTAATTAATATTGCTATACAAATAATTAACGTTTTGGAAGTAGCTATTGCAAATCTACCTTAATAAGTTTACTTTTTAGTTTCTTTCCATAACATTTTATACTTACTTTTTGACAATTTTTTTTTGCTTTGCTTATTTTTCCTACTTCTTTAATTTTACTTCGCTTCTCTTTTTATTTTTGACCTAGAAAAAGTAGTCCCACTGAAACGTATGCATGGCGGTACTTAAGCTTGGTGTTAGGTTTTTCGGTTCGGTTCGGTTCGGTTTTTTCAGTTATATAGATTTAGTAACCGTTCGGTTGGGTTTTTTTGTTTTGGTTCGGTAGTATCCGAAAAGAATTCGGGTTTGGTTTAGTTCCAGTTCGATTACGGATTTTTTTATATTTTCGGGTAATTTGAATAAAAATACGGATAATTGAAATAAAATATTGGGTAATTCGGATAATATAGGATATTTTGGATAAAAAGTTTTGGATAATTTTATATAATTCGGTTTTTTAGTATATTTGGTTAATTTAAAATTATTTAATTATTTTAAATATAAATATAAATAATATTTTTAGATATATGGATCATGTTTTGGTTATTTGGTTATCCGTTCACTTTTTTGTTCGGTTTCGGTTCGGTTCGAGTATCCGTAAATTCTCAATTCAATATCCAATAAGTGTTTCATAAAATTCGGTTTGATTTCAGTTTCGGTTATTTCGGTTCGGTTTTGTTCGGTATTTCAGTTTCGGTTAAAATACCCCGGGCCAGTGGTACTTGTTGATTGTGAGAAATAAATGTGAATCACTAAAAAATGTTGTCGTTTGTCAGGTATAATCACTGGCCAGCTTTTCTTCTGCATCAATTCTTTTTTGTTTTCTCTATCAAACTAAAGCTTCAAAGCCTGTTCACTTTGCTTTGAAGCCCGTAACCAACTAGAGCTTAAGCCTTTAGCTGTGAATTAGTTATGACTTATGAGTCGATGTCATTTATTCTCCAAAGCCTGTTCGCTTTAACTAACACGTATTCGCATGTCCGTTTCTGCTGTACATCATCTTTGCTTTTTGTTGCCAACGCAGACAGTATCTCCTTACCGATATTTCACCAGTATGAAAATTACATTTGCGCTTTAGTTTGTCGCAGCTCGACCCGTGAAGCTTTGGTACTGATCCGTCGGACTACAAGAAAACATTGGTTTAGGGATGGAAATATTGGTCTCAAATTCGTCGTAAAAGATATTTTACGACGAAAGAGCGTCGAACATCAATTCGTCGTGAGACGATCGTCGTAAAACGATATTTGACGGTAATTCGTCATAATATTTGCAACTAACGTTGTGCGTCGTAAATGAGTTGCAAATCATTTCATTGTACAAGTGTCGTAAATAACGGAGGAGAGAGAGTCGTCGTAATGTCGTTGTAAAAGTTTTCGTCGTAATGACGTCGGCAATTTACGACGAAAGTACGACGAAGAAAGTTACGACAAATTACAACGAACTTGGGTCGTTTTATTTACGACGAAATCGGGACGCATAAATTAACGAAGAAATTGCGACGAAACATATTAAATAGGAGGGAAAATTTTTTCCTGCGATTTATATATATCATGATTGAAAAAAACTAATTTAAACGCAAAAACAAGGAAAAATCTTAAAATGAGAACGAAATTCATATTTAAACTAGTTAAGAGTTTGTACAAGTTTGCCAAAAAAAAAGAGTTTTTACAATAATGCAAAAGCAAATTAAAATATTACAATATTAAAAAGAGCAACAGAATCAGTCAATAAGTTGCTCGAACATTTCAGTGGCTCGAGTTATGTCAGCTTCAGACAATGATATGTTCAAGTCGACGTCTTGTTGCGCTGTAGAACTCGTAGGCCGATTCTCCCGACGGCCACGGTGCACTGCCTGCTGCAAATCCGGATTACCCGCAGCCATGAGTTCTAACACAGATTCAAGATGCTCGACTCTGTCATTCGTCGCCTTGTTCTGGCTTTCGAGAGTCAAGACCTTCTGACGGAGAGAATTTTCTCCTATCCACGAAGAAGTCATGGCTGGCGGGATATCCTGGACGGATCCGACTCCGACATACCAGCCTTTTTTCTTCGGAGCAATCTACAAGGGGAAAAAAAATTTGCAAGTGAAAATTAATTGTTAAAGCCAAACTTATATAAATGAGAAGTTAATAATATTAAGAAAAGATAAAAAAACTTAAAAAAAAAATTTACCTGCTTGTAGATCGAATTTATTTCCTCAACAGTCAATTCAACGGGAGAACCATCCGGAGTTTGTTGAGAAAGCTGAGTCTGGCGCTCTGCGACGGCAGTGTTGACGTCGTTGTGCAGCTTCTCGGCTCTTGGATGGACAAAGATGCCAGACTTCTTCCGGTGTGTCTCCTCATGGAGCTGTGGGAGAGTTGGTGCATGTCCTAATTTTTCGACATAAAAATAATAGATTTAGTAAATTAATAAACAAATTAATGAACAATAATATATGTTAATGAAATATTGAAATTGAAATTTAAGTGATTTACCATTTTTAGAGCAATCCCACCAAAAGGAGTTTTTCCGGCAGTGTGAGGCATATTAAGAGGCAGACCGTCTTCACCTAGAGTGTTGCGAGCAGCCGAGCACTGAATAGATCTTTTTACAGATCCCGGATCCGCCCAATGAGCTTTTAGCCCCTCCCAAACCCTCACCTCCATAAAGGTTGGCTTCCCGCGATCTCCCTTAACCAGCCAAGCAGTCTTCCAATCGCAGACGGCATTACCAAGGCGCTTCATTCCCTTTTTGTAGAAGTGAGCCTTCACCGTCTCGGTGGTAGCCCAATCCCAATGCCATCGTTGCTGTGGAGAAAAAAAATAAAAATTAGTAGTTTCTAAAAACAAAATTGAAAAATATAAAGTTCAAATAATATAAAATCAAAAATATTTAAAAATTGAAAGAAAAAATATTTTTACCGCGAAAATTTTGAACCACGTTAGCTTCACGTGCTCAGGAGTGCGTGACCAATTCGGATACGGGTCCAGATAGTAACTTTTTATGCAATCCGTAATGCTCGCTCCTATGCAGCCATCCACATTAAACCTACGTACAAAATTTCAATAAAATGTTAGTTTTATAACATTTAAAATAATAATTAATTTTAAAAAATGTAAAACATACCAATAAGTACCCTCAGGTCGCATCATATCAAGGCGTTTCATACCCTGGCGACCTGGTTGCTGTAGAAGATCTAGCACCGTATATCGTGCTAACGGTGCAGTCGGGGGTACGAGAAGCTCTGGATGATTAGCTCCAGCAGCTGGCGGAGGCTGGAACGGCTCATCTGGTGGCTGCTCTTGAGGTATGTGCGGCTCAGGCTGTGGTGCCGGTGGTCACTGGACAGGTGGCGGAATGGGATGGTGGTATGTAGGAACAGTCTCTGATTGATGAGTCTTCGGCACAGTCGAATGCGTCCCAGACGAAGAACCTGCCCCGTCCAATCCGGCAAGAGAAGATGTCCCGGCCATAAACATGTCAGCATAATGGGCGCACCGTGTATGTCTCCGGGGTCAAATTTGGGACCCTTCCAAGAACAGACAGCTGGCAAGACAAGAAAACTTCAAATGATCAAGAATTAATTATGTTCAGCTCTTTTTAATTTTATTGTAAAATTTAAGGTTTGGAATCTTATATTTTGACACAGGACAGGACTAAATTTTGACATAGAACTGGATTAATCCTGTTTTAGCTGAGTTGATATTTAGACCAAAAAAAAAAAAGCTGAGTTGATAGAGATATCCACTACAAGAAAACGTTGGTTTATGGATGAAAAGTTACGACGAAAATATGTGGTCGTAAATTGGAGACGAAGTTACGACGAACTTGGGAGAAAAGAGAAAGGCGTCGTAAATGAGTTGTAACATTACGACGAAATATTGCGTTGTAAAGTAGTTGCAAATTTACGACGAAAAGGGGACGTTTTAAAGACGAAACACGGGGACGTCGTAAACGAGCACTACAAGAAAACATTGATATTCTGACGGATTTTCCGAGGGAAAATGAGTTCCTCGGAATTTTCTGACGAAAAACCGAGGAAACTCCGAGAAACGTGAGTTCCTCGGAATTTCCTAGGAATTTTCCGAGGAAGGAATTTTCCGTCGGAATTTTCCTAGGAAATTCCGAGGAAACAGGGTCCGTGGGAAAAAACCGACAGATATTTCTAAGATACCGAGGAAAGTTTGTACCCGTTAGAGACCCGGTGGGGCAGCCGTGGGGCGAATTGGGAAAATTCCTAGGAAATTCCGAGGAAATACATAAAAAAACATATTTCCTCGGAATTTCCTAGGAATTTTCCCAGGAAATTCCTAGGAACTGGATGTTTTTTGGAATTTCCTCGGAATTTCCTAGGAATTTTCCCAGGAAATTCCTAGGAAATGGGGTTTTATAACCGAGAACCACGTTTTGCGTATCGAATAACACATATCTAACCTTCATTGAGTGTCCTAACTAGATTATGAAGTCAAACCTTAGTGTTTTACACAATAACAAACACTTTTACGATTGCTCGAACAAAAATCACACAACATAAGATAAACACTTCTACACTTTAACAAACGTTAAAGGAAATACTTACTATTATTTTTTAAATTTTGTTATTTCATGGTTTATGATCATCTATACAAAGTATCCTCAATGGTATGAATTGAAATTGTATTAAAAATGAAATTCTGAAAAAAAAAATCGGAATTTGAAACCCCAAACCATGTTTCCTAGGAATTTCCTGGGAAAATTCCTAGGAAATTCCGAGGAAATACATAAAAAAACATATTTCCTCGGAATTTCCTAGGAATTTTCCCAGGAAATTCCTAGGAACTGGATGTTTTTTGGAATTTCCTCGGAATTTCCTAGGAATTTTCCCAGGAAATTCCTAGGAAATGGGGTTTTATAACCGAGAACCACGTTTTGCGTATCGAATAACACATATCTAACCTTCATTGAGTGTCCTAACTAGATTATGAAGTCAAACCTTAGTGTTTTACACAATAACAAACACTTTTACGATTGCTCGAACAAAAATCACACAACATAAGATAAACACTTCTACACTTTAACAAACGTTAAAGGAAATACTTACTATTATTTTTTAAATTTTGTTATTCATGGTTTATGATCATCTATACAAAGTATCCTCAATGGTATGAATTGAAATTGTATTAAAAATGAAATTCTGAAAAAAAAAATCGGAATTTGAAACCCCAAACCATGTTTCCTAGGAATTTCCTGGGAAAATTCCTAGAAATTCCGAGGAAATACATAAAAAAACATATTTCCTCGGAATTTCCTAGGAATTTTCCCAGGAAATTCCTAGGAACTGGATGTTTTTTGGAATTTCCTCGGAATTTCCTAGGAATTTTCCCAGGAAATTCCTAGGAAATGGGGTTTTATAACCGAGAACCACGTTTTGCGTATCGAATAACACATATCTAACCTTCATTGAGTGTCCTAACTAGATTATGAAGTCAAACCTTAGTGTTTTACACAATAACAAACACTTTTACGATTGCTCGAACAAAAATCACACAACATAAGATAAACACTTCTACACTTTAACAAACGTTAAAGGAATACTTACTATTATTTTTTAAATTTTGTTATTTCATGGTTTATGATCATCTATACAAAGTATCCTCAATGGTATGAATTGAAATTGTATTAAAAATGAAATTCTGAAAAAAAAAATCGGAATTTGAAACCCCAAACCATGTTTCCTAGGAATTTCCTGGAAAATTCCTAGGAAATTCCGAGGAAATACATAAAAAAACATATTTCCTCGGAATTTCCTAGGAATTTTCCCAGGAAATTCCTAGGAACTGGATGTTTTTTGGAATTTCCTCGGAATTTCCTAGGAATTTTCCCAGGAAATTCCTAGGAAATGGGGTTTTATAACCGAGAACCACGTTTTGCGTATCGAATAACACATATCTAACCTTCATTGAGTGTCCTAACTAGATTATGAAGTCAAACCTTAGTGTTTTACACAATAACAAACACTTTTACGATTGCTCGAACAAAAATCACACAACATAAGATAAACACTTCTACACTTTAACAAACGTTAAAGGAAATACTTACTATTATTTTTTAATTTTGTTATTTCATGGTTTATGATCATCTATACAAAGTATCCTCAATGGTATGAATTGAAATTGTATTAAAAATGAAATTCTGAAAAAAAAAATCGGAATTTGAAACCCCAAACCATGTTTCCTAGGAGTTTCGTGGGAAAATTCCTAGGAAATTCCGAGGAAATACAAAAAAAACATATTTCCTCGGAATTTCCTCGGAATTTTCCCAGGAAATTCCGAGGAAACATAGAGCCGTCGGAAATGTACGTACCGGGAAAACCAAAGCGCTTGAATTATTTCGACATCCGCGGGTTAGGTTTACATTTAATGATTCCGACGGAATTCCGACGAACCCTGTCCGTCGGAATCATTAAATATAAACCTAACCCTATTTCTTCTTCTTCTTCTCCGCCGCATACCTCATCTCCTCCTCTCTCTCAACCTCATCTCCTCCTCTCTCTCATCTCGTCCTCCTCTCTCGCCGTGCTCTCTCGGCTCCTCTCTCGCCTCCTCTCTCGCCTCCTCTCTCGCCGTCCTCTCTCGCCTCCTCTCTCGCCTCCTCTCTCGCCGTCCTCTCTCGCCTCCTCTCTCGCCGTCCTCTCTCGCCGTCCTCTCTCGCCTCCTCTCTCGCCGTCTTCCTCTCTCAAATCATGTAAGGGTCGATTTGAACTTCATATTTTAGGTGGATAGTTTCGGATTTTAGGTTGTTAGATGGATAGTTTAGGATTTTAGGTTGTTAGATGGATAGTTTAGGATTGAATTGCGGATTTTAGGTTCTATTTTTAGTTTTTTTTGCAATTATTTGTACTTTTAAAAACGTTTTTTAATTTTTAAGTTCGTTTTTTATTTTTTTTAAATAGTTTCTCAATTTTTTAAAACGTTTT
The DNA here is from genome assembly GCA_010577795.1 of Isatis tinctoria. Taxonomy (NCBI): domain Eukaryota; kingdom Viridiplantae; phylum Streptophyta; class Magnoliopsida; order Brassicales; family Brassicaceae; genus Isatis; species Isatis tinctoria. The sequence goes on along the minus strand of CM021244.1, from coordinate 36,755,127 downwards.
TCAATTTTTAAAATCGTTTTTCAATTTTTAAAATCGTTTTTCTATTTTTAAAATCGTTTTCTCTTAATTTTTTAAAATCGTTTTTCAATTTTTAAAATCGTTTTTCAATTTTTAAAATCGTTTTTCAATTTTTAAATTCGTTTTTCAATTTTTAAAATCGTTTTTCAATTTTTAAAATCGTTTTTCATTTTTTAAAATCGTTTTCTCATTTAAAAACTATTTGTATAAGTATTAAAACTTTTTTTTACTATTGTTTTTAAAAAAGGTTTTTGATTTGTAATATCTAAAATCACTATTTTCCAAAGATTTTAAAAACGTTTTTCAATGATTTTTACTATTGTTTTCTGTTATTAAAACTATTTTTATAAGTATTAAAACATTTTTTGATTTGTAAAAACGTCTATATGATTTAAAAAAGGTTTTTCTATTTTTAAAAAAGTTAAGCAAGTTTCTAAAACGTTTTTTTCCTGATATTACAATATTTTTTTAAGTATTACAATATTTTTTGATTTTTTTAAAACATGTATATGATTTTCAATAATTTTTACAATTGTTTTTCTGTTATTAAAACTATTTTATTAAGTATTAAAACATTTTTTGATTTGTAAAAACGTGTATATGAATTAAATATTACTAACACATTATAACTTTTGTTTGGATTTTTATATCTTCAAACTACAGGTCTTACGATGATCAGACCCCGCCTCCTCGACAGCGTCGTGCTCGTGGTCGTGGCTCGGGGAGCCACTCCGTTCAGGATTCCCGCAGCTCCCACGATACATCTCCCTCTCCATATCCCGACGCTCCTTCTGGCTCTCAGGCTGCACCCGTTATTCCTCCGAACTATCAGGCTCCTGCGGAACTGGCGAGGGTTGCAGAGTTTGTTCGACAGCCTGGTCGTCACCATCTTCCGTTTCTCACTCCCTATCCATCTGGACCGGGTCAGACATGGTTTGATCGATCCTCGAACGGGATCAGCGCATGGATCAACCGTATGATGTATCTGGCCTTGGACGTGGGACATCCTACTTTCACCGACTTTCCTATAGGCAAACAAATTCTGTGGTTTGAACAGTTTGCGGTAAGTATTCTTTATTTTTTCAATTAAATTTTTTTCAATATAAATATTCTACTAATTGTTTCTTTTTTCAGCAAGAATTCAACTGGAATCCCGATTATACGGCGTTTGTCTATTACCACTTCGTCCACAAAGTTATGACCAACTATGGTTATCAAATTTACGAGTGGAAGAAGAAGTGGCGAAAGAACAAGGTTTGCTTTTTTATTTTTAAAACCTTTTTAAAATTTATTACATTATATTTTAATTAATCTAACATTTTTTTTTTAAAAAAGGTCCCAAAGTTAATGAACCTCGACGTCTGGGCACAGTTGATTGAGCATTGGAGTAAAGACGAGACGAAATCGACTTCTTCCACCAATTCCACCAACCGCAAGAGCGATCGTAAAGGAAAGGGCATCTACAAGCACAACTTGGGTGCTCAGTCCCAAGCCACTCTGAGAGATCGCATGGTAACTTCAATCGCTTTTTATTCTATTTAATAATTTTATAATTTTTGAAATTTAAAATTCTCAATTTTTCTTCTAATTACTAATATTTATATTGATATCAAGGTGGAAGCAAATGATGGTGAGCCGGTTGATGATTTCGCGCTACTGAAAAAGGCGTATACGAACAAGCATACCGGCGAGATCGATGACGTTGTCGTGAAGGTGTCGTCGACCTCATCAACAGTCAGGTGGAAGAAGCAGCGTCTCAGCTTCCAATCGAAGACGAAGATTCAACGGGTTCCCAATTGCCTCGGGATCAGATCAACAAAATCGTTCAAAAGGTAAGTTTCATTTCATCTCAATTATTATTTACTATTTTTTATTTTTCTATTTCAATCGGTTCCAATCTTAATTATTATTTACATTTTTGTTATTTTCTATTTCAGTCGGTTCCAAAGAAGAAGGGCAGAATGGTGGTTTGGCTCGTCCGTCACGGTCAGTTACGTCTTCTGCTGCAGCCCCGCCCTTTGTTGATCCCGAAGCACTTATGGGTCAGCTGCAGGACAAGGACCAACGCATTTCTGCGTTGGAGACTCAGATGGCGACCCAACAGGCGAGCTTCGAGGCACAGATGAAGCTGAACGAGCAGATGATGGAAATGATGAGGAGGTTGCACCCGAACGTCGATTTCCCGACCTTGCACGACCCGAACACCCAAAACCCGTAGTTTTTTTTTTTTTTTCAAAAACTTCGGAATGTTTTTTTTTATTTGTAAGACTTTCAATTTTATATATTTCATATTTCATTTTATATTTTCAAATTTAATTTTCTAATATCTTTTCTTTTAAGAAATAATTTTTTTTAAAAAAATTTATTTTTTTTAAAAATTAATTTTTAAATATTTCCGACGGACGCCTTCCGTCGGAAATATCCGACGGATACATTCCGTCAGAAATTTCCGACGGATACATTCCGTCGGAAACTAGCGACGGACCCCTGCCGTCGTAAACTCCCGACGGACGCCTTCCGTCGGAAACGCCTGACGTCGGCGTCCGTCGGAAACTTCCGACGGACCCATCCGACGAATTGTGTTCCTCGCTTTTTCCTCGGAATTTGCTTTCCTCGGAATTCCGTCGGAAATTTCCGAGGAAATTCCGACGGAATTCAATATTCCGACGACTTTTTTCCGACGGAAGAGTTCCTCAATATGCCGTCGGAATACCCTAATTCCGACGGAATTCTGAGGAATTCGTCCGTGGGAATTTGCTTGTTTTCTTGTAGTGGAGTCGTAAACTTCCTTCCAATTTACAACGAAATATATTTACAACGACTTAGGTACAAAACTTGTTAAAAGGCTATTACAGTTGGTCGTAAGAACGACGTAAATTCAAAGTTAGTTGATTGTAAAAATAACGTTGCAAATGAATTGCAAAAGATAAATTTATGTATAAAAAGAGATCTCACTTTCTTCATAAGTTACTCAGTAAACACCCAAAAAACTTGTGGGAAACACAAATATGTGTAGGAAAAAAATGAATCAAGATGGTAAAAGAGAAGAGAAAAACAGAAAACGAAAATCTGCTGAAGGAAGTAGTGAAGAAAAGAAATCCAAGGTTCGACCATTTGATCTGGACAAGAAGATTTATTTTGGTGTAGGAGACCTTCATCCCGATGAAGATATTGAAGAACTTATGTTGTTAATTTTGAAATGGTATATGCCTAATTTATTTTGTAATGATGATTAGGTTGAAATAATGGTATTTATATTGTACTTGAAATTAATATATGAGATGTATTAAACAACTATATGATGAAAAATATTTAAGATAATTAAAAAAAATTTGAAATTGATTTAGTACATCTAATTTTTTTAAAAAAATTTGGGTAGAAGCTAATTTTATAAAAAAAAGAAAGTTATTTATAATTGTTACATGATTTTTTCCAATACAATATATTCGATATTCAAATTTTCAAATTCAAATTTTGCAACCGATTCACAACGAAACAGGAACGAAATTACAACGAATATCAAAATTTCGTTTTAAAAGCGTTGCAAATTTGCAACTAATTTACGACGCACTGCTAAATTAAGTGACCACATTTACTCCACATTTCGTTGTAACCGAGTCCTTATTTCCTTTTAAGTTAGTTGTAAATATTTTAGTTGCAAATTCATTGCAAAATGTCCACCAAAACTGCCTACAAATAGAGCTCCTTTTGATCTGAGAAAAAAAACTTTTTCTTTGTATTTATTGTTTTTAAGAAATATTTCTGGGGATAATACTTGGGAAAAAAGTTGACCAAAAAAAAAATACTTAGAAAAAAAATTTCAAAAAAAAAACTTCAACTCCTGTTTTTTTCAAAAATGTTCTCGGGTGGTGCTATACACGAGCAACGGAAATGGATGTATATGCATAGAGATGCTGCCGCAAACGTTAGGAAGGAGTATCTGAACGGGTTACAAATATTCATATTTTCTATTTATTATATGGCCTTCAATAGAAGTCGGCATTTAAAAAAGAGAAACATTTTAACCAAATGTTATGACAGAGTTAATTAATACAGGTTGGTTCAATAATTATTAGTTATAATAATAATAATAAAATAATTTTTCAAATATTAGTTTATCGAAATATCTGGTTCTGGTCAATTTTAATTCTTTTTTTTAAACTCGATTATGAATTTTCAATTACGAATTTTAAATGAAATTAGTTTACATATAATGAAATATGATATAATCGCAAAATCTGTGAATATATTAAAGCATTACTTGTTCAAAAGAATAACTTTACAAACATATAACTGTTTTTTAGGTACAAATAATTTAAAACGTGGTTGGTTACTCGGAAAGTTTGGTACAAGTGAAATTAGTTTGAAGCTGATACAACATATAAGTACGTGAGAGATTGATTAGCGAACACTTCCACATCAACAGGCTCTGTCTTTAAAAATAAGTTCGAATATTACTCTTAATTTTTAAATTGTAACAAACATTTTTAAAGATATATCTTTTAGTTTCGAATATTTTTACTACATAAATCTAGCAGTGGACAGAATCATACATATCTTACTGTTCGTCTACTTGTCAAAAAATGGCAAGCAACTGTAATTTAGGGAGTGTACTTGGGGTCTTATTGATATGTACGCTCTTCCATAACCTGATCATTGTTTCCGGGCAGAATGTGCCGTCGGTGGCACTGTTCGCATTCGGCGATTCCAACTTCGACGCCGGAAATAGAAAGTTCATCACAAATGCTACAATTCCTCAAAACTTCTGGCCTTACGGTAAATCTCGAGATGACCCCAACGGCAAGTTGTCAGATGGCAGAATCGTCCCAGACTTTATAGGTAAGTTAATTGTTTTTTTATCTCTATTTTTCACCTTTTCTTCGAAAAACAATTATTTTCTTCACAATTTTGTAATTGAATAAAAACAAAACTGATATATTTTTCATTTGAAGATTCTTTCCCAGAATCTTGATAATGGTCGTCCCGAGTGGTTTAAAAACAAAACTGATAAATTCCAAGGGACCTGTTTTGAGAGGTCCCAGTTTAGATTATGCTAATTTCTTAAATATTTGAGGAACACGTATCATTTGAAAAATAATATAAACAGGGATAGATTGTGTTTTACTCTCAAACATTAAACAAATAATCTTAAATTAATTTCTTTTTAGCTTTTTGTGTTTATATGACTATATGTACTATATTTAATTACTTAAGTTCAATAGATTTGTAGTTAAGAGTTAAATAACATTGATGAGAGGTGCAGCCAAATTCATGGGGATTCCACACGATTTACCGCCGGCGTTTAAATCCGGCGCCGATTTCTCACGAGGAGCCAGCTTCGCCGTAGACTACGCTACAATATTAGATGGGAATCCGAGAGAATCTGTAAGCTCACTTAATTATTCACAGATATATATTATATATGTATAATGTGTAGTAATTCTTATGATAATTGTTGATTATAATCAAAATCCCCAAACTTTGTAATGCTTGTTTTTTTTTTTTTTTTAAGTTGAGTCTGAATCAACAAGTGAGGAAATTCAATCAGATGATATCAAATTGGAATGACGATTACATTTCGAAATCATTGTTTATGATATTCATGGGTATGGAAGATTACTACAACTTGATCCAAACTAATCCTAATGCCGATGCTTCTGCTCAACAAGCTTACGTCGTTTCAGTCATTAGCCGACTAAGATACAATATCGAGGTAAGAGTACCTTTCGACCTAATTAACATTGATGAGAAAATTAGTTAGTAGTAATGATACTTTTTACTAAATATAATTTAATATGAACTGCAGATGTTGTATTCCTCGGGAGCTAGTAAATTCGTCGTATATATGTTACCACCACTAGGTTGCTTACCTATCGTGAGACAAGAGTTTAACACTGGTAACGATTGTTACGAGAAATTCAACGATTTGGCTAAACAACACAATGCTAAGATCGGACCGATGCTGAACGGAATAGCGAAGGCTAAATCGGGTTTCCAATTCACCGTTTTCGATTTCTACAATGTCATTCTTCGCAGGACGCAAAGAAACATGAATTACCGTGAGTATTATATAATTCACCGTTACAAATACATATACACTATAGTAATAGTTGATATCGTTCTGGGCGAAGATTTGACACTAGTATTTGATAATACTTGTTGTGACTAATTAGGTTACTCCTTTACGAATATATCGTGTTGCGGTATCGGGTCGCACAACGCGCATGGTTGCGGTTACCCTAACGTGCACTCGAAGCTATGCGAGTATCAAAGATCTTACCTTTACTTCGACGCACGTCACAACACAGAGAAGGCACAAGAATCATTCGCTCATCTTCTCTTTGGAGCCGACCCTAACGTCGTCCAGCCCATGAACGTTCGCGAGCTTATTACATATTCTGCCAATGCAAATATGACTGAGTTTTGGAAAGAACCAAAGGAGAATTTAATGTTAGTCAACGACATTGACTTCGTTGCGACTGCTCTTATGTAGTTCGTCTCGTTTCGAGCTTATTCACATCAGGCACGAGCTGAGCCAGTGTCTGTTGAAACTTTAAATAAAATGTTTTCCTATGTTTTTACTTTTTAATAATATATTTTAGTTTGGTTTTTATCACTATTACGAGCTGTAGTTTTGCAATAGCATTGTTTATTTCAATTCAAAAGTACCCTCTCTTTTTTTTTTTTTCTAAAACCTAGAAAAAGTAGTCACACTGAAGCATATGCATGGTGGTAAATGTTGGTTGTTGGGAAATAAATGCGAATTATTAAAAAGTCTTGTCGTTTGTCAGGTACAGTCTCTAGCCAGCTTTTCATTTTTCTTTCAGGTGAATTATTTATGATTTGATGCCACTTGGCACTTATTCTCCAAAGCGTTTTCACTTTAACTAACACGTATTCGCATGTCAGGTTCTGCTGTACTTTATCTTTGTTTTTTGTCGCCAACGTAGACATTATCTTCTTACCGATATTTCACCAATACGAAAATTACATTTGCGCTTTGCTTAATTTGTCGCAGCTCGACCCGTGAAGCTTTGGCACTGATCCGTCGGATATCTCTATGAACTCAACTTAAACAGGATTAGTCCAGTTCTTTACTTCTATGTCAAAATTTTATCCACTTCTGTGTCAAAATTTAAGATTTTAAACCTTAAATTTAATTTACAATAAAATTAAAAGAAGATGAACATAATTAATTATTGATCATTTGAATTTTGAAGTTTTCTTGTCTTGCCAGCTCTTTGCTCTTGGAAGCACCCTAACTCGAGTGAAACCCTACTATGTTTTGGTCTTGAATATTTTCTGATGGTCGTTTGACGCAGTAGATTTATATGTGTTAGTTTTAAAAAGTTATTTTCTTCCTACTGGTCAAATGACAGTTTCAAATGGTGATTATATTTTAGGAAAAAATTAAGGTGAATTATTTAATCATCAAATTATATACCAATTTAAAAATAAAACATTTATCAAATTTTTTTATGTATGGGTCACATATCATTCTTTTTTATCATAGTTTTAAGAATTAATGAAGAAATGTATTTTTTCAAATTTAATCAAGCACTAATAGAAACAAAAATTTATATTTTCTTTTATCCAGTTTTTAAATAATATTTTTTTATTTATTAATGATCATCACCCGAAGCTGATATTTAAACGAGACATTCAACCAAATATTATTACAGAGTTAATTAATACAAAGTTAGTTCAATAATTACTAGTTATTATATTAATAAAATATTATATTTTTATAAAAGAAATTATTTTTTATTTTACAAATTATATTATATATTAATGTAATTTGAAAATAAAAAATATTATTGATTGATAAAATATTAGTTTATCACAATATCTTCTTTTCTAAATTTTAACTATATTATGATTTTTCAATTACAAATTTTAAATGAAACTAGTTGAAATATAATACTATAATCGTAAAATTTGTGAATATATTAAAGCACTACCTTTTCAAAAGAGTAACTTTACAAACATATTACTTTTATCTAAGTACATACACAAACGTGGTCGTTTTTTCGGGAAGTTATTACCAGTGAAATTAGTTTCATGCTGATACCACATACATATAAAAACGTGAGAGACTGATTAGTGAAACCACTCCACGTCAACAACGGTGTCACTTTGTTTTTATTTTATAATCATTATTTTTTTATGTAATTTGACATGGCACCAGACTCTGTCTTTAAAAAAAAGTTGGATTACTCTTCAATTTTAAAACTGTAACAAACTTTTTTTGAAAAATATCTTTTAGTTTCGAATAGTTTACTATATAAATCTAGCAGTGGACAGAGGAACTTATATCATACATATCTTATTATCCTCTACTTGACAAAAATGGCAAGCAACTGTAATTTATGGAGTGTACTAGGGTTTCTATTGATATGTACGCTCTTCCATAACCTGATATTTGTCTCCGGGCAGCATGTGCCGTCGGTGGCATTGTTCACATTCGGCGATTCCAACTTCGACGCTGGAAACAGAAAGTTCATCACAAAAGCTACACTTCCTCAAAACTTCTGGCCTTACGGTAAATCCCGAGATGACCCCAACGGCAAGTTGTCGGATGGTAGAATCGTCCCGGACTTTATCGGTAAGTTCAATGTTTTTTTATCTCTGATTTTCACCTTTTCTGGCAAAAAAAATAATAATTATTTTCCTAATAGAAAAGTTGTTAAACATACTTAAATCAAAAAATAATTTTAAATTTAGGTCAGTTAAACAAGCAATTCAAAAGCGACAATGAAAAGAACAAATAGCATTTTTTAATATGTGTGAAAAACATAAATTCCAAGGGACCAGTAATTGTTTTGAAAGGTCCCAGTTTAGATTATGCTAATTTCTTAAAAATTTGAGGAACACATCATTTGAAAAATAATATAAACAGGGATATATTGTGTTTTACTCTCAAACATTAAGCAAATAATCTTAGATTTATTTTTAGCTTTTTGTGTTTATATGACTATATGTATACTATATTTAACTACGTAAGTTAAAAAGATTTGTAGTTAAGAGTTAATAACATTGATCAGGGGTGCAGCCAAATTCATGGGGATTCCACACGATTTACCGCCGGCGTTTAAATCCGGAGCCGATTTTTCACGAGGAGCCAGCTTCGCCGTAGACTACGCTACAATAGATGGGAATCCCAAAGATTCTGTAAGCTTACTTAATTATTCACATATATGTATAATGTGTAGTAATTATTATGATTATAATTGCTGATTATGAACAAAATCCTCAAACTTTGTAATGCATGTATGTTTTGATTTTCATTTTTGATTGTTTTGATTTTTTAGTTGAATCTGAATCAACAAGTGAGGAGATTCAATCAGATGATAGGAAATTGGAAAGAAGATTACATTACGAGATCATTGTTTATGATATCCATTGGTATGGAAGATTACCTCAACTACTCCAAAACTAATCCTAATGCCGATGCTTCTGCTCAACAAGCTTTCGTCGTTTCAATCATTAGCCGACTACGAACCAATATCGAGGTAAAACCTTTAGACTTAACGTTAATGAGAAAATTAGTTAGTGTTAATGATATATGTTACTATAAATAATATATAAATTGCAGATGTTGTATTCATCGGGTGCTAGTAAATTCGTCGTATATACGTTACCGCCACTAGGTTGCCTACCTATCGCGAGACAAGAGTATAACACTGGTAATGATCGCTGTTACGAGAAACTCAACGATTTGGCTAAACAACACAATGCTAAGATCGGACCGATGCTGAACGAAATAGCGAAAGCCAGAACAGGTTTCCAATTCACAGTTTTCGATTTCTACAATGTCATCCTTCGCAGGACACAAAGAAACATGAATTACCGTGAGTATAATTATATAATTCACCGTTACAAGAAAACATATACACTATATATAGTAATTGATAAAACTTGTTGTGACTAATTAGGTTACTCCTTTACGAATATATCGTGTTGCGGTATCGGGTCGCACAACGCGTATGGTTGTGGTTTACCTAACGTGCACTCGAAGCTTTGCGAGTATCAAAGATCTTACCTTTACTTCGACGCACGTCACAATTCAGAGAAGGCACAAGAATCATTCGCTCATCTTCTCTTTGGGGCCGACCCAAACGTCGTCCAGCCCATGAACGTTCGCGAACTTATTACATATTCTGCCAATGCAAATATGTCTGAGTTTTGGAAAGAACCAAAGGGGAATTTAATGTTAGTCAACGACATTGACTTCGTTGCGAGTGGAACTATGTAGTTCGTCTCGTTTCGAGCTTAATAATTTTCTCTACTAGATCAGGCACGAGCTGAGCCTGTGACTGTTGAAATAAATAAAATGTTTTCCTATGTTTTTTAAAATAACTTAAAAAAAAAATTAACGAGTTAGTTTGCATGGTTTTTATTAATTGTATACGTTTACGGTTTACCTAAAAAACTTACAAGTAGTTCTTTGCTATAACTTACAAGTAAACACTTTGACGTAAGAAGTACTGATAATTTATTAATTGTATACATTACCGTAGTTATCAGTGATTGATTTGTTTTTGGATTCATATATATCACGATTCAAGAGCTGTAGTTTTGTTATAGCATTATTTATTTGCATCAAAACGTACCTTCTCTGTGAGAGCAGCTGAGCAGGAAGTATTTTTTTAATTTGTACAACTTCAGATATGGTTCAGCTGGACGTGTTCACCTCGTATCAAATCATGATTTGCAAATTATCAAAGTATCAAAGTATCTTCTCGTTCCCATTAGTTAATGCTATGCAAATGATTAACGTTTTGGAAATAGCTATTGCAAATCTATATTACCTTACTAAGTTTACTTTATAGTTTCTATCCATAATCTTTTTTACTTACTTTTTGACAAAAAAATGCTTTGCTTATTTTTTCTTACTTCTTTAGTTTTCCTTGGCTAGCTTCTCCTTTTTTGACCTAGAAAAAGTAGTCACCTGAAACATATGCATGGTGGGTAGTTGTTGGGTGTTGAGAAATAAATGTGAATTATTAAAACGTCTTGTCGTTTTTCAGTTGCATCAAATCAGTTCTTTTCTTATCTATCTAACTAAAGCTTCTTCTTTTTCCGCGTAACCAACAAGAGCTTAAGCCTTAAGCTGTGAATTAGTTATGAATCGATGCCACTTATTCTCCAAAGCGTGTTCACTTTAACTAACACGTATTCGCATGGCGGGTTCTGCTGTACTTTATCTTTGTTTTTTGTCGCCAACGTAGACATTATCTTCTAACCGATATTTCACCAATACGAAAATTAATTACATTTGCGCTTTAGTTTGTCGCCGTTCGACCCGTGAAGCTTTGGCACTGATCCGTCGGATATCTCTATGAACTCAACTTTTAGATTTTGCAATAAAATTAAAAGAGCTGAACATAATTAATTCTTGATCATTTGAAGTTTTCTTGTCTTGCCAGCTGTTTGCTCTTGAATATTTTCGAGTGAGACCCTACTATGTTTTGGTCTTGGATATTTCTAATGGTCGTAACTCGTACGACGTAGTAGATTTATATATTTGTTAGTTTTAAAAGGTTATTTTCTTCCTTCTAGTTACATCACAGTTTGAAATGGTGATTAAATTTTAGAAAAAATTAAGATAACTTATTTATTCCTCAAATTGTATATCAATTAAGTGCAACTTTTATCAAAATTCAAATGACAATCAAATGGAATCACAGAACATCTGTTCTTTGTCTGCCTCTGAGATTTGGAAGAAACTGGTGTCAAAAATCTTGACCACTGAGTATGTCAAAAACTGGAACCAAGTGGTGAAGCTGCTCTGCATTCTCAATCGGGACCGAATCACTGTCTTCTTGCTTAAATATGTCTTCCAAGATCTTTACCATATCTGGAGAGAGAAAAATAGAAGACGGCATGGAGAATAACCCATCTCAGCGAATCAGCTTGCAAAAGCCATTGACAGAAATGTTTGAGATAGACTTCTCAGTATAGAGAGAACCGGCATATGAAGAGAGTTTGGTGAAATAGTTTGAGTATACCTCAAGCTAATAGATCAAACGTTTCTTTCTGTAATGTTTCCTTTAAAAAACTCTCAAAAAACTCGACCAGATGTAAATACTGTATATTTTTTATTTTGAATCAAATTTAACATTTAATTCAAAAAATTAACTATATGTTATTACAGAATTAATTAATACAAAACCGGTTCAACAATTATTAGTTATAGTAGTAATAAAATAATATATTTATATATTTTTTCTTAAAAAATTATTTTGTTCTTTTATCAAATTATATAATCTATGAATTTAATTTAGTTCTAAATTAATTGAAAATAAAAAATATTATTAATTTATTAAATATTAGTTTATCACAATATCTAGTTTTATCAATTTTAATTCTCTTTTTTAATTCTGTTATGATTTTTAATTACAAATTTGAAATGAAATTAGTTGAAATATAATATAACCGCAAAATCCGTGAATATACTAAAGCATTACCTTTTAAAAGAATAACTTTACAAACATATAACTTTTATTAAAACCAAAAAAAAATATAACTTTGATACAAGTACGTATAATTTGAAACGTGGTTGGTTTTTCGGAAAGTTAGGTACGAGTGAAATTAGTTTCAAGCTGATACCACATATAAAAAACGTGAGAGACTGATTAGTGAACACATCCACATCGATCAACAACGGTGTCACTTTGAATCATTATTTCTTTTATGTAATTTGACATGACACTTTCAACAGACTCTGTCTTTAAAAATAAGTTCGATTGCTCTTAATTTCAAAAATTGTAACAAACTTTTTTTGAAAAATATCTTTGAGTTTCGAATAGTTTTTTTTTTTTTTTTTGTCAACAGTTTCGAATAGTTTACTATATATAAATCAGCAAGTGGACAGAGGAACTTATATCATACATATCTTATTATCCTCTACTTGACAAAAATGGCAAGCAACTGTAATTTTTGGAGTGTACTAGGGTTCTTATTGATATGTACGCTCTTCCATAACCTGATCATCGTCTCCGGGCAGAAAGTGCCGTCGGTGGCACTGTTCACATTCGGCGATTCCAACTTTGACGCCGGAAACAGAAAGTTCATCACAAAGGCTACACTTCCTCAAAACTTCTGGCCTTACGGCAAATCCCGAGATGACCCCAACGGCAAGTTGTCGGATGGTAGAATCGTCCCGGACTTTATCGGTAAGTTCAATGTTTTTTTTATCTCTGATTTTCACCTTTTCTGGCAAAAAAAATTAATTATTTTCCTAATAGAAAAGTTGTTAAACATACTTAAATCAACAAATAATTTTAAATTTAGGTCAGTTAAACAAGCAATTCAAAAGCGACAATGAAAATAACAAATATCATTTTTTAATATGTGTGAAAAACATAAATTCCAAGGGACCAGTAATTGTTTTGAAAGGTCCCAGTTTAGATTATTCTAATTTCTTAAAAATTTGAGGAACACATCATTTGAAAAATAATATAAACAGGGATATATTGTGTTTTACTCTCAAACATTAAGCAACTAATCTAAGATTTATTTTTAGCTTTTTGTGTTTATAATTTTATATGACTATATGTATACTATATTTAAGTATTTAAGTTAAAAAGATTTGTAGTTAAGAGTTAATAACATTGATGAGTGGTGCAGCCAAATTCATGGGGATTGCACACGATTTACCGCCGGCGTTTAAATCCGACGCCGATTTGTCACGAGGAGCCAGTTTCGCCGTAGACTACGCTACAATAGATGGGACTCCCAAAGATTCTGTAAGCTTACTTAATTATTCATATATATGTATAATGTGCAGTAATTAATTATGATAACTGTTGATTATAAACAAAATCCTTAAACTTTGTCGTGCATGGTTTTTGATTTTTTGATTTTTGATTTTTCTTTTTAGTTGAATCTGAATCAACAAGTGAGGAAATTCACTCAGATGATAGAAAATTGGAAAGACGATTACATTACGAAATCAGTGTTCATGATATCTATTGGTATGGAAGATTACCTCAACTACTCCAAAACTAATCCTAATGCCGATGCTTCTGCTCAACAAGCTTTCGTCGTTTCAATCATTAGCCGACTACGAACCAATATCGAGGTAAGACCTTTCGACTCAACGTTACGAGAAAATTAGTTAGTGTTAATGATATATGTTACTATAAATAATTTAATATGAACTGCAGATGTTGTATTCATCGGGAGCTAGTAAATTCGTGGTATATACGTTACCGCCACTAGGTTGCTTCCCTGTCGCGAGACAAGAGCATAACACTGGTGACGACTGTTATGAGAAACTCAACGATTTGGCTAAACAACACAATGCTAAAATCGGACCGATGCTTAACGAAATGGCGAAAGCCAAACCGGGTTTCCAATTCACCGTTTTCGATTTCTACAGTGTCATTCTTCGCAGGACACAAAGAAACATGAATTACCGTGAGTATTATATAATTCACCCTTACACGAAAACATATACACTATTTGATAAAAGTTGTTGTGATTAATTAGGTTTCTCCTTTACGAATATATCGTGTTGCGGTACCGGGTCGCACTACGCGTATGGTTGCGGTTTACCTAACGTGCACTCGAAGCTATGCGAGTATCAAAGATCTTACCTTTACTTCGACGGGCGTCACAACACAGAGAAGGCACAAGAATCATTCGCTCATCTTCTCTTTGGAGCCGACCCTAACGTCGTCCAGCCCATGAACGTTCGCGAACTTGTTACATATTCTGCTAATGCAAATATGACTGAGTTTTGGCAAGAACCAAAGGGAAATTTAATGTTAGTCAACGACATTGACTTCGTTGCGAGTGGAACTATGTAGTTCGTCTCGTTTTGAGCTTAATAATTTGCTCTTCTAGATCAGGCACGAGCTGAGCGCTGTGACTGTTGAACTTTAAATAAAATGTTTGCCTGTGTTTTTTTTTTAAATAAATGAAAGTGCACTTTTTATTATTATGGGTATGATTAACAAATACACATTTCGTCACTCTTAAAAGGCAAACTAAAACTCTAACAAAACCTCTAAATCATTAGATCCAAACTAATTATGTTTTCCTCTATTACCAAATTTCAAATGAAAGTACTTGAACTCTAATTAGTTTTTGCTTTTACAGTACTTCTTCTTGAAAAAAGCAGTCTCCTTTTTATTTTTGTTCAAAAAAGCAGTCTCCTTATACATTCTTTTTTTTAACCTCGCAACTAATTAAAAGATCGGGTCTTGGTTGGTTACATAAGCCGGAGAAAAAAGTTTACAAAGAAATATTTGACAAACCTGATACTAGACGTGCGGGCCAAACATTATTTTATCTACTTTTTTTTGTTGTTTCACACTGTAGGAAAATTTTAGAAAATACCACATTTATAATGCATTTTTTCAAAACTACACCCGCTTAAATCCTTTACAAAAATATACATATGCATTAAGGATAAAATGATTTTCTTATTTTAATGAATTAATAACAAAAAATATAAATCACGAAATCTCTTCTTCTTCTCTCCGTGATCTATCTTGTTTCTCTCTTCCTCCTTTGGCCTCGCATTCTTCCACTTTCTTCTTTAATTTATCCGGCAAACAATTCATCCATATCTAATCGCGTCAACATCGTAGATTTTGAATTTAACAAATAGGTAGAAGAGTACATTCAAATTTGCTAGACTTTAAATCAAAATTCACCAAATTCAATTTCAATTCGTTTCGAATTTTGAATCAAATTCACCATTATCCAGATTTATTAACTTTGGTAAATCTGAAAAATGTGAATTTGATTCAAAATCTAAAAATTCTAAATCTTATGCTTCACACGAGAACCCTAAACTATCAATTTTGAGCAGATTCTATTTCGAAACAAGTAAAATATAGATTCAAATTTATGAAGCTGAAATTGGAAAATTGACTTATATTACCCATATTTATACATCTTTATAAATGATTCAAAAAACTCTATATCAAAGTGTCTAACTTCAAAGCTTGAAGATTCCAAAAAACATCAAAGTCCTCATGGCTTAGTATTTGCTTATTTGGTTTATTCTCGTTATAATTTCTGAGAAATTGTAATTTTAAGGAAAAATTATGATTTTATATAGAAGATGATGTTTGTGTGAAGGCGACGATATACTTATGACTAATTCTGGTTTATAAGTCTTTTACAAAGATTTCTAATAGTCTAATAAACTTTTGAAAATTATGTATTAACCCTCACGAAGGATATATAGGCTTTTATTCAAGATTTATAAGCATTAATTATTAAATTATGCAGTTTTATATGATTTATAAACTCTTGTAAATGATATATAAAATGCTATAAATGATTTATAAATTATTTTATAAATCCTTATAAAGTGCAAATTATTTACTTATTATGAAATCAAAAATAAAATTTATAAATCCTTGTAAAATTACAAAATAGCCAAAACTAGATTATACAGAAGAAGAAGAAGCGATCAGAAAAAATTATCAATATTCTTTTAGTCATTAACCTCTAGAAAGGTATAAAACTGAAAATACACTCCCTTAAAATATTTTTGAAAAATGATATTAGTGGTAGTTATAAAATTCTCTCTAGTTTTTATTTTACTTGAAACCAAAAATCTTTTTGGAGATTATCAGTTGGCTAGTTGTAAAATGATTTGACTTCTTATATCCTACCTTTATTTAATGTGTTTTAATGTCATTTATGTATTTTTCATTTTTTCTCACTTAATTCTGAAAATTCATAAAAGAAACAGTAGAATTGCTAACAACAAACAAAGAAAAGTTATAAATTATAAGAGTTCCACAAAGCTAAGCTATACATGCTAACAACAAAGAAAGAAAAGTTATAAATTATAACAGTTCCACAAAGCTAAGCTATACGTTAAGTCTGGACGTTCGGTTTTTTGGTTTGGTTCGATTTTTTTGGTTTTCGGTTTTTTCGGTTATAGAGATTTAGTAACTATTCGGTTAATCATAAAATTCGGTTAGGTTTCGGTTTAGTTTTTCGGTTATAGAGATCAAATAACCATTCGGTTAATCATAAATTCGGTTCGGTTTCGGTTCAGTTATTTCATTTTTGGCTCCAGTTTTTCTTATATTTTCGGATAATTTAGATAAAAATCGGATAATTTCGGATAATATCAAATAATTCGGATAATTTCAGATATTTTAGATACAAAAATTTGGATAATTTTGGATAAATGCCAAGGAGTCAAAGACTACATCTGCTTGTTGAGCGGCTATACATGCATAGATAGATAAGTCATAAAAAAGGCACGCTATATAGAAAACTCCACCTGCACCTCCACGTAAGCAATTCGTTTTTTTCACTCTGTAGTTAGTGGACTTTTTGTTTTAAAAGTTTTCATAGTCCAGATGTGGATCTTTCCGTCGTTTTCAAGGATTCCAAATTAATGTTCATTCACAAGAACATCCAAAGTAAGCCCAGAATTTCGGTTTATTTTTTGAATTCAAGTTCTATATATAGAAATCGATCAGAATTTTTGTAACAGCATATTGGGCTCGGCTCGCTTTATATGAGATTCGAGTCGGGTTTTGGTTTTAGATCAAACCGATTAGGTATTACTTCGGGTTTGGGATTCAGATATTTAGGGTCCGAGTTCAGATATTTCAATTTTTTTCAAAACCGAAGTAACCAATGTAATAAAAATATTGAAAAATCTGGTATTTAGAGTTCGTGTTCGGTTTATTAGTTTTCGGTTTTTCTGTTTAGACAATTAGAAACCGTTCGAGTTTTTTAAGTTTATTCATCGAATTCAGATCTGATTCGGATCGGTTTATTCGGGTTTCGATTTTCGGGTTTACACAAACGGAAACAATTCAGGATTTTAAATGAAATGTTTCTGGTTCGTGGTATTTCAGGTCGGGTTCGAGTTTCAGGTTAAAGTCTCAGGCCTAATTATTTCAAAGCTAAGCTTTTTAACACTGATAGAATTTCGATTAAGAGAAATCATTAAGGGTTTGACTGGTCTAAATGCAGCACTTGCGACTACGACTGCAAGAGTTTGTGGATGCGGATTGTTACGATTAATAGCGTTTTCTAGCGGTTTATGCGACTGGTATCACGGTTAAAAATTGTTGTGTTTGCAGATCATTTTTGACTGGTTTACCAACGGTGCAAAAATCTATTAATAAAAAATATTAATATAAACAAATTGTATAATTACTATAAAAAAATATTATTATATTAAAATATAAAAGTAACTCAATCAACATAAATAATAAAAATGATAATTAAAAAAACAAATAAATTTATTATATATTTATATATATACATATTAATGTGATATATTAATTTATATTAATTTATAGTTTTTAATATTAATTTAGTTTTCAGATAAATTTATGATATATTAATATATGGTAAATATATATGGATATATTAGTTTAGAGCTTTTAATATTAATTTAGATTTTTTAAATAAATTTATGATATATTAATATATGATATATATGGATATACATTAGTTTAGAGTTTTTTTATTATTAATTTAGAGTTTAATAATAATTTTTTTTTCTCCAGCCGTTACCGTCCGCAACCGTAAATACTGGCTTGAAGAAGTTTTTTGGAACTTCTGATTTTTAGCGTTATAAAATGGTATAAAACTATTTAAGATGTTTTGTATGATTTGTAAAACGCATAGCAGAAAAACTAATCAAACTCTAAATTGAAGAACAAAAATCGTAAATTAATTTTAAATATTTAATTTGTGAAGAAAATTTATTATATAACATATGACTCGTGACGTCAAAATTACGTATGAAGCGTGTTAACTAATATTTTATTCATTGTATTAAATCTATACTATTAAGGGAGGATACATCTACCTAAACAAGGTTGTTTGGACCATTGGACCAATTCATTAGGTATTAATTATGTTACTGATTATGCTAAAATTTAAATCAAAAATAAATCAAAACTAAATCACATGATATCTTTTTAAATCAAACAAAATGAAATTTCCTTTTAAAAATATTGGATTTTAGATATTATGGAAAAATTATGCAACAAGATTTGACTATATATAAATAATTTTAATATTAGATTTCGTAATATATAGATATATAGTAAATTTAATATATATTTTTAGTTTAGAAATGAATTTGATACATAACATATTAAACTAACAGATTAACTTATTTTATTTTTTAAATGTGAAACTGCATTCATTTCATATTAGAAATTAGATTGATATATTTTCAGTTTAATAAAAAATATAAAATTATTCAATATTTATATTATTCGATTATTAATTAACGGGTTTGATTAATATTTGTTTCAGTTGAACGGGTTGAGATTATAATATAATCTAAAATAAATATCTTTCATATATTTCATCTTCTTCAACTTTTTTCAAAATACTATTAATTGTGAAAATACTAAAATAAATATATATCTATAAAACGAAAAATGGAAACCATATAATATATATATATATATATATCATAAGTATGGTTAAATTATTAAATCAAGTGGTAAATGTAAATAAAATATCTTAGTACACAAATTATTTAAATTAGAATTAGATAAAAACTTTTAGTTTATAAATTTCAATGTTATAAATTATTCAATTTTACGTTTATTGATAATCTTATGGACGGTTGTGATTGATGTTTTTACGAAATGATTTTTATTGCACAGTTAATTATCAAACTTGGAAAGATTGTATACCACTATAAATGAGTTAAAATAACGAAAAACAAAATAGAAAAGTTGTTCGCTAACGGGATAAAATATAGTAAATTATATGATACATCTATAGTAGAAAAATTAAGTTGTCGCTAACGGGATAAAATTTATTTCAGTTGAACGGTTGAGATATAACATAATCTAAAATAAATATCTTTCATATATTTCATCTTCTTCATTTTTTTTTCAAAAACTATTAATGTGAAAATACTAAAATAAATATATATCTATAAAACAAAAAATCAAAACCCTATATATATATATATATTTCATAAGTATGGTTAAATTATTAAATCAAGTGGTAATGTAAAAAAATAACTTAGTACACAAATATTTAAATTTAGAATTAGATAAAAGCTTTTAGTTTAATAATTTAAATGTTTAAATTATTCAATATTTACGTTAATTGATAATCTTATGGGCGGGTTGGGATGATGTTTTTACAAAATAATTTTTAATGCATGGTTAATTATCAAACTTGAAAGATTGTATACCACTATAAATGAGTTAAAATAACCAAAAACAAAATAGAAAAGTTGTTCGCTAACGGGATAAAATGCAGTAAATTATATGATACATCTATAGTAGAAAAATTAGATTTTAGATATTATGGTAAACAAATTATGCAACAAGATTTAACTATATATAAATAATTTTAATATTAGATTTTGTAATATATAGATATATTTCATAAATTTTAATATATATTTTTAGTTTAGAAATGATATTGTAAACAACATATTAAACTAACTGATTAACTTATTTTACTTTTATAAATGTGAAACTGCATTCATTTCCTATTAGAAATTAGATTGATATATTTTCAGTTTAATAAAAGTAAAATATTAAAAATTATTCAATATTTATATTATTCGATTATATATTTAACGGGTTTACCAAATAGACGATTTAGGGTTTAAGGTTTATGATTTAGGGTTTAGGGTTTGTGAATTAAAACCCTAAACCCTAAATATTAAACCTAAACCCTAAATCGTAAACCCTAAACCCTAAATCGTAAACATTAAACCCTAAATCGTAAACCCTAAAACTTAAACTCTGAATTGTTTACCCTAATGGAAGATTGCCCTAAAAAATTTAAGAGTTTATAAAGATTTATAAAAGAGTGTAAAAATGAAAATGTCTTCATTAGAAGTGCAAAACTGAAAAAATGTACAAAAGAAAGTGCATTTTTGAAATTTCCACGATAATCATCCCGCGCTCTCACAGTACGACAAAATAATTTATGAATTCACACCATAACTTTAAAGTATAGTTTAATTTTTTTTTTATAAATTATAGTTATATAAAAAAAAATTATAAATAAAATAAATGTATGTTTTTGATAGCAAAATTATTAATTATATCCCGCGCGCCGACGCGCGGGTTCGGGTCTAGTTGAAGTTTAAATAATTATTCAAATTAGTGATTCCAGGTAACTTCCTTACATGCTCGTCCATCCCTGCTCACGTGGGTAAGTGTAATAGTTGTATCTCTATCTTTTAGAACTTTAAAAGATATTTTAATTTCGTCCAAAAAAAAAAAAGATATTTTAATTAGTTGAAAAAGATATTTTAATTTTTAAACAAAAAAATACTGATACTTTAATATAGTTTAGTTATATAATAAATTTTATTTAACATAATTATTGCATACCTAAATTTTAATTTTCATTGATATCAGTATCTTTTCGGTCTTGATTTTGTCTCTGTTTTGATTGACACTGATTCTCCTAATAATGGAGAACTATTTAATTAAAAATAAAATCAAAAACTTGTATTTCGTCTGAGGTACGAACCATGTGAATATGTGATCAATCTTCTAAGGTTGCATTCAAAAAAAAAAAAATATCTTCTAAGGTCTAAACTATTATGATTGATCAATAAACGGGGTTACTACAGTGGCGGAGCCAACCACGTTTTTTACTGGGATCATTTTGATTTTTTTGATATGTCATGAAGGTCACATAAGATAACTTTATAATGTTTCAATAAATTTGTTCAAGCAAAAGAAAAAACCATCAGAATTCATGGTAACGGTGGCTCCGCCCCTGGGTTACTCACATCCCTTTTACTAAACTATATTAAAATATTTATGCGTAGTGGTTGCCAGGATCCTTGTATTTAACTATTTATCAATTATCCTCGGGCTCCACGTTATTATTTAAAAAGTAATAGTATAATTGCAAGAAGCCATAGTTGCAATATAAATATAATGAACCGGTCTATGAACTGAGGCACAGAAGCACTTTTCTCATTTACTGTTGTATCTCTCACTCTCTATACGATGGTAGGCATCAGTAATTTAGCGAGTGTTATAGGGGTATTTTTGGTATTCACACTGTTCCACAACCCAATCACCGTCGCCGGGCAAAATATCCCACCGGTGGCTTTGTTTGCGTTCGGTGACTCCAACTTCGACGCCGGAAACAAACAGACTCTCACCAGTAAAAACGTTGCGCAAAATTTCTGGCCGTATGGAAAATCCAGAGATGACCCTAACGGCAAATTCTCCGACGGATTCATCGTCACGGACTTTGTCGGTACGTTTACAATCTGTATAACCGGAGAGTCTCAGACCTAAATCTAACGTTCATGTTCATCTCTCGAGTTTACATGGCCATGAATGTTCGTAGCTTTTAGAATAGTTTTTGACTTTTAGTTTACCAAAAAGGCAAAAACCAATCTCGAAACCACAACACTCAATGCCTTTTTTTTTTTTTTACTACTGCCATCTGCAAACTTCACTTTTAGAATATGAAATGAATTGCTTTATATTTAAAATATGAAGTTATTCTTCACCAATGCAATACTCTATATTTAACTTCATTTTTTTCATTTTTTCTACAATTTGCATTTTAAAAACTTCAAATCTGAAGATATAGAATATGGGTTGGAGATTACTAGGTAAACATTAAACGTAAACACACAGTATATGAAAATATTGAGAAATTACAATATGCAGCAAAATCCATTGGAATACCGATCCAAATCCCGGCGGCGCTTAAACCGAACGTCGATGTTTCACGTGGAGCTAGTTTCGCCGTCGCTGATGCTACTCTTCTCGGAGCTCCAGTAGAATCTGTAAGTCTAATCCTTTTTCTATGTTTATATTATTAACATTTTATTGATACTCGCGAATAAAAGAATAGTATTCTGTCTTCTTTTGACCCGCATCTGAAGTGGGTTCTCTTTTTTTTGTTTTATATTTCATCAAACGCGTGAGGATATCTGACTTAAAAATCATCAAGCTTCACTTTAATATATGCAATAATAAGTAATATTATTATCAATTTTTTTTGTTTCTCTGTAGTTGACTCTAAATCAACAAGTGAGGAAATTCAATCAAATGAAAGCAAACTGGAATGATGACTTCATCAAGAAGTCAGTGTTTATGATATACATTGGAGCGAACGATTACTTGAATTTCACCAAGAACAACCCTGACGCCGATGCATCTGCTCAACAAGCTTTCGTAACTTCCGTGACCAACAAGTTGAGGAACGATATCAGCTTGTTGTATTCATCCGGAGCCAGTAAGTTCGTGATCCAAACCCTAGCACCATTGGGTTGCTTACCAATCGTCAGACAAGATTACAACACCGGTATGGATCAATGCCACGAAACTCTCAACAATTTGGCTAAACAACACAACGAAAAAATCGGACCAATGTTGAACGATATGGCTAAAGCTGCTCCTGGTTTCCAGTTCACCATCTTCGATTTCTACAATGTCATTCTGCGTAGGACGCAGAGGAACATGAACTACCGTGAGTTGGTTAATTACAACTATAGTTTATTTATTTTTTAGTTTTAAGCTTAGAGAGACTAAGTGAATACTCATTCACAAAACCATTACAAATTTGTTGTTACTAGGGTTCTCCGTGGCGAACTCGTCGTGCTGCGGAGTTGGGACACACAATGCTTATGGTTGCGGTTTACCTAACGTGCACTCGAAGCTATGCGACTACCCACGATCTTACCTATTCTTCGACGGGCGTCACCACACCGAGAAGGCGCAAGAAAGTTTTGGTCATCTTCTTTTTGGAGCCGATCCAAATGTGATCCAACCTTTGAACGTCCGCGAGCTCACTGTTTACCCAGTCGATGAACCTATGCGTGAGGTATGGTTACCTACAACGTCAGCCACGGTCCAAGCCAGCGATTCTATCTCGTCATCAAACCGCGTTTACGAGATTTAACGAGTCTCCATAAAATCAGAAATAAGAGTCTTTATGTTTTTAGTTGCAACTTCTTTTTTTTGATCTTTCTCGAGGGAGTTTCCCTCTATAATAAAAGATTGATCATTGCAATTCTCACCACTTATGGACTCATTCGAGAACAGTCAACATATCGATCATTTACGCAAATAGTAACCCAAAAACATGGAATCCAGCTACTTCGTGAAATAACGAGTTTCAAAATATCCAAACCAAACAGATTAGAACGGAATCAAACAAAAAATTCACCAATCCGAATCCAAACTGAATTATATAATAATCCAAATGGGTACAGAAAATTCTCTAATAAATTAGCCCAACTATACAAGGAATACAATATTTTGTCAGTGGAGAAATATAGTTAGTCAATAAATAAATAAGGTATGCAGTACGATCCGAAAAACCGGATCATAAGTGACAAAAACGAAATTAAAAGATAAGACCAGTTCGACAAAGCACATCAGTCATCTTGATCTGATCCAAAGTGGCCTTAACTTTTACAACATAGTACATACTTAATCAACGCTCGTCTAAAATATATTTAATATATAAATATATTTTTAAAGCTCATCTTGACCAATTTGATAATATTCTAATTGAGTTTTTTAATCTTTTTTTTTTTAATATTCTGCCCCCTCAAAGAAAATTGAACACGAACAAAAAAAACTCATTCCTTGTACTAAACTATTAAAACACCACATCATTGATGACAAAAATAACTCAATTTATCTAAAACATTTATTTTAACCATATGTTTTTTTTCTTCACATTATCCCAAAACACAAAATTTATTAATTAAGTATTACATTTTAAATATTGAGAGAATTTTAAATAGTCTTAAAATTTCCACGTGACCATATATTAAATAACTAGACCATTTCAAATATTCTATTTTTTTAAAAAAAATATTTAAGTAAAAATGAAAACAACTAAAGCATATATATATATGTATATATACATAGGATAACTTTGCTAAATCAGTTGTTTTCTATCATTATTGATTAAGTAACAAATTAGCATATATTATTCATATCTGAATTTATTACTAACTTAATATGAATATGCAAATATGCATAAATATAAGGGGGAATTTCAAAAATACACTTTCTTTGGTACACTTTTTCAGTTTTGCACTTCTAAAAAAGACATTTTCATTTTTACACTTTTTTATAAAGCCTTATAAACTCTTAAATTTTTTTAGGGCAAATCTTCCATTAGGGTTTACAATTCAGAGTTTAAAGTTTTATGGTTTACGATTTAGGGTTTAGGGTTTCGATTCACAAATCCTTAAGATTTAGGGTTTAGGGTTTATATTCACAAACCCTAAACCCTAAATCCTAAATCGTCTATTTCCTAAAGCCCTAAACCCTAAACCCTAAACCCTAATTCGTAAACCCTAAACCCTAGACCCTAAACCCTAAAAACTAAACACTAAACCCTAAACACTAAACCCTAAACCCTAAACCCTAAACACTAAACCCTAAACCCTAAACCCTAAACCCTAAGCCCTAAACCCTAATTCGTAAACCCTAAACCCTAAACCCTAAACACTAAACCCTAAACCCTAAATCCTAAATCGTCTATTTCCTAAAGCCCTAAACCCTAAACCCTAAACCCTAATTCGTAAACCCTAAACCCTAGACCCTAAACCCTAAACCCTAAACACTAAACCCTAAACACTAAACCCTAAACTCTAAACACTAAACCATAAACCCTAAACCCTAAACACTAAACCCTAAACCCTAAACACTAAACCCTAAACCCTAAACCCTAATTCGTAAACCCTAAACCCTAAACACTAAACCCTAAACACTAAACCTTAAACCCTAAACCCTAAACCCTAATTCGTAAACCCTAAACCCTAAACCCTTAACACTAAACACTTAACCCTAAACCCTAAACCCTAATTTGTAAACCCTAAACCCTAAACACTAAACCCTAAACTCTAAACCCTAAACCCTAATCCCTAAACCTTAAACCCTAAACCCTAAACCCTAAACCCTAAACGCTAAACCCTAGTTCGTAAACCCTAAACCCTAAACCCTAATTCGTAAACCCTAGACCCTAAACCCTAATTCGTAAACCCTTAACCCTAAACCCTAAACCCTAAACCCTAATTCGTAAACCCTGAACCCTAAACCTTCAATCGTAAACCCTAAACTTTCGTTTTTGTAAAGGATGAAAATGAATGTATTTTTGAATTTTTTTATTTTTTTGGTGTAAAGTGTAGTTTTGAAAATGTGTATGATGAAAGTGGTATTTTTGACAAATTCTCTAAATATAATTACTATATGTTTATTTAGTTAAACGTGTGGTTACTTATTTATATTTATATTATTATTTAAGTTTAGAAATGAATAATTTATATGTATCATAATTTTATTACTGATTGGTATTAATACAAATCAAATATTTTAATTTTTATTTATATATTTTAAATGATTTATATATTTTAAAAGCCAACAACAACTTTCCATATATGAATAAATTTTAAAATGGATTATAATTTTAAAATATCTTGATTTTAACTATAGATTTTCTTTGATAATCAAATTTAGTTTAACAAAAGAAACATAAAAAGAAAAGTAAAATAATTTAAAAACTATGAGTATGATATAAGTAGATATTAAATCTTTGTTATTCAGTTTGATTGATTGATAACTAATTAACTATTATTAAAATATGTAATTAATTTGTATCTTTCTTATAAGGAAATAGAGATGTATATTATTGTCGGCTTCGGCGTCGGCTGTACTCTTTTTTTTACTGTTCGTTTATAGTTAATAAGTATCAAATCAGAATCATTGAATTTGATTATCATATCATTTTTGTGATGAATCAGTTTCAGTGTCTTTACTTCCATCTCATTCTCTTAGAAATGTTTCTTCTGGCCAAGTTTCTCTTCAGACACACTTGTGCCTGTCTCTTTCCGTTGATTTCTTCATACGGCTGTTGTCGATTCATATCTGAATCGTTTTGTTTACTTCACTATCAAATCCAATTTGATTCTGAATCTGCTCTTTCCAACTTAAAAGAGCCCTTTCACGATGATATCTGGGATCCAAATATTTCTTCAAGTTGCATTTGGGATCCAAGAATTTTTGGTCTACGCACAGCGGTTGGAGCAATAGATTTCAGCGATAATTCCGGAAATCATCATTTCCTGCAAAGTCAAATGATGTTTGTTCATCACGGATGGTTAAGGCCATTAGGAGAACCTATACGATATTCGTCATGGAAGAGAGAGCATATCAAATTTGGTTGGATATGTCTCTGCAGAATTGCTGGAGGGAAAAAAAATATCACAAATATTAATCGGAGACGATGTCAAAATCTGCATACAAAGGGGATGGAGTCAAAGCAAAATCCTCGTAGAAGGGCCTGGATCCGTCGAAGCTGGTATCTTGTCGTGCCTGCAGAACTTCAAACAACGGAAGCAATGGGTTTTCTCATGCTGTGTGTAATTATGGGTTTTAGCCAAAAATTGGTAGCCAAACACACTTGCATCAATGAAAGGTCAGAGAAGGAATTAACGGATTATTTGCCGTTAGCGAATAAGACTTTATCTCGAAAAGCTTCGTCAAATTCACTACTCATGTTATATCTTTTTTAATATATGGCGCATATATCTGCTTATGTAATAATTTGTTATCCGGAAGATCTGTAAATTGACTATGTAATCTTACTTTGTTATTAATAAAATCGTTTGTCGTCAAAAAAAAAGATATATATTATTATAAACTAATAGTTAATTTTATGGATAGTTTATTTGATTGTTATACCAAATTATAAGTGTCATATCATGTAATTACTCTAGTAATTTAAACTTATTTTCAAAATGAATATAAGAGACGTCATCATGGCAAACTTGAAATAAACAATGAAGAGAAGATTAATTTTTAATAAGGATCCTCAAATAATATATAGGGGATATTATTATTATTTTGAACTCGAAGCAGTATAGTACTAACAAGATTGGATGAGATATATAAGAATCTCGTCTTTATTTTCATAGACATACATGGGCGATTCTAATTAAGTTCAAATAAAGCTTTGAGATTATAAGGTCCAGTGACATTAGGCGGTCCGCTCCAGATCAGTTCTACGATTTGTCGATTAGCCTTCTCCGTCAAATGAGAGGAATCAAAAAACACATAATCGTTAACGTTTTGGCATAACTCGTAACTTTGTCCCGTTCGGTTCCCACAAGTATTGATTCCCCTCAATGGTCCGCTTCCACAACATCCCATCTTCCCTTCCTTAAACCCTTCAAACACAAACAAAACAAAACATACCAAAGATCAATACCTTACGTATATGTAATGTAACTACCAGGTAATTTTGAGTTACCGTATTTCGATGGGTTGTTGATTCGTTCCAATAAAGAAGTGTAGTAGTCGTGAAGGGAATATCTGAATCCGGATAGTTCACGCTGTAGCCGCCTAATAGCATCCGGAAACTTCTTGTTGTGCAAATCGAACAGCTCGGTGACTGGTTTGCTACAAGCTCCTATGTTTGTTGTGTCTAAGATCGATGCGGCTGGTGAACAATCGTATGCTCCTATATTCAAGAATCCGAACTTCCTTCCTCCCATTTTATACACTTGCTGAGAAACATAACATATATCTCTCATTTATTAGCCCAAATTAAAGTTCATTAGATTCAAGATCATTATTCGGTTATAGTTTTACCTCGATGACAGATGTCGTGTTACCAATAACAAAATCAACGAATCTCTCTTTGGTGTTGGATTGGAAAAGTGAAGAGTTTGCAACTAAGGGATAAAATAAGTCGTTGGCTCCGATATTAAACAGATAAACAGCTCTTGAGAAAATCCTCTTGGCCTCTGCATCTCCTAATTCAGCTCTCAAGCTCCTTTCAACGTTCATGAAGCTTTGTAACTGTGTTCCCAAATCTATCACCTTGAACAGTTTAAGAAGGAAAACAAAGAAAAAGAGAGAGGGAGTTAATTAGTTAAATAACTATATCATCGGACATCGGTTATGTAATAATAATACCTTATACATGTATCTTAATGTCCACTCTCTCTCAGTTTCAATCTTTTTAAAAATTATTTTCTGTTTTAATATAACTACCGCTTTAGAATTTCAATGTAACTAACTCTTTAATTACCACAAATATATAATTTATATACTATTCATAATCAATAGTTGATTTTAAATTATGAAATAGAACGAAATTTCAAAAGTCAGTTGTTTTTGTAAAGACATATAATGAAAAATATTAAAACGATATTTATTATAAATAAATAAAAACAGAGGGGAGTAGTAAAAATTGATGATATTTACCGTTCCGGCAAAGGTTTCAACCAAAGCTCCGGCACCGGCGGAAGCAAAGTTAACTCCATAGGTAAACTGACTGTTACCGTTGCTTGGTTGTAGATTTGGAGGGATCAACGGTAACCATGCGTTCTCAGCTGTCACGTTAGCGACCAGTTGTTAAAACGAAAGTGTTACTAACATTTTGTGTGAAACAAAAGTTTTTGATGAAGAAAAAAAGTTATATTGTGTTACCGATGAAATCGGGAATCAAACGTCCGTCGGAGACTCGTCCGGTGGGGAATTTGAAAAAGGTTTGACCGTAGGGAAAGAAATTAGATCGGGTGGTAGTATTGATGTAGTTGTTGTTTCCGGCATCGAACACAGAATCTCCGAACACGAACAAAGCTGTTTGTTTTGTTACCAGATTAATATTGTTTCCTCTGCAGTGGCCTGAGCTGCTCGATAAGATTATTGTGTAGACGAAGAAAATGATCGAAATTAATCTAAAACTAGCCATATTTATGTGGTGTTCTTTATTTATACAAAAATACTTGCTCTGTTTTTTTTTTTTTTATGTAAAGCCGTGGTTGAGTTATATATATTATCGAAAAGTGTTTGTTCCACATCTTGTTTGTTTTTTTTTGTTTTTTTTTAAGTATTCTTTTAATGGAAAAATGTTCTAGTGATCAAGTTGTTTTTCTCAAGCATAATTTTCAAATGCAGAAATTTAATCGAAAGCGACAAGATGTCTTATCTTATAGATTGAAAAAGTATGAAATTGACCAACAGAAGTTCAATATTCTTTCTAACTGCCCATGCATGTGTTTTTAATATATACGTGATTGCAGTTTTTTCTTTTTGTATATTGTAGTATAAGTGTGACAAGTTAGATAACAAGTTAAACTAGTAAAAAGATTTATATCAGTTAAGATCATTCGTTTTTTTTTTTATCAGGCATAACTACAAATGTAATTTTTTTTTCGAAGGTGTACTTATACTTTTCCAGTCCCAACGTTGAATATTTGGATTTTAGAGTAAACGTCAGCCTAGACTTTTGCATATTCTTCCCGGAAATTGATATACATTGGATATATCATATATCATTTACAAAACGACAGTGTTGTCCAAAAAAAAAAAAACAAGACGACAGTTAAAATAATAAAATCAAACGTTTGGAAGGCTTAATTAATGGTCAATGCAACAAGTTAGGTCTTTCAATTGTTAATCTCTTATAGAATGAATATGATTTACGCCGCCAAAATAAACTGGTTCCGACTAGAGGCTTGGGGTGGACGGACACATTGGTAAATAACTAAATATAATAAAATCAAACGTTTGGAAGGCTAATGATCATAGGATATTTTAAGTAGTAAGTGATAAAAAGGATGAGAAGTCTTACTGAGTTTTCAGATTTGATGTCTTACCGAGTTTTCAGATATCAGCACCAAAGTCGAACCGTAATCTGAAAAATCCGAGTATAAATGTCGATTTGATGATCTGATGGCATGATAGCTAGTTTGCGACTGCGAAAATAGAAAACAACTCACTATGGTGATGAGAAGTCAGATTAAAAAGGATGTTATTCGCAGGGCTAAAATACCATCAAACTTGACCGAATCAATCAATGATTCATGTTCAAAATTTCATAACCACTCATACCAAAAAAAAATTTCATAACCACAATGTGGTTCTTAATATATCGACTTTCCAAGTCATCAAATCTCTTACAAGAAGACAATAAAAACTCTCTTTTATAGAAAGATTGGAATACTGTAGAAATAAATTCTAACCTACTAGAATTCGGATGAGAGTTAAGTACACAAAACTGTAGAAAATAATTATATTAGATTCTCATAAAAATAAATATACAATGTGCATAGACTTTTATAAGGATTGAATTTAATAATTAGTTCCTAAATTAATATGTAATAATTAAACTAATTAATATAGAATAATGTATTAGAGATAATAGTGAATTTTATAGAATAATGTATTAGAGATAATAGTGAATTTCATATTCTTTCTAGATTCTTGCAAATCTTTCTGATTTTTCTGAATATATTCTGATATGGTTGATCTTCAACTTATATTTAGGTAACCCAATAGAGTCCAACGAAGATGTCTCCATATTATATTTAGGTACATCATGCCTGATCTTTTTCCTTTTTTACCTCCTTCAATCCTTAACTGAGTTTTCAGATTTCGGTTCGACTTTGGTGCTTTTAAATTTTTCCTTTTCACTTTTGTCAAGTGTTTGCGATGAGGATCTCCATCAAGACTCTGCAGGGAAAAAGCATAAACCTAGATGTTGAGGATAGCTCCGAGCCCGTGGACATCAAGATCCATGGAGAGGCAACCCGTGAATTGGTTCTGGATCTGGATCCGGTTCAGGGTCAGGGTGCAGTCTTGCGGATCTTTGTGTCGACTCTAGGGGGAAAAACCTTCATCCTAGAGGTGGAAGGATCCGAGACCATTGAAAATGTCATGGCCAAGATCCATGAAGAAGGAGGCCCACCAGTGCAGCAGCAGAGGCTGATCTTTCAAGGCAAGCAGCTCGACCAAAGTCGCACATTAGCTGACTACAATATCAAGATGGACTCGAACATTGTCATTATGTCACGTCTTTGCGGTTGCTAAAATTTCTGCCTTTTATGTCTTAAGTTTCCACTACCCTAATATTGGACCTGGTTTAAAATACTTAGTGAACTTTGCTAGTCTTGTTTAGCGTTTAATTGATTCTTTTTAACTTCTATTTAATTAGCTTTATCTGGAGAAATGATTATGGAGTTATATTATTATATTACTGTTTCTGCTTCTTTATCCTTATTCTTCTCTACAATTTCTTCTGATTTCTCACCTCGTTTTCTAAGATTCATCTCGGATCTTATTATTTACCTTACTTGACAAGGAAAAGGAAAAACCAATCTCGTTTTTGATTATATATTATTACTATTGCAAAGATTAATCAACCTGTGACCATTTTAATAAGATGAATGAGACAGATATTGAGGTCAAATAAGTACAAACAACCGCTTTGAAATTATACGGTCCAGTAAAGTTGGTCGTGAGCCAGCTCCGCGATTTGTGCATGAACTTTCTCCGTCAAATGAAAAGGATCAAAGAACAAATGATCTGTAACATTTTGGCATAATTCTTAACTTTGCAGCAGTCCCATTCGATTTCCACATGTATTGATTACAATCAATGGTCCGCTTCCCTAACTGCGCAAACAGCCGTCTTCCCCTTTGCAAACCCTTTAGAACATACAAAATGATATAACCAAAGATGTTTTGCTTATATGCAACTTACACGCAAAATTTATTACCCTATTTTGAAGGATTGTTGACTTTTTTTCCGGGTAGAGAATCGTAATAGTCGTGACGGGCATATTCGAATCTTGGTAGTTCACACTCTAGCCACCTCAACTTCTTGTTGTGTTGACCGATAAACTCGGTTGAAACTAAGAACCTCGTGATCCATGAGAGTTTGTTTATCTCAAGAGCTGTTTATCTGTCATGAGCTCATAAAGAAGACAAAGGTGAAAATATTACATTGGGGAGATGTGGGAAAAGCTCCATGTGCCTTGGTCTCCTGAGGAAGACTCTAAGCTTAGAGACTACATAGAGGAAGTGTGAGAAGAGTTGTAGATTGAAATAACTAGATTATTTGAGACCACACTTAAAACATAAAAAACATAGAAATGGTATCATTGGAGAGAAGCAGGTTCCCCAAGTACCCTTAATTCTTCTGCTGTTAATTTGTTTTTTATTATCATAAGAAAATATTGATTAAGATCCTTGATCCTAGTAAAATATATAAATGTTATCAGTTTTTTGTCCTATTGCTTGTTAAGGTCAGTTCAGTTGAAGAGTTACCAAATGAAATAGGGTTAGAAGAAATTATGATTTCTTTCTCTTTAATATTTTTTCATTCATGTTTGTTTCAATTGGTTTTGTGACATCTTTTGGTAGATATAGTTTATAACCAGCTTCGTAAACCATAGAATGAAAAACGAATAACAGTGTGCTTGAGTTGTTATACACTCTTGTACATAGCCTTTTGTAGAATTAATATACTACAAATTACTAAAACAGTGGACAAAGTTCGACAACACTCGTACCATAGCTGACTACAGCATTAAAACAGAGTCGAACCTTCGCGTCTTTGCGGTTGCTATCTCTTTGTTTATTTTTTATTTTTTATCTTTTTGCTATGTTTCATGACCATTGGTTTTTTAAGATTCTTACACTAGGGAACGTTCACTACTTGGTTTTTCTAATTATTACTATTATTATCTTTCCAATAACCATGCGCCAGAAAAACGCAGGGAGTATGAATTTCCTTGATTTATAAGGAAAATAACTCAAGAAACCAGATATGTAATGTCTTCTTTTATGAAGAAAACCCCGGTTTCTTGCAGTCTAAGTAACTTCGATTGTAGTTATACAAATTTCTTTGGAACATATATTGTTCATATTATCACTATAAGATTCATCGATTCTTATTATTTATAACACAAAGAACATTACTAATACGACTTGACAAGATAGTGTGACCTCGTCTCTTATTGTCATACTTATCTACACATGGACAGATTCTACTTTAACTGAAACAATGTTTTGAGATTATAAGGTCCGGTAACATTAGATGGTCCACTCCAAATAAGCTCTGCAATCTGTCGATGAGCCTTCTCCGTCAAATGAAATGAATCAAAAAACAAGTAGTCCGTAACATTTTCGCACAATTCATAACCATGTGATAGTCCGAAAACTCGGCTTCCACAAGTATTGATTCCTCTCAATGGTCCAGTTCCACAACATGCCTTCTTTCCTTCCTTAAATCCTTCAAACGAAACAAAAACAAAAACAAAAAAAAGTTTAGAGGCTCCTTACATAAGTAATTACCATATGGGTTGATTAATTTACCGTATTTCAAAGGATTGTTGATTCTTTCCAATAGAGAAGTGTGATAATCGTGAAGGGCGTATTTGAATCCAGACAGGTCAAGCTCTAGACGCTTTAACACATTAGGAAACTTTTTGTTATGCAGATTGATCAGATCAGTGATTGGCTTGAAACAAGATCCTATCTTTGCTCGGTTTATAATCAACGAGGCTGGTGCACAATCATACGCTCCAATATTCAAGAATCCAAACTTTCTTCCTCCAATTTTATACACTTCCTAAAAACACAGATTCTCAGTCTCTCATTTTCAAAAAAAAAAAAAACAGTTTTTGAGATAAATTCCAACATGGTTTTTACCTCAATTACTGCGGTTATGTTACCGAAAACAAAATCGGTGAGTTTCTCGTTGGAAACGGATTGTAAAGTGGAAGAGTTAGCAAATACGGAGGGATAAAGATAGTCGTTGGCTCCAATATGAAACAGATAAACAGCTCTTGAGAAAATCCTCTTGGCCTCTGAGTCTCCTAACTCAGATCTCAATCTCTTTTCAATGTTTTTGAAGTTATTTAATTGTGTTCCCAAACTTATCACCTTAATTGTTAGAAAATAAAAATTATTGTGACCGATTTTTTTTATTGATGTAATAACTAATAAGCTTGTCAATAGATTAACAAATATATAAATTTACCATTCCAGGGAACGTTCCGACCAAAGCTCCAGCACCACCTGAAGCAAAATTTACCCCGAAGGTAAACTGATTATTACCGTTGCTTGGTTGTAGATTTGGCGGGATTAACGGTAGCCATGCGTACTCAGCTGCCACGTTAGCAATCAGTTAAAACTGAAAACTTTGCCGGGAAAAGAATAACGAACAGAGTATATATATTCAAGAATCGAAAACATTTGTTAGCGTTACCGAGAAAATCAGGAATCAAACGTCCATCGGAGATTCTTCCGGTGGGATATTTGAATGTTGTTTGACCGTACGGCCAGAAATTAGACCGGAATCTAGAGAAAGTATCGATGTAGTTGTTATTTCCGGCGTCGAACAGAGAATCACCGAACACGAACAGAGCAGCTTGGTTTGTTACGAGACCGTTGTTATCTTTGCAGTTGATGGAGACGATCAATAAGATCACTATGTAAACGAAGAAGATGATCGAAAGAGTCGAAACTAATCGAGATTTTCCCATTTCTAAATGTTGTGTTCTTGGTATTATTGTATGTGCTCTGTTTTGTTTATATATAAATTGCT
Organism: Isatis tinctoria; assembly: GCA_010577795.1. NCBI lineage: Eukaryota > Viridiplantae > Streptophyta > Magnoliopsida > Brassicales > Brassicaceae > Isatis > Isatis tinctoria. The sequence goes on along the minus strand of CM021244.1, from coordinate 36,719,776 downwards.
CTGTTTTATCTAACACATAAACAGATTATCGTTCTATATGAGAACATGGACTAAAATATATTACGGGCTAGTCAAAAGGTATTTGTTAAATTGTTGTGGATATCTTATAAATCTATCGAAATTATGTCATCAGATTATAATATTAAAATTATAATCACTAATCACCTCTTGTTCAAAGTTAAGAACAGTTGACCAATGACACATCATATGCAAACGTGGAAGAATAGGAAGAAACGGTTTCTTGTGGATCACTCTAGTGGATAAAGTATTCTGTCAAACATAACAACAATTTTGGTTTTAGTAATGAGAAATTGCATCAGAGAAATATCATATACGGAAGAGGAAACAAACGGGTAATAATCTATCGCTTGCGAATAAGACTTTATCTCAAAAAAGTATCATCAAATTCAATTTTTAGGTAGTATCATCCCCTATATATTATTCGAGGATCTTTTTTAAAAGACTAACATTTACTTCATGTGTTTATTACAAGAGTGTCATCCTTACTTATATTAATTACATATAATGCTATTATATGATTTGATCACTTATATTAATTATCACTATTACATAATCAAAACTATGATATATCTCATAGACTCTAATTAAAATACATGTTATTTATTCATTCATAAAATATATAACTTTAATTATGTATTTGACCAATATAATCAAATAATTTTATATTAATATATATATCATGTTTATTAAATAACTTTTACTTAAAAAATATATTATATTTCAGTATAGTTATTCATTTTAACTTATATTTATGAATTACAATAATAATTATATCACTTCACAATAATTTATTTACATAATCTTATATTATATATATTTATAATTCTTTAATCTTAATTTAATATAAAACTTATAAATACTTTTACTTTATTAATATTATATTATAATCTTATCATATAATAAAAATTATATATTATTTTTCTTAAAGATTATAATATAATAAAAAGTATATATTATTTTTCTTAAAAAGCAACTTACAAGCAATTTTAATATATAAATAAAAATCATTAATTTATATCAACCTACCATGATTATCAGATATATTTATTATAGTATATAACTACAGATATAATAAATTTCATTGTATTTAAACATAATTCAAATTTCCTAAAATAAATCAACATAAAATATTTGATTTGTATTGATACCAATCAGTAATAAAATTATGGTAATGAAAAATTATTCTGTTTCTAAACTTAATTAATAATATAGATTAAAATAAGTAACAACACATTTAATTAAATAAACATATAGTAGTTGAATTTATGTCTATTCATATCAATTTAGAAATAAATTCAGATATAAATAATATGCCATAATTTTCTACTCGATCAATAATGATAGAAAGATAACTGATTTTTTAGCAATGTTATCCTCTATATGATTTAATTGTTTTGCATTTATTAATATACAATTTTAAAAGATTTTGAAAATGTTGAAATCACATTATATATCTATATAAATGACTATAAAATTATATTTAATTAATATTTATATAAACATTTTACTTCGTGCATGACGCGGGTTACTACCTAGTTTTCTTAATATATGACGCATATTTTTGGTTTTATAATAGTTTCTTTTGGATTTTATTGATTTTGTAATTTTATTTTAATATTAATAAGATTGTTCGTGGAGCAAAAACAAAAATATTTTTATAAGATATGTACACATTTGTCAATATGTTTGGGATGGCAATAAAACAATTTCGCCAATAGAATATAACAGAAAATTTCTCGGTGCTGCATGGCGTCGAAAAGAAAACACTACATAAACTCTAAACCCTAAACCCTAAACGCTTCCATCACTTCATTTTTCTTTCCATCTTCTAAAACCCACAGAGCAATATTTTCAGTGATTTTAGCAAGACAAACATACACCTAATTCAAATTTCCAACAAAACTGAATTTCTAACGTCAAAACAAACATCTTATGTTTATTGTTTGGGTCAAAGCAAACATCTTATATTAACCTGAGGAAAGGTTGAAGTACAAAGCTTTTATTTGAGAACTTACAAGTAACGGGACTTTTGATAGATATTTGGGCCAATGAACTGGTAAGTCAGTAATACGGCCTGTTTATTTTTACAATTGTCGGCAAACAAAATTTGTAAAATCTCAAATAAGAAACCGAAGAGTCACCAATTTCTTCACAACGGTCGACTTATAGCTTCGTCAAGACTCAAGACTACGTTTCCCAAAAGCAGTCAGAAGAGTAATAATATCATTATGGGAAATTGTTAAAAGCGAATACATTCCCCCAAAACGTATACAAAAGGAAACCCTATGACTATGAGACTTAACTATCTCAAGAGTAAAAAGTTCTTCTTTTTTTTGGTTTATATATCCAAGTAAAAGTAATTCCTCCTTTCATTTTTATATGAATGTAAAGGTTGGATCTTCTAATTTGGTCTCATTCGATTTTGTTTAGCATTTTGCAAATTATCTTGCCTTTTGTTATTAGTACGTCTAGTAAAATGCAGAGTTCTATTAAGATTGTGGATGGAAAGACAACGATAAGTTTAGAAGCAGATAGCGCCAAAACCATCAACCTCAAAATCTACGAAGACCCAACCCGTGGATACATTGGACAGGACCTTCGTCACGGTGAGGACTTGCAGATTTCTAAAAAGACTGTCGATGGAAAGACGACTATCAACCTAGAGGCAGATAGCTCCAAAATCATCGACCTTAAGATCAGTGATGACCCAACCCGTCGAAATCCTGGATCGGACGTTCGTCATGGTCAAGCCATGCAGATTTTTGTAAAGACTGTGACAGGAAAGTTCATCTCCTTAAGGTTGGAAGAGTCTGACACCATCGACAACGTGAAGGCCAAGATTCAGGATAAAGAGGGCATTCCGCTGGACCAGCAGATGCTTATGTTTGCTCGCAAAATACTTGAGGATGGTCGCACATTGGGTGACTACAGCATCAAGAAGGACTCGACCATTCACTTGATTGAGCGTCCTTAAGACTGGTGGCGAATCTGGTGTTTTATGTTGTTCGTGTTTCTCTTTTTTTTTTTTTTTGTTGTTCTAAGACCTATGTTGTTTTTTTTCTCGTCTTAATTATCTTTCTGGTTTATGCGTCACTTCAATCGTTGGTTGCGTTGAAATGGTTAAAAATAATGTCTGGTTTCTCATTCTCCTTCTTTTTATCGTTAGGGTTATAAAAGCCAACCCGAAGCACCGTTAGCGTCACATAATATAAGTTGAAATTTTAATGTACGCACGGAAGTGAAAGAAGAGCATTAATTTGTTGAACGGTTGGATAGTAAAATTGATGCAGAGGCTCTACATTTGAGCCAGACACGAACTCTGATAACTGAAAGAAAAAGAACAAGATACCGAAGTAAATTATTCTGTCTTTAAAACCTTTGATGAACAAAAAAAAATTGGTTCACCAACAAAAAGAAGAAAATATCGATCCATCCATGTATACATCGACATACATTTAGATCAAGGAACCTGAAATAGTTCGTTGATATTGAATGGGCCAACCACTAGAGAATCTGACATGTGCCGCCCACCATTCCAAATTAGATTTGCAAATTGCTTGTAAGTATTTTGGGTGAGATGAAGTGAATCCCAGAAAATGTAATCATTAGGATTCTCACATAATTTGTATTCCTTCACAATTCTCTTCCCTCCACAGCTGAATACTCCTCTATACTTCCCTGTTCCACAACATGCTTCTTCCCCTTCTTTAAACCCTTTTATTAAAAAAAATTGGTTAAATAAATTAAATAAAGTATACCATCGTGACGACATGTTTTATTTTTAAGGCCATTCATTTGAATAAATTTTTAATGAATCCAAAACTATAAGAAGCCCAAAAATGATTTCAAAGAGTATACACACTTACCAAATCTAGAAGGATGATGCATTCTGAGTCTAAGACTTTTGTTCATGTCAAAGAGGGAGAACTTGAAGCCCCTGACTTGTCTTTGCATCTTAAACAATAGATCCGAAAGAGCTTTGTTATGCATGCTTGCCAATCTTGAAGCATCTCTCAAGCAATAATCATTCCTCCGTTTTAGTATTCGTAAAGCCGGAAAACACCCCAAATCCGGCACATTCAAGAACCCGAATTTCCGTCCTCCTATCTTGTATACTTCCTGTTACAAAACGATATATAAAGTGTAAAATGAATGCAGTCTTCGGCTCTGATGATAATAATGACGATGATGAGCTTACATGAATGAATGTAGTCAGATTACCAACGACAATGCCAACATGCTGAGACATCGAAGTGGAAAGAGATTGATTGGTCAAGAAAAGGCTTGAGTAGTCATTAGTCCCAATGCTTATCAAATAGACAGCTCTTGAGATTCTCTTCTTGCTTTCTTCTTTACCAAACTTTCTCCTCCACAATCTCTCCACTTTCTTATAGTGATCCAATTGTGTTCTCAAGCTTATCACCTTATAGTAATAATTAGTACGAATTGGTCACCACGTTGGTTGACATAGAATAATACATCTCACCTAACCTTAAATTATTAAATGTAGTTTGTCCCAAATAAGTAAGTGGAGACTACATATTTCCTACTTTAATAAGTAAAATAATGGAATCTTATTATATAGCTAAATAAAGCATGTAAAAATACAAAACAAATCGTAGGTAGGACCAAAGAATTACGTCTTTAAGAAAATCATTCAACTAATTTAGCCACAATAGTCGGGTCAAAACTCATGAAACGCACTCCCGTATGGAATCATCTAACTAATATTCTGTTATATATTATATAAAATTAACTTCAATCAAAATTCTAAGATCATTAATCAGAACGAACGTCCATGTGCCCTCTGCATACGACAAATAGATGAGATATATGATATATCTATATACTCCAGCTATAATAGTTTCAACACTATTGAAAATTCCTAAGAAATTGAAAATAAAATAAAATGATACTTAAAAAGATAAATACGTACCGAACCTTGGAACGTTTCAACAAGAGCACCAGCTCCAGCAGATGCAAAGTTGACGCCGTAAAGCTTCTTTTGACTATCTCCCGGTTCCAAAAACGGCGGAATTAACGGCAACTTCGCATATTCCGCTATCATTACCGTCAATATAATATATTTAAATAGGCCACGAGGTGATTTAATAATAATAATAATAAATATATAAAAATTCTTTTTTTTCGTCAAGACTCAAGAGAGATATAAAACCATCTCACCGATGAAATCTGAGATGAGACGACCGTCGGAGAATCTTCCGGTAGGGAGGCCAAAGAATGTTTGGCCATAAGGTGGAAAATTGGCTTGGTCAAGTGTAGTGGTATTTATGTAATTATTGTTTCCTGCATCCAAGAAAGAGTCTCCAAAGATGAACAAAGCCGTCACATTATTCCTGTCACCGTCGTAAGAAAATTTTGCTGGGGATTTTCCGTCGAGACAAAGAATGTTCGAAGAGAAGATAAAGAAGAAGGAGAAGACGAACGAGGAGGAGAAGGAGATGGGTCTTTTTGTGACTTTCTCCATCAATGTCGGCTCTCTCATTCACCACAAAAATTCTAAAGACTCGTGTGAGTGCTTGAGTACGTATGTATATATATATATATATATAGATGAAAGTATTTGCTGTTTTAGTCTAACTTATAGGCATGTCGACAAGACTATGTATAGATTAATAATATGTCAAAACGTGTGTCCACACTTATATACAAAATGACTTTCTAAAGAAGTCAAATGTTTGGGTCCTTTATTAATCCCAAATTGTTAGGTCTTACTTTTTTCTAAACTCACGCACCATAATGTTTTATTTGGATTAATTAGAGTTTGATAGTGGCATAGTGACTATACCGACTGGGAAAGATTTATCAACTTTTTCCCTCTTTTACATAAATTGCTTTTCAACACACAATCACCGGATATGAGAACTGAAAATAAAATTGTCTTCCTTTTCTTTCGAAAATATATATTTTGTAACTTAACTACCAATTATGTATGCCTCCAAAAGACATACTTTTTCTGTTTTAAAAACATAAATGTTTAACTTTTTTAGGGTAGAATTTTCAATAAAAATTATACATTTTTATTAGCTATTAATACTAAATTTTAAATTTCTGAAAAAAATAATTTTATTGAATTACTATTAGTTAACCAACGCTTGTTGGCCTAATGGTAAAGAATTGGTTAGTAACTACCTCCGCTACTCGGGTTCGATAGGCGTTTGCCACGCGGCCATGAGTCCTCTATGCGGCTCATGTGAATAGCCTGAGGGAGGCTCTGCCTGCGGGATACACCCCATTTGAGGATTAGTCCGGGTTTTTCCATAGGCTCGGGATACCCCAAGTTAAAAAAAAAAGAATTACTATTAGTTTAAAGCTATTGAAACTTTTTTAGTTATAAAATATGATGTGTTTATAATTAAAATTTATTGTATTTTAAATATATATATAGTCTGAAAAATAAATTACTTGGAAAAAGAGAGAATAAATATTTGGTGTGTGCCAATAATACATATTTTTATTTTCTCTGTTTGCAAAGAGTGTTGTTTTAAGCTTTTATTTTTGTTTTATAAAGAGTGTTGTTTTATATTTTAAATGCAGAATTTTAAATAAAAATTCAGTTTTAACTTTGTTGTCTTAATGTGTTAATTAAAGAGATAATAAATGGTAAAATAATTTTTTAATACTATGTGTGAAAAAAGTTTCAAATACTAACATTATTTATGAAACAAGAGGAGACAGTGTTGTTTGTCCAAAAAAAAAAAAAGAGGAGACAGAGTATGCTGTATTTTGGCTCCGATTGGTAACATGACTGTTAGGACTTTAGGCTTTAGGCTTTTGGCTGTAGAGATTCTGGCTTTAAAGACTTTTGGCTGTAGAAATTTTGGCTTTAGAAAGTTGATTGGTATCAAAAGCTGTAGAGACTGTGGCTGTTAAACTTTTTTTTTGTTAAATTTATTTATTATCTAAAACGTATTTAAAATTGTAAACAAATATTTTTTTATTAAAAACTACAGTTTATTATATAAAATAAGAAAAAGCATTAAAAAGTAGACTAATACAAAATATCTAATGACTTTTATCCCATATAGCATTAACAATCTTATAATTTTCAATATAATGTTTTATAAAAAAATTAAATGTAGTATTAGATTATTTATTTTTAGTTTTGTTTTTAGTACTTCTTAAAAAGATTCAATATGTAATGTTTTAGAGATTTTCTAAAAATAGTATTTTATATATTTTAATACTTCTAAAATAATTTCCAATATAATGTTTTAGAAATTTTCTGAAAATATTATTATATTTTTTTGTATACTTTTTAAAATAATTTTCAATATAATGTTTTAGATATTTTCAAAAAATAGTATTAGATTTTTTTTTGAATACTTCTTACATAATTTTCAATTATACAATTCATACTATGATTTTTTATTCTAAATTATTAAAACTAAAAATAGAAACTTTTGATTTTTTCTTACTAGTAAAGTTTTTTTGCTTATTATATTTTGAGCATGTAATTCATAAAATCATTTTACTATAAATTTGAGAGTTTAATATGCTATTTTAGAAATTCTCTACTTTTAGATCTTTATTTCTTTTTAGTGTGTTTTAAAGAAAAAAACAATTTCAACAAAAAAAAAGAGTATTCACGATGGGAGAGAAAAAAAGAGGAGAAAGAAGGTCTTAAAGCCTCATAATTAGGCTTTAGAGAATGAAGAACATAAAATAAAAATAACTGAAAAAATGGCTTTCATGGCTTTAGAATTTTTTAAAATCTTCAAAGCCTGATTGGATAAATTTTGGCTTTAATGGCTTTAGAAAATTCTAAAACCTTGAAAGTTATGTTACCAATCACTACCTTTGTTTCAGATGGGTGAAAAAGACGGGAAAGAAGCAGAAGTATCGAGATGAGTGTTTTAACTTTTAACCTTGTTTTCTTTTTCTTTTTTTGTCTCATAAAAAAGGGTCACGAGAAAGTCACAAACTCACCAGTTACCCACTTGCAAAGAAAGTGCAAACCTTTAGATTCTTCTGTCGTTTAACGGCGTCGTTTTTTTGGCCGTTTCCCACTAGATTCATTGTATGACTATGAAAAAATAACAAAAGTGGCTCATTTTTCAAAGCAATCAATAATGTGATTCCTTAATAATATGCACTCAACCTCACCGCTTTTTCTGATCACAAAATTTACGATAACCGGTCCTTGTTTTTTCCTCCGGTTCGATTCGTACCGGTCTGTAGTAGCATCCCAGACCATAAAACAGAGCAGCAGTGGTTCAACACTTCAACATATTACCTTGCACGACAATGTTAAAGAAGTTTTGGGGGCACGAAGCAACAAAACCAAAACACAAAAGATTCACCAGAAAAAGAGTTCAAAATATTTTTAAAACAAAATACTACAGAAACTCCTACAATTAAGCCTCTACATAAACTTCATCACCCCCTTATTAGCATGGAAAGAGAGATAGAGGCTTTTATGGTTCTTGCAATGCAAACAAAGGTTCAGGTGTTTTATAACCATTCCCCCAACAGCAGCTCCTGAGAGAGACGGAGACAGCAAGAAGATGAAAGAAAAGTAACACATTTTAAAAAGTTTTGGAGGTTTGATGATGATGATGATGATGATGGACACTCACTAACATGCAGCCTTATTTACATGAAAATGGATCTCTTTAGAAGACTCCTCCAATCATGGAATCGATCTCATCAATACTCCACAGGTCCATAGGGTCTGCACCATTGTCCTGAGTCGCCACAGCATCTCCGTTGAGGAAATCAAGTGAAGAGTCCCATTCAGTGTTGTTGTAAGGTGTCTCGAAGTCCATGGGCTTGAGCTTCTTTGCTGGATTAGCTTCCTCGATGAATAGAGCAGAGTTGTTGATAAACGCAGAAGAGATCTCAGGAGTTATCGGAGCTTGATCGCTCCAACCAAACTCAGAACAACCGAATGAATTACTACCCTGGTCCGAGCTGAAATACTGATGATACCCATTACCACCTGAGTTTGTCAACCCACCAAACTGATTGTTGTTGTTCATTTGGTGTTTCTCATCCACGAAACACATGTTGTCAAAGGAGTTGTCCAAGTTCTGAACCAAAACAGGACTTGGGTTTGGCTTAGCCACTGTCTTCTGAGGATTGTCCTTGGCAGTGCGTTTCTGAGAGACGGTCGGGTTTTCCTCAGGGAAATTCACCTTAGCTTTGGATCCGCGGATTCTGCGTGCTGCAGCATCGTAAGCTCTCGCAGCTTCCTCGGCTGTTTTGAAAGTTCCAAGCCAGATTCTTGCACCTTCCTTTGGATCACGAATCTCAGCAGCCCATTTGCCCCAAGGACGCTGCCTTATCCCTCGGTACTGATTCTTCCTCTTCCTCTTCGCAGATTTCTCAGCTTGTCCATTAAAGTCAGCAACTTTCTTGCCAAAACCTGAGTCTGGTGGTGGGAATAACAAGAAAAACAAAAGTGAGCTTCCTTAGATGAGACTCATCAATCAACAGATTCAAATCAATCCCATCACACGAATCATAGGCATAAAGACATCCAAGAACAGATATTTCCAAAGTTCAAAACTTTCAGAGAGAAACTCAGAAGTTATGAATGATAAGCTTATCTCATAAACCAACAAAGTCAAACTATTTTCCGAAACTTCAGTTTCACACCATATCGGAGCGTTGATCATGTGAGAGACATTCAAATACAACGAACAAAGCTAATCAAATCGAAACATAAGCTAGAAGCAGATTTACCGGCAGTGGCGGCGGAGGAGACGGCGGGTTTAGGAGCGGCGGTGAAAACAAACGGTTTCACATCGGCGAAGACATCGAAATCATCATCGCAGTCGAGAGACGAATCATCCTTGAATCCCTGGAAATCAGCCTCGAACTCATCGTCAAGATCAAAGAAAGTCGAACGCTTCTTCAAGCTCTTCTTCAATCCCTTCACGTTCTTCTTCAGATCCGGCCAGATGAACTCGCTGGTGACGCGGCGAGACCTCGGCGGCGGAATGAAATCGGAGATTATAGCTCCTCCACACATGGCGGCTCACACAACCGTGACGGTGTCAAAATGTTCAGAAACAGAAAATGTAAAATAAATTTGATTGTTTGAGTTTTATGTTTTGTTTTGTTATCTCTCTCTCTCTTCAGCACTTTGGTTTGTTCAAGAAAAAATGGAAGAGAACGCGCTTTTTAGCTTAAGATGAAGAGAGTACGATGGTTATTTACTATTGTACCCTGAACTTAAAGTACTATTTACGATGCTACCCTTCTGCTTTACATTCATTAACTTTAGATTTATTACCGTGGGATTGGTAAGTTCAACGTATGTGAGATTAAATTTAGTCCTATTTGACTGCTGGTAATAAAGAAAGTCTAAGCATTTCTCACCTAACGTTAGTTGAATTTTTACGTTAGGTCAAATTCCTTTTTACTTTATTTCTTTCAATTTCAGTCATATCAAACTTTAACGTGAGTTTGAATATAACGAATTTTATTCAACCTTTTCATAAGTTAGACTGAGACCATTTTGATTTGAATTTTTTACACTACGATTAAAGAATGATCATTTTCATATAAATAAAAAGAAAGATAAGAATTCTTTTATATGATTGTAATAGATGGTTAAGTTAAAGGCAATTTAAGTATACTTTAAATAGTCATTTGATTTTAGAGTCTTCTGATAAAAGTAAGAGGATTTTATACTAGTTTTTTAAAAAAGATTTGTCTATATTAAAAACTATCATAATTTATGTATTAGTTTTAATAAGAATATATGTATTAGATGTGTTGTATTTTCAACAATTAATTATATATAATAAATAGTAACCTAATAATTGGAAATGTACAAAATGGTTGGCATAAGTGCATGTTTGACTGATTTGTGTCATTCCAACTAGTAATCAACGTCACCAGTTTTGCCTAATTTGGTAGCTAAAGATTTTATTTAGAACATCTCTACATGTGTAGTATTCATCTTTTCTCTTGTGATTACCATTTTAAGAATCAAGATATATTTGCAATGTTTGAACATGTTATACATTAGCAGTATTAAACGGTAAACTTTTAATAGGACCCGACATACATAATAATTCATTTGAAAATTTAGATTATTTTATAAAAATAATGTAGAAAGAATTTGTACTCGATCCTAATCAATGACCAACTTGATGGATTGATTCATCCTCAAATGGGCATTAGACAAGAAGATCCACTATCTTCCTTTCTTTTTGTCCTTTGCACGGAAGGACTGTTACACTTATTAAACAACGAAGAGAGAAAAGGTAGACTCCTAGGCTGCGAATGGTGACGATAAAACCGCACCTGTACCGCACTTAACAATAACCAAAATCTCTACATATACATATATCTATATATTTTTATAATTGTAAAACCGCACCGCAGTTGTCCCGCACCGCTTTATCCGCCGTTACCATTCGGAGCCTTACGCATTCACTTTGCTGAGGAATGACCATTTATCCACCATCTGCTCTTCGCAGATGACAGCATATTTATGTGTCAGGCTTCTATTGACCAATGTGAAGTTTTACAGCAATCTCTCTTGTGGTATGGAGCAGCTACATGCCAAACAATTAACCTTCTCAAGTCGGCAATCACCTTTGGTAGCAATGTCTCTAATTTTGTCAAAATGGAGATCAAAACTATACTTGGCATATTTGAGGAAGGGGGAACCGAAAAGTATATGGGTCTTCCGGAGTGTCTGAGTGGATCGAAGGCGGAGCTTTTCTCTTATCTAAAGGAAAGCTCAAAGGCGAAAATGTCGGGTTGGCATCTTAGATACCTGTCGCAAGGGGAAAGGAAGTTTTGATTAAGGCTGTCTCTTCAGCCATGCCAGTATATGCGATGTCTGTGTTTAAGCTTCCTAAAACTGTGTGCGCAAACCTGACCAGTGCTATGGCTGATTTTTACTGGCATTCCGCTGATCATATCCGGAAAACGCACTGGGTCTCCTGGAATAATTTATGTTTACCTAAAATGTTAGGAGGGTTGGGATTTAAAGAAGTGGAAGGTTTTAACCAAGCTCTGTTGGCCAAACAATCATGGATGATGTTGCAGGACCCTTATTGCCTACCTGGTGAAATTTATAAAGAGCAGGTACTTCAAGAACACTACCTTCTCTTTAGCCTTACTCGGTGTCGGGCCTTCTTATGGGCTGCGCAGTCTGCTTTTTGAAAGGGAGTTACTGATTAAAGGACTAAAGCATTGCGTTGGAAACGGATCTTCTCTGGCGTGTGGGGAGCCCCGTGGATTGATGAAGAGGGTGGGAGAGCTAATTGGATCAAAAACTACACCTTCGATGCTAATTTCAAAGTGGAAAGTCTCATTGATTTTGAGAACAAAAGATGGAATCTCGCTAAGCTGGAGGAGGTTTTTGTTCCCAGGGATATTAGATACTTGTTGCAAAACCAACCGGTGGTTGGAAATGAGGATTCATGGGCCTGGAAGCATAATTAAAGTGGGTGTTATTCGGTTAGATCTGGATATTGGCTTTATTCTCAATTAAACAAATCTGAAGGCTATGTTGAAGCAGAAACATTACCTTCTATTAAAGAGATTAAGTCGAAAATTTGGTCGATCAAAACCTCACCTAAGCTGAATACTTTTTTTGTGGAAAGCTGCTTCAGGTGCCTTGTCGGTGGTGGATCAGCTAATCCCAAGAGGGATGAAAGTTGACAGTCAATGTCAAAGATGCGGTTTGGAAGGTGAATCGATTAATCACACCTTGTTCCGGTGTGAGGTGGCAAGACAATTATGGGTTCGTCTTAAACTTTCCCCACCCTCCGGAAGGATTTCACGATTCATCTATTTTTGTCAATCTCAGCTATCTACTGTAATCTGTCAAAAGATTCTCAATCCATTACAGTTTGTGTAGACTCTGGCCTTGGCTTCTTTGGTATTTGTGGAAGAACCGTAATACCTTCTTATTTGAGGGACATGATTTCCCATGCTCTGATTCTGTTGTGAAGATTATTGAAGAAGCAGATCTTTGGTTTGAGGCTCAAGCGATGGATAAGGAAGGCTTGGTGGAAGAAGATCGGATTTGTACACTAAAGTTAGGGGCTGGGTTCCGCCTCCTCGTTAGTGGTTACTCTGTAACATTGGTTGGGATTGAATTAAGGTTGATCTAACTCTAGGCTCGGTGTGGGTGATTCGTGAATCAGAGGATGTTCTTTGGCATAGTAGAAGATCCTTTGCTAATATCACCAATCATGAAGAAGCAAAATTCCAGGCTTTACTATGGGCTGCTGAAAGTGTTGCCAATTTAAGGCTGACGAAAGTGATCTTTGAAGGCGACTTTGGAGATATTTTTGGGGCACTTCTCAAACCCTCTGTTGGCCTGTCAGGATCTTTCAAGCTGAAGAGTTGAAAGAATCGGTAAAGGATGTGGAGGTTTGGAATGTTCAGATGGCAGATAGAACAATAAAAAGAGGAGCGTTTTTCATGCACAAGTGTTAGGTCAGTTGTTTGTAGCCACGAGTCCTCCTACTTGGCTCTTCGATCTTTTCCTTAGTGAAAACCCTCTCCCTCTGTTTGATTGTTTCTGATTGTTAGGTTTTGTTTTGTTTAAAAGGCTTTTGTTGCAGGGTTTAGTGGTTGAAACTTAGAAGTGCAGATAGGAAGAATTTATGGTGTATGGGTGGTAGTTAGACCATTGTTACTGTTCATCCCTATCTTAGACCATCATTATAGGAGAAACCCACATTTGATTCTTAAACATTAGTTTATTAATTAAGTTAGCTTAAGAAACTTAATCAAGAACTATTGTTTTTTGTCAATTATAGGGAGAATCCTGAGATTTAAAAGAAAAAAAGAGAAGAAAAGGTAATGTTACTTATGTTGAAACAGCCACAACATCAAACCAGTCTTCACATCTCAGTGCTCGTAGGATAGGTCTTAATTGAGTGTCGAAGTTGGACACAATGACAACTTCTACACCCACGTCTTTAATAGCTTTGAAACTTATGTCGCTTAAAGGTAATGGAAGAAAACAAAGTGAGAAAGAAATTAGACTCACGACATGATATGTAGTAATCAAAAGAAGCTGGAAAAATTGGTATCACCTAATCGTTCATATGTTGTGTTGCCTTAGTAGCAGCATCGATCGAATCATATGTTATGAAACCAAATCCCTTCGATACACCAGTTTCACGGTCCGAAACCACTACCACTGTGACGAACAAAAGAATATACATTAGAAAGCAATGAGGAAGACAAACCAATGGAGAAATGATTCAGCATATTACAGGATAAGATTGTTAACACAATCAAACAGAAAAAAAAAACTCAAAAGAGAAAACTTTCTCTCAAACGCACAGGAGATTACTATTATAAAAGTTTTCGAGTCTAACCTCCAATAAAGAGTTTGGATGGAATCTAAGAAAGATTTCCCTGTAACATAGCATTCGCCACCTGCAACGCTCTAGGCTGCCTAAACATGATTCCAGCTTTACTAAACAAGCTCATGTAATGCATCTTCTTCAATCTGTAAGCAAGATTTCACGACAGACAAAAATTCAAAAGAGAACAAAACCCCAGAATGTAGATAGATTGGTGATCACAAGGTGAAAAAAACTCATGAATAGATCTGTCTTCCTAACAATTTTGTTTTTCGGCTAGAATCACCAGGCAGTATCTATAAGATTCGAGTCAAAGCTTACAACTTTAGCTCACTAATCATGTTCCTTACGGATCCATACATTGCATAACTCCCGACAGAGAAATGAAACACAGAAAAAACACATGTCGGATCCAAATCAATTCCAAGACACGCATAAACGAGGAAGAGGGAAAAGAAGCAACTAGAAGGAGCAAAAATCAAACATGTTCTGTAGTAAAATAGTTGTTGAAACTGTTTGAGGAAAGCTTTATGCAATTATAGCATTGAATCAAGATCAATAGACTAACAATCCAGAGAATCATGTTGTTTATGTAATTTTCGAAGCTTACAAACAGGTAGTTCCACAAACTCCTCGGCTTGATCACAAGCCACACGGAACAGTGTTATCCATTCTGATCCCCCCTCTTCAAAAACTGCTCACACCAAGTATCAACCAATTGGATA
This sequence comes from Isatis tinctoria, assembly GCA_010577795.1. Classification (NCBI taxonomy): domain Eukaryota; kingdom Viridiplantae; phylum Streptophyta; class Magnoliopsida; order Brassicales; family Brassicaceae; genus Isatis; species Isatis tinctoria. Next base: position 36,704,715 of record CM021244.1, on the reverse strand, counting down.
ATATGAGACTTCAATCTAAAACAATCAATCACATCTCTACGGCGAGCTGGCAAAGTCAAAATCTCAGGAAGCAAAATTCAACGCAGTAGCAATGGAAGCTAAATCATTATAGATTGCATCTTTGTGAAAGTAAACTAACGAAATTGCACATGTTCGATTGCTTTCGCAAACCCCAAGCCGGAGAAACAATCCTACTGGCTAAAACACATTGCTTAGAGAAAATTGAATCTTTATACCGTTTTTAAGCAAATTCCAAGCTCTATAGAAACGAAATCAGTCGGAAACCGTAAGGACAGAAGCATAGGAGAAGAGAGGAAGAAGAGAAACTTACCGGAGGAGCTGAAACGGAGAGTCGATTTTGTGCCACCGTTCTTCTTTGTATTTTATCAAATCGGTGACAAAGGAGAAATAAAAAAAGAGGAGAAGAAGCAACTCCCTCGCTGAAATCTCCCGGGAAAAAACAATACTTGAGTCTAGGGAGAAGACAATAGAGAAAGAAGAGAGAGAGAGGAGAGGACACGTGGTGGGAAATATCCGTTTCTTCTGAATCCAATATAAGACTCGATTCTTCTTGTTTTCTCTTTTTTCATTTATTTTATTTTTTTTTACTAAAAATCAAAGTAAGATACCCCATAATTAGGGATGTTGCCATGGGTAAAAAAACCCAACCCAACCCGAACCCGGCTAAAACCCGCGAAAAACCCGACTCTTATAGGGTAACCCGATATAAACCCGCGAGATTTAGGGTTACCCATGGGTACCCGACTTCATTTATTCTTTTTTATTATTTATTTGTATTTGGCATAATAAAACATCTATACTTACTTTTTTTTTAAATATCTATTCTAATTAAGATGTGTTTTTAAAATAATTGTTTAACTAGTTTTTTATTTTTACAATAATATGTTTATTTAAAAATGAATATTTTGAAAAATACATTAATTATTTTTAGAAATTTTAAATATACCATATGTTTAATTTCTTATAAAGTTAATATTATATAAAATTAATATTACTCAAACTATTATTTGAAAATTAATATTATATAAATTTTCTTGAAATTTAATATTAACAAATAGAAAAGAGCATATGAATTTATAACACATTTTAAAAATTTAATATTAAAAAATATTTTACAAATTTATGCAATTTTTTATATTTTTATTTGAATTCAAAGAACATATTGTAAATATAGGTTAATTAATTGTCATTTTTCAGCTAGAAATTGATTTATAATTTTAATTAACATAATTATGGTAAAAAAAACATAACAACTATATAAAATAAGAAAACATGAACAAAATCAAACATTTCAAAATAATGTCACACACAAATTGTATAAAACCAAATCTAATAGAATTAAGTTAAGATTGTTTACATAATAACCAAATCTAGCAAAATCAAATTTTAAATTTTAAATTCAACTAAGAAAGTGGGTTTAATATTTAAAAAAATATATATATATATATATTGAAAACTAGTATATGTTCAAAATTTTAAAAACTAACATTTATATATCTTGGCATATCACAATTATAGGTATACATATATTTTTTCATCTTAGCATAAATTAACTATGCTTTTAAACATATTTTTACTATATTTTTGATTATATTTTTAAATTCATGTGTGATTAATAATATTATTGTATATAATATTTTTATATTTTTAAAGTCCATTTTTAAATTTGCAAACTTTTAAAAAGATGAGTTAATTTTAAAGTATCTAAAATATTAGGAATATTAGATAAAAGTTTCTCACTATATAAATATATAAAAAGTTATCAATGTAAAATAAATATAACAAAAAACCCGGCGGGTACCCAAAACCCGTTAGGGTAACCCGAGCTAAACCCGGGTGTAATAAAACCCGCCCATATAAAACCCGCGAAATTTTTTTATTAAATGGGCGGGTTTTGGGTTTAAAATTGTATCCAGGTTTTGGGTACCCTACGGGTAATTACCCAACATTAACATCCCTACCCATAATGATGCTCTTACAAGTTTGACTTTTTGGAGGCTTCTTTGCCTATCCTCTTGTATGTCTCGTTGTTGGTACTTCGTACCCATATTAATATATCTCTCAGTTGGGAAAAAAAATAAAAATAAATGAATACTCCTCGCATAGGGCTAAAACTGTAATTATACGACATTACGACGACTCGCATAGGGCTAAAACTGTAAAAGCATAAAAGAACATTTATGAATATACGTGTGCAGGACACGTACCTCTTTAAAAGCTTTTGGAGCAAGTTGATACCTGGTAGGATTGGGTTTTTATTTTTTTATGACAAGCTTTCTGTCGTCTTATGACAAATAAAAAATCAATAGTTCGTTGTCGTTTTGTTATAACTTATAAGTTAATGACGCATTCGAATCTATTAATTTCTTAAGCTCAATTTAAAACATCCTTCATAACCCGTTCACTCAAGCTAAATTCGTTAGGTCAAACTATCAATAATTATATATTAGGTAGTATTCGGCGCATTATACTTACAAAAGTAACTACATTTCTGTAGCACAGATCACAGTTACAATTATAAATAACAAAATGAAAATAAACGAATAACTAAAAGGTAAAATAAAGTCAACAAATAAAAAAAATACTCCATTTCAGAGATTAGTTTGGGCTCTTCCATAGATCCGGGTACCCAAGATTAATAAAAACAAAAAATACAAATAGTAAATGGTTTTAGTATTTAATAGTTTGATAAAAAATAAAAATATAGATAGTGTATGTGTGTATTCTAAGGTCTAACAAATTATATTTTAAAGTTTTATTTATTTTACATGATTTATTATTTATTAATTTTATTTTAGTTTATTAAAATACATTATTGTTCTATTGAATAAACCGGTTCACTAAAATATTCATAATTAATTTGTTTGCATATGTTTGACTGTTTTATTCTAATTATTTGAATCTAGGGTATTATTCGTTTATGTATTTTGACTGATTTAGAAATCTGTATATGGTTTATAAATCTAAGCAAAATATACTGATTTCCAAATCTAATATGTGAATTTTAATAAGTATTTACAAATCCGAAAGTTTTAGTCTTTGTATTTTTAACAACGAAACTCATCCAAATCCACCCAAATTCATTATGAAATCAAATCCATTAATGAATCCGTATGATTGAATAACACCTGATTTGAATTAGGATTTATAAATCATGAGACCAATAGCACTTGATTTTAAATTTTGGAACCAATATCACTGGATTTTTTTCAGATTTATAAATCCATTAAAATACATAAACCAATAACACCCAGAAATTCGTATTGTTTTGTGAGTTTTTGTGCATAAACAATTATGTTATTTCATAATTTCATTAAACTTTTTCATAAAACACCATTGCATTAATGGAACCAACAGTTAATCATTGTTATATACTCCATCAAAGAGCAGGAAATTTGGACAGTTAAAATAAATGATTTATGAAAGCAATCTTTTGATCGACCAAAAATAAAAAGTATGACACCAACCTATTGAGCTTGTACGCATTTTTGTAGATAAGTCCATCAGCATAACTGCTCCCGACTCTCTTAGTAAACACAATGTTATTTTATTTTTGAAGTAGACGCAAATTTTCACGGCATGATATATACATGTCCAAGTACCAATCGAGTCCATGTACCGTTGTAACCACAGATTTATAAAACTGAATAATTAATTTTATATTTTCAAATTTTATTACGAAGAATAAGATGGGACCATATTTTCATTGTTTTTCCCAATGTATACTGAATACACATACATATTAATAATTTGTAAAAAGAAACAAACATACGTCCATACTGTATAGCTGTACTACGTATTATTAGTATAGATATGAAAATAAGCACATTCGTATATTTTTTTCATCCAAAAAAGTAACATTCAATGCATGTCTCAATATTAATCAAACTGAGAACACAAAGACAGGCGAATAATAAAGGTAGGGTCAGAATCTTTTTCCCTGATTGAGACAAGTTCCTAATTTAGCTTATCTCAAAAAACAGAAGATGATGTCTTTAATGGTGCAAAATGAAGGTCCAATTATTTGTCTCACTAATTTAATAATTGAAGTAATTATGTATACAGTATACTCAATCCTTGACTACACCGTAATGCCATTTATTTTTCTTTATATATAACCAAATCAATTTCCTTTAAGCTGAACTTAGCTTCTCGGTAATCAAACTTGCATACAACTATTTGGCAAAGAAAAAAAAACTTGCATACAATTTAACTTTATTGGGCCGAATAGCTCAGGTAGTGGGCATTTAATTTAAGCTATTGGGTATTTAAATTGGGCCGCTTTTAAAATCTCCTCGTCTCTGCGTGTCACCACCGGAGATCAGTTGACCTAAAATATCAGAATTGAGGAGGAATAATATAAAAGTAAAATGGGAAAAATGCCAAAAAAACCCTGAACTTTTTCAATCTGGCCAAAAAAAACCTGGACTTTGCTGTTGGCCAAAAAATACCCAAACTTTACGTTGACTTTCCAAAAAATACCCAAATTTTGGGTTGACCTGGCCAAAAAAACACACCGTTAACAATCCGTTTAAAATACCGTTAAAGTGTTAAACGACGTCGTTTTGATAAATTGGAGAAAAAGCAAAACATGCTATAGAGGGGGTTCGAACCCAGGTTCGCATGCAATATATAAGGGGTACGCAACCATTTTGGCAATAACATTTAATTGGTATTTGCTCTTCTTAAATTTACTTAACCAATCCAATTCGAGTTTTATTAAAATAAAAATATATTATACCTTGGGTTCGAACTCGGTGAATTCGAAAAAAATCTAAACAATTCGAAAAAAATCAAAGAAAATTCAAAAAATTCAGAAAAATTCATAAAAGTTCAGAAAATTCAAAAAAATCCAAAAAAAATCAAAAAATAAAAAAATTCAAAGAAAATTCAAAAAATTCAGAAAAATTCAAAAAAATCAAAAAATTCAATAAAAATTCATAAAAATTCTAAAACAATTGCGTTTTTTTACAAAAATTTATTTTTTAAAAAATGTTTCTGAGTTTTTTGAATTTTTATTGAATTGTTTGATTTTTTTGAATTTTTCTGAATTTTTTGAATTTTCTTTGATTTTTTTTGGCCAGATTTTTTTTGAAATTTTATGAATTTTTATGTATTTTCTGAACTTTTATGAATTTTTTCGAATTGTTTAGATTTTTTCGAATTCACCGAGTTCGAACCCAAGGTATAACATATTTTTATTTTGATAAAACTAGAATTGGATTGGTTAAGTAACATTTAAGAAGAGCATATACCAATTAAATGCTATTGCCAAAATGGTTGCGTACCCCTTACATATTGCATGCGGACCTGGGTTCGAACCCCCTCTATAGCAAGTTTTGCATTTTCTCCAATTTATCAAAACGACGTCGTTTAATATTTTAACGGTATTTTAAACGGATTGTTAACGGTGTGTTTTTTTGGCCAGGTCAACCCAAAGTTTGGGTATTTTTTGGAAAGTCAACGTAAAGTTTGGGTATTTTTTGGCCAACAGCAAAGTCCAGGTTTTTTTTGGCCAGATTGAAAAAGTTCAGGGTTTTTTTGGCATTTTTCCCAAAGTAAAATACGCTAAATTGTAAGCAGGTCCCAAAAGCCAGTAGATATTTAACACGTGACTAAATCAGCTGTTCATATCTTCAGACCAAAGCTTGTCTATGCCCATACATAAACAAATATCTCCATGTATGAAAACAAATCGAATCATAGAGATTTTCCACTACAAATATATAATTTATCCACTTCGTACCCGTCATGCCGAGATCCAATCTGAATATGATATTGTTGAATAAACATAGTTGGTTGTGATTTGTGAATATGACACTTTATAGAAAACTTAACATCTCATATGTTTATATGTTTTTATATAATCAGCCGTTATAGTACCTAAGATCACCATATATTAAACCATCCAATTAACATTTGACAGTGGAGATACAATTCCATTAACGTACTATATCTTTTATATATCTATAGATGTATTAATAAGTTGTTTAAACAAAAAAAAACGATAATTACTAATTAGTGAAGTTGGATGATTGATTTAAGGGACTATAAACAGCTGGCGTCGTCGCCGGAGATCACCCAACAAATTCCGGTTATCGTTTTTTCCGGCGCCGGAGTTACAGCGTCTATAAGAAGCCAACATCATCTTCGTGGAAGCCTCTAACTCTTTCTTCTCATCGATCAAAATCTGACTTTCTCTACACTCTCTGCTACAAAATCCCAAGTCTCCTCTGTTTTCGCCAAACAAATAAAAACAATTTGAGACTAAAAGAATAATATATATATTAAAGAGTATAAATGGGTTTGATTATCTGACTAATCATGATAAGGTTAAAGAAAATTCGGACCTGTACATGTAAACATCTTTGTCTTGACGGAGCTGTTTCAAACAGAGATGACATGCTTTGAGGAAACAGAGCTCCGAGATGTTTGGATTGGATCGGTTTGGTCTCAGTGAAGATTTGATTACTATGTTGTTTAGTTTTTCTTTTGAATCTATTGTCACAAGTTGCAATCCAACAGAGATTTTGGTCATTCTCTCTAGGAATTGAAAATCTAAGTAGAGAAAGAGAGAAGAGAGATGAAGTGGAAGAAGAAGGAGAATTTGGGAATATATAAAAGAGGAAATTCACTGTTTATGGAGTGATGTGTTCCTTTTATTATTGTCTCACTTAAAATGTGGTATTTGACCTTTTTTCTTGTCGGAAATTACTACTTTTACCATCTACTGTTGTTTACAAATAAAAACTATTGTATATGTTCTCCAGAAATGCATTTCAATTAATTATAGCAAATAGCCATAAACTCAAATCCAAGGAGAATGTTTTTGTTATTTTTTTGATTTGTTTGTATTATACTCAAAATTCTAAATAATTTATCTTTTCTACCTTCACTAATTGTTTTTAAGAGAGTAGTGTTTAGCAAGAATACTATAACGCATAAACCCAAAGCAGTGACATGGTAATTTAGAAAACGTGTTTTGTGAAACTTACATCGCTAGCCGTTAGCTTTATGACTAGTAACTTACGACCGATCATTAAAATAATAATTACCATATTTTAATTCTGTCACGTTTCACATGCTTTCATTTTCAAAACATCATATCATATAATAATGTTTCATGTTTGCTCTTATATAAACAATTAAACATTGTAGGTCATCTACCACTTCACTACAATAATTGATTAATTGTAACTTTTCGATATCCATCCTGTATCTTTTCTGTTCGACTGTTTAATAAGCAAGCTCTGACTCTTAAACCTAGACCATGTGCAGTCCATAATTTTAATTGGGTTCTTAACGTAATAAATAGTTAAATAAATTGAAAAGTACCAAAAAACAAAAAATGATTTTTATATAAAAATTTTAAGAACTGTTTCTTATGTGTTACACTTGTATTTCTTTCTCCTTCGCATTCATTTAGTATTTAAATACTAAATAGAGATTCATGAGAGAGTTTTGGGTTGAATATGTCCTAACTGATCCTAAAAGAAGAAAAAAAAACACTTTTTATATAACTAGAAAAAAATGATTTATACTAACAATAATAACAAAAACGAGCAATATTATAAACAAAGTATTCATCTTCAACTATGATGATTGTGGGTTAGCACTTAGCACATACAAGACTGATACTTTTCATAAATTTTTATATGCCAAGTTCTAAAAAGTCTTTTATTGTTTGCAAGCTGGTTGTTCTTGTGTACAGTACACCGTGAGCTTTTTATGAACCCAATTTCTAATCAAGAATTGAAAGTTAAAACCCGCAATAACAATAGTATATTATAATATTGAGACTTAAGAGAGAAATTTTGAGTAAAGATTACAAGTCACAATCCCTCTCTCACCAAAAGCTTCCGCATAAGCAGTAGAGTCAAAAAATGGTGTTTTACCTTTTATACAAAGAAGAATGCGAGTTCTTTCTAAAGATTAAGAAGACATCTTAGCTTTACTTACAAGTAAAGCTGAATTAGCTCATCACTTACTACAGATGGAGTGAGAACGCCAAGATCAGTGAAGAGCAGAGTCAAGTACTGAGGTGGAGTGTAGTCTCTCGCAGATCTTTCTAACTCAACCTTAGGAGGAACAGGAACACCGAAATCAATAGGTCTCAAGGCCGGTTCCAAGTCCTTTTGATCCAACGGGTAGAGGCGTGCAAACTGCAAGAAAACAATAAGTTTGGATGATGAATCACAGTGTTTCTGCAACCACGTTGAAAATGTTAAAGCTTTGAGTGTTTACCTTGTAGCTCTCTGCAGCTACATAGACTGGTTTGTTCATACTGTGTGCGACGAGGGCGATTTGGTAAGTACCCATCATGTTAATTACCCCGCCACTTTCAACTACTCCGTCGGCTCCAACAAACACCATGTCTACTTCATCCATGCTATAAGCCACAGCTGAATCAATCAGAAGCTTCACTGGAACATCTAGCTTTGCAAGCTCGTTAGCTAGCAGCACACCTGTTTTATCTGGCCTTCCCTCTGAGATCAGAGAGCAACGGAAATGCATTTTTGGGTTAGGAAACTCGGAATGAGATCATCGGAAAACTGGAAAGAGTTTAAAAAAAGAAAGGCACCTGTGCACAAAACTCGAAAGAGTTTCTTGTTTTGAGCTGCTGTCTTTAGTATTTCGAATACAACTCTGGAGAACCCATGAACCAGTATAGTACACCCATCAAATATGAAATCTTGACTAAGCATTGCAATAAGCTTTCGGGCCTGGAGAAGAAAATAAAAAGCAATTATCTTCTATTTACCAACACATCTATGATCTATCTTTCGGTACAATAGCCATTTAAGAAGGCCACTGACCTTGCAAGATATCTCTCCGAATTTCTCAGCACGTCCAAGTACGCGGGATTTTGCTGAATTGAAATCCTCAAATTCTAACGCAGACGTTCGAGACACATAGCGCATGAATAGATCACATCCTGCTGTTAAGGATATCGAAGTTGTGTCCCATGACTGAAAAAAAGTGAAGATAAAGTATACATTTTTAGAGTCATACGAAACTTCTACCATGAAAAGCTACAAGATGAGCCTCGCAGAAGAAGTACATTACAACCAGAAACTCCCAGAACGCAATGCCAAGAAGAATTCACAACTCTACAAGCTCAATGCAATGCCACGATCACATCTACTATATACGCCACAATCTAAACCCTAGGTTATCATCAGGTCATGAAGCAAAACACTCAAACCTAATAAGAAGATTCGTTACAGATTAAAAGCCAACAACGACTAATTTAAAATTCGAACACAAATTCCCCAAAGAAGAAGAAGAAAGGCGCTAACTTTCAAGGTATCAGAAGCTTTCTTGAGTTCGATTTCGAGTTGCATCATGGTGGTCGCTTCGCTAGCCCTAATAACCGCCGCAAGAGCACGAATCGCCGCAACAGCCTCCGCCAAATCAGGCTGCTGCCTCCAACTGTTGAATTCCTCAATCACGCTAAAGGGTCTTCCCGCGACGGCAGAATCCGAGTAATCGTGGCCGGGATGGAGACGAACGGCGGCTTGTGCCTGCTCCAGCCAATCGCTGGTCACGATCCCATGGTGCGCCGCTCGGGTTTGGTAGTAAGCCGAGATTGGATTAGGGTTAGGGTTTTCATCCGCCATTGAAGCAGAGAGTGGAGGTGGAGAATCAATCGACGGAGTTAGAGAGATGGGTTTATCGAGGACGAACGACGCCGATCGTTTCCACATTTTGTGTACGAATCTTCGAAAATCTTAAAGCGAGAGACTTTGGGGTTTATGCTTTGTAATGATGTTTAACTCTTCTTAAAACGTAATTAATTAAATAAAGTATCTTCTGGCTCCCTGAATATTTGTGTATTTGCATTTACCGCGCTAAATTTACAAAAGAAGTCAATCTCACCCCAAAAAAAGTTAATCACAATTTACATCTGAGAAGACCATAAGCTATGACAATACCCATTATGAAAGAATGATCCACTTGTGGCTCCACTATCATTGTCAAGACATCTTCTCCAAAATCTAAACCGTTGATACCTGATTGTTTCTTTTTTACTTCTGCCATTAATCTTCCTGATCCATCCTCAATTGTGAAAACCGATCCGCGAGTTACAATCTGATAACAAGATTGTTGATCATCTCTATCAGATCGCATTACAACTTTGTAAGACGAAGACGAACCTCTTGGCAAAATCTTGAAGTTCTTTCTTAGTCGAAATCTTGTACCGGTCGAGTTGAGTCCTTCCCAGGATTTGAATAATCCCGACTTCTGTATACACATAACAAAAAGAAAGTTAGTTTTTCTTCTTCGAACAAACAAACCCTTTTTTCTTTTTATAATAATATATATGAACTGTTTATTACCTTTTGACGTAACGTAAACAAGACTTCTCCGTATAAGTCCATCAGGGAAACTTCACTGCAGCTCTTGGAATCGTAATTATCCACTCGATAGATTAAGTTTCCTTTGGAATCTATAACCGTGCAGCCTTTGCTATGGAACACCAGAGATTTCATCCAAATTGTGAAACTCTCTTGCTCCGTCGTCAAGAACGGCGAACTCTTGTCTTCTCCGGCGCTGGAGTCAACCGTTAATGCTTGGACAGGATGAATCTGCACCATGTTCTTCGCCGGACAAACCCAAATACTGTCGTTGCTGAGTATTTGCATATATTGGAAAACTTTTATATTGGGCACTGATTGATGGTATATGTCGTCCTCTTCGTATTTATACTTCCTAATTATTTGTAACAACTCGGTCTATGGTTATGATAAAAAAGGATATATACGAACTTACATCCACATGTTCAATGTGAGATACGACCAAGAATACCAAAAACAATTATTTAACGACGTTATCTATTTAAAATATTAGAAATACACGTATATATACATGTAGATAGGTCGTTGTCACGTGGATAATGTGAGATTCGAATCATAGATGAATGCATATACAATACAATAGTAAAATAGTTTCAATTATTAGTTATTTTATTTGTCTTGTTACTAGTTGCGAGGCTTAGAACTGGTCTTTGGTTTCAGTTCATTGCATATGCACTCTCCTCGCCGGTGAATGCTGACAGTTTCTTGGAATAATACTGCACAGAAACAGTGATGACTAGTAGTTTAATTGTTGTCCATTACTAGATATTTTCAGAATTTAGTTTTTCTTCTTCCTATTTTAGCAAAAATTTCTCAAAAACTTCTAGATGTAATTTTTGAGTCGGCGAAAATTAGCAATTAATTAATTTATTTTTCGCATACAAAAATTAAATGGACAATTCTCAAAAATACCATACTTTCATGTTTTGTGACAAAAATATCACACCAAGGTGAAAATGACAAAATAACATTTGTTGGAGAGAAAAATACTATTATACATTTATTTTCATATGTTTCTTCCCAATCCCTTAAACTTGAACCCTAAAACCCAAAATCTAAACCCTAATTAATGGCTTTTGAACCCAAATTTATTAGTTTAATTATCTTTAAACCATTAAATAAATGTTATTTTTGTCAGTTTCACCTTGGTGTAGTATTTTTTCACAATAACATCAAAGTGTGGTATTTGAGTGTATTTCTTAGATTAAATTAAGCTAGCTGAAACGTTTCAGACGCAGGATATTGTTTCTTGTTGCCATTTAACACTACTATTAGTTTACTAAGGAGGATATGTGATCACCTTTTATGGGCCTTTAGGCTCTTGAATAGCCCACTGGGCCTTAATATAATAATTTTGATGGTAATAATCATTACATTATACGAATATAGAGGCAGAGGAGCTACATCTTTTCATGCATTCGTACTTACCCCAAGAGTCCATGACCACTCTATGCACTACTCTAATTCTATAGTCTACTATTATCTTCTTCACCAGTTCCTTTTATAAATAACCAAACAATTTGATGTATCCGATAGTTCAATAGTGTAACGTATAGTTAGCTCAACTTACAAAATTGTAAAATTGTGCCCTTTTCATCCCTATTTTTTTCTTGTTACTCAAAACAAAACTTCCCACAAAAGTTGAGGTTTAAAAATATGAGGTAGTCCCAAATGATGACTTGACTTGTTTATGCTTTGCTTGACTTGTTTATGCTTTGCACCAGGCCTGTTTATATTAGTCTATTATACTTGTAAGATTTTTTATGGTTTTAACTTTTAACTGTTAGATTGTAAAATATTGTTTTACCAATCGCAAATACTTTTGCGGAAACAAACATAGATAGATCTTCACAACTATGTCATTCTTTAGTGTTTCCAAACAGAATCCAAAGAGTTCTACAAAATAAGAAGTTGAAAATAATATTTTTTTTTTTTTGAACGAAAAGAAAGAAAAAATTGAAAATCTAGATGTATACTGACACTGTATTACATGAAACTGGTACCCTTTAGACAATGGTCTACTCAGAGAAACTGGTCAAGCCTTTTTCCTTCTATAGACTCCTAAAAAGCTAATGACATTTTCCTACAACTTCTCTTTCTATAGCTCTTCTAAAACAATATAACAACTCTATTAGATGCAGACAACTACTAACCAAAAATAAGCACACAAAAATACAATAGAAGAAACAAAACAAAGAAAACTCCATGGACGTCACAAGAAACAGCAACACCAAGCTCCATCTTCACACCCAGTCTCTGTTTCCTCCTAATATGGTAAAAGAAACGATGCCTTCTTCTTCTTCTCTTTTTCTTTAGCTTCTCTTCTTTTTCTTGTTCTTGAATCTCTCTTTGTTTGTTTTCAGGAGAAAACTTTAGATGTCGAGGCAAGAATGAGCACAAACCCATTTGCAGAAGACTCGCTTATAAGCAGAATCAATCTAAAAGAAACTACAGATTTCGTCAAATCACTGCCAATTTCATCAAACCAAAGCAGTAGCAGCAGCAGTGAGAAGGTAAACGAAAGAAGACAGAGTTTCTCATCACAGAAGAGCATTGGAGAAGGAAGAAGCAGTGGACAGAAAAGAGTAATGCTAATGGAGTCACCTTGCACTCCAGGTAGAGGAGTCTTCAGTTTCAGCAGCAATGTCTCTGGCAGAAGAAGAAACTTCCCTTCTAAATGGGCTGATGCCGAGAAATGGGTCACCTCCGGTCATGAATCTCCGGCACATTCCCTCAAAAACAGTCAAATGTGTAATAACTCCCAATTTGATGGGTTTAAGCACCAGGTTTGGCTTCTTGAAAACCCCCTTTAATATCTTGGAATTGGGAATTTGATAAAGTTTGAATCTTTAAACGAGAAATTTGTTACAAAGAAGGGTTCTTTTGGATTATGCAGGTGGAAGTTGTTTACTCGGAAAAATCAAGGGTTACAGAGGAAAAGGTCTCATTATCTCCACCAGATCTTATACTGAAAGGTAAAAATGAAGAAACCCTTTTAGCAGATTCTTAAAAAGTTTTGATCTTTTCGTGGAAAATGACAGTTATATTTTGGTTCTGTTAGATAAGTTAGCGAACGAAGTGCAACCGATTCTCCCATCAACGGAAGGGTTTATATTCAGAGATTCCGACAAATTTCTGCAGTTCGAGGAAGAAGAAGCTCGAATTCAACACAGAGACATCGGAACAGAGATGACACCAATCGGAAGCGTAACGACTTCAAGATGTCACACGCCGTTTACAAGCATGTCTCCAGCGAGACACAACACGCCCTCGAAAATGTCCGGTCCGTTAACAGAAACCAAAAACGTTATAGATATCTCCGAGTTCGCCGACAAGTTACGACTCAGTGGCTCAGCAGCGACTCAGTATTATAACTCGGTGACGAGTCATTGGAACTCGAGGGAAGAGGAAGAGGAAGAGATATCGAAGAGCTTAAGACATTGCGATATGGAAAGTGAGTTACGGAGGAGTGTTTCAGAATCTAAAGCTGCTTTATGGGATGATGAAGACGACAAGATCAAATTTTGTCAAAGGTATAAACAAAAATCTTGAAAGAATTAGAGAAAACTTGAATTTTGGTAACTTAAAAAGTCGATCTTTTTTTTTTTTGTAGATATCAAAGAGAAGAAGCCAAAATCCAGGCATGGGTGAATCTCCAAAATGCTAAAGCCGAAGCTCAATCCAGGAAACTCGAGGTATGTGCATGCTAATACGTACATTCTGGAGAGAGAACCGTAAAAAAATACGAATTTTTGTTCTGTTCTAGTAACAGATTTTGTGGAGCCACGCGCCAACATTAGAGTAATGTCCGAAGTCCCTTACACGACTTCATTGACTAGTCTTTGTTACGTTAGGAGCAAAAAGTCTTCGAGTTTCTTAAAAAGAGATGACATCCTTGTAGCTGTACTTGTAATTTGTGCAAGGGCCATGTGAAAAAAGATGTTTGTTTTTAAAGTAATGTCCTCTCTTGGGAAGTTGTAGAGTGTAGACTTGGATTAAACTATAATCATCCTACTATGTAGCAATATAAAAAGAAATTATGTAGCTATTTAATCATACAAGTCCAAAGTTTACAGTTGAGTAATGTGTGGGTTTTGGGGGTGATATTATATATTGTTTTAGGTCAAAGTACAGAAGATGAGATCAAATTTGGAGGAGAAATTAATGAAGAGAATGGATACGGTGCACCGGAGAGCGGAGGAGTGGAGAGCTACGGCGAGGCAGCAACATGCTGAGCAGTTGCAGAGAGCAGCTGAGACGGCGAGGAAGTTAACAAACCGCCGTGGATATTTGGTTGCCGGCCGTAGCTCATGTGGTTGTCTTCCTTGCAATAATACTTGTCACTAACTTAGCAGTAAAAAAGAGAAGAAAAGTAAAATACAAATGGACAACAAGGACAAGATACTGTTTATGTGTTTTGAATTATCAATATTTATGTTATTTTTACTGCTTTACCAATAAAATACAACAGTTTCTTCGGAAATGGAGTCTATTTTCACAATTATGAGATACAAATATTGAATTTAAAATTGGATAAGTTAAAATTAAGATTCTAAAGATTTTGAAAACAGAAAAGATAACACTAACTAGTGGAAGGTCTTATTATTTTTACTGTATGATGGAGTTTTGTTCTTGTTGTTTTCTTGTTTAACTAAATTTGAATTGTTGCTGTCATGCAAAAGCTTGGAATACAGAGAAGTAAGAGACTGACCCAAGACAAACTTTTGCGTCTGAAAGGAGTCGAAGCCTCGCAACAAGTCGCAGCTTTTCTTTCTCCCCATACTTTGCGAGACAACACTCCTTCATTTCTTTTGTTCTTTTCTGTTTGGTTTTATTCGTTGAACTAATAGTAAAAAAAAAACATTTATTTGAGTACGGGCAAAATAAATTTACTGTTACACTGTCTATTTTGTCCTTTCCTTTATTGTAACACTTAAATTCTGACATTTGAGATGAAAAGGACATGTTAAATACCAGTTCTGTTTTTGTGAAATTATCAATTCGTATGCAAATTGTCAAATTACGAGCACCGATCCAACATAAGAACAAAAATAGCTAGGGCCTGCTTATAGCCCACGATTAAAATGGTTGGGCCTATTAAAGCCCATTACAAAACGGTGCGTTTCCAATCCATCTAACTTGTTGTTCAAGAAGTGAACCTTCGGAAGCTAAAAGACGAGCAAACTTGTAAAACGCATTCAGTTTCTTCGATTCGCCGATCAATCACTGGTATGATCTTCTAATCTCAACAAAGTTCTTACTCGATTCTCTTCCTCTTTTTAGTTCATGAGTTTTTGGATTTACCCAGATCTGTTAATTTTCTAGGGTTTTGATTCTGTTGTGCAGACAGTAAGGTTTTGCAGATCGAAGTCGCGGAAGAAGAAGATGTTTCTCACTAGGTTTGTCTATCGATCCGTCCTCCGTATTAACCCAAATCTATGTACACTGCTTCTGGGTTCACTTCAAAATTTCGTCTTTTTGCTTCAATCGTGGTTTTTAGCTTATCGTAATTTCCGATTGTGTTGTTCGAAGGACCGAGTATGACAGAGGAGTCAACACTTTTTCTCCTGAAGGCAGGCTATTCCAAGTCGAGTATGCCATTGAAGCTATCAAGGTAATTTTTCTAAAAGTTTCCGTGGAAAATTAATACTATTTGCATCGAGAAAAGTTGAAGAAATGAGTTTCTCCGTGCAAAACGATTTGAGGGGTTTTCTTTGATTGATTAGACAATCTAGACTATTCCACAAATTTGAGTTCATATCTCCTTGTTAAATCGCTTATTAGCTCATAATGTGGTACAAAATGTAAAACTTTCCCAATGTATGCATATTATATCTCGAGAATAGATATTAGCAGTGTCGAGAAAAGTTGAAGAACGGGTTCTTTCTCTGGATAATGATTTAGGGGTTTTCTTTGATTGCTTAGACTATTGTACAATTTGGGTAATATTTACTTGTTTATTCGCTCTAGTTGGGGATTTCTAGTATGTGTGTGGATTATATATCTTGGGTCTCTGATGAGTGTGTAACTATTACAGCTTGGTTCTACTGCAATTGGAGTAAAGACAAAGGAGGGAGTTGTGCTTGCTGTCGAGAAGCGTATCACCTCCACTTTGCTGGTTTGAATGCTTACATTATATTCTCTGTTTCTTAAAGTTCTCATTTGTTGACTTCTCTTTGATTCAACGAATTGAATCTTTGGTGATGCATCATCGATGGAATCTGTAGATAGGATGAAAGTATAAGCATTCTATGTTACTTATGGTGAAATGTGCTATCTCATTTTATGTCAAAATATTACCTACATTGAATCATATTGATAACAACATCATTCTATGTTGAGAAGCGTGTTACCTCGCCTTAACTGGTTTGACTGCTTACATTGAATCTCTGTTTTTCAAAGTTAATACTACTTAATTTTCAGGAGCCGAGCAGTGTGGAGAAGATTATGGAAATTGATGACCATATTGGTTGTGCCATGAGCGGTTTGATTGCTGATGCGCGTACACTTGTTGAGCATGCTAGAGTTGAGACTCAAGTGAGGTTTCTGTTTCTTTGTTTTGTACTTTTTTTCTTTTAGCCTTAAAAGACATTTTACGTTATTGACTGCTTGTTTGCTGCTGTATAGAACCACAGATTCTCATATGGCGAGCCAATGACTGTAGAGTCCACAACCCAAGCGCTGTGTGATCTGGCTTTACGGTTTGGTGAAGGAGATGAAGAATCAATGGTAATAACTAATAATCAAATTGGAAAAACCCATAGTTAATCGTTACATTTTGACATGACGCATGAGTACTGATTCTCTTTCTTTTTCATCTATGTTATTTACAGTCTAGGCCATTTGGAGTATCTCTTCTCATTGCTGGTCATGATGAAAACGGACCGAGCTTGTAAGTATTTATTCGCTAATGCTTTCTTCTACGGATATGATTCACTTGTTGATCACATTGTTAAACGACTCGGTCTTGTTACAGGTACTACACGGACCCGTCTGGAACATTCTGGCAGTGCAATGCAAAGGCCATCGGTTCAGGCTCAGAAGGAGCTGATAGTTCTCTTCAAGAGCAATTCAACAAAGTAACTTGAGCTTTTATACAATAATTATTCAATGTGATTGCATCACTTACTCCTGCCATTGTAACCTTTAGTTTCCTTAACTTTGTTGCAGGATCTGTCCCTTGCAGAAGCTGAGACGGTCGCTGTATCTATCCTCAAGCAAGTTATGGAAGAAAAGGTACAAACTTTTTCAATCCAAATCTTTTTACAATCTACAATAGTTTTTTTTTTTTTTTATGCCAATCTAATTGTTCTGGTCTGTGTAGGTGACTCCGAATAATGTGGACATTGCCAAGGTAGCTCCGGCGTACCATCTCTACACTCCAGAAGAAGTCGAAGCAGTCATTAGTCGTCTTTGAGGAAGATTCTCAAATACGGGTGATGCATCTTATCCGCTTCGTGTCTACTTCGGTTTTTGAAATGAAGACGCTTTCTTTCACTTTGTCTGTTAGATTGATGTTTCATGTGACATTTTAGTCTGTTGTGTAAGAGAACCTTTTATTTTCCCATTGTCATTCAATAACCTCTCGGATTTGTGTGACTCAGAAATTTCCATTCATAGGACTATGAGCCCATTCGTCCCGCGTAAAAAAAAAAAAATTCATGTCTGGAAAATCATTTTACAAACATAGCAAGCTAGTATAATGTCTATTCGGATTTTGTTTAATGTCGTCTAGATAATTATACAACAACTAGTCATCTAATATTTAGGTTTGTGAGTAGACTGCTTAAAAGTGAAGTAAATCTGTCATCTGATGAAACTGTCATCATCCACAAGATAAAGCATAAAAACAATTATACCCTACCTAATACGTGATGATTACAAATATAATATATAATAGTCCAAATTATGCAATTTACCAGCATCATTATTGGTGAGACTAACAAAGGTTATATAGTGAATAAAATATATGATTAGTTTAAGTGAAGAGCTTCAATGAATTTTCTTGATTATGACATATACAATGGAGAACTTTTATGGGGTTCTAAAACTTTTTGTTTTCTATTTTTTTCTTGCTTATGAGATATACATAGACAATGTGTGAAGAAGACAGTCAATATGCATTCAGAGAATTCTTCTACATGCATTCGGGTTTGATAGATTCTAAAAGGTCTGTAGATAGTACCACAAATAATCCGACGTGTCTGGTGTAGTGTTGATATGCTCCACTAATCCGACCATTGTGAACGACTCATCAATGCAGAACAAATTTTGTACACATGAGCCTGCACATTTACAAATGTACAGAAGTTTAACAAGTTGATCATAGCAAAAACAATATTAACTAAAAAGGAAAAAAGGCTTTGGGTTGATGAAAGAAACTGAATTCTGTAGACTTTTTGGGGGATTTGATGGTATATAACTTCAACAGTTATTGGACCAAAATACAGACCATACAACCCTGTCAAATAAATATAAAAAGTAGATCGAAATCGAATGTTTTCATACGAGAAAAAACAAAAAAAAATCTATAAAACACTCTCAAGTATTATCATGTCACTAAATTAAGATAGCTGATGTGTCACTCCGGTCGCAGGTATCCAATCACCGCCATGTAAAAGCGTAGCCACCGTGAACCTCGCAGCCTCGACATCCGTCATAACCGATTTATACCCGGCCCATTTAACTCTCAGGGTCACATCTGACCCAGGACCCGTGTTCTTATACTCACCGTACACAATACTCGCCGGTGGGTCAACGCCGGAAACCCACGACATCCATCCTGAAGGTCTAACCACCGGTCCAATCTCCGTCTCCATAATAACCGTCGTGGAAAACTCCTTCCACGGCCGGCCAAGATACGTCGGAGCGGTCACATTGCCGTTTGCGGAGATGGTGCATCGCTGGATCGACATGCCGGAGTTTTGGTTCGGATCCTTTTTGCCCTGAGCTGTTATGGTGTTGAACTGGTTCGGAAGAGGCTGACGTGGCATGATCTTGCAGTCTTGGAAAACCACGGCGGCGCTTCCGAAGATGAAGTCGATTGTTCCGGTGACGTCGCAGTTGCGGTAGAACTGGCGGTTGGAGTGAGGGTAAAGTGTGTCTTGGAAACCGTCGAAGGAGCATTGGTAATAGACGGAGAAATCGGAGCCTGACCGGAATGCCACCGCCTGATGTTTCGTTGCTCCGGAGCTGTTTATGATTCCGATGTCCTTCATTATAAACCCTTTGCCTTGTATAGCTGCGTCGTAAGCAAAAGTATTTTTTAAAATTGATATTGTATACAAGCTTATGTAATGAATTAATCCCATGTGTAACAAAATGATAAACTGTTTCCAAGTTATATCTTAACTTTCAATGTCAAGTCCTAATTTTTTCTGTTACTTATGTTCTTTCCCTAATCAAATCAAATGTGACCTCTAAAATCCACTGACTTCGATAAACTTTAATCAAGATAATAAAAACTAAGCAGCAAATTCACTTACCAAACGTCGCCGTTTCGTAAGTAGGGGTCCCGTCGATGAAGTTCTTACTACCGGAGATAATGGTTTTGTCCTTTCCATCGCCGTAGATCATAACATTCCATTTACCTTTATCCATCACAACATTCTCAACATACGTTCCAGCTTTCACATAGATCACAAACATTTTCAAACTCTTCTTCGGCACCCTCGCCACCGCTTCATTCACCGTCTTCACATCGCCGGTTCCATCAGCCGCCACCGTCACATCAGGCTTCAGATTCTCCGTCTGTAACAGCCTCCGCCGCGCCCATTCCGGAAACCTCTCACTCGGCTGCTGGTTCGACAAGAGCCGTCTTCTTCCGTGGATCGGAATCCCGAAGTCGCTTAACGCAGCGAGGATCTTCGATACGATAGCGAGGCTGTTGCTTGTGAACTCGGTGGATCTACTCATGGCGGATTTGAGATTCTGCGTGATCGTCGAGTTGGCGTACTCCGTCTTGTTCTGAGCTAACTCGTCGATCGAGTCGAAACACGTCTCGTGGTCCGTGACGGTTGCGCTAAGCCAAGTCTTGAGATCGTCGATTACCGTTGAGTTAAGTGTTTTCTTGCTCCCGTCCTCCGACGCGTCCATGGCGGAAACGGTGTCGTTGAGCCGATCCAACGCATCTTCGATCAGATTCCCACAAACCCTTAACGCCGATTTGATCCTCTCGTCCTCCGTATCCTTGGATAGCTTCTCCGGCAAATCGGAAATCCCGTCGAGCTCGTCGATGATTACTTTCAGCGACAGCTTAAACAGAATCTCTGGATCTGTTGTGTTGGAAGACGGAAGCTTTGAGATACTGTAGAAGCAAGATTCAGGGAAACGAGTCACGCTGCAAATGGTTTTAAGCGAAGTGGATGGTGTTAACTCGGGAGGTGAACTCAGTGTCGACTCGGACGAGTTCTTGTTCTTGTTGTGGACGACGGCGGCGACTACGGCGGCGATTATTACCGCGACGAGGATTACGCCGGAGACGGATAGTAGAATTACACGTTTTCTTGTCTTTTTCTTCAATGCTAAATCTTGAGCTTCGTCTACTTTTCCATATCCTTTGAAGGAATTCACTGAATCCATTCAATCCTCAAAGTGGCTTAAAGCAAGCTCCTTTAATTAGGTTTCTGGGTTTTTACTACAAAAAAACTTTTTGGGGTTATGTTCTGTTGTTGTTATGTCAGAGGGACATGTGTTGTTGTCTTTTTATAAAGTGTGGAGGCAAGCAAATGTGAATATATGAACGTGGTGACTCGCTGATTCCATGGTGCTTTCTTGTTTTGTGCAAGTGTGCGAGTGTGTGACAGTTGATCTATCTGCATGTGGAGATTCATGATTAAGTTCTAACTATTTTATTACGTACCTTAATTATAAATTATAATCTCCATTATGTAACTTTTTTATTTTTGTCTACCCAATCAAGTGCAACAATACCATGTCCTATAACCCATTCATTACTCATGATCAAGGGTAATGATATAACACAAATACAAGTCAAAGTCAACGCTCTTTATTTCGTAGTAGGCCCAAAAAGGGGAACACTCTCCACAAATCAAGTTGATTATAGGTACATTTTCAAGTGTACACATGAAAATGCATACAAACAGATAGAAAATTGAAGACAAGAAAATTATCTTGCAACATTGAAACGGCCATGTGCTTGTCTAACAAGTGGCGTACTCCATCTAAATCTCTTGAGGCCTTAAATTCGACAAGTGACAGCACCAAGATTGGGCTTCCCAAACACGTGATTCCCGGTTATCTTATTTGATGAAATCGAACAGTTTCACAAAACCGGGTTTTATCTTATTCTCGGTCGGCTCTCTGATTTGGTTTAAATCAGTTTGATTCTGTCCCGGTTTACAATTTCAGTCTTGTTTTGGTTCAACACAATAACATAGGTGAGTTCAATAATACGTGTATCTAATCAGGTTTTCAAGAATGATTGTAAATTTTACTGATAAATAAGGTTTTCAAGAGTGATTGTTAATTTTACTATACCCAATCTTTATTAATTAATAATGGAAGATAAATTAATAACTCAATTTTTCTTTTTTTTAATTTAAAGACTTAGCGAGAATGGGAAACCGGTCGACGCTAACCAGCCTCCACCACCAATGAACTGACCGGCCGTGTATTGCTGAGCCTCGGTGACACTCGTAATCACCTTAAAACCCTTCCACTTTACTCTATTTGCAGTTCCAGCCCCTGCTCCTCTATTCGAATACTCTCTGTAAGTCAGAGTATCCAACGCAAAACTCCCGCTCCATTCGAGCCATCCTTCGGGTCGGATCACGTCGGAGATATCCGACTGCATTATAACCGTCCTCGAGTATTGTTTCCAAGGACGACCAAGATACGTCGGAAAACTTCCTTTCACGGCCAAAAGATCCGACGTGGCACCAATCCGACAATTCTGAATCACAATCCCAGTGTTTTGGTTCGGATCTGATCGGCCTTGAGCCGTGACCATGTTTTTCTGGTTGGAGTTTGGTCGGCGTGCTTTAATATCGCAGTCTTGTAAAACCGCGGCTGCGTTTCCGAAGATGAAATCGACGGTTCCGGCTATGTGACATTTGACGAAGAACTGACGGTTCGAGTGAACGTAGAGTGTGTCTTGATAAGCTAACATGTCGCAGTTGTAGAAAGCCGAAAAGTCAGACCCGACCCGGAGAGCCACCGCTTGATGCTTTGACGGACCCGCCGTGTTTTCGAACGTGATGTCACGCGCTAAGAATCTTTCGCCGACGGCAGCTACAATCACAAGAAAACAAAACATTATTTAATCGTAGATATATATGTCTCTCATGTGATATTTCGTACGTGGTACGTATAAGTCCTCCTGGTACTAGTTTTGGAGTGTTATGAAAATGAAAATAAAAACAAAAGTGTTAGTAATTGAAAATCAATCTAAATTATGATTATACGCTGTTAGTCCAGTAATTGCATATATAATTTAAGAATTATTTATTTTCTTTAAAATTGAAAAAAATGAAGAATTAGTATTTACCAACAGTAGCGGAGTGGAAAGTGGTGCTTCCGTCAACGACGTTTCTATTTCCGGTGATAATGGTTTTCCCTCGACCATCTCCCAAAAACATTATATTCTTCTTCTTCTTCGTCACTTCCACATTCTCTCTATAGACTCCTGCTTTTATATGTATCACATACCTCTTACTACTCTTCTCCGGTGCCGCTGCTACAGCCGCCGCAACTGTCGTAAAGTCACCGCTTCCGTCAGCCGCCACCGTGGCGTCTGCCTTCACCACCGCTGACCCTTGAAGTAGCCTTCTGTCTCCGATGGATAACCAATTTGGCCATCCTTCTCCGTCTAAGTCGCCTGTAAGCTCCTTGAGCTTGCGGTTGTTGGTGGAGCTGGACTTATCTCTTAGCTCGAAGTTGGCTATGTCGGTTTCTGTCATGTTCTTGATCATTGCTAATGCGTTGCTACACATGTGCTCCACGTGTACCTGTTTTGATCGGTTCAATGATGAGCTCTAACGTTTTGTTTTTATTCAGGTGAAAGACATGTTGTATATCTATCATTTAGAAGTTCATTCATCTAGCTCTAATTATAGACCATCTGTATTTTCTTAAATCGTATTAAAGTTAATGTTACTAACTTACTAGTTAGTTCTAATTTCTAAAGCAAGTTACATAGAGTACTTATTTAGGATTTTTATAGTTCCGACAACAACAAAAAAATACCAATCATTAATGTTTTTATACTTCGGTAAATAATTGTGTTGAAATCCAGACTAATGTCGATCATTTCACGTTTATAAATAAATAATATAGTTAATGTTTAGTACTTGGTAAGCATTTAGATAAGTATTTATTGAAACATTAAAATTAATTTACGTACCTGCCCCTTCAATAAGACCTTGCGAACTTTCCGATCTGCGTCGTCGTATGAGAAGCCGTCGAGGCAGGTCCCTTGGTTAGTAATGGCTGAGCTAATTAGGGTTTTCAGATCATCAGCATGTTTCCTCAGAGATTTTCCGTTAGGATACTGATGAAGATCATCCAACGCCATGTGGAGCTCATCTAACGTCTCATCAATAGTCGCCAAACAGTCATGAAGCGCTGTTACCTCACGCGCCGTCAAGCCTTTTCTTTTTGCGGTTAGTTTCTTGACGGCAAAGTAATTGTGCTTCACGGCGTTTGTGGTTAGGTTCAGCGACGCTTCGATGACGTCCTTATGCGACGTCAACTCTTTTCCGGTGGCAGCCACGGCGGAGAAACAGAGGTCCGGGTAAAGAGTTGAGCTGCAATAGGATTTTAAAACGGCGTGTGATGTCGGAGATAGAGTTGTGATTTTTTGGTTTTTGTTTTGGTTTGATTTTGTGGTGGCGATTCCAACGACGGCGGAAAGTAACAGCAACGCTAAGACGGCGGAGGAGCAAATGAGTTTCTTGTTGTTCTTGAAGTCTGAGAACTTGGATATGAAATCTTTTAATGGTGCCATTTTTGTGTGTGGGAAATGTTGTTTGTGAGGAAATAGACGATGGTGGAGTAGAGTTTATATTGTTGAGTTTTGAGATGAAAAAGTATATATTAATTTTTTTTTTCTTTTGTACGTAATGTTTTACTTGCTTGCTTTGTATGTATATATTAAATTATTAATGAATTGAGTTGTACATTTTCAAACTTCCTTAGGCCCACTTTTGATATCATACTATTCTAAAAATAATTATCTCGAATAAAAATTTATAAATTATTTTGAAGTCATTTATATCATTTAGAATGTAATTTTCATGATTCGTATGAACATGCATGCGTTATTTTTATTTCCGAGGAGGAAGAAGCCACCACTCTTTTCCACGTTTGATATTACATAAAACCTGAGGCAACATAATAAACTTTCATAGTTACTTTAATCTATGGAATAATTCAATGAGACTGTCCATTTGTTTTAGTTATATACACACCGAAATCGAACTATAGGTATTGTTTCTTTTTCTTTTACGACGACTCGAACTGTATAACTTTTAAAACCTTGGAATTATATCGATATATTGTCGAAACCTGAAGTCTTGTCTTATGGATAATTTTTTTTTCTTAACTGTAAATGCTCTATACCTACGAAATTAATTAATAGTTTGTTTGTTTATTAATAACTATAGCTTAAAAATATATATATATATATCTCTTCAGCCTTCATCACATGCTGTTCCCGGAATTTATGCTAGGAAATAAATGTACTGTATATGTTTAGATGTAATTGGAAACGACAAATATTCTTTAATGAATGTTTTATCTAAAGTATACTATCATCGGGAAAATATATTTGATTTACGTTACATACTTAGCACAATATAATACGACAGCATTGACAACAAAAATATGAAACATCAGGAATATTACTTTCTCTATGATTTTCTAATATTCCAATAAATATGTCAGTATTTAGTAAGTTAATTTATTAAACTGGTTTTTATGTTGTGTGCAAAATTAACTATTAATCTATTATATAATTATGGATTTTTCTCTTCACTGAAAATATCTACACCAACATATTAATTTTGATATGTGTCACTTTTTAAAAGAAAAAAATTAATAACCGTAATTTATATTCATGAAAATTTATAATATGCCAAAGGATAGAAAAGCCCAAAATTCTCAAATTAATTATTACTCATATAATGAATTTTATGAAATCATATATAACAACAATTTTTTAAAATTATTATATTATTAATAATAAAATTTCAAAAGTAAAAGGTGGTAGACACTTACATTTATAAACTTTGAAAATAATTAAGTGTCATGAAACAGTATATCAATTTGAAAAGTATATAAATGATAATATTACATACCTATGTGGCTGAAAGTGTTTCTAAAATGACTAAAAACTCTAATTGTTTTAAAAATTTTCATTCATAATTTTATGGTTTTTATCGTTTATTTTATTTTATATAATATTTTTTACATTATATTTGTGGATAATAACTTTTATCTAATAATCTATTTTTTACTTTTAATAAATTTTAACCTGTTTATTTGTTTTTAAGTAAATCACTGTTTTGTTTTCTTGTGATTTATTTTTAATTAATTAATTAATAACACTAGTTAAGTATATATTAATTACATTTGAGTTATTTAAAATAAATATTAGTTAATTTTTATTTATAATAAAGTTGTAGATGAATTAAGTTTGTGTATTGGTTTATTATTTTTGGCTTAGATAATGTCAAAATACATGTGGTTAGATAGATTCTCTGAAAAAAAAAAAAAAAACTCCCTCGCTATATATAGTATATAGAAAGATATATAAATGATAGTTTTACGTACTTATCTGGCTAGAAGTGTTGTAAGACTATCTCCAACAGTACTCCATTTTCTACTTTAAAACTGCATTTTGAAGTAAATTTTCTTCAATACTACTCCATTTTCAGCTGCAAAATGGAATAAAAAATAGGATTACTTCAAATATGGAGTAACAAATGAGTCTACTCCATTTTTTTGTTCACTACTCTATTTTGCAGTTGAAAATAGAGTAGGGTTGGAGCAAAATCCAACTGCATTTTGAAATTACTTCATTTTAGAGTAAAAAATGCAGTTTACAATTGGAGATGCCCTAAAATGACTAAAAATTCTAGTCTTCACGAGTAACAAAAAATCGCTAACAAGCAATAAAGCATAAAATATCATCGATTCGGTGGCACCGAACTTTAAATAAAGAGTGAAATTGGAAAAAAAAAAAAAAGAGTGAGCAATATAATATTCCCTCTTGCTTTCAACTAGGCTTCAGGAATGTCACGGGATTCATCTTCTTGTTGGTACAATCACAAGAGTGGTTTTGTTGTTCGGATTTGGAGAGAAGTTTTGTTTGCATCATTCATTCATCATCCACATTTCCACAAGAGTGGTTTATATTATATCAGGATAACTTTACAGAAATCCTTGTATATTAATCCTTTTAAAGAGTGGTTTATATTAATCCTTTTAAGAAGACAGTATACCAATGACTTACCTGACCCTATATTAATATGATCCTATTTTCATCTGAGCAATAAGATAATTCTTCTCTAGATGAGAAATACTAGACCACCATCACTTTATTAACCATTTTGCTAGTTTGTGTTGCAGTCTATAAAAATCATAAAAATGCAAATAAAATTGTTTAAACATTTTTTAGAGGTCTTCAGACTTCAAGATCATCTTTTAAATTTAAAGTGATTAATTTCCATCATCTCGGCTCTTCCGTGAAAGAGTTATCACCACATTTGAGTTTTGTTGCAAATTAGCTTGTCAATTTATCTTAAGAAACTATATCTTAAGGAGGCTGGCTTCTCAGAGATTACAATGGTATCTATATTGGAGGAGGTCAGAGTAGAGGAAATTCAGTTTCAACCATCCTAGAAGCAGAACTACAGAGCCTCTTACAAGCGATGCAACATGTATGGAATCAAGGATACAGGCGTGTTATTTTCGAAGGTGACAATTTAACAGTCTGGAAACTGCTAACAAAACAACAAAGGCACTTTGGAGTACAAAACTGGATTCGAGATATCCAATTTTGGATGAGCAAGTTCAGCCATGTCTCCATCAATTGGGCTCAACGATATTGCAATAGAGCGGCAGATTCTTTAGCGAAAAAAACATTACCACCCTCAGTTAATTTTAAATCATATACCTATGCTCCAGATTGTATAATTCCTATCCTCCAAGAGGAATATTATCAAAACGAAAATAATTAATAAAATAATCATTTGATAAAAAAAAGAAACTATATGTTTTATTTGTTTTCTATTATCTTTAAATTTTCTTATTTTAATAATCAAAGAGAATGGATCTCTTTGTTGTATTGTGGAAGATTAATTTAACAGAAAAAAGTTTGCACCCAATAAGGAATAAAAATAATTTTTTAATCATTTCATAAATATTTGTGAAAAAGCTGTTAACAACGAAGAGGAAATATGTTAACAGCAAATTATCCAATACTCTTTATGCTAGTAGTAATTTTCATTTTTATTTGCATTTCTTTTCCCGATTGTTACTTTATTACAAAGTAATTTTGTAATTATTATTGGTTGACAAAAAAAAAAAGGAAATCAATTATTTCGCCGAGAGATTCTTGGTGGCTGGGTACATTGACAAATCATCCGTCGTAATTATTTGCGTAATGTCATGAAATTATTGAATATTTATTATAGATTACAGGTTTTTTCGTTGGTACAAGGCTGTACGTGGAATTTTATAATCGCAAATATCGCCGTAAATCGCGCCTCATTTATTTCAAATTTTAATTACTGAATAATTGTTCATTTATCTTTCGAAAGTCCTTGATTTAAAAAGCAGAGATATACATAATTACATAAATATGAGTGTTTTTAAAATTCTTTTTCATGTTTGTTTTGTTATAAAATTGACTTATTTTCTTAAGAATCGGTTATATTTTAGATACTCCATACTCGATTTCTATATAAGTCTCTGAATCATCAGAATCAATTTCCCTTATAAATCATTAAACCATATTACACTTGCATGATATCAGAACCTCAATTTGATCTAAATCCACATCATATATGTATGATAATTTAGTTAGGAGAAAAGACAAGGGAATCGATTTCTCTGTTCGGATTTTGAAGAAATTTTTTTTTTTTGGCAAACTGAACAAAAAAAGGTTCGGCAAAGTAATCTTTATGCAAGGAAAATAATTCCTATATTATATTAAAAGAGAAATGATGAATGTAACACCGTTGTCGGGAAAAAAGTTAGCACATATTAATGGTAAATCGTTGAAAAAACATCGAAGATAGAGCTACCCACTCTATTAGTTTATCCAATTATCCCAGATAATAAGATAGACCTCAAGAATCGATTACATTATTTGGTGGCCCTCGAATTTTTGATACATGCATCAATCATCAAGCGCGTTTGTGATTCACATATAGTAGGAATGATACGTATTGAACAAAGCTCGGGAGATTGACAATGGAGGTCGAGAGAGATTGAAGATGAAGATGAAAATGAATTTGTTATTAGCTTTGTTAACTGTACACTGAGTTACATCGTTATCTTATATACACAAGTAAATAAAGAAGCGGTTATCAATATTCTAATAACCGAATCTAACCAACATCTAACCAACTAATCCAGCTACTCTAATATACCCCCCTCAAGTCTTTACATTCTGATCATCATGAGGAAGGTAAAGACTTGAAATCGACATGCGCTTCAGAAGAGAGTAGAATGGACCTGGATGTAAGGCTTTGGTTAGAATATCCGCAAGTTGATTTCCAGTAGATACATGAAGAACAAGAAGCTTGCCAGCTTTGAGTTGATCACGAACCGTATGACAATCAATGTCAATGTGTTTCGTTCTTTCATGGAATACTGGATTCTGAGCAATATGTATTGCGGATTTATTGTCACAAAACAGCTTGGCAGGAGATGTAGCTGTAATGCGAAATCTTTGAGAAGCTGTTGTAACCATATCAGCTCACAAGTGGCTAAAGCGAGGCTCCTATACTCTGCTTCAGTACTACTTCGACTCACAACAGACTGCTTCTTAGATTTCCACGAGATCAAGGAATCACCAAGATAAACACAAAAGCCTGTGACAGATCTGCGAGTATCCTTGCAAGTCGCCCAATCAGCATCCGCAAATCCATTAAGACAAAGTTCAGCATTTGCAGAATACATCAAACCTTGACCCGGATTGTTCTTGATGTAACGTAACACCTTGTGAGCAGCCTGAAGATGGATATCCGTAGGAGCAGAAAGAAACTGACTAAGCTGATGAACAGCAAAGGTAATATCAGGCCTTGTTATCGTAAGATACAAAAGCCGACCAATCAACTCTCGATATTGTGTTGGTTGAGGTAAGGCAACACCAAGATCCTTCGTGAGATGAAGAGTTGGATCCATAGGCACAGAACTTGGTTTGCATCCAATCAAGCCTGTATCATGTAGCAAATCTAAGGCATACTTACGCTGAGAAACAGAGATACCAGCCTCAGAACGAGCAATCTCCAAGCCCAGAAAGAAACGAGCTGGTCCAAGATCTTTTATCTGAAACTCTGAGCGTAAAAGCGCCTTGAAAGCAGCAACAACCTCCTCATTGTTACTCGCAATCATCAAATCATCAACGTAAACTAAGACAGCAATGTAAGCAGATGGACCTTCACGAACATTGTTATCCGCAGGGGACTGAATGAAGTTGGCACCAAGAAGAACAGAAGAGAGCCTCTTATACCACTGCCTAGAAGCCTGTTTGAGACCATATAAAGACTTGCGAAGTCTACAAACAGGATTAGGAGGGAGAGTAACACCTGGAGGAGGCGTGTAACCTTGAGGAAGACTCATATATATCTCTTCGTCTAAATCGCCATGTAGAAAGGCATTAGAGACGTCCATTTGAGTGAGGGACCATCCAGAAATAGCAGCCAATCCTAACATCAACTTCACACTGGTCAACTTGGCAACAGGAGAAAAAGTGTCAATATAATCAACCCCTTCTTGTTGAGTAAATCCCTGAGCCACCAGACGAGCTTTATAACGCTCAATGCTTCCATCAGCTTTGTATTTGATCGTAAATACCCATTTACAACCTATCACATGCTTGCCCGGAGGAAGAGAACCAACATCCCAAGTGCGTTGTCCTTCTAAAGCCTGAAGCTCGACATCAACGGCATTAGTCCATTTACCAGAAGCCATGGCTTGTTGAAATGTCTTGGGTTCGGTCTCGAGGTCAAAAGCACAAATATAAGATTGAAAGAGAGGTGAAAGTTTATCAAAGGAATGGACAGAGGAAAGAGGATACGGTGTAGTATGAATAGGAGACGGTGTATATGAAGTGAAAGGTAAGAGATTGCAATGATACTCAGACAAATAACTAGGAGCTTTAGCATTTCGTTTAGGCCTAGCAAGTGCAACAGAAGAATTCCCTATATCCTGTGTCTCTGTGGTACTAGGTGTAGAATGAGATGAGGATGCAGATGCAGATGCAGAATCAGAGCCAGAAGAA
Organism: Isatis tinctoria; assembly: GCA_010577795.1. Lineage (NCBI taxonomy): Eukaryota > Viridiplantae > Streptophyta > Magnoliopsida > Brassicales > Brassicaceae > Isatis > Isatis tinctoria. The sequence goes on along the minus strand of CM021244.1, from coordinate 36,673,863 downwards.
TCAGGATTATGAGATGATGATGCAGATGCAGAGGCAGAATAACCATCACAAGTAACAGGCATATCAAAAGATGGCATTGTTTCAACGAAATGTAAAGGAGCAGGCATAGGCAAAATCCTGTTTGGAAACATATCAACAGCCGTAGACAAAAGCTCACTAGTTTTAAAAGGAAAAATTGTTTCATGAAAAATCACATTTCGAGAGATGGAAACCGAATGAGATTCTAAATCCAAAACCTTATAACCTTTGTACCCAGAAGGATAACCAAGGAACACACAAGGTAAAGCACGAGGCGAAAATTTATGACGATCCTTTAACAAAGTAGAAGTGTAGCATAAGGAACCAAAGCTACGAAGCAAACTGTAATCAGGAACTTTGCCTAACAGGAGCTCATAAGGAGACTTATTACCAAGCAAAGGAGAAGGCAGACGATTAATCAGAAAAACAGCCGTGTTAACGCAATCACTCCAATAAGGCAAAGGAACATTAGACTGAAAAAGTAAAGAACGAGCCACATTTAGCAAATGTTGATGCTTTCTTTCAACAACCGAGTTCTGTTGGGGTGTGTAAGCACAAGAAAATTGATGTAAAATCCCTTTATCAAGAAGTAAAGAAGTGAAAGCCAATTCAGGTGCATTGTCAGAACGAATTGATTTGATAGTTGCATTATACTGAGTGGAAACAAGGTTAAGAAAAGCAGGAAAAGCATCAGAAACATCTCCTTTATTTCTCAACATATAAACCCAAGTCACCCGAGTACAATCATCTACCAAAGTAAGAAAATAGCGATAACCCTCAACAGACTCAACACTAAACGGACCCCAAATGTCTAAATGTACTAATGCAAAAGGAACAGACTCAAGAGTATTATGCGAAACATATGCAAGACGTCTTTGCTTAGCTAAAGGACAAATGGAACAATGATTACTCCCAACAGATTGTGAAGAAGATGGTAAAACTGACTTGAGAACATGAGCAACAGCAGTAGATGGATGACCAAGATGGTGATGCCAAACAGAATCATCAACCAAAACCGAGGCACAAAGAAGAGAAGGAGATGATGATTTAGCAGGGGATGTCTTTAATATGTAGAGATTATGATGGACATCACCCTTCCCAATCATCAAGCCCCGTGAAAGATCCTGAAGAAAACAACAATCAGGAAAAAAATGAGCAGAACAATTCAATATACGAAGCAAACAACTGACACTAATCAGATTAAAATGAAAATCCGGAACATGTAAAACATGATGCAGAATCAAAGAATCGGATAAGTAAATTGTGCCAGTATGAGTGATAGGAACCCTAGTACCGTTTGGAAGAGTAACTGTGACACTAGATACAGGGACTAAATCTGTAAACAATGCTAAATCTGAACAAACATGACTAGAAGCCCCACTGTCTATTATCCAAGCATCATGCGGCAAAATGGCTTCAAGAGAGGATAAGCAATGGTTCTGAAAAGTGAGAGTATGATTCTGGTATTTAAGGCTAGTAGAAGGAAAGACCATACCCGAAGTAGAGAGTTGAGCCATGACTCCATGATTAGTGATAGAAGCCGCATTAGATGTGGAAGCAACCGACTGAGAAGACAAAGCGGGAGCAGTGAACTGAGCATTAAACTGAGCAACCAACTGTTGAATCTACTCTGATGAAAAATCCTTAAGGTTCATCGTCATGTCCCCACTGGTAAGATGAGCTGGAGCAGGAGTAGTAATATTCGAAGAGGAAACTCCCATCTCGGAGTAAACATTAGCAATCGCATTTGCCTGCTGCAGGGAAGGAGATGAGGACGACTTTGAATCAGACGGAGAAAGTGTTGTCCGCTGAGAACCAGATGGATTGAACTTATAACCAGAATTGTTCTTATAGCCAGGAGGAAAACCATGAATCTTGAAGCATTTCTGAACTGTATGACCAAGCTTTCCACAATGAGTGCAAACTGGTCGTTGATACGGCTTGGCAGTGTTATAAGCAGCAACATAGGCACTTTGATCAGACGAGAAATGACCATCAGCTGTAACAGGAGTGTGAGTATTAAAAGCAACAGCATCCACTTTGACTGGAGGACGCACTGCACGTTGACGTTCATCTTGAGTCACAATATTGAATGTCTCTTCAATCGAAGGAATCGGCTTCAACATCAAGATATGACGTCTTGTGTTCTCATAAGACTCATTCAACCCCATAAGAAATTTAGTCACACGACTCCTATGTTGCAATTTCTCCCAAAGAGCCGCAGCTTCACACTCGCATTTGCCACAAGTACAAACCGGCAACTCTACGAAATTTCTATGCTCCTCCCACAGTGTAACTAGTTCTGTATAGTAACTAGAAACATCCAAAGATCCTTGCTCTAATTTGCTCAATCGTTGTTCAATGTCATAAACTCTAGGCGCATCATCTTGCTTAAACCTAGAAATCAAATTGTTCCAAATCCCTTCGGCAGTCGAAATGAACAACAAACTCTGGCCTATCTTCTTGCAAACCGAATTCATGAGCCAAGTAGCAACAATATCGTTACACCTAGACCATGCTCCATAGTTCCTATCAGTAATCAAAGGTTTGGGAATCGTACCGTCGATGAATCCCAATTTGTTTCGAACATTCAACGCCATTCGCATCGAACGACGCCAGCTGTGGAAATCAGATGCAGTAGTGAGACGATCAGAGACGAGAATCAAACCGGCATGATCGTTATGATGGAGATAGTAAGGATTCTCATAATGATCAAGAACGGGATTAGTCGTTGGCAAAGACGAAGACGGAGATGACATCTTCAAGATCCAACGGAAAACTCAGAAATCGCAGAAATGAAATCGCAGAAATCGAGCAAAGAAACAGCTCCAATCAAACGAAGAATAGTCCAAGACGCTCGATTGAACTCAAAAAGAGCTCAATAGAAGCAAAATCGCGAAGCAACAAACAACGCCACGAAGAAGATCAATGAGAAAATCGAGACAGAGAATCGCAAATCTGAAGGGAAACGATATCACGAAGCTCATTCTCAACAAAGAAAGCGGAAGAATCAAAAGCAAAAATTCTCTGATACCATATTGAACAAAGCTCGGGAGATTGACAATGGAGGTCGAGAGAGATTGAAGATGAAGATGAAAATGAATTTGTTATTAGCTTTGTTAACTGTACACTGAGTTACATCGTTATCTTATATACACAAGTAAATAAAGAAGCGGTTATCAATATTCTAATAACCGAATCTAACCAACATCTAACCAACTAATCCAGCTACTCTAATAATACGTATTATACTAGTTTTATTTTATGGTACAGGGATATATAGTTGACAAAATGTAGAAATTGAAAAATTGTGTCTTAAAGCGAGGGTTTACAAATTTACAATGTCATTCACACACTATTTAATTAAGGAAACCCTTTAATTAATCCCACAATGTTAATTACAGAATAACTGATGAAGATTACAGACTAGGTCACGTGATTGGTAGATACGTCTCTACTTGGGCATATTCATGTTGGCATGTTGTGCATGGGAAATCCAAAAGCAACCCTTAGGATTAATTTGTTTTCGACACAGAAAAGGCAAGTGAGAGTGATCTCTTAAATATTTTGAATCTGTATGTTTGTTTCACAACATATTTAGACGAACCGTAGCAATGCCATAATACATACATGCATATTCATTAATATTTCGTTTCCTCATCCAGATGTGCATCTAATTAAATTCAACATCCAATATCTGGATTTTTTTTGTTTCTCAAAAAACCAGTTATTATATTTGAAACTTGCATTGAATGCAAAATTATTCGATAATATATAATATGATTTGGTTCTATTTTTAGACATTTAGTTGGTTTTAATATAAGGTTATTTTGCCAAGTACTGATTAATGTAAATATACATACCATTGCAAGAATTCGACTCCAATGTATTGCAACCATCGTTTAATCAATCAACTCTAGTAATGTAGATTTTGAATCACACTGTACATGTCACACTTTCGTAAAACATACCAAAACATATCTTGATCTCGAAATTCTTGAATGGATTCAAGATTACCTATTATTTCAAACATTGTTGTTATTGGTACCGCTTGAACCAATAATGCAAACAACACCTTTTTTCTCTCTACTCAAAAACTTCTTAAGTGATCTTAACCTTGTGAACATGGGTGACTTAGGTTCTTCTTCTTCGATTCTCTCCGATAAGTTCTCCCTTGAATTCTCTGGAATATCCACCACAACCGCCGTTACTTCGTGTGCTCTGTTACAGCTATTAGTACTAGTAGATTCAGGTTGATGATCATTAGAAGAATCCTCAACATTTCCAGAACCAAGATCTTCTGTAACTATGAGACCTGCGCTTCTAACTTGATTGTGATCTCCCCAAACTAGTACATTTGTTGGAAAAATCTGAGGTTCTGTCAAAAACCCAAGAACAGAGCTCTGATCTTGAGTTTGATTATGTTGGTTACTCGAATTCCCAGATTCAAAGTTTTGATTTTGAGACAAACCCTCACTTCCTCCATGTGACGTCTCTTCCACGGAACCAACCGTGTTTCTACAGAGAGGACAAGTGGAATGAGATTGAAACCACATGTCGATGCAGTCGACATGGAACCCATGGTTACACCCTGGCAAAACCCTAGCTTTGTCGCCGTCAACGAGGTGAGAGAGACAAACGGCGCACTCTAGTCCGTCTTTGAAGTCACAAGACTTGAAAACAACGATCGGGATCGACTGGAGGATTGTAGAATCGAGACCGGCGTTGCGAGGAGGATCTTCTTGAGCTTGAGCGAAGATGAAACGACGCCGTTGATGGTTACGGCCGATGACTGTGGAGCCAGGATCGTCGGGTTGGATTAGGTTTAGGCTGAAATGTTGTTCCACACGCCACCAGAAGAGCCTAGCGTAGAGATGAAGCAAGAGGAGGAACAGAATCGCTGTGAAAACTGATACGATTGCGAATATGATTACTTTTCCCATCATCTCTTCTCCTTCAAAGTTTCTGAAGACAGAACTATTGGAAGCAGATTCTTCGTCCATGTCGCTGACAAATGAAAGGAAAGTGAAAGATTCTCACATCAAGACATAGATCGGGAAGAGTAGAGCTGTAAAAACTCAAAAGATCGATGCTTTATTGAAAGTGGTGAAGCTTTTCAAAGGAATGCAATGAAATAAAAAGAGGTTTTTGATGTGGAATTTTGGTTGGAGGTCCATTAATTCTGAGGAATTTGTCTATGAAACCAAAATGCACGGCAAAATGGCGATGAGAATCAAGACTGGTTCAAGATTTTCAAAAAAGGTTGGGACACAAGTCAGTGGAACACGCTTTCGGGTTGTTGACTTGGTTTAGTCAATTTCCTCAAATCGTCGGTCAATATCAGCTTTGAAATAAAAATGGTTTACTATTCCAAATTAAACTCAACATACAATTGGCACACTGCAAACTGGAAATAGAAACTGCTTCTCTCAAGCATGATAATTGTGACAGACTTGAGGAATTTTTAATGAGAAATGTTCAAGCTTTTTAAAGAGCATCATTATTCGCAGAGTAAAAATGATGACAGATTCTCTCGTTTATTCATCTGCATCGAGCACATTGCTATGGAGGAAGCTCGAAGGATCAGATGGAAATGAAAAATGATAACTTGAGGTACAAAAGCATTGATTCAAGAGTTCAAAACATAATTAATAATCAAGAACAGAGCTCTTTGTAGGGAGTGTGGTTGAAGAATTGTATTTAACCTCCAAAATTGAAACAGATTACTTCGATTCGAATTCTGTGGAGCTTGTCATCAATATCCTGTCGAGATTTCTGACGAAGTCTTTTGGCAAAGTATCGTTGCTTAACGAAAAACTGGTCTTGGATAATTCGCCGTCCAAACTATACTACCAGTTGCTCCCGATCAAGTCCACTGCTGGAATGGTTAGTAGTGGCGAATCAAGGAACATTATGAGAAGGGTAAGTGTTGAAGTTCCAGCAGGTGATTGGGTTGAGTATGGTGTATGTTTCAGAACACATTTTCAAACTTTTGTAGTGGATATATGTGCAAATTATGAAAGTGGTTAGTTCTCCAAAACATAATCTTTGTCCTTGTCTTTGAAGTTACTATCTCCTTTATTTGTTTGGTTATGAATTTTATGATTCTAATATCGATTTCTAACATTAAAAAGTTCTACTTTTGTCACATCTTATAGTAGTTTGATCACTGAAAAGCTACAAAAAATATTGTTTACTAACCTGTAACACTGAGTTTGTGGTTACATGCAACTGGAACTGGCACATGAGGAACCGGGAACTGCTTCTCTCAAGCATGAGACCAAAAGAAGCCAAAATTTTGAATCCCAAATTGAACAATATGACTCTCCAATGATTTTAAACCCATATTGTTTTCCAGTGATATCCCAAAAATATCAAAAGAATACTGGTTCAAGGGACTGGTTCTAGATTTTTTTTTCCCTTCCAAAAGTATTGGGTAAGAGCACATACATCAGAATATCACAACCATAGATCCAAAAAAAAATTGTTAAATAATGTGTAGGTCCTATAAACAGTGGTGATCCCCACCACAAAAAAGCTCTAATTTTGGAACCCCTCTCTTTTCGGGTTCGCCACGTGGCGATCCCTGATTGGTCTAGTTTTTTTTTTGCGAAAAAATTAAAATTCCTTTTTTTAGAAGCCCATGTTTGAAAAGTATATATAGGAAAACAAGTAGAGACCATGAAAGATCATTAGGGTTTTAAAACCATCGCCATGAGGCCCATGACAGAGCGTGAGCGGCAGGTTTCGGACAATATCGTATCTGCAGAAGGAGAAACAAATTACTTTGATGAGATCCCTGTTGATCTGGTCCTCAGTAATATCATGTCGAGATTGCCGGTGAAGTCTATGGCCAAGCAGAGCCGGTCCTGACTTTTTAAAGGCCACAAGCCCAATTTTTAAAATAGGCTGGTTTGGTTTATGTTGTTAAAATATACAAACCTGTGGTTCGAACTCCTGATCTGTAAGTCAAAAGGAGATAGCTTTTGCCACTAGACTAAGGGGAAGTTTTGTAAATTATGTGGCCGAAATTTTATATATAAAAAAACGGCCGCAAGCATGGGCTTGGCCTGCTTCTGCTAAGGGCCGGCTCTGTGGCCAAGTGTCGTTGCGTTTAGAAGCTCTGGTCGTCGATAACTCACCGTGGAAACAATGACCTGTTGTTCCCAATCAAGCCCCCATATACACCAAGAATCTTTTTCGCGTTAAGATTTAAGTGAGAATTGTTATTCTTCTCTTCACCTCAACCTCAAAATTCGGATAATGGTTTGTCCCTTGTGTTGACTCGTCATCACACTAATCTCGGCACAGATCTCAAAAGAATTTGTCGCCCTGTTCGCGGACTAGTCTGTAGTGAGCATTTCGAAAATAATTATTCGTGGGCTGTGATTTCTAACCTCATTACAGGAGAGTATGTTACCACACCCAAAGTGAACATGAGAGAGGAGTTGACAAGAGCAGTGTATTGTTTTGGGTATGACACAACCGACAAACAGTTCAAGCTCTTGCGTGTCACCTGGGACTCGTGTCCTACCGCAGTCGTCAAGCACTGGTCCGGTAGGTATCATGTTCTGACATTAGGGACAGGAAATAGAAATCTCTTATGGAGGAAGATCCAATGTTGCACACTCCATTACCCTCTATACGATAATGGGATTTGCATCGATGGTGTTTTGTATTATTTAGCAATGGTCGATGACAAGACATATAGGATGGTTTGCTTTAATGTTAGGACTGAGGAGTTCAGTTTTATTAACGTTGATACACGCATTGCTACTTCTTCGAATCTGATAAACTACAAGGGTAAATTATGTGTTAGTGATTCTATTCATAGGACTAGTCATATTTCTAATTGTTATGAAAGTCAAAATAAGGAGGAAGAAAAAGTGATTGTGGAGCCCAATTTTCTTCTATATAAACAACCAAACCCCCTCATTCCAAAACACACCTTCTTCTCATTACAATCATAATTTCTCACATTCTCTCTCATTTCTCTCCTTGTATCAAGATTTTGTGGGTAATAAATTTTTGTCTTTATTTATTATTTCCGATATAATAAATATCATTATTATTATAACACGTTATCAGCACGATCGTTCTACGATATGGGCTATATATATTGTAATATTTACTCTGTTATAATGGCCGGGATACCCGCCTATATAAATTTATTATTATTGTAATGGTTGTTTAACGCACCATTATTTTCTTAATATTACTGTGGGCGGTTTGTCGCCTCGTTATTTAATTTACCTGCACTATATCATGGCTGCTAAAAGCACCATAATTATTTATTTACTGTTAATGTTATGATGGATGGCTGAGCCACCTGTATAATTTTATTGTTATGTTATAATGGATGGCTGAGCCACCTGTATAATTTTATTGTTAATGTTATAATGGATGGCTGAGCCACCGCATATTTATTTATTGTTTCAATGTGGATGATTAAATCACCATAATTTTCTGATTATATCTGTTTATATTATAATCATTATAAATTAAATATGCATATTTTTGTGTTCAAAATAAGATTGCGGTCTCATTTATTCCTCAGGCGAATAAATCTAGACTCATATCAACGTACATCTCCAGGAACCCCTGTTCCGTTAAAGAGCACCTTCTTGTCCAACTGGGAAGAAGTAGTACGGATTTAATTAAAAACTCAGTTTTTCCGGTAGCCTTTTTCATAACGGTCACAAAGATTTTTTCACAATTTTTTACTCTCCAACGGCTACATCTAACGGCTATGAACAGTGATTTTCAACGGCTATGAACAGTGTTTTTCGATCTATAAATAAACTCATCCCTCACTCATTTCATTTCACTCATCGATTTCATATCTTCTCTCTTCTTCTCTCAAATATTTCACAAATATTTTTCATCTAATTTTTGTAAGAATGATGAGAATGATGATCCGTTTGCTTTTAATTTTCTGTGCGATTGTAACTTTTACATCGATTTATGGTCTTTGCATGGGAGATTTTACTCCGGCAGAATTTTCCTTAATCGTTGTTTTACTTTTTGTGCATTGTTTTTTCCTTGTAATTGCTTGGATTATTCATGTAACGGCTCATTTTAAATGAGTGATTATTACCGCACTAATAAAGTTTTATGATTTTGTTTTAGAAAATCAAAATGGCAAAAGTTGAGAAGCTACAATTTCCAGCTCTAAAGATTACCGGAGCAAATTACATCGCATGGACGACTGATGTCGAACTCCATTTAGAGATGAAAAAAATTCCAAACTCTATAAAAGAAAACATCGAATCGCCTGCCCATGAAAAGGCACAAGCGATAGTTTTCCTCAGAAAACATGTCGATGAAAATATTAAGCATGATTATGCTAATATAAAAGACCCAGCACAGCTGTGGAAAGCTCTGAAAGAGCGGTTTGATAACCAAAAAGATATAACTCTCCCTCATGCACTCGACGAGTGGAAATACCTGAGATTTCAGGATTTTGAGAAAGTGGAAGATTATAATTCCGCTATTCTAAGAATTGTGACACAATTAAAATATTGTGATAAACCTGTCACTGAGGCAGAAATGCTAGAAAAAACCTATACGACATTCCATAAAGAACACCGTGTTCTTGCAGAACTCTACAGGAGTCGCGGATACACTAGGTTTTCTGAGCTAATGGTAACGCTCCTACTAGCTGAGAAGAACTGTGAACTTCTCATAAAGAATCACAATTCTAGGCCAACAGGAAGCAAGGCATTTCCTGAAGTAAATACCACGGATGTAAAATTTCCGGAGAGAAAATCAAACCTATCATGGTCGTGGTCGTGGCAGTGGTCGTGGCCGAGGCCGTGGCCGTGGTCGACGATTTAATCGAGGACGTGGGAGAAATTATAACCCACAAGAGAGGAATTCATACAGATGGGTCCGATCCGAACAATTCCCAAAGGGAAAAGAACTCCAAGGGAGTTCCACCCAGAAACAAGAAAATGTATGTTTCAGGTGCGGATCGAAAGGGCATTGGTCCCATGTATGTCGAACTCCCCCACATCTTTGCAAATTGTACCAAGAGTCAATTAAAGGCAAAGGGAAAGAAGTGAACCTTACAGAACACTTCGAGGGTACAACTTACCTCGATTCCTCCGAATTTGGGGACGACTTCGATGAGACCATGATAATGGAACATTGATATGCTTGTAATATCTCAAAATAAGCCATGTATAATTATTACTCATCTTTGCTTTGTTTTAAGAATAATGTTGTTTATACAACAAAATTAATGTATAATTATTGTGTGATTTTATGAATTAAATTTACTATCTCTTTTTCTTGATGTTTATGTTACCTGCAGAAAATGGATCACAACACAAATAGGACAATATCCAAAAAGATGGTTAGAGAGATTTGTATACTAGATTGTGGAACAACCCACACTATTCTGAGAAACAAACAATATTTCTCTAACCTAAAACTGACAAATGTTATTGTCAGTACAATATCAGGTCCTACAGACCTGGTTGAAGGAATTGGAAAAGCCAGCTTTATGCTGCCAAATGGAACAAATTTTTCCATAAAAAATGCTTTATATTCTCCAAATTCAAAGAGGAATTTGTTGAGTTTCCAAGATATATACCTTCATGGGTATGACACTCAGTCAGCAACTGAGAATGGAAAGAAGTATATGTATAACTTCTGAGAAATCTGGAAAAAGGCTTATACTTGAAAAAATTCCAAAGTTTCCTTCTGGCTTGCATCATACTTATATAGATGCAATTGAATCAAACCTTGTGATCAAAAGAAATCATGAGGATTTCACATTGTGGCATGATCGCCTTGGCCATCCAGGCACCACAATGATGCGCAAGATCATAGAAAGCTCACATGGTCATCCACTGAAAATCCAAGAGATATATCAGGGAAATAAAATGACATGTGCTGCATGTTCTCTTGGCAAATTGATCATAAGGCCATCGCCAACCAAAATCGATAAAGAATCACCAAAATTCCTTGAACGAATTCAAGGTGATATTTGTGGACCAATACATCCACCTTGTGGACCATTCCACTATTTTATGGTATTAATTGACGCATCCAGTAGATGGTCACACGTTTGTCTATTGTCATCTCGAAATATGGCATTTGCGAGATTTCTAACTCAGATAATCAAACTGCGAACTCAGTTTTCTGATTATCCTATTAAAAGAGTTAGATTAGACAACGCTGGTGAATTCACATCCCAAGCATTCAAAGATTATTGTATGGTAACGGGAATTGAAGTTGAACATTCTGTAGCTCATGTTCATACTCAAAATGGCTTGGCTGAATCATTAATTAAACGTCTGCAATTGATTGCAAGACCGTTGATCATGAGATCTAAACTTCCAACCTCTGTATGGGGACATGCTATTTTGCATGCTGAAGCACTGATTCGGATAAGACCAAGTGCATACCATAAGTATTCCCCACTTCAGTTGGCATTTGGTCGAGAACCAAATATTTTCCATCTCAGAATCTTTGGTTGTGCGGTATATGTGCCTATAGCACCACCACAACGCACAAAGATGGGACCACAAAGAAGGTTGGGAATATATGTTGGTTGTGATTCTCCATCAATTATACGATACCTAGAACCACAGACAGGTGATGTCTTTACGGCACGTTTTGCCGATTGTCACTTTGATGAAAAAGTGTTCCCGGTTCTAGGGGGAGAAAATAAGCAAGTAGGAAAGGAAATCAAGTGGAGTGTACCATCCTTGTTACACCTTGATCCTCCTACTAAAGAGTCAGAACTAGAAGTTCGACGAATTGTGCATTTGCAAAGTATAGCAAATCAGCTACCAGATGCATTTGCGGATACCAAAACGGTAACTAAATCTCATATACCGGCTGCAAATGCTCCTGCTCATATTGAAATACCACAAGAACGTGGGAAAGCAGATGATACACGTGAGCCTGAAACACGCCGGAAGCGTGGCAGGCCCGTTGGTTCTAAAACTAAGAATCATAAGAAACAAAAGAAAGTTGAAACTCATGAAACACCAAAGTAGCAGAAAGTACTTTGGAGGAAACAAATCATGAGACTCATGATAATGTAGAGCATCAAAATCCAGAAGAAAATCATGAGATTTCTATCAATTATATCCATAATCAAAAGATATGGAAAAGAAAAAATAGATGATCTCGATGATGTTTTCTCATATCTTGTGTCACAAGAAATAAATGAGGAAAAGGAAGATCCAGAGCCAAAGTCTGTATATGAATGTCAAAAAAGACATGACTGGATAAAATGGAAAGATGCAATACAAGTCGAACTTGATTCGCTTAATAAACGAGAGGTTTTTGGACCCATTATGCTCACACCCGAAGATGTGAGACCAGTTGGATCTAAGTGGGTTTTCGTTCGTAAACGAAATGAGAAAAATGAGATCACGAGATATAAAGCTCGTCTCGTAGCCCAAGGTTTTTCACAAAGACCTGGAATAGACTACGAGGAAACGTATTCTCCTGTTATGGATGCAATCACGTTCAGATTCTTGATGAGTCTGGCGGCTGATGAAAATCTAGAAATGCGTCTTATGGATGTCGTTACGGCATACCTATATGGATCATTAGATACTGATATCTACATGAGAATTCCTGATGGTTTTAAAATGCCTGTAGCATTAAGTTCTAAACCAAAAGAGTTATGTGCAATAAAATTGCAAAGATCATTATATGGGTTAAAGCAGTCTGGACGTATGTGGTATAATCGTCTCAGTGAGCATTTAACGAAAGAAGGATATGTAAACGATCCTATATGCCCATGTGTTTTCATTAAGAAAACAGAAACTGGATTTGTAATAATCGCAGTATATGTTGATGATCTAAACATAATCGGAACTCATGATGAGATACAGAAAGCATCAGATTATTTAAAAGGAGAATTTGAGATGAAAGATCTCGGGCAGACAAAGTATTGTCTTGGCCTTCAGATTGAGCATTCTGAAAAGGTATATTTGTGCACCAATCCACATATACCAAAAGAGTGTTAAAAAGATTTAACATGGATAAGGCAACTCCACTCAGTACTCCCATGGTCGTAAGGTCACTTAATATTGAAAATGATCCATTCCGACCACATGAGGAAAACGAAGAGATACTTGGTCCTGAAGTACCATATCTAAGTGCAATTGGAGCTCTGATGTACCTTGCAAATTGCACACGGCCTGATATATCATTTGCTGTTAATCTTTTGGCAAGATTCAGTTCGTCCCCTACGCGAAGACATTGGAATGGAATTAAACATGTTTTCCGTTATCTTCAAGGGACCACTGACTTAGGATTATTTTATCCTAAAAATTCAAAAGGTAAAATGGTCGGTTTTGCAGATGCAGGATACCTATCGGATCCACACAAAGCCCGATCACAAACGGGATACGTTTTCACGATCGGAGGCACTGCTATATCTTGGCGTTCTCAGAAACAGACACTGGTGGCTACTTCCTCGAATCATGCAGAACTCATTGCACTCCATGAAGCAAGTAGAGAATGTGTCTCACTGAGATCAATAAGCCGACACATCCTATCAAGCAGTGGGATTCTCCGAGATACGGAGCCAACTATCTTATACGAAGATAATGCTGCATGCGTTGCTCAAACGAAGGAAGGATATATCAAAAGTGATAGAACGAAACATATACCTCCGAAGTTGTTCATGTACATCCAAGAACTCGAGAAGAATAAGGAGATTGAAGTGAGATATGTCCGTTCATGCGACAACGCAGCTGATCTTTTCACGAAATCACTACCCACCACTATGTTCAGGAAGCATGTACATAGTATTGGAATGCGTCGTCGACAAGATCTCTAAGACAACCTTAATCAAGGGGGAGCTTGCGCAGTTGTACTCTTTTTACCTTACTATGGTTTTTTCCCATTGGTTTTTCAAGGTTTTTAACGAGGCAACAAAGGCGTTGAGGAGAGTATGAATATGACATTGGTCTCCAAGGGGGAGTGTTATGAAAGTCAAAATAAGGAGGAAGAAAAAGTGATTGTGGAGCCCAATTTTCTTCTATATAAACAACCAAACCCCCTCATTCCAAAACACACCTTCTTCTCATTACAATCATAATTTCTCACATTCTCTCTCATTTCTCTCCTTGTATCAAGATTTTGTGGGTAATAAATTTTTGTCTTTATTATTTCCGATATAATAAATTATCATTATTATTATAACACGTTATCAGCACGATCGTTCTACGATATGGGCTATATATATGTGTAATATTTACTCTGTTATAATGGCCGGGATACCCGCCTATATAATAATTTATTATTATTGTAATGGTTGTTTAACGCACCATTATTTTCTTAATATTACTGTGGGCGGTTTGTCGCCTCGTTATTTAATTTACCTGCACTATATCATGGCTGCTAAAAGCACCATAATTATTTATTTACTGTTAATGTTATGATGGATGGCTGAGCCACCTGTATAATTTTATTGTTAATGTTATAATGGATGGCTGAGCCACCTGTATAATTTTATTGTTAATGTTATAATGGATGGCTGAGCCACCGCATATTTATTTATTGTTTCAATGTGGATGATTAAATCACCATAATTTTCTGATTATATATCTGTTTATATTATAATCATTATAAATTAAATATGCATATTTTTGTGTTCAAAATAAGATTGCGGTCTCATTTATTCCTCAGGCGAATAAATCTAGACTCATATCAACGTACATCTCCAGGAACCCCTGTTCCGTTAAAGAGCACCTTCTTGTCCAACTGGGAAGAAGTAGTACGGATTTAATTAAAAACTCAGTTTTTCCGGTAGCCTTTTTCATAACGGTCACAAAGATTTTTTCACAAATTTTTTACTCTCCAACGGCTACATCTAACGGCTATGAACAGTGATTTTCAACGGCTATGAACAGTGTTTTTCGATCTATAAATAAATCATCCCTCACTCATTTCATTTCACTCATCGATTTCATATCTTCTCTCTTCTTCTCTCAAATATTTCACAAATATTTTTCATCTAATTTTTGTAAGAATGATGAGAATGATGATCCGTTTGCTTTTAATTTTCTGTGCGATTGTAACTTTTACATCGATTTATGGTCTTTGCATGGGAGATTTTACTCCGGCAGAATTTTCCTTAATCGTTGTTTTACTTTTTGTGCATTGTTTTTTCCTTGTAATTGCTTGGATTATTCATGTAAACGGCTCATTTTAAATGAGTGATTATTACCGCACTAATAAAGTTTTATGATTTTGTTTTAGAAAATCAAAATGGCAAAAGTTGAGAAGCTACAATTTCCAGCTCTAAAGATTACCGGAGCAAATTACATCGCATGGACGACTGATGTCGAACTCCATTTAGAGATGAAAAAAATTCCAAACTCTATAAAAGAAAACATCGAATCGCCTGCCCATGAAAAGGCACAAGCGATAGTTTTCCTCAGAAAACATGTCGATGAAAATATTAAGCATGATTATGCTAATATAAAAGACCCAGCACAGCTGTGGAAAGCTCTGAAAGAGCGGTTTGATAACCAAAAAGATATAACTCTCCCTCATGCACTCGACGAGTGGAAATACCTGAGATTTCAGGATTTTGAGAAAGTGGAAGATTATAATTCCGCTATTCTAAGAATTGTGACACAATTAAAATATTGTGATAAACCTGTCACTGAGGCAGAAATGCTAGAAAAAACCTATACGACATTCCATAAAGAACACCGTGTTCTTGCAGAACTCTACAGGAGTCGCGGATACACTAGGTTTTCTGAGCTAATGGTAACGCTCCTACTAGCTGAGAAGAACTGTGAACTTCTCATAAAGAATCACAATTCTAGGCCAACAGGAAGCAAGGCATTTCCTGAAGTAAATACCACGGATGTAAAATTTCCGGAGAGAAAGGATCAAACCTATCATGGTCGTGGTCGTGGCAGTGGTCGTGGCCGAGACCGTGGCTGTGGTCGACGATTTAATCGAGGACGTGGGAGAAATTATAACCCACAAGAGAGGAATTCATACAGATGGGTCCGATCCGAACAATTCCCAAAGGGAAAAGAACTCCAAGGGAGTTCCACCCAGAAACAAGAAAATGTATGTTTCAGGTGCGGATCGAAAGGGCATTGGTCCCATGTATGTCGAACTCCCCCACATCTTTGCAAATTGTACCAAGAGTCAATTAAAGGCAAAGGGAAAGAAGTGAACCTTACAGAACACTTCGAGGGTACAACTTACCTCGATTCCTCCGAATTTGGGGACGACTTCGATGAGACCATGATAATGGAACATTGATATGCTTGTAATATCTCAAAATAAGCCATGTATAATTATTGCTCATCTTTGCTTTGTTTTAAGAATAATTTGTTTATACAACAAAATTAATGTATAATTATTGTGTGATTTTATGAATTAAATTTACTATCTCTTTTTCTTGGTTTATGTTACCTGCAGAAAATGGATCACAACACAATAGGACAATATCCAAAAAGATGGTTAGAGAGATTTGTATACTAGATTGTGGAACAACCCACACTATTCTGAGAAACAAACAATATTTCTCTAACCTAAAACTGACAAATGTTATTGTCAGTACAATATCAGGTCCTACAGACCTGGTTGAAGGAATTGGAAAAGCCAGCTTTATGCTGCCAAATGGAACAAATTTTTCCATAAAAAATGCTTTATATTCTCCAAATTCAAAGAGGAATTTGTTGAGTTTCCAAGATATATACCTTCATGGGTATGACACTCAGTCAGCAACTGAGAATGGAAAGAAGTATATGTATATAACTTCTGAGAAATCTGGAAAAAGGCTTATACTTGAAAAAATTCCAAAGTTTCCTTCTGGCTTGCATCATACTTATATAGATGCAATTGAATCAACCTTGTGATCAAAAGAAATCATGAGGATTTCACATTGTGGCATGATCGCCTTGGCCATCCAGGCACCACAATGATGCGCAAGATCATAGAAAGCTCACATGGTCATCCACTGAAAATCCAAGAGATATATCAGGGAAATAAAATGACATGTGCTGCATGTTCTCTTGGCAAATTGATCATAAGGCCATCGCCAACCAAAATCGATAAAGAATCACCAAAATTCCTTGAACGAATTCAAGGTGATATTTGTGGACCAATACATCCACCTTGTGGACCATTCCACTATTTTATGGTATTAATTGACGCATCCAGTAGATGGTCACACGTTTGTCTATTGTCATCTCGAAATATGGCATTTGCGAGATTTCTAACTCAGATAATCAAACTGCGAACTCAGTTTTCTGATTATCCTATTAAAAGAGTTAGATTAGACAACGCTGGTGAATTCACATCCCAAGCATTCAAAGATTATTGTATGGTAACGGGAATTGAAGTTGAACATTCTGTAGCTCATGTTCATACTCAAAATGGCTTGGCTGAATCATTAATTAAACGTCTGCAATTGATTGCAAGACCGTTGATCATGAGATCTAAACTTCCAACCTCTGTATGGGGACATGCTATTTTGCATGCTGAAGCACTGATTCGGATAAGACCAAGTGCATACCATAAGTATTCCCCACTTCAGTTGGCATTTGGTCGAGAACCAAATATTTTCCATCTCAGAATCTTTGGTTGTGCGGTATATGCCTATAGCACCACCACAACGCACAAAGATGGGACCACAAAGAAGGTTGGGAATATATGTTGGTTGTGATTCTCCATCAATTATACGATACCTAGAACCACAGACAGGTGATGTCTTTACGGCACGTTTTGCCGATTGTCACTTTGATGAAAAAGTGTTCCCGGTTCTAGGGGGAGAAAATAAGCAAGTAGGAAAGGAAATCAAGTGGAGTGTACCATCCTTGTTACACCTTGATCCTCCTACTAAAGAGTCAGAACTAGAAGTTCGACGAATTGTGCATTTGCAAAGTATAGCAAATCAGCTACCAGATGCATTTGCGGATACCAAAACGGTAACTAAATCTCATATACCGGCTGCAAATGCTCCTGTCATATTGAAATACCACAAGAACGTGGGAAAGCAGATGATACACGTGAGCCTGAAACACGCCGGAAGCGTGGCAGGCCCGTTGGTTCTAAAACTAAGAATCATAAGAAACAAAAGAAAGTTGAAACTCATGAAACACCCAAAGTAGCAGAAAGTACTTTGGAGGAAACAAATCATGAGACTCATGATAATGTAGAGCATCAAAATCCAGAAGAAAATCATGAGATTTCTATCAATTATATCCATAATCAAAAGATATGGAAAAGAAAAGAAATAGATGATCTCGATGATGTTTTCTCATATCTTGTGTCACAAGAAATAAATGAGGAAAAGGAAGATCCAGAGCCAAAGTCTGTATATGAATGTCAAAAAAGACATGACTGGATAAAATGGAAAGATGCAATACAAGTCGAACTTGATTCGCTTAATAACGAGAGGTTTTTGGACCCATTATGCTCACACCCGAAGATGTGAGACCAGTTGGATCTAAGTGGGTTTTCGTTCGTAAACGAAATGAGAAAAATGAGATCACGAGATATAAAGCTCGTCTCGTAGCCCAAGTTTTTTCACAAAGACCTGGAATAGACTACGAGGAAACGTATTCTCCTGTTATGGATGCAATCACGTTCAGATTCTTGATGAGTCTGGCGGCTGATGAAAATCTAGAAATGCGTCTTATGGATGTCGTTACGGCATACCTATATGGATCATTAGATACTGATATCTACATGAGATTCCTGATGGTTAAAATGCCTGTAGCATTAAGTTCTAAACCAAAAGAGTTATGTGCAATAAAATTGCAAAGATCATTATATGGGTTAAAGCAGTCTGGACGTATGTGGTATAATCGTCTCAGTGAGCATTTAACGAAAGAAGGATATGTAAACGATCCTATATGCCCATGTGTTTTCATTAAGAAAACAGAAACTGGATTTGTAATAATCGCAGTATATGTTGATGATCTAAACATAATCGGAACTCATGATGAGATACAGAAAGCATCAGATTATTTAAAAGGAGAATTTGAGATGAAAGATCTCGGGCAGACAAAGTATTGTCTTGGCCTTCAGATTGAGCATTCTGAAAAGGTATATTTGTGCACCAATCCACATATACCAAAAGAGTGTTAAAAAGATTTAACATGGATAAGGCAACTCCACTCAGTACTCCCATGGTCGTAAGGTCACTTAATATTGAAAATGATCCATTCCGACCACATGAGGAAAACGAAGAGATACTTGGTCCTGAAGTACCATATCTAAGTGCAATGGGAGCTCTGATGTACCTTGCAAATTGCACACGGCCTGATATATCATTTGCTGTTAATCTTTTGGCAAGATTCAGTTCGTCCCCTACGCGAAGACATTGGAATGGAATTAAACATGTTTTCCGTTATCTTCAAGGGACCACTGACTTAGGATTATTTTATCCTAAAAATTCAAAAGGTAAAATGGTCGGTTTTGCAGATACAGGATACCTATCGGATCCACACAAAGCCCGATCACAAACGGGATACGTTTTCACGATCGGAGGCACTGCTATATCTTGGCGTTCTCAGAAACAGACACTGGTGGCTACTTCCTCGAATCATGCAGAACTCATTGCACTCCATGAAGCAAGTAGAGAATGTGTCTCACTGAGATCAATAAGCCGACACATCCTATCAAGCAGTGGGATTCTCCGAGATACGGAGCCAACTATCTTATACGAAGATAATGCTGCATGCGTTGCTCAAACGAAGGAAGGATATATCAAAAGTGATAGAACGAAACATATACCTCCGAAGTTGTTCATGTACATCCAAGAACTCGAGAAGAATAAGGAGATTGAAGTGAGATATGTCCGTTCATGCGACAACGCAGCTGATCTTTTCACGAAATCACTACCCACCACTATGTTCAGGAAGCATGTACATAGTATTGAATGCGTCGTCGACAAGATCTCTAAGACAACCTTAATCAAGGGGGAGCTTGCGCAGTTGTACTCTTTTTACCTTACTATGGTTTTTTCCCATTAGGTTTTTCAAGGTTTTTAACGAGGCAACAAAGGCGTTGAGGAGAGTATGAATATGACATTGGTCTCCAAGGGGGAGTGTTATGAAAGTCAAAATAAGGAGGAAGAAAAAGTGATTGTGGAGCCCAATTTTCTTCTATATAAACAACCAAACCCCCTCATTCCAAAACACACCTTCTTCTCATTACAATCATAATTTCTCACATTCTCTCTCATTTCTCTCCTTGTATCAAGATTTTGTGGGTAATAAATTTTTGTCTTTATTTATTATTTCCGATAAAATAAATTATCATTATTATTATAACACTAATCATATTAAGTTTATTAAGTTGTGGGTTTTAGAGGATGCCAAGAAACATAAATGGTCAAAGCATATCTACCCATTACCTCGTCTTGCATCTCTTGCATTGATGAATGATGTACGCCCTGTTGGAATGACTGGTAGTGGAGAAATCGTCTTGTGCTCAACCTATGGAAAATACCATATCTACATCATTTACTATAATCTCAAGAGCAACACTATCAAAAGCAGCCCCGGCCCAAAAGGGATGGGCAGAGGTGCCATGGCCCAGGGGTCTAGACATTTTCAAAAAAATTACAATGAGATAAGGGCCCAAAAATCTTTAAATTTCTCTATATTTAATATAAATGTGATAAAATAGTCCAGGAAAAAATCTTCATTTACATACAAAATTTGATAAAAGACCCAGAAATTCTAAATTTGCTTGTTTATATTAGAATGAAAGGTCCAAAATTTTTTTTTGCCCTAGGGTTCATAAAAACCTTGGGCCGGGGCTGATCAAAAGAGTAAGACTTGATCCTGTATTTGAGGATTTGAGTTTAAAAACAGTTCACACATTCTTAAACCATGTAGAGGATGTGGAGCTTATGTAAGTTTCTACTTCTTCAAAACAGAACTTATTATTGTGGTTTTCAATCTTTTTTTTTTTAATTTTGCGTCTTTTGATATTTATGTGAATTATTGTGATCATAGTCATGCATCACATTTTAACGATTTGATTTTGTCTCATTTGTGATAGTCATGCATCTTATTTGCCTTCGAAGTTCGTTAATCATGCATCACATTTTGACGAGTTTTCTGCTAGGTCATTCTTCTCGGATGGTCTACAGTTCAAGTACGCAGACCTAGAAAAAAAAAAAAGTTTATGATCACAGTCGTATGAGTGGAATCCATATCTAGCAATCCTAAAGTTTATGGAACACGCAAAACGCACATGCAACAGTAATATCATTTGCAATGCATCACAACCGGCACAAGTATAACGTATATGTTGCATTGCATGCAAGGATTACATCCCTACCGAATAAACGACGCTCATGTATGTGTGTATTAATAACGATGGGCATTAATATCGGCTATGCGCCTCGATCATGCAATAGTAAGTTCTGACATTAGGGACTAGAAATCTTTCATGGAGAAAGATCCAATATGTTGAACAGTTCATCATTATGATGATCTCTACGAGATAATGGGATATGCATGGATGGTGTTTTGTATTATACAGCAATGATCAATTTCAAAACAAAATATCATCGTTTTCTTTGATATTAGGTCTGAGGAATTTGTCTATGAAACCAAAATTCACGGCAAAATGGTGATGAGAATCAAGACTGGTTCAATATATTCAAAAAAAGGTTGGGACAAAAGTCAATGGAACACGCTTTCGGGTTGTTCACTTGGTTAAGTCAATTTCCTCAAATCGTCAGTCAATATCAGCTTTTAAATAAAAATGGTTTACTAATCCAAAACTCAACATACAATCGAGTTATAGATACAATTGGCACAATGAAAACTGTAAACAGAAACTGCTTCTCTGAAGCATGAGATTAATAAAAATAAGCCAAATTTTTCATTCATTAAAAAGCTAATTAATGAACAATATGATTTTTGCCTGCCTAAAGTACACGTACCACCGTGTGAAATTGGGTTTGATGATTGAGATGATTTACTTTTTGCCTCTTGATAGATCAACGGCTTGAAACAGTGCTTGTGGTTGGCTCGATGCTGTTTTGTAACCCGAGCTTTTGTCAATTCGTTATATTCTCACAGCTTCTTGGATATAGCTAGTGGTCATGGTCTTTTTACACCTCAAGCTCTATTGTGAGATTCTCTGTTTCTGGATTAAACAAACTCGTCAGTCAATTTTATGATTCTGATATCGATTTCTAACATTACCAATTTCTGCTTTTGTCACGTCGTATAGTAGTTTGATCATCGAAAAGCTACAAAAAAATTGTTTACTAACCCGTAACTCTGAGTTCGTAGATACATGCAACTAGCACATGACAAACCAGGAATTGCTTCTCTCAAGCATGAGACCAAAAATAAGCCAAAATTTTTAATCACAAATTGAACAATATAGATTTTCCAATGATTTTTTTTTTTGGCCAAAAAAAAAAGATTTTCCAATGATTTTAAACCCATATTTAAAGAGTACTGTTTCAAGATCTGGTTTTTTCCTTCCAGAACCAAAAGTATCGAGTAATTACTGGGCCCTAAGAAGCCCAACTTATGGAGGTAGCGTGGTTGAAAAGTATATAATAGGAAAACAAGTCGAGACCATGAGCGTTAGGGTTTTAAAACCATCGCCATGACAAAGAGTAAGCGGCAGGTCTCGGACAACAACGTATCAGGAGGAGAAACAGATTACTTTGATGAGATCCCTGTTGATCTGGTCCTCGGTAATATCTTGTCGAGATTGCCGGTGAAGTCTATGGCCAAGTGTCGTTGCGTTTCAAAGCTCTGGTCGTCGCGGTCCAAACTATGACCTGTTGTTCCCGATCCACTACAAGAAACGTTATATATAGCCACCGATTAATTTGTAGCTATAGCCGAAAGATGGTACCATTATAATTTGCTACCGATTTGATACGAAAACATGCTGTGACTATGTTGTCGTCGCAAATATCAAGGTTGTAGCTATTTGAAAGAAAGTTGCTACAAATAAGTTACAAATTAAATTGTAACAATTGGAATCCTAGTTGCTACTTAAATGTGGAAGCAAATTAGCTACAAAATAAGTTGTCGTAATTTCCTACGAATAGCAACACTTATGTTGTATGAAATTTGTTACGAACGCCTACAGAATATTTTGTAAGGAATGCTACATAATGCGTTCAAAATTGTGTAGCAAATTGACCACAAACTGTTTCATTTATTTTGTAACGAATTCTGCACATACATCCACTATATTTGTTGTCAGTAATTGCTATAGTTTACTACAATAAAGTTGTGGATAATTACTATTTAGTTAGTACTCAGTTTCTTCAGAAAACCACTAAAATATTGTCACAAAATAGTTACAATTTCTCATGAACATTTTGTGTCAAAAATATCCAATTTGTCAGAAATTTATTTGTCACAAAATTAACAACTTATTTAAATTTTTAAAATACTTTTTATTTGAATAATGTTTATATATAATGTAATAATTTAATAATTTATCAAATATATATAGAGATTGACAAATTAAACAAAAGCTGATAATTAAATTAGCCGTAACCATTGTTGCTGTTGAAAATGTAATCATATATTATAAAACAGCCATGCATACAACGTACAAATATTTTACACACCATGCAAAGGTAAAACATAGAACATACAAATATTTCACACACCATGCGAAAGTACAACTTAATAGTATTTTACATACATCTTGACATGCTGAACATATCATCGCCGATGAAGGAGTAGAAGATACCAAAAAATACTCTACTCAAATATTGAACATATGAAAAAATGAAGATCTGCAGAGATACCTTCATTCCCAAGCAAAATCTCCATTTTTGTCTTGTTGGTTGGAGATATCTTCATCTACGTGATCCTGGTTATCATCATTTACGTGATCTTGAACTGGGTTTGGGGTCGGATTAGGAGGAGCCGGTGGAAGAACTTCATCTCCAGCTCCAGTTGCAGCTCCGTTGACAAAAGGAGATGGTCCGGTAACAGAAGCGCCCGTTCCTTGGGTGTGCGGAGTTGACAAGTTAGTAGCACTTACCGGCATATATTGCTGCATATGCTGCACCACAGAAGCAAATTGCTGTTGTAGTTCCGTAACTTGGCGTTCAAGAGAGATTCTAGTAGCAGCACCGGATGAGGCTTTCTCCATGTTCAAGATTTGTTTGATGTCCTCACAAACCGAAAACACATCCATGATTGGGCAAAACAACCTACGACATAAAAATGTTATGCATTAATCCAATGATTTCACAACAAAATATCATAATTGTGATATAAAATCAAAACAATTCATCTTCAACTAGATATCACATTTTATAAACATATTTAAAATTCCAATTAAAACGAACTATTTATAAAATGAAATAACTTAAGAGTCCAAAAAAGTTAAAATAAATTAATTACCTTCAAATATATTTCATCTTCATCTAGTTGAGTCAAGCTAGTAACCCCAGAGCCTTCTTGGGTTACTTCTTCGGAAGCTTGGGACATGGCATCCAATTGTTTCTGGATTTCTTCATCAATAAATTTTGCTTTACCGTCCACATATGTTCCATCCGGTTTAGGGTGAGTTTCTCTTAACACACGTAACATAGAAGGTATTGTACCTTCTTTTTTTCTCTAAAAAAAGGAAACGTTAGTACGTTATAGAGTGTATCACATAATTTTTTTTAACTATTAAGTTTCAATCACTTACTTTCATCTCCCTAACTTGGCTAAATGACCAATGGCCGATTGTTTCAATTGGAACAGAACTGATATTGAACCATGGACCATCAAAGTGTCTTCGGATGGCACCAACAATGACCTAACGTGGACCATTATCAAAACCAAACCTGGAAATATCAAACATGGAATTAGCATAAAACAATAACAAAAAAAAAACTCAATTAATGATTGAGAAGAAAATATGAAATCTTAGCCAACAAGCATAGTAAATATTAAAAACAATCAAATATGACAAAAAAAACAAAAATTCATCTCTGGTAGTTTTACTTGCTTATATGACAGAACAAAGTAGTAAAAGAAGGAAAAAAAATAGATAGAAAACATACCACAATGAACAGTCTTCTCTATGTGGATGAAGAACAGGCATCAATCTCTGGGATTCCTGAGCTAGGAGTGCTTCTATAGTCATTTGGCCAGGGTACATGCCCACTCCACGACCTCGGCCTTGAGGTCGTCCTCTTCCACCACGGCCACCGCCACGATGGTAACCAGGTCCACCCCCATCGTGAAGGCCACCACCACGTCCAACGCCATCGCGGCCACCGCCATCGCCACGTCCACTGCCCAGTGGCGGATCCAGAACGTAACTTTAACCGGGGCAAAAATATTAAGATACTAAAAAATAATCTCTTTGACAATAAAAAGAAAACACTCCTTGAAAGTATGATAAAGTTACAAAAAAACATAATAATATTTCACAAATGAACCCTACGTTCACTCATAGATTGAAATCTCTTTATCACCACTTCATTAGTAACTGACTGAAACAACCCCTTTTCAATATAGCATACCAGACAATCACTTAGAAACTGATCTCCAATTCTGTTGCGAGATGCTGTCTTCACCAACTTCATTGCAGAAAAACACCTTTCAACACTTGCAGTAGCAACAGGCAAAGTTAAAACTAACTTCAGAAGTCTATAAACCAAAGGATGTGAAAGATGCTTCTGTGTTTCCACCATAAGACGAGAAAGATCTCCAATATTCTTCAAATTCTTGAATCGTTTATCTTCTCGCACGTTATCAATGTATATCCCAAGTTGTTGTTCAAGATATAAGCGCTCTCCAACACTAAAGTCATCAGGATAAAATTCAGCCAATCTCACCAACTTCTCCTTGTCAAAATCATGAAAAGAGTTCATAGGACTTAAAGCAGCCATACAAATAAGCAGCTCAGTGTTTACCTCAGTAAAACGGTCATTAAACTCTTGAAGCTGCAAATCCAGAACGTGGTAGAAGCAATCAACCTTATAATGATGCAGATTGGTTGTGATGTTGGTTCTCTCCCTTGGTTTCCTTGGGTTAACAAAGTTTTCTTCCATTATTAGCATCTCTGCATCATGTTTCTCACAAAAAGAAGAAACTTTCATCATAAACGAATCCCATCCAACATCCCTCAGCCTTTGTAGTTCTCGCTTAGTTGATTCCACCAGTGACATTGCATTCAAAATATCTTGATCCTTTCTTTGCAAAGTCATTGATAAATTCTCTGTTAGTCCCAAAATAAGTAACATTAGTTGCATATAGAATACACAATCAAATGAATTAAGGTACTTTAGAAGACCATATGTTTGACATCTTTTTAAGTCCTCAACTCCTTCTTTCTTGATATACTCAAGAACTTCAACGACACAAGAGAACAACTGAACCAAACGCAATAGAGTTTTATGATGAGAACCCCAACGAGTATTTCCAGGTCTTTGAAGAGATAGTTCTTGATTCAATCCTGTTCCAGTGGTAAGGTCACCACTTCCAATCTCGTCCAGCACTTTTTTTCGATACCTTTCTCGAATAAAATCTTGTCTTTTGCAAGAAGCTCCAACAACATTCAACAGCATAGAAATCATTTCAAAAAAAGCACCAACATCAAGGTTCTTTTTCGCAACTGCCACCACTACTAACTGAAGTTGATGAGCAAAACAATGAACATAATATGCTGAATTGTTTTCCCTGGAAACCAATGATCTAAGCCCATTAAACTCACCCCTCATGTTACTTGCTCCATCGTAACCTTGTCCTCTCACCTTGTTCAAGCTCAACCCATATTTTGCAAACAATTCATCAATAGCTGATTTCAGAGATGCAGAAGATGTTTCTTTGACATGAACAACTCCAACAAATCTTTCTTTGACTGCTCCACTTTTATCAACAAACCGGAAAACAACAGCCATTTGTTCTTTATGAGAAACATCAGCAGACTCATCAACTAACAGAGAAAACACACCATGATTAATCTCTTCTATGACTGATTTCACAACTTCTTCTCCAAAACAATGTGCAATATCTTTCTGAATTCCTGGCGCAACCATCTGGTTATTTTTTGGAGCATTCTCCAAAATAACCTTTCTTACACCCTCATTCTGTTCTCCAGTGTATGTTACAAGCTCTAAAAAATTCCCTCTATTAGCAGACTCTTTTGATTCATCATGACCACGGAAAGGTAAACCTTGTCGCAACAAAAATCTAGAAGCATCAATCGACGTATTCAAACGAATGCGATACTCATTTTTCACCACATCGTTTTGCCTATGAAAAGCATGAACAATAGACTGACCTTGATTCAACAAATCTTCACCTTTTTTAACAGCAATATTATGAAAGCTATTTGGCGTTTCACCCACATGATCACGTATACTCTCCGGCTTATTCCATGAAGAAAATCCTTCTGTCACAAACGCAGAACTTCCACCTCTTTTTGGTATGCCGTCTCCAAACAAATAACAACACAAGCAGAATGCTTTATTCGTCGATACGCTATACTCTAGCCAATTAGGACCATACTTATCAAACCACGCCGGATTAAACCGCCTTAGTGCATTTCCAATTCTTTTCTTGGGAAAATCATGATCATAGGGTTGAACTGGACCTCTGTTTAAGTACTTGCGTCTTACCTCGTTTCTTTGATCTGGATGATAATCCAATATTTGTTTTCTTTTAGCAGGATCCGACGGTAAATCATCCAAATTACTATCCAAATTTGAAATAGATGCTCTTTTAAAAAACTTCTCCATTGATTAATCTACAAAATATTGAAGAAAACTTGTTAGTACATATTTATAAAGTAATTTAATCAAAGATTACTAAACAATTGTTTTTTTTTCCTTTCCTTTGAAGAGTTGTAGTGATCTCAAATTCTCAAATCAAATAGTGAAACTAAAACACAGGAACCAAATCAAAGTATATATAAAGAGAGGAGACTTACGTGGAGTAGGAATTTGTATTAGATGACACAAACACAATCAAAAACGAGTTGAAAAAATAGAACTGTGAGTCATGAGCAGCACTTGGTCGTCAGCCGTAAAAGGGACGAAGAGAAGAAGCTGGAAAGCTTCAGAAAATATAATAAAATATCAATTAATAAAAACAAATCATGTAAATCATTTGGTGTGTTTTGTTAAGCTTTTTTTTATATAGTTTTATTGAATTGGACATGGGTTATTGGGTTTAGTCTGTGAAATAAATTAGCATTTGGCCCAAAAAAATGAAAGGGGCATAAATTAAAAATTTTAAAGGGGCAAAATAAAAAACCAAAGAAAAATACATTAAAATTCAAAACTTTAGGGGTGGCAACTGCCCCACCTAATTACTAAGTACATCCGCCCCTGCCACTGCCATCGCCAAGTCCACCACGTCCACCTCCGTCGCCACGTTCACCGCCATGGCCACCGCTACATCCACCACCAAAGATAAAAAATTAAAAAAACAGAAAAGTAAAAAACTCCATGCATATGTAAGCTGTTATAACATTAAAATAAAAACGTTGGAAAAAATCATCTTTTAAAAAAATCAATAACAGAAACGTGGGTGATGAAATGAAAAAGTTAGAAATGAGCTACTTTCAAGTGTATTTTTGAGTTATATATATCAGAATCTAAAAAAAAACTCTTAGTAACCTATGTTTAAAAAAAAAACCTCTTACTAACCTTTCTGCTTTGAAAGAAAGCCAAGGATAGAACAGTTTAGAAGATGGACAGCAAAGAATAACTAAAACAGAGATAAAGAGATATCATAACAATAAAGATACGCGGGGACTTCGATATTTTATAACAATTTAATTTAATTTTATAGGAATTATTACTTATTAGCTTTTGACTTTTTACTGGAACGAAAGGGTGAAAGGTTCGATGATTTAACCAGCCATGACACAGATACGTGACACATGTCAGGCGATGCGGTATTTGGGATTACGTTTGTTCAGATATTTCTCCCAATTACACAAGGAATTGGCCTTGTAGTGGATCTTATTATTGATTGCTGTTTGGGCTTTTGATCATTGTTGGGCTTCTGCTTTAGTTGTATTGGTGTGAGTTCTATTTTGTTTCGTTTCTTCCTCGTCCTTGATATGCTCAAATTTACCCCAGAGCTACTCTCTCAAATTAAGAGATCGACTGTAGTACTTAGGGATCGATTTCCACAGAGACTCAAGATTCGCACAATAGATTATAGTATTCGAATTAAGCTAAACAAGAATAAATGTAATGAAAACAGTGCAATATAATAGGTTGTAAATCAGATGGGAGAAACGTCAGGTTCAGGAAATTCTCAGGAAATCAGGAATGCAAGCTAATCAGTAAATCAGGATTATGCTATGTTCTAGAGCTCGAAACACTATATTCAAATCAATCAACTCTCGTTGCAGAGATTTCTATGTCTAGATCCTAGAATTCCAAATCTCTTTGCAAATTCAAAGGCTCAGACATGCATTAAATTCAAGTTCGATATGTTCACAAAATACCTAAACCAAATCTCTTTGCGAATAGTTATTTTGCTCATATAAGGTTCTTTCTAGCTAATTAACCAACTTTCATTGCGAGAATCAACCTATGATCAATAATCTAACTCGTCAGTTCAGATCAAGCATTAATCACAACCTAGATGAAGAACTAGTGTTCCAAAATCCTTAACTAACCAATCAACTTAGCAATCCATGAAATCCCTAATGAGAAACCCTAAACCTAACTAGCAAACTACTCAGACATGGAGATTGAAACAATAAACATGTTTGAATAAGATTGCATAAAAGAAATAAGAATAGAGGTTAAAGGAGTTCTGAATCTTCTCTGAAGGAGTCTGAATTCTTCTCTCCAAAGCTCTGCTACAAATCTCTCTCAAAAGCTTAGAATAATAGATTGGTCTAAACAATGACCTTAAAAACCCATAAAAATAGTCTCAAAATATGGAAAACACGTTTGGCACTTAATTGTAAATATTAGGAGCTTCAGGGATCTGTTTGCAACTCTGCAAAGCTTGGAAAACTCGTATTGAAATTGCCGTCAGGAATTGGTGTCGATCGACACCATCTCTAAAATTTGCCTTTGAAATCTTCGGCACAACTTCCTACTTGACTCCAGAATGATCCATAATCTCCAAATAAGCTCCAAACGTATCTAAACCTGCAAATGACTCTAAAAGACTCCAAAAACACTAAAAAGACTCTATATATACAACTTATATCATGGCTAAAAACCCGGAAAGCCATGATATATCAACTCCCCCAGACTTAGCTTTTGCTTGCCCTCAAGCAAAACAGAAGACTGAACCTGTGAAAGAGGTTTGAAAACACAGGAACTCACTTAATCTTTAGAACACTGAATCAACCAACACGAGAGTAAAGCCACATCAAACAGTACCAACTTAAGTTAGAACCTCTAGTAATTTTCCGCAGACTTACTAACCATCCAGATTCCAAACCACAACCCATAAGAGTAATCTAAAATCCCCATTGCTGACCTTATTTTAAGTTTTAAGTGCAGTCTCATCGAGGGAATATCGATCTAAGGACACATGGACTCTTACTCACCCAAATAACTGAATTTGTGGACAGCCTGCTTCTAGTTTCCTTTCTCCCTCTTTTCTCGCTTCCAATCAGTCGATTTTTCCCTACTAGGGTATCATTTTATTTTATCGACTCATTGTTCTCTTTTTTTATTTTGCAAGTATCCAATGATTCCACTTCTCATATCACTTCTTTTTCAAAGCTATAACTCTCTTTTCATTCCTTTTTCTATTTTTTTTTTAGAAACACTGAAGGGAAGAGAGAGGGAAACCATAATCACAAACTAATCCTCCTATCAGACCTAAGCAAGGAATCCGATTCTAAGTATACCAAGCCCCAAGATGAGAAAAATTAAGTTCATTATATCTAGGCCAGCTCTGGATCATCTAAATACTCAATCAATATGGGGATAATGGAAGATCAATTTACCTTTGGAATTTCCTGTTGGTAGAAACTACTGTCAATGTCTTGGCTGTAAGAATGGTCACTAAAGAAGTAGTTAAGACAGTTTGTTCCAAAAAAAAGCTCATAATTCCCAACTAAATTTTGACTCAATAAAACAATTTTTGACACAACTTGACTCAGAAACAAAACAAAGCAAAACATATTAGTATTTTCCTCCCCCAGGCTAAAGTAACACTGTCCCCAGTGTTATCAAGCCAGATGATTGAAAAGAAACCAAAGTAAAAGCAAAATGAACAAGAAAAATTGAAAATACGTACCTGCTCGAGTGGTGTTGGGCGACACTGGTAGTGGGTGTCGATCGACACCTTTTTTTTTTACACAAGAAAAACAAAACTAAAAGTTAGCAAAAACCAAACGAAATTCAAAGAAAATCCTACCTAAAAGTGGGTTGCCTCCCACTAAGCGCTTATTTTCAGTCATTAGCTTGACTATGTTGGAGTTTAGGCATCTGGTGGATCAGAGAGTAGCAGTGAATGCCTTTGGAAAGAACATCTCATCATCCAAGGTGGTGTATAAGCAGTAGGTTCATGAGATCGACCAAGGAAGTGAGGGACAACAGTAGGGTGGGACTTTTGTGTGGGTGATACACTTCTTTTTCCTGCAAAATTATCAAAAGAAATACCAAACTCTCTACGAGAATCTCGTGGCTTGCATAAGTGTGAAAGAGATGGAAGTGTATGATTGATGATATCAGGTGGTTTAGAATTAGGAACATGAAGTGCATATCTTTGCTTTCTCCTAGATGTCTGGAGTGTGAGATGTGGAGTTTTCTGTTTAGCAACAGTTGATGGACTTGCAGCACTAGAAACCTCCTGAAAACTGTGTTCTTTTGTTGTTTCTGGGTTGGTCTGTGGAGGGTGTCGACCGACACCAAAAGTGGTGTCGACCGACACCATACCTGAAGCTCGAATTTCTGTAATTTTTCTGCAATTCAGCTCTGCAATCCTTGTCTCCATCACAAAAATATTATCCTCCATCAAATTATCTTTCACGGGATCCTTATCTTCGAGCCTAGTCATGAATAGATGATCTCCACTCCAATCCTCAAACCCAGCAGTTTTCTTAGAAGTCTCAACAAATTCCTTTCGAACAACCAGCTTGTTCACTTGCTCAGTAACCTCCAGCTCCTTGACATACCCAGAAGTAATGTCATCTGGCTCCTCATCCATGGCAACCTCTACAGAAAAGGTTTGACCATCAATGGTAGGTTTTCTCCTCAGCTTCTCCATGTCAAAGTTCATGACCTTATCTCCCAAATCAAGCTCTATCTGCCCTTCTCTGACATCAATAATAGCACCTGCTGTAGCTAAGAATGATCTTCCCAGAAGAAGAGGATCCTGAGGTTCTTCACCATATTCCAAAACCACAAAGTCTGTGGGGATAGTGCATCCTGCAATCTGAAGTGGAACATCCTCTAAAACACCTTCTGGAATCCTCTTGGAACGATCAGCAAGGACAAGATGAATCTTTGTAGGCTTGAAGTCAGTCAACCCAAGTCTCACAGCAACAGAATATGGCATTAGGTTAATGCTTGAGCCAAGGTCACAGAGAGAGTGTGGAAATCTTTCTGTTGAGATAGTGCAGTCGAGCACAAAACTCCCTGGGTCAGGTAACTTCTTTGGAATCCTACTCTGAATCATAGCACTGACCTGTTCAGACACTCTCACCTTCCTCTCCTTCCTTGATACTGTCTTTTGCAAGAGGATTGCACTAATGTCCTTTGTGAGCAACGCTGCTTCCTCAGGACTTATACCATTCACAAACATCCTCTTAACATACCTCTTAATTGGAGATGAAAGTTTGACTGCATCAACCAATGGTATCTCAATCAACACTTTATCCATGATTGCCTTGCATCTGATCTCTTCCAACTCTTGTTTAGACAGTTTGGGGTTCGGGTAAGTTATCTTAGGTTTATAGACCCTCTCTTCAATGGGTGATGGGGTTTTGGGACGATCAGCACGCTCTTCTGACGGCAATTGAAAAATACACGAGTGGTGTCGATCGACACCCCCATCTGGTGTCGATCGACACTCAAAACTTGTGTCGACTGCGATCAACAAAGGTCCGTCATGACTCGAAAAATCACGATTTTTCCCCTCAATAGTGTCGACCGACACCACTTTGGTGTCGATCGGATCTGTCGACAAACGTCCGTCGGGAGTCGAAATTTCGAGATTTTTGGTTGGTGTCGATCGACACCCCCATCTGGTGTCGATCGACACCAAGTCTGTGGCTCCAAAATCTGCATCAAACTCTGCAGTACCCACAAATTTTTCTTCTTCTCTCACCATGATGGCATTGAAATGATGTCTTGGGTTTGAATCAGTCTTTCCAGGAAGAAATCCTTCTTGCCTTTTTATGGAATCAGCAGTTTGAGCAACCTGAATATCCAACTTCTTGACATGGGTGCTTAAAGCTTCAAATTTCCCATTCAGGTCTGTGTACATGGAATCCAGCTTTCCATTGAAATCAACTGCCAACTTTTTCTGACCTTCAAGGACTTGCTCTAGCATGCCCTCCAATTTGCTTGCTGAATTTGGTGTAGGGATTGGTTGGTAAGAGGAAGAGCCATATGTCCTTGTGAAGTTGTTGCTGCTCTGAGAAAAAGGCTTCTGGAACTGAGGTTGTTGAGTGAATCCAGAGGAATTCTGATTGCCTGTGAAGGCACTCCGCTGACCATAACCATTGAAAGCTTTCTGAAAACCTGTTCCACCAACATAGTTAACATCCTCTTCTTCAGAAGGTTCAAAGTTCTCAACCTTTGCAGCAAATTGCACTTGATTTTGGCCCACAAGAATGCTGTGAACAGAGTCTAGCTTTGCCTTTACTTCAGCCATTTGACTTCCATCCATTCCTCCAGCTGCTTTCTTCCTCTCAAAGTCTGCATTCTTGGTACTGTTGCTAGATACCAAGTTCTCAATCAGCTTTTTGGCTTCTGCTGGACTCCTAGTATTGAAGTTACCTTCACTTGCAGCATCTAGAGCCATCTGATACCTCCAGTCAATTCCCTTGAAGAAAATTCCCAGCAGCTGAACATCACTGAACCCATGATGGGTACAGTCTCTCTGATATGATCTGAACCTCAACCAAGCAGCCTTAAAAGCTTCAGTAGTTCCTTGAGAAAATGTAGAGATCTTTGTTCTCAGCTCTTCAGACCTTGCATCATCAAAGAAGTTGTTGAGGAAGGCATTCTTTGTATCAAACCAAGTGGTTAGAGAACCTGGACTCTCATTCTTGAGCCAATAAGCTGCATCCCCAGCAAGAGAGTATGGGAAGAGCTTGCACAGCAGATAATCCTCTGAGTCTCCATTAAACTTAATGCTTGTCACCAAGTCTTCAAATTTTTCGATATGGTCCATGGGATGCTCATGAGGAAGACCATGGAAAGGGTGCTGACCCACAAGAGTGAAATACACTGGCTTCAGCTCAAAGTCGTTCCTTTGGAAAGGAGGAGGACGAATCGCAGACCTGTTCTCATAGAATAGATCAGGCCTTTAAAATCAGCAAGAGTCCTCCCTCCAGCAGGGTTTGCAGCAACGTCTTCTTGGAAGACATTTCCATGTTCATCAATTCGGTCGCCGTTTTCGTTCTAGGCATGACCCTCTTGGTCTCGTAAGACTCCAGCAGCATCGGGTCGAACGATAATTCTCCGATTCATGTCTGCTGATCTCTTTGCCTTAAGGTTCGTGCGTTCTAAATCTCTCAACTGCTGATTCGTAAGATTCAAAAGTTGAGCCTCTTTGTTGCTTCGGGTATTGCGAGAATGCATACACCAGAAACACAAGAAAAGAGATAGAACAGATGTGAGTGAACAAGAAATAAAATGCTTAGACTAAATTCTATTCCTAATCTAATGGCGAATTCAATGGGTCCCCGGCAACAGCGCCAAAATTTGATATGCTCAAATTTACCCCAGAGCTACTCTCTCAAATTAAGAGATCGACTGTAGTACTTAGGGATCGATTTCCACAGAGACTCAAGATTCGCACAATAGATTATAGTATTCGAATTAAGCTAAATGAGAATAAATGTAATGAAAACAGTGCAATATAATAGGTTGTAAATCAGATGGGAGAAACGTCAGGTTCAGGAAATTCTCAGGAAATCAAGAATGCAAGCTAATCAGTAAATAAGGATTCTGCTATGTTCTAGAACTCGAAACACTATATTCAAATCAATCAACTCTCGTTGCAGAGATTTCTATGTCTAGATCCTAGAATTCCAAATCTCTTTGCAAATTCAAAGGCTCAGACATGCATTAAATTCAAGTTCGATATGTTCACAAAATACCTAAACCAAATCTCTTTGCGAATAGTTATTTTGCTCATCTAAGGTTCTTTCTAGCTAATTAACCAACTTTCGTTGCGAGAATCAACCTATGATCAATAATCTAACTCGTCAGTTCAGATCAAGCATTAATCACAACCTAGATGAAGAACTAGTGTTCCAGAATCCTTAACTAACCAATCAACTTAGCAATCCATGAAATCCCTAATGAGAAACCCTAAACCTAACTAGCAAACTACTCAGACATGGAGATTGAAACAATAAACATGTTTGAATAAGATTGCATAAAAGAAATAAGAATAGAGGTTAAAAGAGTTCTGAATCTTCTCTGAATGAGTCTGAATTCTTCTCTCCAAAGCTCTGCTACAAATCTCTCTCAAAAGCTTAGAATAATAGATTGGTCTAAACAATGACCTTAAAAACCCATAAAAATAGTCTCAAAATATGGAAAACACGTTTGGCACTTAATTGTAAATATTAGGAGCTTCAAGGATCTGTTTGCAACTCTGCAAAGCTTGGAAAACTCGTATTGAAATTGCCGTCAGGAATTGGTGTCGACCGACACCAGGGGTGGTGTCGATCGACACCATCTCTAAAATTTGCCTCCGAGTTGAAATCTTCGGCACAACTTCCTACTTGACTCCAGAATGATCCATAATCTCCAAATAAGCTCCAAACGTACCTAAACCTGCAAATGACTCTAAAAGACTCCAAAAACACTAAAAAGACTCTATATATACAACTTATATCATGGCTAAAAACCCGGAAAGCCATGATATATCAGTCCTAAACCGAGGAGTTTTTTATGTACTTAGTTTTTTTGACATTAGAGTCTTCTCTATACTCCTGGCTCTGTACTTCTGGTTACACACTTTTCACCTCTCCACCAAATCCTTAATTTCTCCTCCGTCACTTATGTCTCCACCTCTTCTCCACCTCTCTGGCGAACTACCAATTCAAGGTAAGCCAAAAAGTTTATATCTTTTTCAATTTTTCTCATCTCTGGGGTTACGCCAAAAAGTTAATGGCCTAATCTAGCTTCCCATTTTGCTCTTACCATAGATCTAGGGTTACGTCATCCTCATAGATCAATGACATTGGTATTTTTCTTCTATATGTAATGATTGAATTGTCTAATTTTTAGATGGAGCGTGCTGATTTTTCTAGCACATAAAGCTATAATGACTTCCTATATTGGCGATATAGAAATACTGAGTTTACCCACAACTCAGATGCCCTACCTACACAACCAGAAACGAACAATGGTAATCAGACAAAAAGCTCGGGCCCATTTTCAGGCTTGTTGGTGGATGACTTGCTGTTGACTGCAGGTCGAGAGAACATGAAGGAGCTTAATCCGAAACGTTGTAGGACATGAAGGAACAGGCGAAGGCACATGCAGAGAAGGAGAAGGCGCAGGTGAAGCAGGCAAAGCAGCAATTCCCCAACGTCGTTCTTCCATCCTTAGATGATAATTAACTTGTTTGTATGTTAAAATTGGGTATTAATATACTATTTGAATTATGTATAAATTAGTACTGAAACTGGAAAACGTTTAAGATGGTGCTTTTTGTACTTATAGCCCATGATAAATTTATTTTTCTCTCTGAAATTACAAATATCTGCAATGATGTTCGTTGGTGGAAAAAAAGTTTGGTATTTTCTTCTGTAGAAATTCTATATTTACATATACTTATAAATCTTCAAACAAGGCACGAAAATATTATTTGCTCTATATATACATACACGAGGCACTAAAATATGTACTAACAAATTCTACTAGGTCCAACTTAAATAAAGTCCAATTACAAAATTGTCACTATGGTCGACAATTGGTCAGTATATGATTTGTCAAAAATTAGTCATTACCTTTTTTGGTCGATAACTGAGCAGTATATTAGTCAACAAGTGGTCAGTTTTTTTGGTCGAATTTTGATCAGTATTTTGATTACTCAAAAATTTGTCATTATTCTTGTTGGTCAATAAATAGTCACTATTTTGATTGGTCGAAAATTGGTCATTATTCTTGTTGGTCAATAATTAGTCAGTATTTTAATTGGTCAAATATTGGTGATTAAATGTTTTGGTCGAAAATAGGTCAGTACGTTAGTCAAAAATTCGTCAAAAAATGGTTGAACATTGGTCAATATTTTTGTTGGTCATTATTGTTGTTGGTCAAAAATTCGTAAGTGCTTCGTCACTAATTGGTCATTAATATTTTGGTCGAAAATAGGTTGATCATATTGGGGTAAAAATTCTAAAAAATAAATTAGTCATGAGTATGTCGATATTCTATTTTATAGTCGAAATTACTATATTATTTAATTCAATCACTTTTGCCACACAAAATACAAAGGTAAATTTTTCTTACATACTAAATATATAATGATTATGACGATTCTGATGATTCTGATTCGACTGAACTTTCAGAATCTGTCGTCTCAATATCGGTATCAAACTCTTCTTCGTCATCAATTTCTGGATCATCAGGAATGTCTTCAAATTCTTCTCCCGGTAAAACAAGTGAACTACATTTTTTTTAAGGCTGATACAAATTATGAGAACTATTATAAGGACAATTATACAACAGACAACTTTACCCATTCCACTAGGATATACGATCACGATGAACGGCTCCGCTTGCACCACGCTGGAAATCTCCTTATAAGCTTGCCTTCATTAATCTGCAGAAATTGCTTCCTCGGAGATTTGAACCCAAAACCTCCTGGTGTAGAAGCATTAATGAACCCTTAGTCAACCACTAGACTAAAGGGGCTTCCACGGTTAACTACATTTAGTACACTAACTTGTGAAGATATAAAGTCAGTGCTGTCTTCTTGCATTGCAGTAGTTTGTTTACTACTT
The DNA here is from genome assembly GCA_010577795.1 of Isatis tinctoria. Lineage (NCBI taxonomy): Eukaryota > Viridiplantae > Streptophyta > Magnoliopsida > Brassicales > Brassicaceae > Isatis > Isatis tinctoria. Next base: position 36,635,760 of record CM021244.1, on the reverse strand, counting down.
TCTTCAAATATTTCCCTTTGAATTATTTTTACAACTACTAACCACTCATCTTTTTGCCTTGGATATTTTTGCTACACGCTTTTTTGTGGTAATTTGTGATCCATCAATTGCTATAGATACTGACAAAAACACAAATGTAGCAAAATTATCTACAGAAAAATTTGTAGAAAAAACAGACACTAAAATTGTTACAGAAATACTTGTGTTGCTATATGTGACAGTTGTTACAAGTTTGCTTCGACTTAGTTTTGTGTCTATTTTTCTACAATAATTCTGAAACAAATTAGTAGAAACTTTGCTACTATACTAGTTTGTCGCTATCTGGTCACAATTATGATACAAAATCTCACCAAATTTGCTACAATTAATATTTTTACTTAATTTGTAACAACGCTGTAACATTGAGTAGCAAATGTTTGTTACAATTTGTTATTGTCGCAATTATTGTGGCTATGTTATTGCGGATATACCAAGAATATTTTTCGCGGTAAGATTTGAGTCAGAATTTTTATTCTTCTCTTCACCTCAACCTCAAGATCCGGATGGTACTTCGTTCCTTAGGTTGACTCATCATCACACGAAACTCGGCACAGATCTCGTCAGAATTTGTCGCCCTGTTCGCGGACTGGTCTGTAGTCAGCATGTCAAGAATAAATATTCGTGGGCTGTGATTTCTAATCTCATTACAGGAGAGTATGTTACCACACCCAAAGTGATCATGAGAGAAGAGTTTTTAAGCCGAACTGTGTATTGTTTCGGGTATGACCCAACCGACAGACAGTTCAAGGTTTTGTGTGTCACCTGGTACTTGTGTCCCACCGCAGTCATCAAGCACCGGTATCATGTTCTGACATTAGGGACCGGAATAGAAATCTCTTGTGGAGGAAGATCCGATGTCGCACACTCCATTATCCTCTATACGATAGTGGGATTTGCATCGATGGTGTTTTGTTTTATCCAGCAATGATCAGTGCCAAGACACGTAGGATGGTTTGCTTTAATGTTAGGACTGAGGAGTTCAGTTTTACTAACGTTGATACAGAGATCGCTCCTTCTTTTATTCTGATGAACTACTGATATGTTGGGATTTTTACCCTTTCTAACCCTTTTTATCTAATTGTTTTCTAGAGTTTTTGAGTATGTATTAGGAGTTCTAGGTAGCTTTGGAGCTGAAAATGGAGTTTGGAGCATTTGGAACCCTTGGAACAGAAAAGAATCAAATTTGAAGAAAAGAAGGAAAATCTGATGAAGAATCACCAACTCCATCGTCGAGCACATGCTCGCAAACTTCAGCCACCAAGTGAGCACCTGCTCGCCGCGGAAGAGAACAAAAAGAAGGGTTTTACCCTAATCATTGGCGCCGACTTTTTAGAAGCCCAGCCTCCTTCCAGCCGCCTATGACACCTAATATAAATACTCCCTTTTAGTCCTAGGTTTTATCTATCTTATCTTTTGTTTTTACCTCTTAGCTTTTGGAATTATATTGTAAGGGAGAAGATCTCAAGCTACAATTTGGAGAAGATTTCTGAACCCTAGTACTTCTTATTTTAAATCGATTTCATGCTTTCTTTGAATTCATCTATTTTATTTCTTTATCCTTGATTATGTCTGAGTAGATCTATTAGTTAGGTTAAGGTTTTCAAAGGAATTCATGAGCTAGGGTTAAACACAAATAGGAATCAAAATCGTTAGTCTTCATCTAGGGAGTTCGTATTGCTTGAATCGATTTGGCCAATCTGTTCATGATCTTAGGTTTATCTAGACAGCGAGAGTTGCTAGGTTGCTAGAAGAGATCTAGATGAGCAATTTATTCATTACCTGCGAGAGTAGATGTATTGGAGAATTGTGAACAAATCAAACTTGATCATTAATGCTTATCTGCGATTCTGATACCAACGAGAGTTAGGATTTTTAGGTTGCTAGATAAAGTTGTTAGTATCACGAGAGTGAATTAATATTATCATCGTGTTTGAGTTCTGGACTTGTTCTTAATATTAATCCTGAATAGTTGTTTGACCTTGCTCTGAATTTCCTGCGAATTGCCTTGACCTAACGCTTGCTTTATAATAGTTAAAACCGATTTGTTTTAGTAACTTGCTAGTCACGATTTCTTACAACCCAATATTGAATCTCTTAGCTCTTGATTTTAGCTTATTAATCCATAGTGTGAACTTGGTCTTCGTGGGATCGACCCCTAAGTACTACTCTGATTTGCTGTGCACTTGCAGTAGGAAATAGGGTTTAAAACTCGTACATCAAGTTTTTGGCGCCGTTGCCGGGGACCAAAAATTCACCTTTGGTTTACGGCTAGGTCATTAGACTAAGAACACCACTAAACTCGTTTTCTGTTTTTCTTCTTCTTTGCGTTTCAGGTGTATGACCAGGAGCACAAGGAGCAAGAATAACGAGAATCTTGTCAATTTATCTAACGACGAATTAGCAAGAAGGGAACGAGAGAACAGGCAAAGACGTAACACACCTGTTCCGGAACCAGAAACAACCGACACCGACTATCCGGAGATGGGCGAACAAGCGGACATGGCAGCTCAGCTGCGAACTCTTCAGGCGACCATGGAGCAGCTGCGCATGCAACAAGAGCGACAGCTTGTTCAGCAACCAGCGTTTGGGGATAAAGACGCAGCACATGCTTACTACCAGGATCGCTCAGCCATTGTCACTCCAACCATTCAGAGGCAAGACTATGAGATCAAGCCTCAGATGATTGCGCTTGTCAAGCAACATCTTTTCCATGGCCTACCTGCTGAAATCCCGATGGATCACATCGAGAACTTCGAGGAGATTTGTAGCACAACCGGCTCTAATGGTGTGACTCCAGATTTCCTGAAGTGTAAGCTTTTTCCATTCTCTCTTGCGGGAAAAGCTTCGCGGTGGTTGAAGTCTCTGCCACCAGGCTCTCTAGCGACATGGGCTGATGCAAGATCCGCCTTCCTGGACAAATTCTACACGAAGTCAAAGACCGCAGCTTTAAGGAGCAAGATATCCACGTTTGAGCAGCTTCCCGGAGAGACATTTAATGAAGCGTGGGAACGCTTCAAGGAGTATAAGCGTGAGTGTCCTCATCACGGCTTTAGCGATGAGCAGCTGCTCAGTACTTTCTATGATGGAGTAGAATGGGACTACAGAAACGCCCTCAATGCCGCCAGCAATGGAGATTTCTACACCAAATCAAAGGAAGGAGCCTGGAGCTAATTGAGAACCTCGCAGCAAGCTCCAGCAACAAGTCTCCGGAATATGACAGAAAAAAGGTCAATAGCGTGGAGTCAAAGAAGATAGATGAGCTCACAGCCAAAGTTAACCTTTTGCTTAAGGGAAACCAAAAGTCGGTCCACTTCGTGGATGAGCATGGAGAAGAGCCCATCGCCCAGGTCTTTGGAGAGGAAACAAGTGATGATCAGCTGGAGGTCAATTACGTGAGTGGACAAGTTTTGGGCAAAGCCGTGGCTTCAACAACCAAGGTTTCAACTCTCACCCAAACCTGTCCTACAGAAGCAACAATGTGGAGAACCCTCAGGATCAAGTCTACCCTAAGCAAGGAACTCAGCCTCAGACGAGTTTTCAGAGAGGCTACTCCAACAACTACCAGAGCCAGAACCGGCCATTCATCCCTAACCAGAACCGATTTCAAGGAGGAAATCAACCTAGGCAGCCATACAACAATCCGCAACCCCAGTTTCAGAACCCACAGCCTCAGCAATTTCAGAATCCGCGACCTCCTTCTCCAGCATCCGGATCTCAAGACGAGCTGAAAAACATGATGCAACAACTTCTAGCTGGACAACAGAAAGCCGCAGCCGAGATTAATGCTAAGGTTGACACCATGTATGTGGATCTAAATGGGAATACGAGGCCGTGTGGACACATATGAAGCAACTGGATGTTCAGATTGCTCAGACTGCAGAATCCATAAAAAGGACACCAGGAACTCTACCTGGAAAAGTTGAGGCACCTAGGAAGGAGTTTGTCAACGCCATTGAGCTGAGAAGCGGAAAGACACTCCAGGATAGATCACCCTCACGATCGGACAAAGGCAATGTAGGAGAAGCCAACTACGAGCACCTGCTCGGATCGGGTCACAGCACCTATGAAACCGGAGAAACAAGTAACAGCTCGACGCAAGCTGAATCCACACCTTCACCATTCGACATTTTAGAGGATGATTCCACCGAGCACCCTGAAGGCTCAACCGAGCAGGTGCTCGGTCGGACCACTCCACTTACCTCTAAAAACTCGGCGATTCCAGAAAGGGTGTACAAGCCTAAGGTCCCTTACCCTTTGCCACCCAAGAAGTCTCGCAAGGACTTGGAAGATGCTAAGTGTAGAGAGATGCTTAAGGATCTTACCGTAAAGCTACCTCTCGCTGATGCAGTCCAGATGATACCGGCTCTCAAACGGTACATGAAGACTCTGGTCTCTGGAAAAATCGTGGAGGAAGAAAGGGTGATGACGGTTTCAAGGGAGTGCAGCGCAGTTCTTCAAAACAAGGTCGTCAAGAAGAGAGGCGATCCTGGACGATTTGTCTTGTCAGTTACAATCGGCCCAATGACTTTTTCATGCTCTCTGTGCGATCTTGGTTCCAGCGTGAATCTCATGCCTTACTCAGTTGCCAAGCGTTTGGGATTCACCAAGTTCAAACCCACGCGCATCTCCTTGGTTTTTGCTGATCGGTCAACCAAGCTCCCTAAAGGAGTTTTGGAAGATATATATGTGCGGATAGGAGATACTTTGATCCCGGCCGATTTTGTTGTTCTGGAACTTGATGAGGAGCCGAAGGATCCTCTGATTCTAGGTCGACCTTTCCTATGCACAGCTGGTGCGATCATAGACGTCCAGAATGGAGTGATCGATCTCCAGCTGGGAGACATGGTTATGACGTTTGAGATGGATAAGCTGCTGAAGAAACCCATGCTGGACGGACAGACCTTCGTTGTGGAAGGAGTAGACGACGTCTATGAGGAGGCAGCTGAAGAAATTCTCTGCCCGGACCCTCTCGAAACCGCCCTCACCCTAGCTGAAAGGGAACACGGTTTCAAGTGAAGAAGCTGACGGCCATGCCAAGATGCTAGATTCGAGCCGCAGAATGGAACAGATGGTGGCCTACATGAGTCTGGACGAAGAGGAAAAACCGGCAGAAACAGATGGAGCACCCGCTCAGATTCCGCGAGCACCTGCTCCGCCTCTTGATCCGATTGACAGCCCCTGGAGCGAGTTGAAGGCTCCTAAATTGGAGCTTAAAACTCTTCCAGCCGGGCTCAGGTACGCATTTCTGGGAACAAACTCTACTTACCCTGTGATTATAAATGCTGACCTGAACAATGTAGAAGTAGCCTTACTCTTATGTGAACTTAGGAAGTATAGGAAGGCTATAGGTTACTCGCTTGCTGACATCCCTGGTATCTCACCTGATCTTTGCATGCATAGGATACATCTAGAAGATGAATCGATGAGTTCTATAGAACATCAGAGGAGGTTAAACCCGAATCTAAAAGATGTTGTAAAGAAGGAGATAATGAAACTTCTAGAAGCTGGGGTGATTTATGCTATTTCTGATAGTACTTGGGTTAGTCCTGTTCATGTAGTCCCTAAGAAGGGCGGAATCACTGTCATTAAAAACGATAGGGATGAGCTAATTCCAACTAGGACAATAACCGGACATAGGATGTGCATAGATTACCGCAAACTTAATGCTGCAACTCGCAAAGATCACTTCCCTCTCCCTTTTATTGATCAGATGCTTGAAAGACTCGCTAACCATCCATACTACTGCTTTTTAGATGGTTATTCAGGTTTCTTTCAGATACCCATTCACCCAGACGATCAGGAGAAGACGACGTTTACATGTCCCTACGGCACATTCGCTTACAGGCGCATGCCGTTTGGTTTGTGTAACGCCCCAGCTACCTTCCAACGATGCATGATGTCCATCTTCACGGACCTGATTGAAGACATTATGGAAGTGTTTATGGACGATTTCTCGGTGTACGGGAACTCTTTCTCTGATTGTTTGTCTAATCTGTGCAGGGTACTCAAACGATGCGAAGAGAAACATCTGGTTCTGAATTGGGAGAAGTGCCACTTCATGGTCAGAAATGGGATTGTGCTCGGACATCGGATCTCAGAGGATGGGATCGAAGTAGACAAGGCCAAGATCGAAGTCATGATGAACTTGCAGCCACCAACATCAGTTAAAGGGATCCGCAGTTTTCTGGGACATGCCGGCTTCTACAGACGCTTCATCAAGGATTTTTCAAAAATCGCCAGGCCTCTTACACGCCTACTCTGCAAGGAGGTGAAGTTTGAGTTCGATAATGCATGCCTCGAAGCTTTCCACACGATCAAGGGAGCCCTCATCAGCGCACCCATTGTGCAACCTCCAGACTGGAGCCTTCCTTTTGAGGTGATGACTGACGCTAGTGATTATGCTGTTGGAGCAGTTCTCGGACAGAGAAAGGACAAGAAGCTTCATGTTATACTATGCCAGCCGTACTCTAGATGACGCACAATGCAAGTATGCCACAACCGAGAAGGAACTTCTAGCGGTTGTCTTTGCTTTTGAGAAATTCCGCTCCTATCTGGTTGGTTCTAAGGTCATCGTGCACACTGATCATGCGGCTCTCAAGTATTTGCTGACAAAGAAGGATGCCAAGCCGCGCTTGCTCAGATGGATTCTTCTCTTGCAGGAATTCGATCTCGAGATTAAGGACAAGAAAGGGATAGACAATGGAGCTGCCGACCATTTGTCTAGGATGAGGATTGATGCAGAAACGCCTCTTGATGACAGTCTCCCGGAGGAACAGATTTATTCCATCGGTGTTTTCCATATCGAGGAAGCACGTGCTCCCACCCAGCGAGCACCTGCTCAACTAGAGCTCTGCGCACAGGCTGCACACACCGAGCGCTCTTCTACGCCTTGGTTTGCAGAGATAGCCAACTACCTGGCTGCTGATCAGGAACCGCGGAACTTCGCAGGGTACAGGAGGAAGAAATTTCTCAAGGACATCCGTCACTACTTCTGGGATGAGCCTTACCTGTACAAACATTGTCCAGATGGAGTTTTCCGACGTTGCGTAACTGAAGAAGAGATTCCGGACATATTGTTTCACTGCCATGGTTCTTCATACGCAGGTCACTTCGCCACCTTCAAAACGGTTTCCAAAGCATTGCAAGCAGGATACTGGTGGCCGACGATGTTCAGGGATGCGCAGCGGTTTGTCTCACGGTGCGATTCATGCCAGCGACAGGGGAACATCAGTAGGCGCAACGAGATGCCACAGAACTTCATTCTCGAAGTTGAGGTCTTCGATGTCTGGGGAATCGACTTTATGGGCCCGTTTCCTTCTTCTTTTGGGAACGAGTACATACTCGTCGCAGTGGACTATGTGTCCAAATGGGTTGAGGCGATTGCAAGCCCCACTAACGACGCACGGGTCGTGACCAAGATGTTCAAGTCCATCATCTTCCCCAGGTTTGGAGTTCCGCGAGTTGTTATCAGTGATGGAGGCTCTCACTTCATCAACAAGATCTTTGAATCTTTGCTGCGCAAGAATGGTGTTAAGCACAAAGTCGCCACTCCCTATCATCCGCAAACGAGTGGGCAGGTCGAGGTTTCCAACCGCGAGATCAAGAATATCCTGCAGAAAACCGTGAGTACCACTCGTAAGGATTGGGCTTCTAAGTTGGACGATGCCTTGTGGGCATACCGGACAGCCTACAAAACGCCATTAGGAACCACGCCTTTCAACCTTGTCTATGGAAAAGCCTGCCATCTTCCCGTTGAATTGGAGTTCAAAGCCGCCTGGGCAGTCAAGTTCCTTAACTACGACATAAAGCCGGCTTCAGAGAGACGAATGATGCAGCTGCATGAGCTTCAGGAGATTAGGCATCTCGCCTATGAAAACTCCAAAATATACAAGGAGCGGACTAAGGCGTATCACGATAAGCGTATCCTGGCTCGCAACTTCGCCCCAGCTGATCAAGTCCTGCTCTTCAATTCTCGGTTAAAGCTATTTCCTGGGAAGCTGCGCTCAAGGTGGTCTGGACCATTCACCATCAAAGAAGTCCGGCCATACGGAGCAGTTGTTCTGATTAACAACAAAGGCGAAGAGTTCGTGGTTAATGGGCAGCGATTGAAGCCCTACCTTGCCGACGCACAACTCGAGGAAGGGGAAGACTTTTCCCTGACCGAACCTCCACAAGCCTGATCAGCTTACCAAGTCAAGCTAACGACTTAAACCAAGCGCTGCGTGGGAGGCAACCCACTAGTAAGTGTAATTATTTCTTTTTTATTTTTCCTTTGCTATTAATTTTTGGTTTTGTTTTTCTTTGTTTCAGATAAAAAAAAAAAAAAATAAATAAAAAATTTTGGGGAAATCGGCGATTTGATACGAGCACCTGCTCGATCAGAGGAGACTTCCGAGCACCTGCTCGTTCCAGCTACTCCCACCGCAAGGGAAAAGAACCGGCAAGAGCTCAACCACCAATCCCGACCAAGCTTCTCCACCCTTGGCCTCGACCTGAGAGCACACCATTCGAGCTTCCCGACGACACTCTTTCCCCGCTCGAATCAGACGACCACTGGGATCAGAGGGATGCGGCGACTATAACCGGATGCTCAAGATCAATTCTTGCCGACCCCCTCCTCTGCTTCGACACCCTTGAGCTTCTCGTTCTCAAGGATCAGGTCATGATGTTGCTCGGTACATCCGATACTTTCGGTCTCGCACTTGAAGAGGCGGTTCTCTATCCCGATCTCGTTCGCCAATGCCTCGCCACCCAAAATCATCCACAAAGATCCGTCAAAAAAAACTCTACAAGATGCTACACTCTCTTTCAAAGCCGGCGGACGTCTCTTCAGTGTACCTATGACCCTTTCATCTCCACTACGGTTTCCGCGACAACATTCAGGACCTCTCCCCTCCTAAGAGGTTCAAAGAGGCCGACCCTTTCTGGCGCACATCGCCCACGGGCGATACATCTCAACTCGGCCCAGGAAACAAATTCGTCACCCCGCTCTTCGAATTTTCGCACGGTTTCTCAGCAACATGTTCTTCAACAGAGGCGAGGGCAACAAGGTACACGTCGACGAGCTTCTTACTCTGTACTTGCTTGCGAACCACTCCTTGTGGATTCCGATGGAGCACATACTCTATTCCTTGGAGCACCCGCTCCATCCACTTTCGGACAACATGGGAGTGCGTTTTGCGGAGATGCTCTGTTCTCTTAAGGATAGGACCGGCGTAAAGACTGAGCGTATTGGCACCCTCCTCACCACTCTCTTTAAGATGGTGAAGCTTGAACTGATCTTCGATGAGCATGTCGCGGAGGTCGAAAGGATGGACATCCGACACCTAGTTCACTCTCGTATCATCACTGCCGTGGATGTTGACCGTTTCCTCTACCATTACCACAGCACTGACGGGCTTCCCCAGCACATCCCTCTCCCGATTTAGCTCTCACCAAGCTTATGCACGTGGATGATCTGAGTTTCTCGCACACAGCCCTCTTGCTAGAGGGCGGCAGCTCCCCTCAGCCGATCCGACCCAGCGACTTCGCTAGCTCCTCGCGCTCACAGCCGATTCATATGGAGGACACTCCCATGGCTGCTCCACCACCGCCCACATCTCCGTCTCCAGTTGCACTTGGCGAGTTCGACCTTCCTCCCATCTCCGATGAGGCTGACACCGCTGAGTACCGACGCTGGATGATTGCCTCCACGCAAGAACAACTCCCTCATGCAGCGGATTCTTCAGCGTCTTTCCACTGGTTGCTGCCACCATTCTGCAGCTGCTGCGACGAGCCCCTCAGAGCGCCATCCGAGACGCCGTAGACGCACTGGCAGAGCCAGGAGCGAGAGTCCAGAGGACCTACCTGTCGATTGACGCACCGTACCCATCTCTCTCTTTGTCTTTTCCGTTTTCTTTTATGCTTTCTTTGTTTTCTTTGTTTTCCTTTGCTTGCTCCTCTAGTTTATTTTCACACCGGGACGGTGTGAAGTAAGTCTGGGGGAGGTTATTATCGAGTCTGCACTTTGTTTCTTGTTATTTTCTTTATCTTGAGTCAGTCTGTTATAAGGGTCAAATCACAACTTCTGGAGATTATGACCAAAATCTATGATGAGTTCTAACCATTTGTGAGTATGACCTGCTTTCTAGTGAACATTGCTGCAGAATTTAGAGTACAGAGACGAGCCGACGCCTTCTCACATTCGGATCCTTCCTCAGGCCAGAAAACTTCAATCCCTTTAAGGTTTATCGGATAGGCTTTAGACTCTATTTTATATGGACATAATCTGGACTTTAATTCTTCTTGTTATTGGCACTAGGATTAGAAAACGTGTTATATTATATATTCAGGACTTCTTATCCCTTTTGCCACTCTTGTTGATCCTGAATAGCTAGCTTTTAGTTAGTACCTCACCCTCACCCTAACCATCTTTCTATTCCACATGCACTTGTATTTTTATTTCACATCTATGCAGATATGTGCAAAAAGGTCGGGGAGAAAAGGACTGACGCAACTTCTGATTCACTCTCGCTGAAGAAGATGTCAGGAGAAAGCTAGAATCGTTCACGAGCACCTGCTCGCTATACTCGCTGATTTAGAGCACCTGCTCAGCGATGTCCAGAAAAGAAACAAGCCTAAAAACGACCTGCTGGGGTATGGAGACAAAAAAGGATCATTTTAGCCAAAGGACACATGCACAAGTAAAGCCCCCTATCCATAAGGTAACTCTTTGAAAAAAAAAAAAAAAAAAAAAAAAAAAAAAAAAAAAGAGAGAGAAAAACAGAAAAACCGAGCTAGTAGCTCAAGGATATGGGGTGGCGAGTTAGTAACTCAAAATGTGTGTCCCGAAGCATGAGTAAATCGCAAGAAAACAAGGAAGGGAAAGAGGAATGGAGATAAAATCGAATTAAGGAGGAGAGTGAATTAGAGGTTGTGGACATCAATGAGTCCATTCTCCCTTGCCGTTTTGTGCGATATCCTGCACTCTCTTGAATCAAGGTAACCCTAAACACCTCGCAAGCTCCACTCTCAAATATTAGCCTGATTTTTACCGAACCTCGTTTCACTTAGCTAGTGTCTTTAGCAAGAAGCTCACGCCACCTCTAAATGAATGTAGAGAGTCTATTGTCTTGAACTTAGATTTTTCTGGGATTGTAAGCCATATGGTTTGAGGTTGGTGAACTTTGTTGTTGAGGTTTTCGGTAAGGCAATGTATCTCTTATTCTAAGGTATGTGGTCTGATGAAATTGGTTTACTCTTGGTTTCTGAGATTTTGTGAGTCTCCACCGATTTCTCTAAGTCTTGATTTTAGTCTTGTTTGAGGACAAACAAAGATCTAAGTCTGGGGGAATTGATATGTTGGGATTTTTACCCTTTCTAACCCTTTTTATCTAATTGTTTTCTAGAGTTTTTGAGTATGTATTAGGAGTTCTAGGTAGCTTTGGAGCTGAAAATGGAGTTTGGAGCATTTGGAACCCTTGGAACAGAAAAGAATCAAATTTGAAGAAAAGAAGGAAAATCTGATGAAGAATCACCAACTCCATCGTCGAGCACATGCTCGCAAACTTCAGCCACCAAGTGAGCACCTGCTCGCCGCGGAAGAGAACAAAAAGAAGGGTTTTACCCTAATCATTGGCGCCGACTTTTTAGAAGCCCAGCCTCCTTCCAGCCGCCTATGACACCTAATATAAATACTCCCTTTTAGTCCTAGGTTTTATCTATCTTATCTTTTGTTTTTACCTCTTAGCTTTTGGAATTATATTGTAAGGGAGAAGATCTCAAGCTACAATTTGGAGAAGATTTCTGAACCCTAGTACTTCTTATTTATAAAATCGATTTCATGCTTTCTTTGAATTCATCTATTTTATTTCTTTTATCCTTGATTATGTCTGAGTAGATCTATTAGTTAGGTTAAGGTTTTCAAAGGAATTCATGAGCTAGGGTTAAACACAAATAGGAATCAAAATCGTTAGTCTTCATCTAGGGAGTTCGTATTGCTTGAATCGATTTGGCCAATCTGTTCATGATCTTAGGTTTATCTAGACAGCGAGAGTTGCTAGGTTGCTAGAAGAGATCTAGATGAGCAATTTATTCATTACCTGCGAGAGTAGATGTATTGGAGAATTGTGAACAAATCAAACTTGATCATTAATGCTTATCTGCGATTCTGATACCAACGAGAGTTAGGATTTTTAGGTTGCTAGATAAAGTTGTTAGTATCACGAGAGTGAATTAATATATCATCGTGTTTGAGTTCTGGACTTGTTCTTAATATTAATCCTGAATAGTTGTTTGACCTTGCTCTGAATTTCCTGCGAATTGCCTTGACCTAACGCTTGCTTTATAATAGTTAAAACCGATTTGTTTTAGTAACTTGCTAGTCACGATTTCTTACAACCCAATATTGAATCTCTTAGCTCTTGATTTTAGCTTATTAATCCATAGTGTGAACTTGGTCTTCGTGGGATCGACCCCTAAGTACTACTCTGATTTGCTGTGCACTTGCAGTAGGAAATAGGGTTTAAAACTCGTACATCAACTACAAGGGTAAATTATGTGTTAGTAATGATGTTTATAGGGAGGAATATTTTCAGTTTTGGGTTTTAGAGGATGCCAACAAACATAAATGGTCAAGCATATCTATCAAGTACCTAATGCATTGATACGCCCAGTTGGAATGACTGGTAGTGGAGAAATTGTCTTGAGCTCAATCTTTAGAAATGCTCATTTCTATTATAATCTCAAGAGCAAGATTATCAAAAGAGTAAGATTTCACTACTTTAGTTCACCAAGATTTCACACATTCTTCAACCATGTAGAGGATGTGGAGCTTATGTAAGTGTTTACTTCTTCAAAACAGAACTTGATTATTGTGGTTTTCAAAAAAAAAAATTATTTAAATTTTGCGTCTTTAATTTTGATGTTTCTTGAAGTTACTATTTCTCATTTTTTCTGTTAGAGGATGCGAAATATTGTGATAGTCTCATGTTAGTTTTTGCTCAAGGGTTTGATTGATGAAATAAAGGATTTTATCTCTTAAGCCATATATTCAGAGCAGAATGGCAATGAAGATTTTTGCTCTTTGCTACGGGATATTTGATTAAACTTACTATATCCCGTATTTGCTTGGTTATTGATTTCTGATCGTATACATGTACTTTAATAATCGAAACGCTATGGAGAATTGTTAACTAACATGAAACTCTAACATAGTACTGATACTATGAGGTCTCGGTCCCAAAAGCTAGATAACCCCACCAGAGAAGATAAAGGAGGTGAATAATGTGAATTACTCATTGAGAACGATTTAAACCTGCCCATTTAATTCACAATACAAGATTCAATAATTCACCATATACACACAGTGGCGGAGCCAGAAAAATTGATTATGGGGTCATAAAATTTTATCATAAAAAATCCGAAAACTTAATTAAAAATCATGAAAGATTTCATTGAAAATCAATTTCGGAAGAAAACAAACAACAAAACTATTAAAATTTTAGGGTAATTTTATGTATAATGGGCTTATTTGCATATCAGAAATTTTTTTATTAGGCTAAATTAGTATTTGGATTAATATAGTATTGAGTTTTTATTGTATGGGGGTCAATTTGTTTAAATGGTGTCAATTTAAAATTTTAGTACGAAAAAAGACTAAATTTTAAAACTTCATGGGTTCATGTGACCCCCTGCCTCTTCATTCCCTCCGCCCCTGTACACACACATAATAAGGAATCAATCATGACCACATTCGTATGTCTAAGCAATCCTAAAATTTAAGCAACATACAACATTAATATTTCTTGCAATGCATCAAATCGGCACAAGTCTAACATAATACTGAATAACAACAAGCGGATCGATAGATTAGTTAAGAGCAGATAAAAGGCGCAATTTTGTCATTTGCCTTCCAAGTTCGTTAATTATGCATCACATTTTAACGAACTTTGTCTTTGTTTTTTTTTTAGTGTCTTGTGATGAGGTTTCTTTTTCCTTATTTTGTTTGGTTATGATTCTAATATTGATTTCTGAAATTTCTAATACTGTAATAATAATGGAAAAGCTATGGAGAATTGTTTACTAACCTGAAACTCTGACATACAATTGAGTTATATAGATACAACTTGCGTGCTTCTCTCAAGCATGAGACCAAAGAAGCCAAAATTTTGAATCACTAATTGAACAATATGGTTAAGTACTGGGCCCTAACAGAGCCCAACTTATGGAGCTAGCGTGGTTGAAAAGTATGTATATAGAGTAAAACAAGTCGAGACCATGAAAGATCATTAGGGTTTTGAAACCATCGCCATGACAGAGCGTAAGCGGCAGGACCCGGACAATAACGTATCTGCAGGAGGAGAAACAGATTACTTTGATGAGATCCCTATTGATCTGGTCCTCGGTAATATCTTGTCGAGATTGCCGGTGAAGTCTATGGCCAAGTGTCGTTGCGTTCGAAGCACTGGTCGTCGATAATTCGCCGTCCAAACTATGACCTGTTGTTCCTGATCAAGCCCCCGGATACACCAAGAATCTTCTTCGCGTTAAGATTTAAGTCAGAATTGTTATTCTTCTCTTCACCTCAACCTCAAAGTTCGGATAATGATTCGTCCCGTGTGTTGACTCGTCATCACACGAAACTCGGCACATATGATATGGAAACAATTTGTCGCCCTGTTCGCGGGCTGGTCTGTAGTCAGCATTTCGAAAACAATTATTCGTGGGCTGTGATTTCTAATCTCATTACTGGAGAGTATGTTACCACACCCAAAGTGATCATGGGAACGGAGTTTTTAACCCGAAGAGCAGTGTATTGTTTCGGGTATGACCCAACCGACAAACAGTTCAAGGTCTTGCGTGTCACCTGGGGCTTGTGTCCCACCGCAGACGTCGAGCACTGGTATCATGTTCTGACATTAGGGACCGGAAATAGAAATCTCTTGTGGAGGAAGATCCAATGTCGCGCACCCCATTATCCTCTATACAATAATGGGATTTGCATCGATGGTGTTTTGTTTTATCCAGCAATGATCAATGACAGGACACAGAGACAGGAGATGGTTTGCTTTAATGTTAGGACTGAGGAGTTCACATTTATTAACGTTGATACAAAGATTTCTTGTTCTGCGGTTCTGATCAACTACAAGGGTAAATTATGTGTTACTGATTATATTTATAGCGATAATCAATTGAAGTTTTGGGTTTTAGAGGATGCCAAGAAACATAAATGGTCAAAGCATATCTACCAATTACATGTATCGATGAATAAGGTACTGCGCCCTGTTGGAATGACTGGTAGTGGAGAATTCGTCTTGTGCGCAAGGTTTAGAAAAAATCGTGTCTTCATCTTTTACTATAATCTCAAGAGCAACACTTGCAAAAGAGTAAGACTTGAAGATCCTGTTTTTGACGACTTTAGTTTACAAACAGTTCAGGCATCCTTAAACCATGTACAGGATGTGGAGCTTATGTAAGTGTTTACTTCTTCAAAACAGAACTTATTATTGTGGTTTTCAAATTTTTTTTTTTTAATTTTGCAGTCTTTTGCGTCTTTGGATATTTATGTGAATTATTGTGATTGTGATGCCTCACATTTTAACGAGGATTTCATCTCATCTGTGATTGTCATGCATCTCATTTGCCTTCGAAGTTCGTTAATCATGCATCACATTTGAACTGAGGTTTCTGCTGAGTCATTCTTCTCCGATGGTCTACAGTTCAAGTGCAGACCTAGAAAGAAATATATAGAATCTTGAACCAATATAAATGACAATATTTATCTTTTAATGAATGATCATATAAATGTAAATATTGGTTCAAGATTTTTGTCAAAGTTTCCAATCTCGTCACGTTCTAGTATCGATTAAATGTCATAGTTTAGCTTAGTAAACCTAATATATCATGGGAATCTTTCATGGAGAAAGATCCAATATATATGTTGCACAGTTCATCATTATGATTCTCTACGAGATAATGGGATATGCATGGATGTTGTTTTGTATTATACAGCGCAATGATCAATTTCAAGAAAAAAATATCATCGTTTTCTTTGATATTAGGTCTGAGAAACTCAGTTTCGCGCGTTACTATTGATCATGACTTGGAAACAAAGATCTCCGCATATTGCAGTTCCCGTTTGGTAAACTACAAGGATAGACTGGGCATTATTGTTTATAATAATGACTTCTATATAGATCTTTTGAGTTGTGGGTTTTAGAGGATGCTGAAGAACATAAAATGGCCAGACCATTTGTACTCTGATGGAATGATTGGTAGGCACGAAACTGTGTTCTACCAAAAAGATGCACACAATCCTTTCCGCTTGTTTTTCTAAAATCTCCAGGGGAACATTATGACAAGTGTTCAATTCCAGCAATTGCTCGGGAGTATGATGAGGTTTAAGTTACTAGTTCCTTGTTTGTTTGGTTATGATTCTAATATTGATTTCTGAAATTTCTAAATTTTATTTTGAATATAGTACTGTAATAATAATGGAAAAGCTGTTTGATCATTATAATGGAAAGGGCCGAAAGGCAATGGAGAATTGTTTTCTAACATCAAACTCTGACATACAATTGAGTTGTATAGATACAACTTGCGCATCTCAAACTGGGAAAGTGCTTCTCTCAAGCATGAGACCAAAGAAGCCACAATATTGACTGTCAAATGATTTTAAACCCATATTATATTTCCACTGATATCCCAAAATATCGGAAATTAAAGAGTATCTAATAGTAGGCCTAGGACTTTTATCCGAAACGCGAATCGACCCGAAAAACCCGAACCCGAAAAAAAAAATTGAAAAACCCGATCGGTTTCAATTTGTCTAAAACCCGAAAAACCGAAATCCGAATAAACCGAACCGAACCTGACCCAAACCCGAAAGATAAACTCAAAAAATCCGAACGGTTTCTATTTGTCTAAACCCGAAAAACCGAAACCCGAATAAACCGAACCCGAACCTGAAATACCCAAACCTGAATCCTAAGTACTATATTTTTTTATTTTTTTTCATTACATTGGTTACTTTGGTTTCGAAAAAACCCGAATCTGAACCCGAAATAAACCGAACCGAATCTGAAGTAAAACTCGATCGAGTTTAATATGAAACCCGAAATCCGACCCGAACCTGAAATACAAATAGAAAAAACCCGATCGGTTTATGTCGAAATCCGAAAAATCAAAAAACTGAACCACCCGACCCGAACCCAAAAAATAAACCGAAGTGAGAGGCCTATCTAATAGTATCGGGTACGATTTTCGTTAATGATGATGTCTCCGACGTTCAAGATTTGTTTTTTCTTTCCAAAGGTACTGGGCCTAACAAGGCCCCAATTTATGGAGCTAGCGTGGGTGAAAAGTATATAGGAAACAAGTAGAGACTAGAGACCATGAAAGAGCGTTAGGATTTTAAAACCATCGCTATTGACCATGACAGAGCGTAAGCGGCAGGACTCGGACAATAGCGTATCTGCAGGAGGAGAAAGAGATTACTTTGATGAGATCCCTGTCGATCTGTTCCTCGGTAATATCTTGTCTAGATTGCCGGTGAAGTCTATGGCCAAGTGTTGTTGCGTTTGGAAGCTCGGGTCGTTGATCATTCGCCGTCGAAACAATAACCTGTTGTTCCCGATCAAGCCCCCGTATACACCAAGAATCTTTTTCGCGTCAGGAATCACGTGGAAATTGTTATTCTTCTCTTCACCTCAACCTCAAGATCCGGATATTCATTTGTCCCTTGTGTTGACTCGTCATCACACGAAACTCGGCGCAGATCTCATAAAAATTTGCCGCCCTGTTCGCGGACTAGTCTGTAGTCAGCATTTCGAGAATAATCATTCGTGGGCTGTGATTTCTAATCTCATTACAGGAGAGCATGTTACCACACCCAAAGTGAGAGATGAGTTGACAAGAGCAGTGTATTGTTTCGGATATGACCCAATCAACAATCAGTTCAAGGTCTTGCGTGTCACCTGGTATTCGTGTCCCAGTGCAGTCTTCAAGCTCTGGTCCCGTAGGTATCATGTTCTGACATTAGGGACCGGAAATGGGAATCTCTTGTGGAGGAAGATCCAATGTTGCACACTCCATTACCCTCTACAAGATAATGGGATTTGCATCGATGGTGTTTTGTTTTATCTAGCAATGGTCGATGACAAGACACGTATGTTGGTTTGCTTTAATCTTAGGTCTGAGGAGTTCACTTTTATTAACGTTGATAAAAAGATTCCTCGTTCTTCGGTTCTGATCAACTACAAGGGTAAATTATGTGTTAGTGAATATATTTTTATCCCTTATCAATTGAAGTTTTGAGTTCTAGAGGATGCCAAGAAACATAAATGGTCAAAGCATTTCTACCAATTACCTCTTGAATTGATGAAGGAGGTACTGCGCCCTGTTGGCCCCGTTGGAATGTCTGGTAGTGGAGAATTCATCTTGTGCTCAATCGTTAGAAAAAATGCTTTCTTCATCTTTTACTATAATCTCAAGAGCAACACTATCAAAAGAGTAAGAGTTGAAGATCCTGTATCGGACGACTTTAGTTTAAAAACAGTTCACACATTCTTAAACCATGTAGAGGATGTGGAACTTATTTAAGTGTTTACTTCTTTAAAACATAACTTATTATTGTGGTTTTCGATTTTTTTTTCAATTTCTTATTTTGTAGTCTTTTGCTTCTTTTGCGTCTTTTGCGTCTTTTGATATTTATGTGAATTATTGTGATAGTGGTCATTTTAACGCGTTGATTTCATCTCATTTGTGATAGTCATGCATCTCATTTGCCTTCGAAGTTCGCTAATCATCAATTCATCATGCATAACATTTTAACTGAGTTTTCTGCTAAGTCATTCTTCTCGGATAGTACGTAGTCTACAGTTTAAGTGCAGACCTAGAAAAAAATAGTTTATGATCACATTCGTATGAGTGGAATCCATATCTAGCAATCATAAAATTTATGGAACACGCAACACGCACATGCACATGCAATAGTAATATCTTTTGCAATGCATCACAACCGGCACACAAGTCTAACATGTTGCATTGCATGCAAGGATGGTTCATGCTCAACCACTGATTCTACATCCCTACCGAATAAACTATGTGTGTGCTAGTAATGATGGGTTATCCGCCTCGATCCGTTATTCGATTCATATCGGCCTAACAAAAAGATACTCATAGCTGTCAAATCGAATAAAAAAGTATCAATATTCTGTTACCCTTTTTAACTCCTCAAGCACTACAAGAAAACAAGCAATTTCCTACCGAATAATTCCTCAAAATTCCGTCGGAATTAGGGTATTCCGACGAGATACCGAGGAACTTTTCCGTCGGAAAAAACTCGTCGGAATTTTGTATTTCGTCGGAATTTCCTCGGAAATTTCCGACGGAATTCTGAGGAAAGCAAATTCCGAGGAAATATCGAGGAAGGCCATTCGTCGGACAGGTCCTCGAAAATTTCCGAGGGAACTTTCCGTCGGAATATTCCGAGGACCGCTTCCATCGAAAATTTCCGACGGAAGCCGTCCGCCGGAATTTTCCGAGGGAAGCCTTCCGTCGGAATTTTCCGATGGAAGTCATCCGTCGAAATAGTCCGACGGAATCTTCCGTCAGAATTTTCCGAGGAAAGGTTTCCGTCGGAAAGTTCCGACGACTGTAGTCCTCGGAAATTTCCGAGGACCCCAAGTCGTCGGAATTATTTTAAAATTTATTTAAAAAACAAAATATTTTCGTAAAATATAATTGAAAAAAATTAATATTAGAAAATTAAATTTGAAAATATAAAATGAAATTCAGAAATTTTATTTCGAATATATAAAATTTAAATTCAGTACAAAGAAAAAGAAAGAATCCAAGTTTTTGAAAAAAAAAGCTACGGGTTTTGGGTGTTTGGGTCTTGCTGGGTCGGGAAATTGATGTCCGGGTGCAACGTCCTCATCATGGCCAGCATCTGCTCGTTTAGCTTCCTCTGTGCCTCGAAGCTCGCCTGTTGGGTCGCCATCTGAGTCTCCGACGCAGAAATGCGTTGGTCCTTGTCCTGCAACTGACCCATAAGTGCTTCGGGATCAACAAAGGGCGGAGCTGCAGCAGAAGACGTAACGGACCGTGACCGACGAGCCAAACCCAACATTCGTCCCTTCTTCTTTGGAACCGACTGAAATAGAAAATAACCAAAATGTAAATAATAATTAAGATTGGAACCGACTGAAATAGAAAATTAAAAAATGTAAATAATAATTAAGATGAAATGAAATTTTAATTTAAAAAACTTACCTTTTCAACGATTTCGTTGATCTGATCCCGAGGCAATTGGGAACCCGTTGAATCTTCGTCTTCGATTTGAAGCTGAGACGCTGCTTCTTCCACCTGACTGCTGATGAGGTCGACGACACCCTTCACAACACCGTCATCAATCTCGCCGGTCTGCTTGTTCGTATACGCCTTCTTCATTAGCTCGAAATCATCAACCGGCTCACCATCATTTGCTTCCACCTTGATATCAATATAAATATTAGCAATTAGAAGAAAAAATGAGAATCTAAAATTTCAAAAATTATAAAATTATAAAATAGAATAAAAAGCGACTGAAGTTACCATGCGATCTCTCAGAGTGGCTTGGGACTGAGCACCCAAGTTGTGCTTGTAGACGCTCTTTCCTTTACGATCGCTCTTGCGGTTGGTGGAGTTGGTGGAAGAAGTCGATTTCGTCTCGTCTTTACTCCAATGGACAATCAACTGTGCCCAGACCTCGAGGTTCATCAACTTTGGGACCTTTTTGAAAAAAAAAATTGTTAGATAAATTAAAATATAATTTAATAAATTTAAAAAAGGTTTTAAAAAAAAAAACCAAACCTTGCCATTTTGCCACTTCTTCTTCCACTCATAAATTTGATAACCATAGTTGGTCATAACTTTGTGGACGAAGTGGTAATAGACAAACGCCGTATAATCGGGATTCCAGTTGAATTCTTGCTGAAAAAAAAACAATTAGTAGAAAATTTATATTGAAAAAATTTAAATTAAAAAAAAAAGAATATTTACCGCAAACTGTTCAAACCACAGAATTTGTTTGGCTCTAGGAAAGTCTGTGAAAGTCGGATGTCCCACGTCCAAAGCCAGATACATCATACGGTTGATCCATGCGCTGATCCCGTTAGAGGATCGATCAAACCATGTCTGACCCGGTCCAGATGGATAGGGAGTGAGAAACGGAAGATGGTGACGACCCGGCTGTCGAACAAACTCTGCTATCCTCGCCAGTTCTCGAGGACCCTGATAGTTCGGAGGAATAATGGGTGCAGCACCAGAGCCAGAAGGAGCCTCGGGATATGGAGAGGGAGATGTATGGTGGGAGCTGCGGGAATCCTGAACCGAGTGGCTACCCGAACGACGACCACGACGCTGTCTAGGAGGCGGAGTCTGATCATCGTAAGACCTGTAGTATAAAGATATAAAAATCCAAAAAAAAAATTATAATTTGTGAGTATGTTTTATTGTTCGTGGAAACTTGAAAAACTATTTTATAAATAGTTAAAAAGTTTTTTTGAATCATATACACGTTTTTACAAATCAAAAAATGTTTTAATACTTATAAAAATAGTTTTAATATCAGAAAAAACGTTTTAGAAACTTGATAAACGTTTTTTAAAATAGAAAAAAACTTTTTTTAAAATCATATACAAGTTTTTAAAATCAAAAAAGGTTTTAATACTTATATAAATACTTTATAATAAAAAAATTGTTTTTATATCAGAAAAACGATTTATAAAAGAGTAAAAACCTTTTTTGACTTCATTGAAAAACGTTTTTTAAAATCAGAAAAGGTTATAAAAAATCAAAAAACGTTTTTAAAAATCATAATCTGTTTACAAAAATCAAAAACGTTTTTAAAAATCATAAAAAGTTTTTAAAAATCAAAAACGTTTTAAAAAATCGAAAACGTTTTTAAAACTACAAATAATTCCATAGAAAACTAAAACAAGAACCTAGAATCCGAAATTCAATCGTAAACTATCCATCTAACAACCTAAAATCCGATTTTTGCTTCTAACAACCTAAAATCCGATTAGAAACAGGAAAATGTTAAGTTTTGTTGATTCTTACATGATTATTGATGTGCCCTTGGAATTCCGGCGGCGAGATGACAGAGAACCGGTGGCGATATGACAGAGAATCGGCGGCAGATGAGAGAGAGGATCGACAGGAGAGAGAGGATCGAGAGGAGAGAGAGGAGCGATATGTTCTAAGCGGCGGAGAAGAAGAAGAAAGAGTTAGGTTTATTATATTCACTAATTCCGACGGAGGGGTTCGTCGGAATTCCGTCGGTTAAAATAAAATCATACCTAACACGCGGTTCTCGAATTAATTAAACGTTTTGGTTTTCCCGGTAAGGACATTCCGACGGAAACGTGTTTCCTCGGTATTTCCTCGGAAATTTCCGAGGAAATACCGAGGAAACATGGTTTAGGGTTTCAAATTCCAATTTTTTCCGGTTTTTCATTTTTAGTACAAATGCAATTCATTCCATTGAGGAAAGTTTGTGTGGATGATCATAAACCATAAAATAAAAAATTTCAAAAATAATTGTAAGTATTTCGTTTATCGTTTGTTAAAGTGTATAGGTGTTTATCATATGTTGTGTGATTTTTGTTCGAGCAATCGTAAAAGTGTTTGTTATTGTGTAAAACACTAGGTATGACTTCATAATCTAGTTAAGACACTCAATGAAGGTTATATATGTGTTATTCGATCCACAAAATGTCGTTCTCGGTTAAAAAACCCCCTTTCCTCGGAATTTCCTCGAGGAAATTCCGAGGAATGATATGAATTTTCCGAGGAAATTCCGAGGAAAGGTGGATTTATAAACTAGAACGAGGAATAGCACTATTAATAAAATCCCTAAAGTCGAAATCCGAGGAAATTCCGAGGAAACCCTAAATTCCCTTGGAATTCCCTTGGAATTCCCTCGGAATTTTTTGTTAAAAAAAAAAAAAAGTTCTACTCTGATTCCGTGTCATCGTCACCAGATGAATCGGAATCTGGATCTTGGTGAAACTCTCCAATAACTGATTCATCTTCTGCGTAAACGACGGCGTCCTCTGCGAAGTCGGTCAAATCGACTACAAGGCCACCTTCTGCTACATCTTCCGCTGCACTTAAGTTGCCGGATGTGATTGGTTGCAGCGGGTCTTCCAGCTCTAAAGTTCCCTGAACTCGACCTCTCGGGTTGACTCTTGTAACCGTAACCCATGGATCATCTCTGTTCCTTACCCGTGGGTACTTGATATAAGAAACCTGTAACATTTTAAAAAATATTAGAAAAAGTATGAATTGTGATCAATCAATCTGAATTCTTACAACATTAACTTACCTGATCGGCCTGAGAAGCAAGAATGAAAGGATCATAATATTGCAGCTTTCGCCTCGAATGTACTGATGTAACACCAAATGCATCTATTCTCACACCTCGATCTGGAGTGTTGTCGTGCCAATCACAATAGAAAACAGTACAGCGCAATCCAAGCAAGCCCAGATACTTGATTTCCAAAATCTCATGTATGTGTCCGTAGTATACATCATCTCCTGATGCAGAACAAACGCCAGCATCATAGGTCGTACGCTAATGTCTCCTCTTTTCAGTTGCGAATGCATATCCTCGAGTACAGAATCTCGGATATGACTTTACAACACAGTTAGGGCCAACCACCATCTCGCGTATCCAATCATCAAATGTTTCACCTCTGGCCAAACCAGCAGACACCTATTAATAGCACATATGCCAGTTATATCAATAAATATGAATTCGTATAAATATATGGTAAATGTAATTTTAATTTGTTTAAGGCACTCACATAGGTAAACATCCATCCACCAAATTCTCTCTGCTTAATTTCTTCTAGTTCCGCCTCTGTGGCGTATCTATATTCAAACCGCTTTGCTGCCATGAAAATCCTGTACATATGATGAAAATAATATAAGTAATTAGATTTAAATGTCAATTTGTTAAAATAGAATTTTGTAGGATAATAAACTTACCTCTCATATGGAAGAACATCTTCGCAGTTGGTGAGCAAATATGTCTGCAAATGGCTTCGCTCGTGCTCTGTAAGTCGACGGTCTTTTGGTTTTCCGCTAAGTCGTCCTACATCTGTGAAAATGTCTGGAACCTTAACATGATATGTTGCCCGTTCACCTCTATCATCATGCCGAGCAGATCTTCTGTTTTTGGTCTGAACGTCTGCTGGAAAGTAGTGCTCCGCAAAGTTGGAAATTTCTTCATTGATCATCTGTGCGACTATAGAACCTTCCACCCTACTTAAATTTTTCACCTTCTTCTTCAAATGGAACATATACCGCTCATACAGATACATCCATCTATACTGCACAGGACCACCAAGTTCCAATTCTCGTGCAAGGTGAATAGCAAGATGCTCCATAACATCAAAAAATGAGGGAGGAAATATCTTCTCAAGGTTGCACTGAATCACGGCTATGTTAGTCTTCAAATTTGTAATACCTTCAAGAGTCACTGCTCTGCTGCATAAATCGCGGAAGAAAGCACTTATCCCTGCAACAGCTTCATGAACTTTTCGTGGTAATAGTTCCTTGAAGGCAAACGGAAGGAGGCGCTGCATCATCACATGGCAATCGTGACTTTTCAAGCCAATAAACTTTCCTTCCTTTCTGTCAATACAGTTTCGCAAATTAGATGCGTAACCATCTGGAAACTCCACATCGTTTGAAATCCAATCAAAGAACGCGTTTTTCCCCTCTGCATCAAGTCGGTATATGGGAAAAGGAGCCCTACCATTCTCATCAACATGAAGTTCTGGACGAGCACATATATCGACTAAATCCAGTCTTGACTTCAAATTATCCTTTGTTTTACCTTTAACGTTAAGGATCGTGTTCATGAGATTGTCAAAAAAGTTCTTCTCAATATGCATGACATCTAAATTATGCCTTAACAGATGATCCTCCCAGTATGGCAAATCAAAGAAAATACTTCTCTTGTGCCAGTTATGTAGTTCTCCAACAGCATCTACAGGAAAATGCTCATGTCCACCGACGTCTGGCGTCCTTTCTGCACCAAAATCTCTTAGTTGTGTCTTCAAAACTTTCCCACTAACTTCCTCAGGTGGACCATCAAACACCTGTTTGTTCTTCCTAAAGAAATTCTTACTCCGACGGTATGGATGATCATGTGGTAGGAATCGTCTGTGACAGTCAAACCAACACGTTTTTCTTCCGTTCTTTAGTTGGAAAGCATCTATGTCATCTTGACAATATGGACATAATAGCCTCCCATGCGTTGTCCATCCAGATAACATACCATATGCTGGAAAATCACTTATTGTCCACATTAGTACTGCCCGCATTTGAAAATTTTCTTTACACGAAATGTCGTATGTTTCAGCCCCTTCAGCCCATAGTTGTTGCAACTCATATATTAGTGGCTGAAGAAACACATCAAGTGATCTCTTAGGATGCTCTGGTCCGGGAACGAGAATGGAGAGAAACAAAAACTCTCGTCGCAAGCACAAGTTTGGGGGTAAGTTATATGGTGTAACAATGACTGGCCATAGAGAATATTGTCTTCCACTCTTCCCATACGGGCTGAAACCATCGGTACATAATCCAAGGTAGACATTTCTTCTCTCATATGCAAAGTCGGGATACTTTGATTGGAAATGCTTCCACGCTTTTGCATCTGAAGGATGTCTAATGTCACCATCTGTTGAGTGCTCCGCATGCCATCTCATTCGTTGCGCTGTGCGTTCCGAAAGATACAACCTCTGCAACCTTTCCTTCAAAGGCAAATACCACATCCTTTTATATGGCACTCGAACTCTTCCACTCGTATCTTTGTAACGAGGCTTCCCACAAAATTTGCATGTAATCCGCTGGTCATCCGTCCTCCAATAAATCATACAGTTATCGCTGCATACATCTATTACCTCATACGGTAAACTAACACCAGATACGAGTTTCTGAACCTCGTAGTATGAACCTGGAGCTACATTATCCTCAGGTAGAATACTTTTTACAAAATCAGCTATCGCATCCACACAGTCTTCAGCCAAGTTATAATCTGTTTTAATGCCCATCAGTCTTGTAGCGTATGATAAAGCTGAATGACCATCTCTGCAACCTATATACAAAGGTTTCTTTCCAGCATCCAACATATCATAAAATCTCTTTGCTTCTGCATTGGGTAAATCTTCACCTCTAAAATGATCATTTACCATCTGCTCAATACCTACACCATAATCTAAATCCGTTCTAATTGGTTCTTCTAATCTAACCGCCGGCCGAGGTTCGCTAGTACTACCAGGTTCATATCCTGTTTCCCCGTGATGATACCAAATTTTGTAACTCCGTGTAAACCCATTTAAAAAAATATGTGTCCAAACATCCAACTCTTTAATAACCTTTCTATTTTTACAATTAGAGCAAGGACATCTTAACTTACCTGTTTCGGCTTCCGGTTGTCGTTTAACTAACCCCATGAATTCCTTTAGACCTCTTTCGTATTCTTTCGTAAGCACTTTCGTGTTCGGATCCAAATGAGGTCGATCCATCCAAGAACGATAATAATTTGAAGAAGACATGTTTTTTTTTAAAGAAAAATCGTTTGTAAATATAGTGGGAGGAAAGAAGAAGAAATGGAGTGAATGAAGAGGAAGAGGGGTGGTTGTATTTGTAGATGAAATCCTTCCGACATACTGAGGAAATTCCGAGGAAATTCTGAGGAAAAACAACTTTTCCTAGGTATTTCCTCGGAATTTTTGAAAACGCACAACGGCTCCCCCAACGGGTCTCTAACGGCTCCGACATACTGAGGAAATTCTGAGGAAATACCGAGGATTCCTCGGAATTTCCTCGGAATTCTTGAAATCACTCAACGGCTCTCCAAACGGGTCTCTAACGGCTCCAAACTTTCCTCGGTATCTTACAATTATCCGTCGGAAATTTCCCACGGACTGCGTTGCCTCGGAAATTCCTCGGAAAATTCCGAGGAAACATGATGTCCTCGGAATTTTCCGACGATATTCAGAGGAAAACCCTCTTTTCGGAGTTTCCTCGGTTTTTCGTCGGAAATTTCCGAGGAAATCATTTTCCCTCGGAATTTCCCTCGGAATTTGAACGTTTTCTTGTAGTGAAGTAAGAGTTTGTGTATAGAATATCATTTGTTTTTAGCCACCCGTAAATGGTAGAAGTAGAACTAGAATATATTTATTTATTTATTTGAGGCACAAATTAATTACACGAGACCAAATGATCCAATCATTTTTCTTAACATTTGATAACAGAATCTACGGAGAATTGTTACTAATTAACCTAAACTATGACATTTAATTGATACTACAATGTGACTAGATTGGAATGGAAACTTTGACAAGAATCTTGAACCAATATAAAGTACATTTATCTTTTAATGAATGATCATATAAATGTAAATATTGGTTCAAGATTCTTGTCAAAGTTTAGGTTAGCAAACTAAACTAATATATCATGTAAATCTTTCATGGAGAAAGATCCATTAATATGTTGCACAGTTCATCATTATGATTCTCTACGAGATAATGGGATATGCATGGATGGTGTTTTGTATTGTACAGCAATGATCATTTTCAAGAAAAAAATATCACCGTTTTCTTTGATATTAGCTCTGGTAAATTCAGTTTTGCTACTACTGATCATATAACGCCCCAACCGCTCTTACCTGTGAGCCTACATGTTTTCTCATTAGGCCCATTGGGCCTCTCACTAGGCCCACATGTCCTCTCATTAGGTCTATTGGGCCCACCTCTGTCGGACGTTCGGTGCGTTAATCGGGAGGCTCGAAAGTCATGATATACTGTCCCTGCAATCACCACATGACCGTTTCTCGTGTTTTTTCCTAACTCACACGATACCGCGAATCACTTCCGGGTAGGTCACACATCCTTTGACTACTCCAGCCCAAGCACGCTTAACTCTGGAGTTCTCTCTGGATGTGCAACCGAAAAGATAAGTGCACTTTGGTGACATATGTAGCAAAATCAATTCTTTTACCCTCTCCCACATATGTTTCCATATATACCAGAAATCGGGATGTTACAGATCATCACTTGGAAACAAAGATCTTGGGATACTTTAGTCCTCGTTTGATAAACTACAAGGAAGATTGGGTATCATTGCTTTTAATAATGACTTAAATAGTCTATAGATCTTTTTGAGTTGTGACCTTGTGGGTTTTAGAGGATTTAGAAGAACATAAAAATGGTCAGACCATTGGTACTCTGCAAGAATGATTGGTAGGCACGAAACTGTGTTCTACCAAAAAGATGCACGCAATCTTTTCCGCTTATTTTTCTACAATCTCGAGGGTAACATTATGAGAAGTGTTCAAGTTCCAGCAATTGATTGGGAGTATGATGAGGTTTACACATATTCAAACTTTGTAGATGATAATAATAATAATATGGAGAATTGTGGGGGATACTTTTCAAGGAGAGAGAGAAATTGAGAAAACCTGAAGAGATTGATCTCGTCGTCTTCAAGCTTCAAGCTTCATCGGCCGTTGTAAGCTCTGGTGAATAAGAGGAGAGAGAGAGTGAGAGAGAGAGGGGGAGAGAGAGTGAGCCTCAGCCAGATCCTCATTTTCATAGATCTTCAGGGTTCTTATTTCTTCCTTGATCTCTCGATCTTCTACCTTTTCTTTGCTACTCTGATCAAGATCGGCCTACAACTTTAGAGAAGAAGAAGATAAAGAGATCATGGGGTCTAATGAAGAGATCGGTAAAAAGAGATCTGAGAAGGGTTAAGGGATTTAGTGTCTCTCTGCAACAAGATCTACATTGACCAGGGTTTTGGATTTCGTCGATTCCAAGTATGGCTTCCGGGAACCGTCCTGCTTTTCTGGCGCTGCAAGGAGGAAAAGAGAACGAGTTTTCCAGTCAACAGCCGTCTTAGTCGTGGGTATCTGTCCTCAAATCCAAACAATCTCTGAAGCAATATGATGTTGAGCTTTCCAAATCTGATGGTGAATACTCGGTAGAAATTCCCGATGAGGTTCTGCTAAGCCCCACTCCGCTCTGGGAGGACTTCATAGTAGGCAAGTTTCTGTCAGATGCTCCGCATATTGCTAAGATCCATGTCATCATTAACAAAATTTGGAACCAAGTCCCTGATATGCCAAAGATCGATGTTTTCCAAGTCAGTCCAATGGTGGTGAAGTTTAAGATAAGATGTGATCAGACCCGATCCCGTGTGCTTCAGCGAGGCATGTGGAATATTTTAGACATCCCCATGGTTGTCACCAAATGGGATCCGGTCACTGAGGCTGCGTAACCTGAACGAAGCTCGATCTCATTGTGGATCCATGTGAAAAAAGTCTCGCTCAATATGTTTTCTTGGGAAGCACTCAGCCTTATATCAAGTGCAGTTGGGCCACCGATACGTCTGCATCCAGAAACAGAAGCGTGTACTAACTTTGACATTGCTAAAGTTTTTGTTCATGCTGATGTTACTAAAGAACTTCCTGACAAGATTAAGTTCTCGAAGAATGGCTATGATTTTATCGTCGAGTTCTCATATCTGTGGCTTCCTCCGAGATGCTCTCATTGTGACAGGTGGGGCCATCTTGTCAAGACATGTAAACTCGAGAAGCATTCCTTGCCCCTGGATGTTCAAGAGACAATGTTGGTGGAGCAAACTAAGGAGAGTGGGGAAAAGGTTCAAGAGACAATGTTGGTGGAGCAAACTAAGGAGAGTGGGGAAAAGGTTCATACAGAGCATCAATTGGAGTTCAATATGAAAGCACCTGAGGCAATGTTGTAGGCTGATTCAATTGAGACAGTACTGAAGGTTGACATAACCAAGGATAAACAGAACTCAGATGAGGAATGGTCTGCTGTTTCACCGACTAAACGAGGAAAACAGGGTGGCTCACCTATAGTGCATGTGGCCATTATATCACCCTCCAAGTTTGCGGTCCTGAGTAATGAAATGGAGGAAGGCGAAATACCTGAGGAGGAAAAGGTTTCAAAAGAAGAGATTACCGGGAAAAATCGGCAGGTTGAAGTTACCTTTGATGAGGAGCAGGTCAAATCTCGACCAAATGGTCAGAAATTGAGAAAGAAAAAAACAGAAAGACGCACAAGGTACATCAACCCAAAGCTCTCGTGATGCACAATATGTGCCCCCAAAAATCCGTGCCTCTCGTAAGCAATTTTAAATGTCCAGTTTCTCCTGCAATGTACGTGGTTTCAATCAAGAATCAAAACATTCCGTAGTGAGAAATTGGATAAACAATGGGGATCTGCAGTTTGGTTGCCTCTTGGAGACGAGCATCAATGAGGGTAATGCAACGAAGATCGTCAACTCTGTGTTTGGGAATTGGTCATTTATGTCTAACTATGATCACAGTTCTGGAGGCCGCATTTGGGTTCTCTGGCGCCATACTGTACGAATGACTCCAGTATTTGTCAGTGATCAACTCATCACCTGCTCTGTCCTAATGGATGGGGTTAAGGAGGAATTTTACTGTTCTTTTGTTTATGCTCTGAATTCGGTTCAAGTGCGAAAATCTTTATGGGAGGACCTAAAAAGTCACCAAGATGCTCCATCATTTCGTAACAAACCTTGGATGATTAAAGGTGACTTTAACGAAATCCTAGATCCTGAGGAACACTCTAAGATGGTTTCTTCTTCATCAATCTCTCCGGGCATGCATGCTTTTCAAGATGTGGTACAGCATTGCCAGCTTATGGATCTGGTTATCAGGGGCCATTGCATACATGGTTGGGCAAGCGTCGTACTGGTGCTATTTGTAAAAAACTAGACCGGGTGCTCGTTAATTATCACTGGCTACATCGGTTTGATCAGTTCTATAGTGTATTTGATGCAGGTGGGTGCTCATATCATCTGCGATGTAAAGTACGCTTGCTTTCGGAGAAGTCGAAGCCTCGTAAGCCTTTCAAGTATGTCAGCGCTATTGGTCTTCTTCCCGAGTTTATTCCCATGCTTTAATCTTATTGAAACTTGACGGAGAAGTTGTTTCATTCCATGACTGCCCTATTTCGCTTCTCCAAGAAACTAAAGCACCTGAAACAATTGATTCAGAATCTTGGCAAAGATAGACTTGGGGATCTGCCGAAGCGTGTGAAGGAGGCCTACCAAAACATATGTGATAAACAACTGGTTTCCATACAATCCCCAACAGAGGCAGCATTTGTTGAGGAGTCAGAAGCACATGCCCGCTGGTTACATGTGGCTACGTTGGAAGAGGAATTCTACAAGCAAAGATCTAAACTCCATTGGCTTCAAGTGGGTTACCAAAACAACAAAACTTTTCATAACACTGTTACGTCTTGGGAAGCTCATAACTCGATTCGAGAAATTAAGTGTCTGGATGGTTCGTTGGTGACCACTCAGGAGGATATCAAGCAGAAAGCGGAGCGTTTTTTCTCAACCTTTCTGCAACATGCACCGACTGATTTCAATGGCTACCCAGTGAAGGAAGTACGCGATTTGGTGGACTTTCGATGCACAGAAGAAGAGAGTTCGATGTTACAAAAGCCGGTTACGGATGAGGAAGTCCGTGAAACCCTGTTTGCTATGCCATCGTACAAGTCCCCTGGTCTGGATGGTTATCCTGCTGAATTCTTCAAACTTGCATGGCCAATATTGGGTAGCGATTTTACGGTTTCAGTCCAATCTTTCTTCATGAAGGGGTTCTTGCCTAAAGGAATAAACTCCACTATTTTGGCCTTAATTCTAATAAAACAGACGCTGGGGAAATGAAAGACTACCACCCTATTGCCTGCTGTAATGTTATTTACAAGGTGGTGTCCAAAATTATTGCAAATCGTCTAAAACTCCTCTTGCCTCGCATGATACTCCCAAATCAATCCGCTTTTGTTCAAGGAAGATTACTAATGGAAAACGTTTTACTGGCTACCGAACTGGTCAAGGATTATCACAGTAACACGGTCTCTCCACGTTGCGCCATGAAAATTGATATTTCCAAAGCATTTGATTCGGTACAATGGTCGTTTGTGTTGAAATATCTTGAAGGCATGGGTTTCCCCGTTGAATTCGTCCACTGGATCAGCTTATGTATAATGTCAGCCTCTTTCTCTGTTCAGGTAAATGGTGAGCTGGATGGGTACTTTCAGAGTGTGAGAGGCTTGAGACAAGGGTGTTCCCTGTCCCCTATCTATTTGTGATCTGTATGAATGTGCTTTCCCATATGATTAACAAAGCTGCAGACAAGAAGATTAATTATCATCCTTGCTGCCATAAGCTCTCTCTCACTCATTTATGCTTCGCAGATGATCTCTTGGTGTTTGTTGAAGGGAATCAAGATTCTATAGAGGGAATCATTTAGGACTTTGATGATTTTTCTTGCTGTTCAGGATTGAAAATAAGTCTTGAAAAGTCTACATTGTACATGGCGGGTGTCTCTGCTTCTGCTCGTGAGGCGATCCTATCTAGGTTCCCATTTGAATCCGGAGAGTTGCCAGTTCGCTATCTTGGTCTACCGTTGTTAACAAAAGGTATGTCTAAACGTGATTATGCCCCTCTTATAGAGAAGATACATGGGCGGATAAGCACATGGACCACGCCCTTTCTCTATTTTACTGGTAGGCTTCAGTTGATAAGGTCAGTTTTGATGAGCATTATAAACTTCTGGTCTTCTGCTTACTGTCTTCCGGGTGCGTGTTTAAAGGAGATTGAGAGTCTGTGTTTAGCTTTCCTCTGGTCTGGGCCTGATTTAAATTCTAAGAAAGCCAAAATTGTCTGGGATATTGTTTGTCAGCCACGTAGTGCAGGTGGCCTTGGTTTGAGGAGACTTAAAGGCATAAACAAAGTTAGTGGATTGAAGCTAATCTGCAGAATGCTCACCACGAATTCTCTCTGAAGTCAGTGGATTCGTCATTATATCACGAATAAGAACCCTTTGTGGACTTTACCGAAATCAAGTTCTCATGGTTCTTGGATGTGGAGGAAAGCACTAAAACTCAGAGACGTTGCCAAAGGTTTTTATTAAAAACAGAACAGGAATGGCGAGGGTACTTCATTTTGGTACGAGAACTGGTCTGAAATGGGTATTCTATCCGAAGCATTGGGTCCTCGTGGTTGTATTGATTTGGGTATCAGAGCTCACTCTTCGGTGGGGGTGGTACTACAAACTCATCGGTGCCGGTGACACAGGAACACTACTCTAAATGACATTGAGTTGCTCATTGACTCAAGTCGGGATTCAATACTCCAGGACACCAAAGATGGTGCTCTTTGGAAACGTCCATCAGGGTTCAAGGCTAAATTCTAAACTCAAGAAACATGGCGTCTACTTCAGGGGGATGCTACTGATCTTGTCTGGCCTCAGGCAGTCTGGTTTACTTACTCTACTCTGAAATTTGCTTTCATCACTTGGCTAGCAATGCATGATAAGCTTAGCACAGGTGAACGAACGAGCAAGTGGAACCTGACTGGGGTCTCCAATTGCTGTTTCTGCACGGGAGTAATGGAATCAGTCAAACACCTCTTCTTCTCCTGCACTTGCACCTCTCAGATATGGAGTTCGCTCGCCAAAGGTCTTCTCCAGCAGAACTTCACTACAGATTGGTTAAGTGTGCAACAAATCATCATCGGGAATGCTCTGGATCAGTCGGCTCTGTTTTTGGTTTGATATGCTTTACAAGCTGGGATTCATGCTATCTGGTTCGAGCGCAACAAAAGGAGGCACGGAGATGCGCCCACGCCTATTTTACTTCTTCTCCGGCGCGTTGACAAAACAATCCGTAATCGCTTTAGTCTCCTTCGCAACTCCGGAGACAACAAATTTAGTGATATTCTGATGCTCTGGTTTGCAACCAGAACTTAGTGGTTTTCCCAAACGCATTCTAAACGGTTTTTCATATTTGTTTCAGCAAAAGATGCTCTGTAATTGAGTCTCAACAGTTTTTTTGGTGAATAAAATTTAACATTCATACCAAAAAAATATGGAGAATTGTTTCTAGCTAACCTAGTACTCTGACATACAATTGAGTTATATATATAGATACAACTTGCGCACTCAAACTGGGAAATTGCTTCTCTCAAGCATGAGACCAAAGAAGCCAAAATTTTGAATCACTAATTGAACAATGTGACTTTCCAATGATTTTAAACCCATATTATATTTCCAGTGATATCCCAAAAATATCGAAAGGGTACTGGTTCAAGATCTTTTAATATCCTTCCAAAAGAAAGTATCGGGTAAGTACTGGGCCCTAACAAAGCCCAATTTATGGAGCTAGCGTGGTTGAAAAGTTGTATATACAGGAAAACAAGTCGAGACCATTTCGTTAGGGTTTTAAAACCATCGCCATGACAAAGCGAAAGCGTAAGCGGCAGGTCTCGGACAAAAACGTACCAGGAGGAAAAACAGATTACTTTGACCAGATCCCTATTGATCTGGTCCTCGGTAATATCTTGTCGAGATTGCCCGTGAAGTCTATGGCCAAGTGTCGTTGCGTTTCGAAGCTCTGGTCGTCGATAATTCGCCGTCGAAACAATGACCTGTTGTTCCCGATCAAGCCCCCGTATACACCAAGAATCTTCTTCGCGTTAAGATTTAAGCCAGAATTGTTATTCTTCTCTTCACCTCAACCTCAAAGTTCGGAAAATGATTCGTCCCGTGTGTTGACTCTTCATCACACGAAACTCGGCGCAGATCTCGAAAGAATTTGTCGCCCTGTTCGCGGACTAGTCTGTAGTCAGCATGTCGAGAATAATTATTCGTGGGCTGTGATTTCTAACCTCATTACAGGAGAGTCTGTTACCACACCCAAAGTCATCATGAGAACGGAGTTGATAAGACGAAGAGCAGTGTATTGTTTCGGGTATGACCCAACCAACAAACAGTTCAAGGTCTTGCGTGTCACCTGGTACTCGTGTCCCACCGCAGTCGTCAAGTACTGGTCCGGTAGGTATCATGTTCTGACATTAGGGACCGGAGATAGAAATCTCTTGTGGAGGAAGATCCAATGTTGCACACTCCATTACCCTCTATACGATAATGGGATTTGCATCGATGGTGTTTTGTTTTATCTAGCAATGGTCGATGACAAGACAGATAGGATGGTTTGCTTTGATTTTAGGTCTGAGGAGTTCAGTTTTATTAACGTTGATACACAGATTGCTACTTCTTCGGTTTTGATCAACTACAAGGGTAAATTATGTGTTACTGGTTATATTTATAGCGATAATCAATTGAAGTTGTGGGTTTTAGAGGATGCCAAGAAACATAAATGGTCAAATCATATCTACATATTACCTCTTACATTGATGAATCATGTACGCGCTGTTGGAATGATTGGTAGTGGAGAAATTATCTTGTGCTCAATCTTTAGAAAATACCATTCCATCCTTTACTATAATCTCAAGAGCAACACTATCAAAAGAGTAAGACTTGAACATCCTGTATTTGACGACTTAAGTTTACAAACAGTTCACACCTTCTTAAACCATGTAGAGCATGTGGAGCTTATGTAAGTGTTTACTTCTTCAAAACAGAACTTGATTAGTTTTCGACTTCTTTTTTTTTTGGTAGTTTTGCGTCTTTTGATGTTTTCTTGAAGTTACTATTTCTCATGAGGATTGTGATAGTCTCTTATGGTTAAGCTTCGAAACAAGTGAGATGAAATCAAAGAGAGGATCTGATTTGGACCAGACCAGAGAAGATAAGAAGGTGAGTAATGTGAATTTTTACTCATTGAGAACGATTTAAGCCAGCCCATTTAATTCACAATACAAGATTCAATAATTCACGATATATTGGTCATATACACACACATAATAAGGAATCAATCATGACCACATTCGTATGTCTAGCAATCCTAAATTTTATGTAACATGCAACACGAACATGCAAAGTAATATCTCATGCAATGCCTCACAACCGGCACAAGTCCAAAGCCGATCGATAGACTAGTTAAGAGCAGATAAAGGCGCAATCTTGTCATTTGCCTTCCAAGTTCGTTAATCATTTTAACGAGTTTTCTGTTAATTATAACTAAGTCTGTCTTCTCGGATGGTCCACTCACCGTTTGATTCTGATGAGGTTTTCTTTCAAGTTACTATTTCCTTATTTGTTTGGTTATGATTCTAATATTGGATTTCTGAAATTTCTAATACTGTAATAATAATGGAAAGGCTATATATGGAGAATTAATTGTTTACTAACCTGAAACTCTGACATACAATTGAGTTATATAGATACAACTGGCACATCTCAAACTGGAAACCGCCTCTCTCGAGCATGAGACCAAAGAAGCCAAAATTTTGAATCACTAATTGAACAATATGGTTTTTTCTCTCTGCTAAATCGCTACAACGACACATCATGTCCAGTTGATAATACAAGTTTAGGCTGCTTCCGTGACTTCGACGAGCCTCCCACGAACCCACTTCTTAGTTACATTTCCTGACTCCAAAGACGCGGACTTTTCTTCCGTTCCGTGGTAAACGTTAGAACCATTTGGAAGATGACGACTCTCAGTAAGCTTGATAGCTCCATTAGACTCTGGTGGTGGATGGACTCTGGTTCCGTTTGGTTGCGGAATCATCCCGAGCTTGATATCTTCTCTATCTCCCTGAGATGTGTTCGGCTGCTTTGTAGTACCTTCAATGTTGAATGTCGGCAAATCGCTAGGTCTCATGTTCAAATGAAGACTCTCTCCGTTGATCGGGAATGTGTGTGTTCCGTTGATCTCTCCTGGCTGTTCTTGATCGTTTGAATCTTCGGTCTCGGAATCGCTGTCAACTTCAAGAAGACTATTAGTAGGCTGAGGTGAGAGAAGGTCATGGTAAGTCCCATCTTCATCTGAATCTATCTGCCTCTTCTCTATAGATTCAATCAGTTGTGTTGCTTCTGCTATGAGCTTTTTACTCTCTAACAAAGATGCTTGAGCAACCGGGCTTTTCATTGCAGCAATCTCAAGGACTTTCGCAGCTTTCTCAGCTTCCGATATCAAAAGCCTGAGAAGAAAAAGGCTACTTCTCGTTAACTTCTGCACACAGTTCCAAACAGAGAATATTAACAATTTTGTTCCAAGTTGACTGACCTTGCTCGTTCAACAGCATCCATCTTCTTTGATTCTTCTGCAACTCTTTTTGCTCTGATGCTTTTTATCATTTCCAGTTTAGAACTTGCCAAAGGATCTTTATACACAGGTGTATTGCGCTTCCGTACTTTCACTACTTGAACTTTGCTTTGCCGTTCAGTCTCTGAATCCCTTGAACTTCTACTTGTAGGGTTCTTCTTTCTCGGCTCTGCATTCCCACTTGGTCTTCTACGACGCCTCTCAACACCATCAGGTATACCGTGATACTTTGCCAAGCCAGAGCAAACCCTTTCACGGTAAGACTGACGAGAGAAACCAAACCAAGTTATAGTATGGCCAAAAGAACAAAACATCACACAAGTTGATTTGATCAAAATTACAAGACAACTTACTGGATCAGCCCATTTAGCAGCTATTGCTTCCGCGATTTTCCTTTTCTGTTCGGGAGATTTTGGAGCTCTTCTGTTACTTTTAGCTCCTCTCGCGGCTTTTCTCTGCTCTACACTTTCCAGCCATTCCAGTTGATTCTGCTGATCCATGATCTTGTAAGAATTCCACTGAAGCTCTTGTTCGTCCGTATATCCTTTCTTAGCAGCTTCTGCTAACAAGTTTTGCCACTCGAAATGACATGTCTCCTGCACTTTTCTCCTCTCCTTCCGCCTTGCCCATCGCATCCGCACTCCCTCCCCAATCTTCAACCGTGTCTCCTTGCTGTAAACATCATGCAAATTTGAGAAGATAACATTATGATAACAAAAGCATAAGCAAAAACAGAAATTCCATCAAGTTTAAAAGCACATAAAAAAAACCAGTACTGACTTTTGCGCATGCCCGAGATTCGCTAATTTCATCTTGATCTGCCAAAGGAAGAAGAGACAAAAGGTTCTATGAGGGATTGCAAAAATCTGATGCATAGAGCACACATAAACGCCCTAACATAACACAAGTTACCTCAAGACAAGAATAACACAAGGGTAGAATCAGTTTGACAAAAGAACACTTTCTTCTGTGCACTAACATTTAATATCAGTACAAGTCCCACTAGAGCTACTACGGGTAACTCCTCTAAGAAGACATATATAACCATTCTTACATGACATCACCTTTGGGTCTTGCATTGCAATCTTTGTCCTTTCTCTAATCTTCTGTAAGGTCTCTGCATAAACGCAAAGAAAAACGATTATTAAAAACGTTTCCAACAAGAGGCAAGTGTAGATAGATTGCTGAGGAAATGTCAAAGCAAAAACCACTTACCCGGACTATGCTTCCTGCCTTTGTTCCAAGGAGTGTTCCCTCTATTAGCCTTGGAAATCCTCATCCTTCTCAACATTTCTCTGTCATCCACTTGTTCCGCTTCATCTCCATCATCAGAACTTCCATTCCGATCATCGGAGTGTTCTGAAGAAGCAGAAGACGAGGAATAGCTTTGTTCGTTTTCTTTCTGAGCAGGATATTTCGTTTCAACAGTGGCCACTGCAGTAATAAGGACTTTGCCTCTTCGTACATGAAGATGGCCCGTGTAAAATTTCAAATTCTTCGAGAAACTGGACTGTCTCCATGGATTAGGTAAGGTTTTAGCATGGATAATACTCTGAGCCCCCAATGGAACAAGATGAGCTTGCAAGGAAGGTTGGATAGTAGCAATATCTGCAACATTAAACGGTAAGAGAAGCAAAATAAGCATTCTTTTTTTATTCCCAAATCAACGACAAAAAAAAACAAGAGATCAAACCAAAGAACCATTTCCAGGAGCAAGGGAACTGGGGAAAACACTACCAAACATTCTCTACAAATAATGCAAAACAATAGTCTTTTCTCTCATATGCATTTAACAGCCCAGAAACTATGAATATGTTTATTAAAAAAGCTTAGCTTTGTTTAGACGTAAGACTGCAAATGCAAAGAATTGTCACTCAAGAATGATACGCAATAGACAAGAAACAAAATTGAGAAGAAAGAGAGTCTCAAGAACACTGAAGTATAGTTCACAAAACCCAGAAAAAATTAGAGTAAATTCATCACCGCATGATAAATGTTGAAAGAATCTGAAAATTTACCAGGAAAGTTACCTAAAGAAGGCATTGGGAGCTCATTCAGCCCAGGAAAAAAAAACGGAAAAAGGAGAAACTCGAAACCCTCTCTTTCCTTTGCGACACGACCAG
This sequence comes from Isatis tinctoria, assembly GCA_010577795.1. Classification (NCBI taxonomy): domain Eukaryota; kingdom Viridiplantae; phylum Streptophyta; class Magnoliopsida; order Brassicales; family Brassicaceae; genus Isatis; species Isatis tinctoria. The sequence goes on along the minus strand of CM021244.1, from coordinate 36,596,480 downwards.
AATGTATTGTAAGATTATACGGAACAATACATTAATAAAAGATTTATGTTCCTCTGTTGAATAGGGGAGGCGAGGGTTTTTGCAGGAATTTTAAGACAGACAAGGATAAGCCACACAATTGCAAACTTCAACGAAGATACTTCTGTCTGGCTTTGACGCAGTAACCAGGAGACGGTGGATAACGAGACCCGGGTTGTTCTAATAACCCGACCCGTATCACACATTATTGGGCTAATGGGCCTTAACCTTTGTATGGGATATCAAACGGCGACGTATGCTTTTGCGGGTTCAGGGTAAAAAGCGAATCATGAACCGCCACGTTATGTTATCCGGGTCGTTTTATTTTCTTACCAATGACCCGACTCGTATCACCAATTGTTGGGCTAAAGGGCGGTTAGGCCTATCCTTTACTTCAAACGGCGTCGTATGATTAACATCTTTAAATGTGGATCGAGTAAAGCCACGTGGCATGTGAGCCGGGTCGGATCTTGAACAAAGTCTAGTATATGGGTCGTCGGCTCCGGGTTGATCTCCGGCAACGACTGGGGACGCATCACTAATGAAGAGAGATTCCTCGTCGACGTCTTCGTCGTCATCTTCATCGCCTGATGAAGAAGGCGATCTCCGAAATCTTCTCGATGAATCAGATTCTCGAGTCGAACGTTTTCATGGAAGTGACGAGACTCCCCTGCACTCCAGCGACGCGGCGGAGCGACGACCTACCTTCGACGTGGAGAGTCTCCGATCACGTTTAAGACGGAGTTTCAAGCTCAATCTCACTAAAAGACAGTACATTGTTATCTTCCTCCCTCTCGTCCTCCTCCTTCTTTACTTATCTACGGATTTCAGCAATTACTTCTCCTCCGTCAAGGTTCCAGATTCTGTCTTCCGGCCAAAAACTGAGACGGCTCGGGATCAGGAATCGGATCTTCAAGCGCTGTATCTTCTCAGGAAGCAGGAAATCGATCTCTTCTCTATCTGGAACCACACTCTATCGAACACATCTACAATCGAAGACGTGAAAGCTGCAGTTTTCCGGCAGATTTCGTTGAATAGACAGATCCAAAATGCGTTACTGTCGCCGCATAAAACTGGAAATGTCAGTATTGATGGATCATCAGATGGTTCACCGGTGGGTAGTTGCCGGAAAGTGGATCAGAAGTTGAAGGGGAGGAAGACGATTCAATGGAAGCCGAGGCCAGATAAGTTTCTATTCGCCGTTTGCTTGTCTGGTCAGATGAGTAATCACTTGATTTGCCTGGAGAAGCATATGTTCTTTGCAGCATTGCTGAAACGGATCCTCGTGATCCCTAGCCATAGATTTGATTACCATTACAGTAGAATCATTGATATTGATCGAATCAATACTTGTTTGGGGAGGAATGTAGTGATTTCTTTTGAGGAGTTCTGGAAGAAGGATAAGGGCAGGAAGAAGCACCATCATGTGCATATCAATAGATTCATATGTTACTTCTCGAAACCGGAGCCGTGTTATGTAGATAAAGACCATCTTACAAAGTTGAAAGCTTTGGGAATTACTATTGGAGGGAAGCTAGACACGCCATGGGAAGAAGATATCGCGAAGCCAAGCAACAAGACAGCTGAGGAAGTGGAGACTAATTTCAGATCAGACGACGATGTTATTGCGATTGGGGACGTGTTCTATGCGAATGTTGAGAGAGAGTGGGTGATGCAGCCTGGTGGTCCTATTGCTCACAAGTGCAAGACTTTGATTGAACCAAACCGGCTAATATTGCTCACTGCACAGAGATTTATCCAGACTTTCCTTGGCAAGAACTACATTGCTCTTCATTTCCGCAGGCATGGATTCTTGAAGTTCTGGTATGGTGCATTTTCCACATTTTTATTGCTTTATAGGTTCTAATGTAGTTCGTATGTTAGCCGAAAGTTAGAACTATATGTTTGATTATACTCCTATAAGTTCTCTGGTAGTGTAGTCACTGACAGTAAGAACTTTTTGTAGCTAAACTCTAAGCTTGATGATTATGTAGGCAACTTTTAATTAAACAAATTATAGCATTGATGATATGGCACCATTTAGAAGCGTGGCTGTACTTTTGTGAATGGATCATTGGAGCTACAAATCTACTGAGTTTAGGCGAATTCCATTGACCAAGTTTATCATTTATGAATAAAGTATTAGCATCTATCACATGTGCCAAGATATCTTCGTAATAGCTTCTCTTCTTTACGGTATTTGAGATTTTGAGTAAACGTGTATGTTCTTTTGTGTCTTTTATCGTGGTTTTTGGTGAACCTCTGTTCATATCATATATCGCTGACTATCTGATGACACCAGTAGTAACTTTTACTAAGTAATTTTCTTCTTGTGTCAGTAATGCCAAGAATCCAAGTTGCTTTTACCCTATTCCTCAAGCTGCTGAATGCATCACCCGTCTGATTGAGAAGGTAGATGCACCGGTTATCTACCTTTCTACTGATGCAGCTGAAAGCGAAACTGGTCTGCTAAAATCACTGTTGATCATAAATGGAAAGACTATTCCCCTCGTGAAGCGACCAGCTCGTGATTCAGCTGAGAAATGGGATGCATTGTTATACAGACATGGTCTCGAGGGCGACTCACAGGTAACATCTCCTCTCTTCTCTTTTCCTTCTTCATATACACGAATCAGCAAAATTATAGCTTCCATTTCCCTTTTTTTAAAGGTGGAAGCAATGTTGGACAAGACGATATGCGCAATGTCAAGCGTGTTCATTGGTGCCTCAGGTTCTACTTTTACAGAGGATATCCTCAGACTCAGAAAAGACTGGGGAACTGCTTCAGATTGCGATGAGTATCTCTGTCAAAACGAGCAGCCTAATTTTGTAGCCGATCATGAATAAATTAGGAACAAAAGCAGATTAACACAATCTCGCGTCTTGTGAGTTCTCATCATATACAAACAGTCTAATTCTGTTGCTTTCTTGGCTGTGCATAGGTTATTAGTGTATCATACAATAAAGCCATACTTCTCTGTAACCCACTGCTCTTCTCATGCATCTGATACAGTTCCTCCTAATATAATCCAAGTCGTAGTGATGTGTGAGTAATTATCCAAATGGCTAATGATTTAAAATTCAACACTAACCATTTGTTATTTGCTTATAATCTGTCATTATCATATCAATTCTGATCCACGATTCCAAAAGACAATTGTTATACCAAATTTTAAAGTCCATTTCAAAGGCTGTTTTATGTATTACATACACACCCTTATGTTGTGTGTGTGTGTATATATATTTGTCCATTTATGAGCTTTTGTGTGTATATATATATATGCCCAGAGACGCGCCGCCGCTTCTTCGACTTTCCTCGTGAAGTATTAGGCTTTGCTTTGTCGGTTGATAATTATCTTAAAAGCTTCGATTTTTTCCTTTGAATATTACAAAAACCCACGTCGTTTAAAGCAATACGCAGATGATAATTTGACAAAATCCTTACTAAAGATCGGAGCTTTTATCAAAAGTTTCGCTATTCTTTTATTCGCGTGTTTCGGGCTTGACTCGCTTTCTGTTGTTTTAAACTGTGATCATGAGAGCGAGATTGGTGGTTTTCCCGATTAAAGGGAGGAACTGGTGTTTCAGCAGATCTGTTGATCCTTTCGCTGCTCAGACGCCGTCCGGTGTTACTCCGACCACTGTACGAGGTTTATGGAAGAAGATATCATCCGAATCGAAGCCCATCAATGCCAACGCAGAGCTTCTTGTCGATTTCATCTCTGACAAGGTATACACATTGAAATTTTCTCTCTTTATATGTAAAGCGGACATACCCGTGTGTTTATGTGGCGCGTAGCTATCTATTATTGTAGAAAAGGTTGTGACCAATAAGCTTTTGTTTTGTTTCTGATCAAAGGTTTTTTCTTTTTAATTTCGAACCTCATCTCCGACCAATGAGAAAAACTAAAAAAGGGTTCTTTTATATCAGTTTGATGAGTAGTTGTTGTTGTTTGTAATGCATAGATGAATAAAGCGTGGATGGGTCTTGAGAAAGCGCCTGAAGGTTCAATGAAGAACAAGATTCATGGGTTTGTAAATTCTCTATCTTTTTTGTATTTGAGACATTCCCTGAGGCTTTGGCTTTGTTCTATGTACTCATAGGTCTAATGTTTTTGGATGTGTAGGTTTGGATTGAAGCTTCTGGCTCGTGTGAAGCCGTCTGAGATTTTCTTGAAGTCTATATCTAAGGAGGTCACTTCAGTACAAGTCTCTTATCCTCCTAGGTTCTATTCTCTTTTCCTCTTCATGATCTTTATTAAACCTGAAGCCAAATTAAATATCTACCTAATGAATGATAAGATTTGATTAAGCAGTCACGAGTATGAATTCGGATTGGTTACAGTTTTAGCTAATCCATGTCAAATGTTTCAGTTTAGATCCTAGACTTGTTCGCAGGAGACTACGCCACATTGCCATGAGGTGAATTGCTTTTCTGCACTGTCTCTTTGAGTGATTTTGGGTTGAGAATCACTGTTCCTTCTGACATGAATGTTTCTAATTGGATTTCTAGTGGAACAATCCTCCACAAGAAGTACCTAATTGGTTCAGTAACTTTGCTTCCATTGACCAGTGCATTTACGGTATGTATTTGAAAAGCTTAGCAACTCGGTTTAGTTTCTTCAAAGTCTCTCATAACCAACAACGCCGTCGTTGTCCCATTTAGGTATTGCCATTACCAAACATACCATTCTTCTGGGTCTTATTCCGCACATATTCCCACTGGCGAGCTCTTCAGGTCTGTGATGTCTACTTCCCGATACGTAATTCCATCATCATAGAAGTTTTATGCAAACCCGACATTATCTTTATTGACATTGCAGGGAAGTGAGAAGCTGCTTAAGCTCATCTCAAACCACTCAAATCCCCAAATGCCAAACCCAACTGATGTTGCAGATGATAGCAAGAACAAGAACAACAATCCGAAGCCTCAATCTCCTACTTGTGTAAGCTGTTTTACTCAACAAACAACTCTCAGAAGGTTTCTTGTTTCTTCTTGTTTCTTTATTTTGTCTTTGTTTCTCATGAAACAGGTTTTGCTGCCATCAGAAGAGTTATACCAGCTAATTCGTGAAGCTAGCGAGGAAGGGCTCGACGAGGAGATCATTGTAGAGATTTGCAAATTATTTCATCTCAATAAGATCGATGTTCTTAAATATCGCAATCTAGTCTAACTCTTTTGTCATTTTAGGCCTTTTTTCTTTTTGCTTGAAACAAATTTTCAGATGTTTGAAGCTAACTTACGCTCCAATTCTTTTTCGTGTTTTTGATTCCTTGGAACTTTGAGAAAGATCTTTGTTACCTGGAAGCAGTTGATTTTCAATTTTGCATTACGAAAGGAAAAAGAAACATATAACACTCTCTTCTTCAGTTTGCGTATGGATTCCTCCAAAAGCCTCTGACATTACTGTATTTCTATGTATAGCAAATAATCTTGAAGAAACGAGAGAGAGTGGAAAACTTTCTGCATGTGCCAAGTACGACCCTCTACAGTATCTATGATGAAATAATTGTTAACCATAACATACAAGTGGAATTGATGTGATTTACCCTAAAGATCAGATACAAAGCCTATTTAACAATTAGGTTAATTCACATTTATATAGCTCCTATTTAATTTTATTCTAATTATGAAACCTTTTCCTATTTGAAATAGATATATTTTTACTTGCTATATATACTCGAGCCAATTCTCTACGTTATATGTCTCACCTTCGCTTTACAAATTCAAAGCAGACCTTACACTCCTCCTCTCATCTTTCCCATGGGTTTTTTTTCCACTAAGCGTCCCTCCAAATCTCGTCCTCCCACTACCGTCGACTCTTTGTCTCGTGTCATACATGTTCCACATGGCGTGTGTCCCACCGGCTCTCCACCTTCTCCCGGCGAGCGTCCCACCGGCGTGTGTCCCACCGGCTCTCCACCTTCTCCCGGCGAGCGTCCCACCGGCGTGTGTCCCACCGGCTCTCCACCTTCTCCCGGCGAGCGTCCCACCGGCGAGCGTCCCACCGGCTCTCCACCTTCTCCCGGCGAGCGTCCCACCGGCGTGTGTCCCACCGGCTCTCCACCTTCTCCCGGCGTGAGTCCCACCGGCGTGTGTCCCACCGGCTCTCCACCTTCTCCCGGCGTGAGTCCCACCGGCGTGTGTCCCACCGGCTCTCCACCTTCTCCCGGCGTGCTTCCCACCGGCTCTTCACCTTATGATGCTACTCTTCTTCCGCCGTTACTCTCCCCCGTGCCGTCAATTTGGTCCTTTTATTTCGGGAAAAAAAAAACAACTTCAACTCGTAACAATAATTTAGGAATAAAATTCTGATGAATTTCTTATTTTTTGTGTTTGGATTACACAATTCCTTTTCTCCTTCATATTTTTAGGAACCAATAAAGAATATCTTTTTAAGGAACCAATAAATAATATATTTATTCTCTAAATTTGATGCAAAAAATAGAAACAAAAATTCCTTTTCTATTTATTAAATTCTTTAATATTTTTGTTTTTTATTTTTCTATTTTGATGAAGAATATTTATTTATTTTGTTTCTTTAATCCATGTTGAATCATACCAATTATATTATACCAGTTCTGTCTTCTTTCAATGATTTCTCTACAACCTTTTGTGACTGGGGAGAGAGAGTTTCAGAGAAGGTTGTTTCGGGAAAACATCAAGGGCCCGCGCGAAGTCACCGTCCTATCTTCTCTCTTTGTGTGTTCTTACATCACCGTTGGACAACCTCAGCACTGGCCTGACAATTTTTCTTTCGCTGATCACTTGCGAAGATCTTTGTATCAGAGGATCCTTCCATTATCGGATGACCTACTGACTTCCTTCCGTGTGAACAAGGTTCACTAGCTGCTTTATTACCAAAATTAACAGTTTTTTTTGTTGAATACCAAGGGGATGATTGGTTGAACTGTAGGAGCCATCTTTAGCTTTAATTTTTAGCTACAACCCAACAAATTACCAAAAAATGTCTGTAGAAGCCTTATTTACTAAAGTCATATTTTAAAGGCTGTAGAGAAAAATATATGACTGTAGGAATATCTTTACTTTTTATTATTTTTGTCATTTATTATCTACAACTATAGAATATACAGCTACAACAAATATATCTACAGACCAAATTCTACAGCAAATAATATACAGCTACAGTCCAACCAATTATCCACTAAATCATTTGTATCCCATTATTGTTATAAATAATGTAATTTCACATTTTCACTCATTCGTAACTCTTTAAATTATCGAATATTTAATAGATTATATTTTTTTTTCTAACTTCATTCCATAGATGATATTATGTAATAGTATTTCTATGAATGATTATATTTTTTAAAAGTGAAGTTAGAAAAATATATTTATTTTAAAAAAGTGGTCCGCGGATCGGTCGCGAGTTTCGGCCCATATTGACCTTTCTAGCTTTGTCGTCTCCAACAAGTCAGGTAATATGGGCCGACCTTGAAGCCCAGTATACACGAGCGAAGAGCTTGTAAAATCTTTTCCTATATACAGAGTAGAACAAGAGCTTGTAATCTTTTCCTCTCCGGCAAGACAAGTTCTCATTCACCTTTTAAAACTCTCCAATCTCCGATCGAAATCCGGCGAAATGGCGAGAGACATTGAAGACGAGATTAGAGACGAGAAGAATCCTCGCCCTCTTGACGAAGATGATATCGCTCTCCTCAAGACTTATGTAAGCCTTCTCCCAACCCTAATTCGATTGGGGAATCAAACTATGTTCGCTTTCCTTTTAAAAAAGCTCTTCTGGATCATCGGAGATTACGGATCCAGCGTTAGCTTTGAGAGAGTCCATGTTAGTCAAATTTGTTAGCTATGGTTTCTCGATCTTGTTAAAGTTTTTTGCTAGGTTCCGTCTCTTTGGAAACTAACTCGATGCTTTCTCCTGAGTATTTCGAGCTTAGATTCGTTCTTGATTCTCTCTTCGAAGATCCTGATTAGTGGATTTAGCTCACTTTTTTCGTTTAGCGCGAGTGTTTCTCAGTGTTGGAACGTTATATTTCTTACTAATATATTCATGAATCTGATGCTTTTGCAGGGGTTAGGGCCTTACTCCGCACCGATAAAGAAAGTAGAGAAAGAAATCAAGGAGCTCGCCAAGAGGATCAACGATCTCTGTGGTATGTCTGTGCACACTCTTTGTTACTGGATTAACACTTGGGTTGCTTACTTTGATTAGTAAAATGATAATTGGTTTACTTTTATGGAAACATTGATGAGCATTTTTAACGTTCATTTGCAGGTATCAAGGAGTCTGACACTGGTTTGGCTCCTCCCAGTCAATGGGATCTCGTTTCTGATAAACAGATGATGCAGGAGGAGCAACCTCTGCAGGTAGTCTTTCTTTCTTTAGAATACTTCTCTCAGATTCTTTTCCTTCTTCTTCAACGGGTAACTTCTAAAGTGTTAACGTTTTTACTGTCCAGGTTGCTAGATGCACAAAGATTATTAGTCCAAACACTGAAGACGCCAAGTACGTCATTAATGTCAAACAGATAGCTAAGGTACATTGAATTCCAAACCTGATGTTTGTCTCTGGATAACCAATCATGTGTAGCCTTTCGATTTTGGGCTATAACTGGTTTTATTTTGATCCGTAATTGCAGTTTGTCGTTGGTCTTGGCGATAAAGTTTCTCCTACTGATATTGAAGAAGGCATGAGAGTGGGGTATGTTTCCTGTTTATGAACTGAGATTGTCTCTGGTTTGATAATCAGTTCCTTCTGTCTTCTACGTAGATTTTTCTTGTTGCTTCAGTTCAATCCCTTTTGTCAGATAGATGGTAACTTACAAAAAACATTCCATTTTTTATTGTATATGCAGAGTTGATAGGAATAAGTATCAGATTCAGATTCCTCTACCTCCAAAAATCGATCCTAGTGTCACCATGATGACTGTCGAAGAGAAACCTGATGTTACTTACAATGATGTTGGTGGCTGCAAGGAGCAGATTGAGAAGATGCGAGAGGTTTGTTGAACTTTGTTATTATCCTGTGACACTTATCTTATCTCGTCACATAGTTATAAGCTTATATTGTTGTGGTTTAGTTTTTCAAGGATGAGAAGTGTTAAAGCTGTCTTCGTTATTGATTGTAGGTCGTCGAACTCCCAATGCTTCACCCAGAGAAGTTTGTGAAGCTTGGAATAGATCCTCCCAAGGGAGTTCTCTGCTACGGTCCTCCTGGTACCGGTAAAACCCTTTTGGCCAGAGCTGTTGCCAACAGAACCGACGCTTGCTTTATCAGAGTTATTGGCAGTGAGCTTGTTCAGAAGTATGTCGGTGAAGGAGCTAGGATGGTTCGTGAACTGTTTCAGGTAATCAATTGTCAGCATTCCTCTTTGCTATCTTTGTCTAGCCAAGGTTGCTATATTCTGAAATGTTATTTACAATACTCGCTTTGCAGATGGCACGGTCCAAAAAAGCTTGCATAGTCTTCTTCGATGAAGTTGATGCCATCGGTGGTGCAAGATTCGACGACGGTGTAGGAGGTGATAACGAAGTCCAGCGTACTATGCTTGAAATTGTGAATCAACTTGATGGGTTCGATGCACGTGGTAACATCAAGGTTCTCATGGCAACAAACAGGTCAGTCCACAATCTTCATCACCATCCTTTAAGTAAACAACACAACACAATTTATACCGTTTGACTCATTGGTTATTTCTGCATGTACTCTTCTAATATTCAGGCCTGACACACTGGACCCTGCTCTTTTACGTCCTGGACGTCTTGACCGTAAGGTTGAGTTTGGTTTGCCTGATCTGGAGAGCAGAACACAGATCTTCAAGATCCACACAAGAACCATGAACTGCGAGAGAGACATCCGTTTTGAACTCCTTGCTCGCCTCTGCCCAAACTCAACCGGTAAATAATCCTAACCATCAAACATCTCATATATACTCTCGCTTCCTTTTGTCTCTTGAGATTTGCTCTATCTAACTTTGAGTTTTTGTTTATCTGTTGTGTGTTGCAGGAGCTGATATCAGAAGTGTGTGCACTGAAGCTGGAATGTATGCAATCAGAGCGAGGAGAAAGACTGTGACTGAGAAAGACTTCCTGGACGCAGTGAACAAAGTCATCAAAGGATATCAGAAGTTCAGTGCAACTCCCAAGTATATGGTATACAACTAGTTGCAGCGAGAAAGAGAGAAGCTTCAGGAAGCTCTTAAAGCAAAACTCTGAAACATTTGTCTGTCCTTTATTTCTCTTTTGCAGAAAACTTGTTTTGTTTATTCCAGTTAACCTGCTGCTTTCTTCTTCAATGTCTTGATACTTTTTTACTCGATTAATTCTCCCTTTTACTTCTTTTTTTTCTTAAAGTCAGTTCGTCTGAAATCCACAATAAGTTAATGGACAAGAATCTAACCAAACTCCAAACGAAATCAATGAAGTAGAAGGAAACAAAGAAAGAATATTAAGAATATATTGTTCATGTCGTTGATCTATGTAAAAGCTAACAAATTTGGGAACATATTACACAATAAAACAATGGGATTATACATTGCATGAAGATTTTGATTGTTATCTTCCAATTTTCTGAAAACCGATTTTTTTTTATATAAAAAAAGCTCTGTTTCTTGTTGTGTCTGTGACTTCATCCAACGGAGGAGCAAAGTGTTCTTTTTTCTCTCTGGCGATGATTTACATGTAATCACTGGTTGTGTCGGCACTACCAGACCGTTGGGATGGATCAACTCCGACAGTTCTCTTGCTCATGTTAGCTCTTTGCACTAACACAACCAATGCCTGCACAACTTCAGACATTGGTGGTCTAAACTCCGGCTCCGGCTGTTCAAAAACCAAAACTCAAAATCTGTAAAGAAGTTTCTTGATTTTGCAAGTTACTTATAACAGTCAAATTCATGGTCATTATGTTACCTGGACGCAGAGAGCAATAACATCTGCAAATCGAGAGAGAGATTTAACCGGATAAAGTCCTTCAAGAGCTGCATCAACCATTTTCCCTAAAGCATCAATGTCGTGAAGTTGTGGTGTCGCCCATCGAACCAATGACTGCTCAGATCTTGACCTTGTGCTGTTCGAGTTAATGATAAAATTCAGAAACACATTCCTCATCCAACTCAAGCCTAGCAATGATCATAGTTAAGAGTTTACCTGTCGAATGGTTTTCTCCCCGTTAAAAGTTCAAGCATCACTACTCCAAAACTGTAAACATCACTCTTCAAAGAATATTGGCCTGACATTGATACTTCAGGTGCGCTATAACCTTCATCGGTTTGGTTTAGTAACTGCATGTTATCAGAATGATGATGATATAAGCAACCAATTAAGTTGAGAAATATTAAAAGGTTTGGACAAGAGTTTGTTTATCCAACCTCATTCGCTGTGGGGAGGAAGCTTGCGAGACCTGAGTCTGATAAGTGAGGATTCAGCTCTGAGTCGAGTAAAATATTGGCTGATTTGATATTCTTGTCAACTATAGATGGTGAACAGACTTCATGCAGGTACCTGCAAGAACAATACTTTTTATTATCTATATCTTTACGTACAATGAGCTAAGCAGATGAACTTGGTTTTGGACTTTACTCTAATGCGCGCGCAGTCCCAAGAGCAATCTTGACGCGTGAATTCCACACCAATGCTTTACTTTCCTCTTCCGATAAGTGTAAGAAGTCATGTAACGATCCGTTTTTGTGGAATTCATAGACCAGGAGATGTTGTCCATGCTCAGAACAGTAACCAATAAGCTTTGTCACATTTGGATGATCCAAAATGGCTATTTTCGATACTATTTCAGCGAAATCATCGGTCATGCCATGTGGAAGAGCAGACGAATCAATTTTCTTCACAGCAAGAACCTAAAAAGATATGATTTTTGCCAGAAAAACATTACGACCTATTTTATCAAGAAAAAGATATTAGGATTACATAATAATACAATATTTAATACCTTCCCATCGTCAAACTCAGCTCTGTATACTCGTCCAAAAGTCCCTTCTCCAAGAAGATTATCTACACTGAAGCTGCCAGTAGCAATTTGGAGATCAGCAACTGAGTAAGCTCTCACATTCGAAGGAACCACCACGGCGGATTTTTTAACAAGAATAGGCTTTCTTGTCGAATCTTCTTCATCATCAAATGATTTGTGTCTATCAGCTGGTGGAGGCCGGAGATTAATAGACAAGGAAGTATCCAGTTTCTTTGTCTCAACTGATGAAGAACTATGAATAGAATTGTTTTCTGCAACCATATGCGAGTCCTGAATTAAAGTTTTGCACTTTTTAAAAGTCGCAATGCATGTATATGTAAGTGGAATACCGTGAAAGTCGCTTGGAGCAAGAGTGAAAGGCTGGTTATCGGTTTTCTCAATGTCCATGGATGATGATCTCTTTGATCTTCTTTTTCTTTTGACCAAGAAGAAAGCCACGAGAGCTGTAACAACTAGTAATGAAATGATTATTCCAGCTATGGCACCAGCTCCAATTCCTGATTTCTTGGAATCTCCATTGCTGGTGGAATCACCACTGGACCGGTTTGTACCTCCTCCGGATTTATGGCTCGGTGAGCCACGGATTGGAGGCGTACCAGGTGGTGGTGGAGGTGCAGGTCCAGTACTGAACGAGTTACCATCTTTTCTGTTTGCAAGAACAAGAAAAGTGAGATCAAAGGTTCAAAGAAAAAAAGCAGAGAGCAAAATGTGTGTGAAATGAAAACTTACATCAGATGAATGTCCTTTAAAGAACTGGGGATCCAGCCAGTGAAATCATTGTTTGCAATGTTCCTGAGGAATATATAGCAAGAACCAACATTATTAATGGACGTCTAAATAAAAGTCAGTTTGATGTATAAGAAGGTTAGGTTACTCACAGAGTCTCAAGAGGAAGACCAGCTAAGACATCGACTGTTCCTGAGAACTGATTGTTCTGAAGGTATCTGTCAAGTTAATATCCACATGTTTAGTAGCAGATGATATACTGTCAGTTAGTTTTGAAAATATATGGAAGCTTAAATCAGATGCTTACAGTGATTTTAAACTTGTAAGAGAGGTAAAAGTTCCCGGTAGAGAATTTGTGAAAGAATTGAAAGAGAAGTCCCTGAAACAAATGAACTTTTGTCAAATATTTTACTAAAGACTAAAACTTGTATACAATCTGAATCTCCACTCTAGGATCTTACGCAAAAGTAAGAGAGGTGAGCTTGGAGAAGTCGACAGCTATTTGCCCCTTAAACTGATTGTGACCAAGATTACTGATTTTTTGGCAGAAAGACAAAACATTAATATTCACATCTTTATGATAAATGTGTATAGGAATGTGAAGTGAAGCAATTACTTACAGATACTTAAGTGGCGCCATCTGAGAAATGGAGTATTGAGCAGCTCCAGTGAATTGGTTATACGCAAGATTCCTGAAACAGTGAGGATTATAAACTCGAAAACACAGATATTAAGTAAGCAAAAATCAAAAAGGAAAAAGGATCAACGGAACTTACAATCGTTGCAGATTTGGTGGAAGCTGATATGGTAAATCACCTCCAAGGTTATTGCTGCTTAGATCACTGCAAGTTTCAAATAAAGACTATTATAAAAACTCACTATCTCTAAAGTCTAAACACGAAAAAAAAACTTAACAGCGTATAGCATTTGATAGATTAATCTTACAGCTCTGTAAGATTAGTCAATCTATCAAGCATGTATCCAAGTGTTCCAGAGAGCTCAAGACTTGGTAACTTTCTGCAAATTAGATATAAGAAATTTTATGTTAGACAATGTAAACCATATAATTTTAAAGTTAAGAGAAACAAGTACTTCAACACAACTAGATCACTAACATTTGAGTAACTCGTGTTCCAGAGCAAGTTACGCCTCTCCAATTCTGGCCACAAGGATCACCAGCTGATGCAGTCCACTGTGTTAACTGTGCTGGAGAATGCATACTGGTGAACAATGTGTTCAGTGCTGAAGCTGCACAAGTTTGAAATCATAGACAATTAGAACACAATCCAATCATAATCAGTTTCAGCTTTCAAGTCTCGTTTAAATCAAAAGCTTCTAATACCGAAGAATCTTCTTAGGATCTTTGATACCTGAGATCATCAAGATTCTACATAAACTCCACAACGTTTCATTCTTTAAGATTATAAAACATAGAGAAGAGAAAGGTTCAAGATTTAACCCCAAAAAGCTAAAAAGCTTTGAGATTTGGGAAATTTCATCCTGGAGATATAATAGAAAGAGCTGAAGCTTTGGGTACTGGGTGAAGAATGGAAACAGAATCAAAGCTAAGAACCTAGAGAAAGTGAACGGATATACGAAAAAGATCGAGACTTTGAGATACCCGTGAAGCTTAAAATCAAAAGCGACCAAAAAAGTGAAGAAGATTCTCAGAACTAAGAAGAAACTCACTGTCTGATGCATCTGTGGCTCCATGGATGAATCTAAGCTCAAATCCTACAATGCAGAGTGTAAACAGAGCCACCACCACCCAATTCTCCATCATCTTCTTCCCCTTTCTCTCTCTCTCTCCAGATGCCAAAATTCTTTCGTCTTGTGACAAGAAGAAAAAAAAAGGAGAAATTTAGAAACTTTTTGTGTTTGTGCGTTTTTTTTAATTTCAAATCTAATAATTTTTTGAAAGTAAATTCTCTTGACTGGATTTTAATACTGTTTCAGCTCAGTCAAAACGAATTTTTACAGAGTGAAGCTGTCAAGCACGATTTAGCAATAAGAATCCAAAAGCCACGTAAATAGGATTATAGCACATTTGTTTGGTTTTTTCTGTATAATTCATAAATCGTTTTTAATTTCAAAGAAAAAGTTAATAAACCGTTTTATATTCTTGCTTTTTTGTCTTTTCAATAATATGACCGTTATTTACAGTATTACTTTACTTCGTTAGATTATTCGGCGACCAAAAAGATAATTGTTCTTTGTTCATGTATCATGATTATGGTATGACCCATGATAAATTAATTAATCATAACGTTGCCTGTAGGTTTCATAACATACTACGCGCGTATGGAGGTTGTATTTTTAATTTGTTTCGTATTTTGAATTTATTCAACAACAAACAAATAATAATAATAATGTAGCTTTCATACAATGGAGACCACTCTGAATATCACTATGTAGTTTGGATATGATAAGGCGACTCTTTAAATTGTCCCATCATTGCTTTGCCGAATTTATATTATCATTGATCCTTTACGTTATTGTTTTCAACTTACTTTGCGTCTAAATATAAAAGAAATGAAAAGAGGAAGAAAAAATGTATTATATTCTCATATTGTCATGTTATCAGACGAGCCAATGTATTCCAGTTAAGTGTGTGGGAAACTTCTCGTTGATACTACTAATTTTGGGCAGCTGAATCTAAACTTGAACTGTCAAGCAAGTGCCAGCGAGAACCGAGTCAGGATGACAAGGACATTTAGTTTGTTTTTTTTAACAACATGTCTAATTGATTTATTACGAGGATTCATATATAATGATTATTTTGATTGGGTTTTTATTTATATAATCGTAAAGATAATATCTCTATTCATGCTCATGTTCAGCCATTTTTGTTTTATTAACTTGAAATTTTTTATACCGAGATCCATACTTTTTGTTGTTGTCAAGCCACACATATATATCTATATATAGTAATTTCTGAAATATGTGAAAATCAGATTTATTTGTGCCATTTAAACCGTTTATTTAGTAACCAAAGAAGATTAAAATAAGGCCAGCTAAATCACGTCTCTCAATTAACAAGATGAATTATTTAATCACTAAACTACCATTAGAGTTGGTTATATACTAAGCAATTCTTCTTTTCATACAATCAAGAACAACAACAGAAAATTAAACTTTATTTTTTATTTTATTTTACAGTTTAATAATTGTTTATCACTTAAACTATTCTACCATTTTATTCCCTATTTATGACTTATAACATTCTTCAATATTTATATAAATAAAAAATAATCCCCCAAAATAATAAAATGCAACAATGTTTAAATTATGATACGAAATGTTATGTCGAACACACAGCTACAGATTCAGTTTAAAAAAAAAAAAAAACACAGCTACAGATTGCTTCCTAATTCCCACGACAATTTCTCCTCATTTGTCGGTGGAAAACCTTTTTAAAAAAAATTCTCTTCTGACCATCATAAATTAATGAGTAATTATTCGTTTTTCTGTACTTATTATGTTAATGATTAAACTAATTACGACGGATGTGCTGTCGTTTTATATCCAGCCAAGACATACGGCGTGCCGTTTTGTTTCCCTTTCAATAATGATTTCTTCGTTACCTAACTTGCGTTGCTTGGTATGGTGATATATAAACAGTAGATGTGTCTTATTTTTAGTTGGTCTGAATTTCATTCACAACGTTTTACCATTTCAATCTAAAAACGTCAGATACACAACTTAAGGACGCTAGCTTCTCAGAGCATCATTATCGCTGGATCTTAAGTAGTATCTTAGGTAACATGAATCAAGGCGTTCGATATACAGCCACAATAAACGCTGATCACAAGCCGTAATACTTAACGTCTCTTGCATCTCGGTTACAACCGTAAACCATAAGCTAAAACCTAACGAGACTTGTTCAGAAAGTTAAGTTTATAAAACATTCCGCAAGAATTACGCATTACTAATTTAAAACCCTAAATGATCACATTACGTGATTACGACCGATGTCCTTTGCTTGATATCGCTATCAACTTGCTTATCTGAACATCAAAAGGAACACAACAGCTAAACCTAACAGAAGTACGTGTCAACAATGGCGATCAGTCTCTTCGTACATCGGAACTAAATCGATGAGAGATTTGGAGACTAACCTTTAGAAACAGAGCTAGAGGGAAAGAATGATACATGGAGTCTCTGCTTATTCCGATATCGAGTTTTGCTTCTTCTTGAATGGGCCTTAGAAGCGTCATTGCTCCGATAAGAGTAAGCCCAATATTAAACTCGGCCCAATTGTTTTATATCTCGGCCCAAATGTTTTACTAAAGCATGCGTGCTGTTTATTGTTTTTGTACATAAAATATGATAAAACTACCTGACGTTTTGGATTCTCACACGCCGCGATTTTCGACGTTTCGGTATTACTACTCAAACGCAGCTAAACGTCACGTCGCGTCTTTTGACCGCTCTTTTTGGTCAACAACGACACGAGCGATCACCAGATATCTCGGGCGAGCAAGCCGAGAAAGAGATTCAGATGCTCGGAAAGATGAAACACCACCATAAGCTCACGGTGGCTTTATGCCTCATTTGGGCTGCGTCGATCCTCTACGGCGAGATGTTCGCCTTCTGGCTTCCTTCTCTCTTCGCTTGCTCTTGGCCTCACCATCATCTTCTCAAGGTCTCTCTCTTTCTCCACTAAAAAGCTCGGATCTTTTTCAATAACTGATGCACAATTTTGGGTGTGAACAAGACTTAAGACTCAGTGACATTTCGATTTTGTATTCGTTTGTTTCTGTCCGAAATTACGAGAAAATTTTGATCATGTAATCGGTAAAAACGATGTTTTGAAACATTACTATATTTGGGATTGTAAAATCTTTGATGCAACATTATTACAAGGCCAATGTGTAAGAATCTCAAAAAGTCAGTGTTCTTGAAGAATTAATGATTTGTGATTGTTAATATCTGTTAACTTCTTTTTTATCTTTGACAGAGTGATGGGAAGTTTACTAAAGTAGCCATTGTTACTGATCCACAGGTGACGAGCTCTTCAAATGCTTTTAGACTATGTTGTGTTTGTTAAAAGGAGTTCGATCATCTGATTGTGTTGTTGTTGTTTGCCTTTACGCAGCTCATGGATAAGACATCGTTTCGTTTGTCGTCGAAGACGCTTGCTTTGGAGGTTGCACAGTTTTATACTGATGTAAACATGCGAAGATCATTCTTTCAGTCTATCTTGCCTTTCAACCCCGACGTTGTTTTGTTTTTAGGTGATTATTTCGATGGCGGCCCATTTCTCCCCGAGGAAGAGTAAGCTCTCCTTCTTCTCCTCTTTTCAACTGTGGAGCAAAATGGTTCGTGGAAATTCTGAAAATCAGCTATTTTCTCCTTTTAAATCAGATGGCAGGAATCTTTAAGCCGGTTTAAACATGTGTTTGGTCTGAATTCTCAAGGCAAAGTCGGGGACGTCCCTACGTTCTACATCCCCGGGAACCATGATGTTGGCTATTCTCGGGTTGCGTCCCATAAGAGAGACGTATGACAGTTATCACCTTTTCTTTTCTCTCTCAAATATATCACATTTGTCAGCAACCTATAAATTGACATAACTTCATGTTCCCAACAGGTGATTGATCGGTACGAAAAAGCATTTGGGAGCAGAAACCAGAGATTTATGATTGGAAGTACTGAGTTCATCAGCATTGATGCACAAGCTATTGATGGTTATTACAAACTTTGCTTTGTTCTATGCATTCTTATAGTTTCTCCTCGAAGAGATCTGTAACTTGACAAGATGACGTGTGTTTCGCAGGGAATCCTCAAAAGGATTTGGCATCAGAAGTTTGGAAGTTTGTACAAAATGTCTCCTCCGGTGTGCTATTCTCTTCTGCATTTGCTATCTTTTGCATTTCCTGATTTGTGAAGCTTACCCGTAAATCTTTCTTATCACTTTTTAGATGCAAAATCACATCCTAGAGTTTTATTGACACACATCCCATTATATCGGCCAGATCAAACCCCATGCGGCCCTCACCGTGGTTCCTCTTTCATTGATCAGGTGATTTATCTGCTCGTATTCTAGTGTAATTCAGATTCAGACACTTTGTTTGTGGTCTAATGTCTACTCTTTCATGTACAGCGGTTTTGGCGCCATACTCAAGATCAAGAAGTAATGTAAACTTCTGCCTTTTCATCTTATAGCACACAACTTTTTGTTAGCTTTTAAGAAATCCATTTTAACAGGGCGGGCCTAATCCAACGTTGTCCTTTTTTCGTATTCAGTTACCAGAATTATATCACTTCAGAATCATCAAAGAAGTTATTGGAGTTGATCAATCCCGTAAGATAAATTTCTTCTGTCTTTATTCATGTGAAAGTTCCATCTGTGTTTTATCGCTGTCACTTCGAATACTGCTCTCACTAGAGCCAACGTTTTCGCTGTTTTCTCTGCAGATACTCGTTCTATCTGGCCATGATCATGACCAGTGTACTGTAACTCACAAGTCGAAAACAGGATCTGTAACTGAGGTAATATTACTCAGAGATGGTCACAAAGTATTTTTTTTTGTATTTCCACTGTGGACTTTCTTTAGGTACTTGATGGTGTATATCATATTACAGCATACTTTAGGTACTATAAGCTGGCAACAAGGAAACATATATCCGTCATTCATGCTATTATCTGTTCCCAACGCCGTCCATCAAAACTCATCTGATCTGGATAATACGTTGCACACCCAATTGTGCTTCCTTCCGAGACAGTTATTCATCTACATGTGGTATGTTCCTGTTCATGGAGTTCTTGGCTTAATGGTTTTAAATCCATGTTTGATAGATCTTTGGGTCTAATTGTTGAACTACCAGGTACCTTTCTCTGTTCGTCTTGACCCTTCTTGCTCTCCTTCTGTGGCCAAATCACGGAATAAGCTTCTTAAACAACGCTGCAGAATGTATCTCAAATGTAATGAAATTAAGCTTTTTAAGCAGTGTCACGAAGGAGAAGAATGAGGATGAGAACTGTGAGTATGAAATGATGTGGGACGCCGAAGGAACTATGCATCTCGTTAAGAAAGTTCTCCAAACTCCCGTGAAACGTCAAAGCGATAAATCTTTTGTAGAAAGGTGAGTAAGAAAACCTCAACATCCATTGGTTTTCTCACTACAGGCACGAGTTTTGATTTCCTCCGCTTCTTCTTCTCTTTGTAGGGGCAACGCGGTGATGAGATCTGCAGCTAGAAAGAACGCGAGCGAACAGATCGAAGTTGTGACGGACTCAACTGTTGGTGCTGGTGGGTTTGATTCTCTGATGAGATCAGCATCAAAATCAAGAACGAAGCTTGTGATCCAAAGAGTGATACGCACAATCATGATGATCATTGTCATTGCAGCGTTCAACGTTCCCATTTACATGATGTTGCTATTCAAAGATTGGATCGAGAAGTAGTGATCATTGACATGAAATTTTGGGCCATGAAAACTATGATCTGTAGGAATCCGTATCTAAGCTCTAGAGGAAGAAGAGTGAAACATCTTGTTGTATTATTAGAATTTTGAGATAGCAAAGAAGAATACTTTCGTCTATATGGCTCAACATTACCATAGACTTATCTCTCTTACAAGGAAATGATGCAGTGAAACAACAAATGAAATTGAAAATGTTTGTCACTGATGAAACCAAAACAGCCTTCTCCTGTCAAAGTGAAACCAACCAAAAAACTTCAAAGATCTTCAGTTTCTTACAGAATATCAGCATCTCGAGTGTCTCTGTTTCAGACTTTCAGACACAGTAAAAACTCCGGTTTGATTGGCGGATAAAATCCCTTGCTCTCTCTCTCTCTCCTATCTGATGCAAATTAACCCATAAAGCAAACCAAAAAATTAAACCTAAAAGGTTGATCCTTTAGGTAAAAAAAAGACAAGATTGTAGAAGGGTTTTGCATCAGAACAGAACAGAAAGAGAGAAATCCAAGTTTCTTGTAGGCATTGCCAAGCAGCTGAAGGAGAGCTTCAATGTCCATGCAGGAGCTTCGAGAACTAGCAATGAGCGACATGGAAGTATCTATAGATATAAGAGTGTATATATATATATATATAGCATTTCGGATGATATAATGAAAGGAAAATAGTCATCTCGTTACTCATCGCCTTGGATGTACCAGCAACAAAGCATGGTGGCGCAACGACGAAGAATATAGAGACGAGCTCGTTGCTCCTTTACCAAGGAAGAACATTTGCTTGTAAAGGCGTGACCTTTGTTCAACTTACTCTTTAACTCGGCCATTACTACAATCAAGATTTTTTCTTTAGCTATTGATATTGAACAAAGAGGGAAAAGAAAAAGATTGGAACTTTTGGTGTAGAATGTAATGAACAAATAAGAAAAAACCCTTTTTGTGGGTGAAAGAAGAGAGTTGTGAAGAAGTGGAAAGGGAATGAAAAGTATATATAGAGTGAAGGAAAGAGAGAAATCTTGGGGAAGAAAGGTGAATTGGATATGAAGGAAAGAAGAAACAGATGAACATGGTCTGAGTTTTGGTTCATTTATTGACATTGGGATTTGCATGGATCGATTTTTTTGATTCTCCAAGGAAGTATACACTTTCATGGAAACAACAAACATCACTAGTTTATTATTTCCTATAAGTAATTGTTTTATTATGTGTGCTCGTTTGATTTATATTTTAAGTTTTTAACCTTTATGAGTACCTAAAACTCACTCATTGTCAAATGATCCTCACAAATATGGAGCACTTTGTTATCTTATTACGGCAATGAATGATGATGAGCATTTGGTACTTTTATGAATAAAATGAAATATACTTCCAAACAGAAAAAGCACACGAACACTTGCATATAAACAAAGTAAATGAGAGAAAAATACAAGAAAGAGTAGAAAAGTGGGAAAGGTAGAGCATGAAAAGGGGATAATTGGTGAAAAAGAAAACAAAGCATTGAATGTTTACTTGCTTTGCTTCTGGTTTTTATTGATCTCATGAGAAAAATTGATCAATTTTTTTAAGTCTAATATTTAAACAGAGAAAAAAAAAAAACTGATATAAGGATTGTCAATGCTTATTTCTCTTCAGTATTAATGATAGTGGTCTTGTACTCTTGTGTGTATACAAATTACAAAATGCTAGAAATGATGAAGGCTGATATAATGTGCCTTCGGGTCAAAAGACCAGGCCTATCAAAGAAGGAAACCTTTTTAAGGATGAAATTTCTATGTGGATATATGAGCCATCAGAACTCTTCAGTACATACGTAGGAGGAGGCTCAAAAAGTAAGAGCCCATACTTGAAACCCAGTGTCACTATGCATTAGTATTAGACTATTTGTATTAGTATCACTATGATGTATGATTACCCATTATCGAACAAAACTAATGCAACTATACAACAGCTACATGCATGCTGTTCACGAATAGGCCTTAGTTGTTCATGTGCCATTCTTAACTAGGAGAGATGAAGAGTACTATTTTATCTGTTTATTTCTGGCCACTCACAGATCTCCCGGTTCACAATACATTTTAGAGGCTCCTCATGAGAAAGCCCTCGAACGTGATTCCCGGTCCGAAAGCTAAACCGAGACCCCACTCTTCTCCATCTCCGCCTTTCTTGTCAAGCTCATCCCTTACTTTGTCCATTATGTAGAAAATGGTGTTGCTGCTTGCGTTACCATAATCCATCAACGCCTGTCTGCTGCATTCCAGCTTCTCTGGTTTCAGCTTCAGTTTCGTCTCCAGTCCGTTCAGGATGGCCGGTCCACCGGGATGAACTGCCCAGAACAGGTCATTGAACTCTAATGAACCAGAGCCAGAGCCAGCCTTTGCCGTCAGCTTCTTGCAGAACTCCTCTACGTTGTCTTCGATCTTCTGAGGGAGGTCTCTTCCTAGCTTGAAACTTATGCCTTCCTCTGACAGCCGCCCATCGATCACCTCCTGTGTTCCGGGCAGGAACTGCTGCAGAGCACAGTGAAGCTCCATGAAGGGAGCTTCTGACTCTGTAGGGTCCGCTCCGATGATCAGTGCAGCTGCTCCGTCTCCGAAGAGAGCAGCCCCGACTAAGTCGTAAGGACGAGCTTTGTTGGGCGGACGGAACCCCAGAACCATAGTCTCAGAGGTGGTGAGCAGCACTCGGCTTCCCGGGTTGTTCTCAGCAATGTCTTTGGCTACACGCAACCCACTCACACCTCCGTAGCATCCCAGAAAATACAGCATCACTCTCTGCACCTCGTTGCTAAGGCCCAGTTGTGCAGAGAGGTAAAGATCACCTCCGGGCAAACGGAACTCACTGGAGGAGACATAGACAAGATGAGTGATATCTTCCACTGCCCTTCCCCATTCCTTGATGCAAGCCAAGCTGGCTTCAAACGCCATCTGCACAACCGCCTCGTTCGCAATCTCAAGCCTCTGTTTGATGGTTGGGGAACCTTCGGTTGCTAGCTCAGGGTATTTGTGCAGCGTTTCGCGGGACATGACAGTGTAGCGTGTCTTCACAGTTGTGGTTTTACCTGATAACACCAAGACACATACATATTACTTATCATGTAGATACGAGTGTGAAAGCAACCAAAAAAAAAAAAAAGGATTGGCTGTAAAAGAAAGTGGAGGGAGATGAAGAATGTTACATACACAAGTGTTGCAGCTTCTCTTTGATGGAGAGGTCATCACATTTGATTTCGCGGAGATACTCCTCCACGAGATTCTCCTGGGAGACAACATTGCTAGGGAAGGCCTTACTGAGAGCAAGCACAGTTGCCTTTCCCTGATTCGCAGCACGCCTTCTTGTACTTTCGGAGGCCAACATCTTTGGCAGGTTTCACACCACAAAATGGATTACATTAGTGGCCTTTTTAATTCATGGATATAGAAGATTTTTAAAAAAAATAATAATAACAACGGGTTAGTAGAAAATGTGGGTGGTGTGTTTGTAACAAACAGAGACAAAAACCCTAAATAAGCTCAAGGATCACACTTTGAATGATCTTCGTGTTTCCCCCGCTTAATTCCTATTTGATTTGAGGCCAAGGCAGATGAATATATATATGTTGAGAGAGAAATGGTATTATTATGAGTAACAACACACAAAGAAGAAGATTGAGTGGATCATTTTTTCATTTTCTTTTTTTCAATTTTTTTTTATTTTATAACCAATTATTTTATATTTTTAAAATTTTAGTAAGGGTAATAAGCCAAAGATACTAAGAGTGCATTTGGACAATTTCATTTTCAATTTAGTCCCAAATTTTAATAGTTTTTTTGGGCAAGTTTTGAGAATATAAACAAATCATAAATGGAAAGACAATTGATTTCTATAACCTCTCTCTCTGTACGAGTTTCATAAACAACGAGCTAAAATTGTGTGTAGATCCAAAATGATCAGACTGCTAACTTGCGATATTCATTGTATACCCCTTTTTCTACCTCTAGGAATGTATTTTGATTTTTTGTTTAAAGGAAAAACGCCTTAAACGCGTTTGCGACTCGAATTATAGCTTTTACCCACATAATGGTAGTAGT
The DNA here is from genome assembly GCA_010577795.1 of Isatis tinctoria. NCBI lineage: Eukaryota > Viridiplantae > Streptophyta > Magnoliopsida > Brassicales > Brassicaceae > Isatis > Isatis tinctoria. The sequence continues at coordinate 36,572,282 of CM021244.1, read as the reverse complement.
TATTGTTGCTCTGAACCTTACTGTTACTCCCTTTCAAGCTTTTACTCCGCAGTAAATTCGACAAGGCCCACCACAACCACTTCCTCCTACGTGGCGAGGATGCAGCAGTCACGTGACCACCACCATGTGCCTTCGTCGACTTCTTCACCAAACCTCGAATCTCCGGTGGCTTATAGTTTCTGATCAACGGCCACTTGATCCCTTCGAAAAACGGATGCCTTTTGATATCCTGCGCACCCCTGGCGCATCCTAGCCTTTTCGCCGGATCTTTCGCCAACAGCTTCTCGATCAGATCCTTCGCTTCCGCTACACATTCTTCCTCTAACTCCAACGGGAACGCCACGTCATCGTTCGAGACAATGTTGCGGAGTGTTTGTTCTTTGGTCCCGCCTTTAAACGGCGTCGTCCCGTGTAACATCTCGTAGAGAAATATCCCGAACGCCCACCAGTCTACTCCGCTTCCGTGTCCGTTTCCGGCGACGAGCTCCGGCGCTAGATACTCGTGAGTTCCTACGCACGACCGAGAAAACGCCGTCACTGGCTCCGCTGAGAACTCCGCGACTATCTCCTCTCTCTCGTACTCTACTTCCGCGGAGAAGCAACTCCTCCTCAACCTTCTCCGACGCGACGACGGAGACGACGGAGGAGACGAAGCTCTCCGGAATCTTCGAGATCGGAAAGTGGGAACTACGTCGGCTTTGAAACAGAGATCGAAGTCCGAGAGCATGATGTGTCCGTCTTCGCGGATCAAGATGTTCTCCGGTTTGAGATCTCGGTAAACGACTCCGAGTGCGTGGAGATACTCCAAGGCGACAAGAACTTCAGCGGCGAAGAATCTAACCGGAGGAATCGGTAAGCGGTTGCTAGGTTGCTTGCGGAGCAAGGAATGTAAATCGCCGTTGGGGCAGTAATCGATGAGGAGGCAAGTGTAGTGAGAAGCGTCGATGCGTGCGTAGAGTGTAGGCAAGAACGGGTGGTCTAGCAGGGAGAGGATCTCCGCCTCCGTTTGCACGTGTGAAAGCTTCTTCGCCGTGAGAGCATCGCGATCGATCACTTTAAGCGCGAAACCGGTGGGGTTTGGGCAGTCACGGAGGTGGCAGAGGAAAACACGGCCGAGGTTTCCTGTTCCGAGATGGCGGACGAGTTTTAAGTGACGGAGATGGATTCGTCCGTCGGAGGAGAGAGTTGTCGCGGCTCTGATAGCTGTCCAGTGAGGATCGTAGCGACGGTGGTGGAGTGTTGTCGCGGCGGCGGAAGTGGTTGTTGAAGGGGTTGTGGCGGTTGAGAGTCTGTCGTTGAAGCTTAAGGTGAGGCTTGAGCGAGCGAGACTCGAACGAGCGCTTGACGAGGCGAATGTTCGGTCTGTGGCGGTGGAAGTGAAGCTGAGATCGAGATCGGTTTCGAGGTAATAACAGTCGTCTTCCATTTTTTTTGTTATGAGGTATTTTTTATTTTTCTGGAGATTCTTTTGGGTGTCGAGGTTGAAGGTGATGAATGATGATGAGTTATATATATAGAGGAAGATGAGTTAATTAGTGATTTTTAATTATAAAATGTTGGTTTTGAGTAAATAAGGGTTGACTTGTGTGAAATGACAAAGATGAGATGGTTGTTTGACCTCCCAATGGGTCATTTCTTTAATTTAATGACTGGAATATCATTGTTTTTGGGTATGCAAGCACATGGGTTTTTTTCTTCTTCCATAAACATGAATAATATAATTATTTTATTAAATAATATAAATTAATTAAAAGGATTCAGATATCAAAATCGAATATATAGCATTTATACAAGAGATATTGCAAATTTAGAAACAAGCATATTTATGAACTAAACATTCAAGATATCATATTGGAACAATTTATGGGGAAAGCAATTGTTCAAAAGAGTAATTAACTATGGTTTTGTGTTTTAAGTCTACCACGAAAAATTATCGAATGTGAATAATAATTCGAATTTTTTTATAATAGAAATGTTTTTTTTTGACATCATAATAGAAATGTTGTATGTTATATATATAAGAAAATGTTGTATGTATTTGATTCGATGGAGTGATAGTTTTCATGTTTTGACGGGTAGGATAGACTACAAATTAAATGTGAACGTCGGTTTGGGATAATACGTTAAAATAGCGGTTGATGAGACGAGAACGTTGGCTTGCAAATGATTAACAAACAAAAAAAAAGAACGTCGGCTTGCAATGTTGCATTGGGATTCTATGGAGAGTAACAAAAAAAGTCATAAGCAGATACCATTTTTTATAAAGAGAGAGAAAGAAATATACTGTATAACGTATTTTTTTATTTAAAAACATTAATTAGGCGGTAACGGCTCTCTATTCTAGTACTACTATAAAATAAGATATTAAATTTTGTTATTATTGGATTTGTAAATTCAAACCCGAATGCAATGTTGTTCTCACGTTGTAGGAAAGCTTTGGTATTTCGTCTCAAACCCTATTAATAGTTGTGAATCTGTATATACTACATAACCAACGAAATTAACATTTGGGAGTACTTATGAAATTCTGGAGCTAGTGTCGAATAGTAAATGATACGAACGTACAGTAAGCAGCTAGAAAACAATTCGTAGACAGCTACTCGCATCTTTCCTTAGACTATACTTTTTATTAAATGCTCGATAGTTACCTTACATCCCATGTTACAAGAAACAATTTTAATTAGCATAAGAACGTTATGAAGTATTTTATATATATGTATATCATTGTCATTGTCAGGAACAACGTAATACCTATTTCTTAGGTTCGTCAATTATCCAGATGATTGGCTAAGGTGTTGAATCTTTTTAAGGTCAAAAATAGTCTTTAAATTCTACTAGCCTAGAAAAGTAATAATTTTGATTACACGCAAATCACATTTCTATATAAAAACTAAGAATTGTAGAAATTTTTATAGTACTACGGAAATGTATTTGATACTATTAGACAAGTATACTATGAAAAACAGGAGCATTGTAAATTAGTTAAGCGAGAACAGTTCAGATAAAAATCAATGTATTTTTTTAAAAATCAATGTATTTACTCTAATGCATGCATGCATTAGATATGTTACAGAGAGGAAAAATTATGTTTCTTTCAACCTTTTGGCAGTGGCAATAAGTTAAAGTGCATCTATGCTTCATAACTTTGTTTGACCGGGCACATTTCTGTATAAAAACTAAGAAATTGTAGAAATTATATAGTATTACAGAAATGTATTTGATACTATTAGACAAGTATGTCCTAACTATGTAAAGTGAAACCAAGATAAAAATCAATGTATTTACCCTAAGGCATGCATGCATTAAATATGTTACAGAGAAAAAATTATGTCTCTTTCAACCTTTTGGCAGTGACTATAAGCTAAAGTGCATTAATGCCTCATAACTTTGTTTGACCGGGATCAATATCTCTTATAAAAAAAAAGTACTATAGTACAATTTACAAGCATCAAGAGTATATTTCCAAACTTAAAAGTACATAACAGCTTAATTACAGCTAGCTAATGGTATATTTTAAAGGGGATTTTCTATTTATCTTTTTTGCTGCAATGGATATAAAAAAAATTAAACGACCGCCCAAAACAAAAATTTAGCCGACTTTTATATAAAGATTATAAAATACCCTTATTCGAAAACTCGTCCGCCTAGCCGAGTATACGTCCGAGAATACGCTAGTCAGTGGTGGAGCATGACGAGTTGAGTTATACGTCTATATTATACAGTGACTCGTGTTTTCTCTGTCTAAACCATATAATTGGGAAAAACGATGTATAAATATGACAACTAAGTCAATCTAGATCACTTAAATCAATAATAATTTGACAAATTTGTTATGTTTTATTTTAAATAACAAAATAAAAAGGAAAATTGAATAAAAATATGTAAAAGATGAAGATGAAATAGTTTTTTTTTTTCGGCAAATATGATACTATATTATAAAGTATGGGAGACCAAGTCAGAGTTACAAGCAGATAACAACCAAGATGGAAAAAAAGAAGAACTAAAACAAAAGGAAAAATTTACAGTTTGATAAGCAGCTAAAAGATGGGCAGGTACATTTGCTTGACGAGGAGCAAAATGGAAGCTAACTTCATCGAAACACGATCTCATAAGGAGGATGTCTTGACATATAGCGTGAATACTCCAATCTGAAGATTGACCATTCAACACACGGATAAGGATTTGACTGTCACCCTCAAATATTATTTTACGGTATCCCAGAAAACGTGCATATAAGATCGCATGATGGAGAGCTTTTGCTTCTGCTGACAGAGCTGACGAGGCCAAACCAAGAGGAGAAGAAGCCCAATAGATACAAGTACCAGAAGATGAAATAGTTAGAGTGGTAGAAAAATGAAAAAAACCACTCGAATACTTATCTCATAATTTTTTAATAATTTTATAACCATTAAATCATGTTATTCTATCAATATTATTTACCAAAACAAATTTATAAACAAAATTATGATAAAATATTTTAAAATTACTCCCCGAGTAATCCCCGAATAATCCCGAGTAATTGGTAACTCGCTAGGCCCCTGTCAAGCGTACGTATAACGCGTAGCGAAATCTTGAACCTTGTAAAATACACTTAAAAATATATATAAAACACGATCGAAGTCTCTAGGGAAAAAATACCACCATTATATTATGCTTCTGCATAGTTAACCAGATCTTCATATATAAAATCATATCAGCTTCTAGTATTACCAAAATACACTATTTATTTTTACAAAAGCGAGTTATGAACTTATGTTTATTATAATGAATTGGACAAATACCATCGTTATCATTTTTTCCTGGTCAAAAGTCAAAACCGAAGAGTGATTTGCATGTTGAAAAGAATATGGGAACTGGTTCCATGTGATGGGCCAATAGTAAGGCCTTTTACCTTAGCGGGACCTACTTTTGATCAAAGTCTTATTTTGTCTGCCACGTGGCTAACATAGGACCCATCTTTGTCGCTTTACATATGCTCTCTGGACCCTGGTATAATTAAATATTTAAATATAATAGATTGTTAGAGTTCATTATTCTTCAATAATGACACCCATTTACTTCCTAACTAAACCATTATTTTAAGTGTATCTTTAAAAGACTCCATTATTTAAAATTAGTTATTCATTCACGACACAAAATTATGACATTTGTGGGCTGCTCGTGATCAGATTATTATTATTATTCTCTCTTTAAAAAATGTTAGTAAGCTTTTTGCAATATTTGTTTACGAAACTGAAAATTTGAAGGGGACAAAAAGAAACTGAAATAAAAAAACTAAGACCCAACAATAACATAATAGATGTAAAAATAATTGTAGGACGACATATGTATGTGATATGTAAGACTTTTTTTTTTGTGTGTTTCGTTAAAATAGTAGTATTAAGAAGAGTCATATTATGCAATTTGCTTCAAAAGATGTCGATGCCTTTTTTTTTAAGCCGCCAATTTGTTGGTTGATCACTAAATCGATATGTTTAGAAAAAGAAAAAAGAAGTTGACTTTGTCCTTGTATTAATAATCTCAATTTAAAAGAAGATTCAATCAATCGAATCGAATTAATTTGGTGGTTCAGTCCCATTGATAACTAACGTTTTTAAAAAATAATCCCACCATTTTTTTTTTGTCACAACTGCAGCTATCATGAAAATTAAATAAAAGTAACACAACCCTATACTAATCTTTACCTGCTGTGATTAACCAGTTATTTAACTGTATGCTGATACATAACCAAAAACGATAAAGGCCACCTTATGAAACAATGAACTTCTTTGGGTCCTAAACAAAGACATGTGGTTGTTTTGTTTTGGATTCAAATATTAAGCTAAATTCATAGATATATAAATTATAGAGAAGGTGCAAGTTGCAAACTATAATAAAAATTTGAAGCCAAAAGATCTTAGAGAAAACACGAGTATCTTCCCCAGTGTATTGTGTTAACCGATAATTGAACACATAATGACAATTACATCAGCATACTTAACTCAAGTTTTAGTTAATGGATTTGATTCTATAACTAACTACATGGGCTGCTTGGTAAACTACATTTCCCTTTCAAATATATGTATATAAATGATTACATAATATATACCACCTATAAGTTGTAAACACATAAAAAAACAAGAATTTGTAACACTAGCTACAATATCTACCCTTTTTTTTATTTGAAAATATGGTACGATAAAGTAAACAATTTCCCGAAAAGGAATTAATAATAATACATTATAATACTAGTAACAATAAAAACAAACTAACATTATTATAATCAATAGGAGGCATAGAATCCAACCTGGGTTCATTAGGAGTAAGAATTATTTGGAGATCGAATGAATATGACCTTTCATGTGGTGTGTAGTTGCATTGTGTTGCAACTACCACTAACAGAAAGAGAAAATTTCCCGCATCAGTATGTCCCACACATGTCTCTAAAAATCACGCGGATCTTTCGAATTATGTATTACTGTTATTATGTTCATATTAATTATATGAATAATCATTCAAGAGCTATTTCTTTACCCAATCAAATTATATATTCACCCCAATTTTTTATGCATCTGTGTATCAGTTTGTGTTTTGTTTTGTACTATTTTTTCTATGATATTAGTTTTATTTCAGAACATAACTAGTAAGTAATATCAATGACAGAAAATGTATATGTTGAATGCTTACTTTTTCTGGACGTCACTTTTTTCATTCTCAGTTTTTCTCTTTTGAGATGCAATGCATAATGTCTTAAACTCTTTAGTAATCTTCTGATAAAAGTATTATAATTGACGACATCTTACGATTAACCCCCACATTTTTTGGGGCCAGTCCAACGCATTAAATAAATTCAACAACTTTGAAATGGTCACATGTAACAACGTTCATTATAATCAAAACATAACAAGAAGCTCCTAATCATTACATTGGTGCCCACCAAAATAAAACCGTATAATAATGTTATATATAAAAAAAACATATCATATGGGTATCAGATAGATAGATACATTGAACTAAACCGGTTTTTTTCCTCAATGATTAATTAAAAACAGTTCCCTGAGTATAAATACAAAAATTCGATCAGCAGCCATTGCTCCAGTCAAAATTAATGCAGTTGTTACATGGTGATGGTGGCCCATTATATTTGAGTTCGGCAAAATCGAAAAAATCGAAAAAATCGAAAGCAATAGCTAGTGGAAACTTCACATCATATATATATATAATATATATATATATATATATTCAACAAAATATCTGCTTCACCAAAACAAAAATTTAGACATTCAACAAAATATTTGATTCATGAATACCTTTGTTCAGTTTGTGAATAGAGTTCCAAAATACTCATAAACGGATATGAGTTTTGTAATTTCAGTTTGAAGTTAATGAATTATTCCCCGAGAAAACAAAATTCTGGCAAATTCAGTTTATACTACAAATTCACGACCGTAGAGTGAAAGTGTGAAACATTGGACGTTGTAGAACTTGGCTGATCTTTTGAGGCTTTATATGGGCTTTTATTGTAAGCCCATAGTTTAATGCTTTTATTAATAAGCCCACACGTAGGGGTCAATGTTCAAATCAGAGAAGACGCCATTATAATTCTCGTACGTGTCTCGTTGCCAGATTCCCCCTTCCTCGCCACTTCGCTAATCACCGCATAAACCCTAATTCCGCACAAACCCTAGCTTTGTGGGTAAGTATGAATTCAACCCCTATGAGAGATTTCTTTTGTCTAATTTCAGCCGCGCGAAAGATTCTATTTTGTAATCTTCTCCGTTCGCGTTTCGATTCGCTTGAAAAATTCACGACTCAATTCAGTTTCTGTGTGATCTTTCTTTGTTGAATAAATCAGATTCGGGTCGAATATCATGGATCAACAGCCCGAACCAGTTACTTACGTCTGCGGAGGTAAGCTCAGAACCATCCTCTGTCGAAAATTTCACGGAATGTTTTGGTTCGAAATCGGACGGCTTTGTGGGATCTGCTTAGTGTCTGTAAAAGATTTTAGCTTTGTGCTTTGAAATTTTTGAACTTGTTCTTCTTATCATCGGAGAATATGCCTCTTTTGAGTAGCCTTATGAACCCTAATTAGGAAATTTCATAATTGGCTTAGTTAGGAGGCAGAAATCAAGCTGATCTTAATGACTTGAGGCCTTTTGAGGAGGAGCTTTGCTTTTGCTCAAATCAAGCTTCTCCCAAGCAGCCTCAGACATCATTATACAGTTATTATTAAAACCGAACCAAAAAGTTTGCTTTAATACTTGTTTGTCTGAATGATTTTGGTTGTGAAGATTGTGGACAAGAGAACACTTTGAAGTCTGGAGATGTGATCCAGTGCAGAGAGTGTGGGTACCGTATTCTATACAAGAAGCGTACCCGTAGAGGTGAGAGTTGCCTTTTTGTGTAGTAATTTGGTTTTAAATTTCTTCGATTCTCTTTAGGTCTTGTTCTTATGTTATGACACTGTTGGCATGATTTGGTCTTGTTCGAATTTACAAGTTTGTAATTACATTCTGCTCTAGTCTACTCCTTTTTGTTTTTTTTTTTGTTTTTGTTTCCAGTGCTAATCTATCACTTTTTTCGCCTAATTATATGGTTATTGATTCTCTTGCAGTTGTTCAGTACGAAGCTCGCTGAGAACCACAACCCTGAGCGATGATTCAAAGTCTGTTAAGATGGCATCAAGACTTATCCTGCTTCTGTTTGTAATATATATCTCGACAAGAAAACTCTGTTTCTGTTTTTGCTAAGTGGTTTGCTTTGGTTTAATTTGATTACAATGGGTGCAGCTTTGTAATCTCTTTGCCTTTTTGGTAAAGCAGAAATTTTACATGCTAACGAGTTCACATTGGTAAAATCTGTTGTAGGCGCTCCCATATCTACTGATCGAAAACTACACATCTTCATTCACACAATCATTTCAATAAGCAAGACAATGTACATGCTGGCTTTTGTTTCATTGTGTTCTTTGCCATATGTAAGCTTAGCTTCTGAAGGCGGGGAAAGGCAGTTTCAAAGCCATGCATGACTGTGTCAATACCCCCACATTTGTTGAAATGTCTAATAGGAAGAGATCAAAGAGAGTGACATGAAGAGAAACCACCACATTTGTGCTCTTGCAAATGTATAAAATCGAACAAAAACAAAAATGAATTACACTTGTTTCAGTTTTGTATAAAACCAACAGAACCGAGAACTGAAAAAAAGAAGAAGAAAAACTCGAACTGAATTGTACAATCCCATGTAGAGTAAAACAATAGCCGCCAGCTTTATTAACTTCCATCAAAAAAGCACATTTCAGTGAAACTACACAATCTAATTGCGATGATGATGATGAATTAATGATGATGATATATAAGCACATATCTGAAGTCTGACATCGAAAAGAAGAGAAAGAAACAGAGCCAAAGTCAACTTGCCGGTCACCAATATCAGTTTTAGATTTGTTGGTAAAATCGGCAAGTCATCTTTGGCTCAGTATCATTCTCTATTTTTCCATGCAAGACTCTCGGATACAGGTAGAGAGACTCTCCATCATCATCATTATTTTTCTGTAACTCTCCTCTTTATCTTGTGATCTTGTTATGGTAAAGCTCTTACTTATGATGAAGGGTATTTATAGGCATATGTTGTGAGGATTGTGTGAATTAATTTCATCTTTGATATTTCATATATTACAGTCTTATCCATGCAAGGTCTTTTAGCACACAAAAAAAGGAATTTTGACCACAGATATTGAAGAATATAATTAGTAAAAAGAGGCTGACCTTCTATTATCACATTCGAATTCCAATTTATGTGAATAATTAATATTCGTACCTCCACTGCTCCCAAGGCATCGTATATAGTCTGCGACATGAAGATCTACGTGTTGTAATTTTCTCAGGATTTGATCGACAAAAATGGCTATCGACCCCACAAAACCTGAAGGCTATTTAATTATTGTGGATAAAATGGAATATAGATCGAAAATTCGAGATTGTCCTTTAAGGTGAGAATCTATTATTTGCAATTTGGAGACTCATCTTTTTTTGTCAAAGGCAAAAGAACACTAATACTGTAATACGTGTAATCATCAAAGCTGTCTTTTTACCACTAGTCAATAGCTAGAATTTCTATTTGTGTTATAGCAAGCATATCATATTAATCATTTGGCCAAAAGTTATAGATATACAAAAAATCATCTAAATTAGGTTATTTGATCAAACCCGATGACCGTACGAACGCTATGCCCTCCATCACGATGTCCAATGTGTAGGAATGCTAATGAATTATTAAAGGGAAAAATGTCATTTTAAGCATGAACTTGCCAAAAGTGGCCATTTTAATCATGAACTTTGGGCGAGACCACTTAAATCACCAACTTCGGTTGACTATTTATTTAAATCCTCAAGTTTCGTTGACTAGGCCAAAATGAGCATGACGTTAACTTATTTAACGGAGCTGTTAACCGACGTTAATGCACTGTTACCATCCTCCGTTAATCACAAAACGATGTCGTATTAGTTTGGACAAATGTCATTTAAAGCACAAACTTTCAAACTGAGGCCATTTAAAGCATGAACTATGAATATAAGTCAATTAAAAGCATAAACTTTTGATATCGGTATTTTAAGCATGGACTTTCATTGTTTTTATAAGCATTATGTTTTGTTAAGTCAGCCAAAATGAATATGGAGTTACCACGTTTAACATAAATTTTAATATGTGTTAAATGAGCGGTTAAATAACAACATCTTTTGATTCATATTTTCAGCGTACCACTCCAATAACTCTTTATGAGCATTGCTTACCAGTGAAAACAAAAGAAGATTTAAACCATAGAAATTGAAAAAAAAAAAAACAGATATTCAAATGGTGAAAACTAACCTAAGTGTTCATAAGAAGTTTCATTTATGTCTTGAGAATGTTTCTTAAGTAGATCAACTTGAAAATATATATTTGAAAACGCGTATAAATGAAAATGAAATTGTTATTCTTCAACACGAGGATTTATACCGTTGTATCATTAATATCTAAAAATATAATGAGACGAAGAAGAGATATTAAATACTCTTGATTTTACAAATCAATATACTAAAATTTATATGATTTTACAAATCAACCGCTCATTTAACACATATTAAAATTTATGTTAAATGTGGTAACTTCATATTCATTTTGGCTGACTTAACAAAACATAATGCTTATAAAAACAATGAAAGTCCATGCTTAAAATACCGATATCAAAATTTTATGTTTTTAATTGGCTTATATTCATAGTTCATGCTTTAAATGGCCTCAGTTTGAAAGTTCATGCTTTAAATGGCTTCAGTTTGAAAGTTTGTGCTTTAAATGACATTTTTCCAAAACTAATACGACGTCGTTTTGTGATTAACGGAGGATGTTAATAGTGCATTAACGTCGGTTAACAGCTCCGTTAAATAAGTTAACGTCATGCTCATTTTGGCCTAGTCAACGAAACTTGAAGGTTTAAATAAATTGTCAACTGAAGTTGGTGATTTAAGTGGCCTCGCCCAAAGTTCATGCTTAAAATGACCACTTTTGGCAAGTTCATGCTTAAAATGACATTTTTCCCAATTATTAAAAGACAAAATATAGTTAATACTTATTGTTGTTTTAACTTTAAGCGCATGTTCAGCCACTAAAGAATTTGTAATTAGAAGGTTTTTTTTTTTTCTCGTGCAAAAATTAGATGGTCTAATATTTAACAAAGACAGAGATATAAATCATAAACGGTTTTTTTTCCTCCTTAGTTTTGGAGAAACGAGATTATTTTTCTGTGAGAATATTGTATCAGTGATTCTGTGAGAGCAACTCAAACTCCTTTCGTGATGCTAGTTATTAAAGATAAGCTCGCTGATAAAAAATAGGTAAAATTTAGTTGAAGGGATAAAGTTAATTTTTATTCTATTTATTGATAGATCACATCATGAGATATTGACTAGACCAATAGATACCAACTTGGTCAGACCAAAAATATGATAAGATTCTTTGGAACATTAAAGACTGAAACTTGTTAAAAATCACATTTTTATGGTTGAAAAAGGAGAGTTACTAATAATTGTAACGCTAATTAAAAGTATCATTACTAATTAATCTTTTTATTATTCTCCACCTAAAATGTAAAAATGTAAAAGTGAAGAGAACCCAGAACCAACAGAAAAACTTGGTTTAAGTTCAGTAGTATACATCACTCAAAACCAAAAAAAATCAAACTGAACTGAAAACCCAAAAGCCAATCTTATTCTTGCTCACTCAAATACAACCAAGCAGTGTAAAATAGAGGAACTAAAACTAAAATATACTAGTAATTTAGATTACCAGTTTATCAGCAAAATCTATTTCTAATTTCGTTGTCTTGTAAAATTTCTGATTGTGGAATATAAGGTGAAACATATACGGCTCAACATATCATAAAACTCAATTCACCAATTTTCTTTATCTCCAGATGAACATAAATTCCATCAGATTTTTTTGGAAGTTTGGGTTAAAAATGAATTTTCGAAAACGGTTATCTGGTAGATACGAGCACCACATACATAAAAATAAGAAACAAAAATGCAATCACAAGCACCAAAAGTAAGTCAAATGTTGGCATATATTTGTTTCTCAGTCAACAGCTTCCCAACCAGCTATTTTTGTTGTTGTTGATAATACAATATTAATGGAAAATTGGCCAAAAAAAAAGATGCTTCCGAACCAGCTCATTTTGTTTTTGGAGAAATGGTTCAAGAACCACATAACGATGCGAGAAAGTTTGATGAGAAAGTTTCTCACATAATTTCTCCCATTGTCAACTATCAATAAAAAAAAATGCACATTGCTCATGTTCTAAATTTCTTCTAACAATGTTAGGAATAGGCTAAGTTTGATTCAAGATTTAGTCAAAAAAAAAAAATTGATTTAAGAAACAAAAAATATGAAGGTATTTTCATGTTTTCAGTTTTTATAAGAACTTAAATTGTAAGAAGAAGAGAGAGAGAGAGAGAGAGAGAGAGAGAGAGAGAGAGAGAGAGAGAGAGAGAGAGAGAGAGAGAGAGAGAGAGAGAGAGAGAGAGAGAGAGAGAGAGGAGAGAGAGAGAGAAGGAGGAAGAAGAGGAAGAAGAAGAGGAGGAGTTGCTCGTCCGACCGCCGTCGTTCGCCTCAGGTAACCGGAAAAACCAGTGTTTCCGATTTGCTTTTTCGGTCAATCAGAAAATCGATCATAACTCACTAACCGTGGCGTTTCTCGAAAATCCAAGGCCACCACCGGATTCAGAACGACGAGACGAAGCCACGCCAAGAAGTTCAGTCTCCACCGCCGCCGGACGCGCCCCCACGCGCCGTCAGAAGATCGGCGCGTGAGTTTCACGCGCCTCACGCGCGTCACGCGCCGTCATCCACCGACGCGCGTGACTCCCACGCGCCGCCGTGCCGTTGCCGCTGGTGAACTTTCCGGTGAGTTCCGCCGCCGCCATTCGCCGTCGACCGCCGACCGCCGCCGTGACTCGCCGCCGCCTGTCGCCGCCGTGACTCGCCGCCGCCGGCCGCCGTGACTCGCCGGCGACTCACTGAGTCAACTCGGTCGGTCAGTTTGAGTCCGGTTTGACTTAACCGACCGGTTCGCTTTCGGTTTGGTACGGTTCGATCGGTTTAATTCAATTCGATTTCGGTTTGGTTCAATTTATGGTTTAAATCAATTGAGTCCGGTTTAATCCGGTTTAGTCACTGTTTGATTTTGACCGATCAGACCGTTGACTGGTTTGACCGTTGACCGTTGACTTTGACCGGTTTGACCCGTTAACCGTTTTTCGCCGTTCGAAAGCCGTTCTCACTCGAAATTTCGTTCTGATTTCAGATTCAGCGTCCGTTTAAGCATCCGGAGTTCAGAAGCCGCAGTAATCATCCGTTTTAGCTAAGGTGAGGGCTTTCTGCAGAATATCGTATTTTTCATCGAAAAGCGCCGTAGATAGGATTTAGTATTAAATGTGTTCTGTTTCTATGCTAGAGTCTTTTTAGGATTGTTTGTAAATCGGACTTAGGAATAATAGATGATTCAACCCATTTATTGTGCATTAAATTGTTAATTGATTATTTTATTCATGTTAGAGCTAAGATTAGTTGACCATGTGGGTCGTTAGGGATTGCGGGGGTACAGAGATGTTATCTCTGTACTTGCGTCGCATGTTGTTTGAGGAGGGGTACGACAGCTTAGTCGACCGGTTGTTCGGTATCCCAGTCAGATCGATAAATCGTCTACGGGCGGTGTAGTTGGGCACTATCCCATAAGATTGGCCACGAGCTCTGGCCTAGGACACCGTTGACTGTTCTTTGGGTACTTTAGGTACCGTGATTGTGCATGTTTAGTCTATTTCCTATGTATGGCGTGCTATGGTCAGATTTACGTTTTCTGTGATTAGCATCCCATACCTCACTGAGTGACTCCCCTGTTACTCACCCCTCATTCTTCACTTTCCAGTTTTTCAGGTGAGACGAACAAGTATTTTACGCTTTGACGATACGGTGCTTCTTTGGGATTTTTACGTTTTCTCCATATTTTATCATGTACATATATCATTGAGGTAGTTGAGATATGAGACACTGTAGAGTGGGGTATTTTACGTATGTGACGTGGTTAGTGGCACGCCGTTCTCGAGTGTCGAGGGGACGGGTGTTACAAAGTTTCTCACATAATTTCTCCCATTGTCAACTATCAATAAAAAAAATGCACATTGCTCATGTTCTAAATTTCTTCTAACAATGTTAGGAATAGGCTAAGTTTGATTCAAGATTTAGTCAAAAAAAAAAGTTTGATTTAAGAAACAAAAAATATGAAGGTATTTTCATGTTTTCAGTTTGTTATAAGAACTTAAATTGTAAAATAGTTAAGTTTTCTTATAGTTCTCAAAGTAAAATGCAGTTGCTTTAACAAAATATTTTGTTGATGTATAAATTTTACATTCTTTTAAATAAATAAATCTTTTATAAAAATGTACAGACTTATTTTCTTCCTTTGCTACAGTGTTACTTGAAATCGTATTAATTTTTCTCTTTTCGATTTCAACTTCAGTTCAGTGTATTCTCATATTATTTGCAACCACATATATCTTGAAATGTAATTTTGTCAGCCCTCTCTATCATTTGATCATCAACGAAGTGCACGTATGATAATGTGGGAAAATAAGAACTCTTTAATTCACATGATTTACTGATATATAAAAGCATAATATCAAAGTAAAACCGATATAGAACAAAAAAAAAATAATAACGAATGTGTTAATTGGTTAATAAATATGATTTTCCATACAAAAATTATCATGCAACTATTTTTATTTGGTTCTGTTGTTGTTTGTATATCGATGATTATACACAATATCCATATACAAACAGTATTTTCATTTTTGCTGTCCATCTAATAGTTGACGCTGACTTGACTTTAAGCCCAATCTATATGCGCTTAAACTGTATGCTCTGTAGTTTTTATTGTTTTGTATCAATAAGCCAATACGTATGGGTCAGTGTATTTGAACCAAACAATCATTTTCCGGTTCCCCGTTTCTCTCTTTTGCTGCATTTGTTCTTTTGTGTTCTCTCATCTCTGCTTTCTGAAAGTGGCCATATGTTGCCTGCTAGCTGTTGATGCTTCAAAATCTCGTTCAAGAGTTGCTAGGAAGAGATTAAAGAGAATGACATGCAAAATGCTTCATAAGAACAGAAAACAAAGTTAATGAGTAGTATCTCATGGAACCTTTGTGTCGAGAGATTTGGATATATATATATATAAGTAGAAGAGTAAAGGAATTACCGTAGGAAACACTATTATCATTCATCAAATACTTGCATATATAAGAAAAAATACATTTTAGTGAAATAATAAGTTTTAATCATGATGATGAAGCTAATCAATGATAATAGATATCTGGAGTCTGACATCGAAAAGAAGAGAAGGAAACAGAGCCAAAGTCAACTTGCCGGTCACCAATATCAGTTTTAGATTTGTTGGTAAAAATCGGCAAGTCATCTTTGGCTCAATATCATTCTCTATTTTTCAATGCAAGACTCTCTGATACAACTAGAGAGACTCTCATCATCATCATTATTTTTCTCTACCTCCTCTTCTCATTATCTTGTCATGGTAAAGCTCTTACTCATGATGAAGGTATTTATAGGCATATGCAGTTATTCTTCTTAAATGAACAGTCTTATCCATGCATGGTTTTAGTGCATGCAAGCAAAAAGAATAAGGAATTTTGACCACAACCATATATTGGAGAATATATATGTTTAAAAAGATTGGCTGACCTTCTATTATCAAATTTCAATTTCAGTTTTATTTGAATAATTAATATTCGAACCTCACTACTCCAAAGGCATCGTATATAGTCTGCGACACAAAGATCCACGTGTTGTATGTTTCTCACGATTTGACTCTTAGTGGTGTCCAGTACTGGTGGTGTCGCAAAAGAAGGTTATCGCTCTCGTCCCACAAAACTTGAAAGAATTTCAATAATATTTATGATCTTTCTAAGAATCGCCTCACGAATTTCAATTGTTGTGGACAAAATGAAATAGGAAAAAAAAATTTGGAGACTGTCCTTTAACGTGAGAATATTATCATTTCCCATCCGGAGACTCATCATATTGCCAAGGACCAATACATCATACATGTAATACAAAGCTGGTTTCTTTTTTTTGGTCGAAACAATACAAAGCTGTTAAATGACTTCTTACCCACTAGGTCACTAGAACTCTATGTGTTTTTTTCTTTATATCTGTGTTATATCAAGCACCGTATCGATCAGTTGGGATATAAACCAGTTTTCATGCTATGGAATTTCCATTTATATCTATCAAATTAACAACTTGGCCAGAGTTAAGATATAACAATCTAAATTAGTTTATTTGATCAAAGCCGACCGTAACAATGTCCTCCATCACCATGTCCAATGTGTAGGAATGCAAGTGAATTTTAAAGGTTTAGTTTACACATAAACAATTTTTAGCCCATGTACAGCATCTAAATAAATTGTAAGTAGTAGGTCTAAAATATAACAAAGAATGAGATATATATACGTTTTCCTTATTTTTGGAGGAAAGAGATGATTCTACTATTAGATTGTGTCAGTGTGTGAAAGGAACTCAAACTCGTCTTATGAAGCTACTAATTACTAGAGCATATCATTAGCATTGCTAATGTTTCTCATTCGAATATCTAAATTTAATACTTCTAAAATTTTAATAAAATTTGATCATCTGACTAAATTTTAATTTTGTAAAAAAGCTTAAACCATTGATATACAAAGACATATCATTTGAGTTTCTTATAAAAATGTTAATAGGTTTTCATTTGAAATATTCTTCTCTCTTTTCTATTTTTAAATAACTTTAAAGACAAATTGCAAATAAAATTAGATAAATAAAATAAAGCTGTAAAGTTAATTTTAGAGTATTTGCGTCTGATATACATAACTTTTACCATAATTGGCAAAATGGTTGTGGCTACTGTATATTTTTTTATCCCTACTCAGACCCTATAACCTACATGCCTATAGGGCACAAATACTATATCTTCTCTATTTGAAGCGTCGAATTTATATTAAATTTGTTAATGTTTCCCCTATTAATGTCTCCAACACTTCCTCATTTATGTTTTTCTCCAGAACCATCCATCCTCTCCGTTAAATATTTTCGGTTTCTCTGCTAGTAGATTGAAGAAAAAAAACCGGTGCCTAACTCATCGGAACCACACCCGGTTAATATCGCCGCCGCTGTCGCCAAGATTCAGGTTAGTTGTGGTTCGAAAATCCTTTAATCTAATAATCTTTTTTTTATCGCCTTCGGATCTAATAACTTTGCCGCTGCAGATGAAGCCGCCGTTGTTGCCGGAACAGATGTTCGCCGCCGATTACGAACCTGAGGGCAAAAGGCTGAACTGCTACCACAAGACCAAGATGATCGATTCAATTCTCAAAACTTTAACCCATTTGTAGACCGCCCGTACTTTAAAAGGCATGCTCGCTAAACTAGCTTTCTACTATCAAAATAGTTAACCGATATACTTTTATCTACCAATCACTTACCTGTTTAGCACTACTCTAAATGTTCATACTACTTACATCTGTGAATGATACTTTTTATCTTACTTCTGCTACTTAGTTTATTACCAACTACCCACATCTGTTTCATCACAAACTTTAACCTATTTGTAGACGGTCCGTGCTTTACAAGGCATGCTCGCCAAAGTTATTTGTCAAAAATCTGCTCAAACCTAACGTAGATATACAACAAGGGGTAAATCTATTTTTTCCTTCTCTGCATATAACAGTAATGCTGTCGACTCTACTATTCAACCCAACTTGCCAATTAATCTTAAATTGTGTATATTAGCCAATTCACTCTAATTTTTATTCTATTTATTGATGGATCACATCATGAGATTTTGAAATGTCACATCCGATTAGACAAATAGATATCAACTTGGCCAGACAAAAAACACGATAAGATTTTTTGGAACATTAAAAACACTCCTTTTGGCTTTTGTTTTGTCAACTGCTTCGTACACACTCTTTTAGGACTTGGAATTTACTGAATTTAATTCATTTATTTATAAATGTTTTAAAGCAAGTATAAAGCTAGTAATCATCTTTTACAGCGACTGCAATTACCATTTTACAAGCACTACAAGAAAACGTTGAAATTCCGAGGGAAATTCCGAGGGAAAATGGTTTCCTCGGAACATTCCGACGAAAAATCGAGGAAACTCCGAGAAGAGGGTTTTCCTCGGAATTTCGTCAGAAATTTCCGAGGACATCATGTTTCCTCGGAATTTTCCGAGGAATTTCCGAGGAAACGAAGTCCGTGGGAAATTTCCGACGGAAAATTGTAAGATACCGATGAAAGTTTGGAGCCGTTAGAGACCCGTTTGGAGAATCGTTGGGTGATTTCAAGAATTCCGAGGAAATTCCGAGGAATCGTCGGTATTTCCTCAGAATTTCCTCAGTATGTCGGAGCCGTTAGAGACCCGTTGGGGGAGCCGTTGTGGGATTTCAATAATTCCGAGGAAATACCGAGGAACGGTGGTTTGTCCTCGGAATTTCCTTGGAATTTCGTCAGTATTGTCGGCAGGATTTCATCTACAAATACACCCACCCCTCTTCCTCTTCATTCACTCCATTTCTTCTTCTCTCCTCCCACTATCTTTACACACGATTTTCCTTTTAAAAAAACATGTCTTCTTCAAATTATTATCGTTCTTGGATGGATCGACCTCATTTGGATCCGAACACGAAATTGCTTACGAAAGAATACGAATGAGGTCTAAAGGAATTCATGGGGTTAGTCAAACGACAACCAGAAGCCGAAACAGGTAAGTTAATATGTCCTTGCTCTAATTGTAAAAATAGAAAGGTTATTAAAGAGTTGGATGTTTGGACACATATTTTTTTAAATGGGTTTACACGAAGTTACAAAATTTGGTATCATCACGGGGAAACAGGATATGAACCTGGTAGTACTAGCGAACCTCGGCCGGCGGTTAGATTAGAAGAACCAATTAGAACGGATTTAGACTATGGTGTAGGTATTGAGCAGATGGTAAATGATCATTTTAGAGGGGAAGATTTACCCAATGCAGAAGCTAGGAGATTTTATGATATGTTGGATGCTGGAAAGCAACCTTTGTATGAAGGTTGCAGAGATGGTCATTCAGCTTTATCATATGCTACAAGACTGATGTCCATTAAAACAGATTATAACTTGGCTGAAGACTGTGTGGATGCGATAGCTGAATTTGTAAAAGGTATTCTACCTGAGGATAACGTAGCTCCAGGTTCATACTACGAGGTTCAAAAACTTGTATCTGGTGTTAGTTTACCGTATGAGGTAATAGATGTATGCAGCGATAACTGCATGATTTATTGGAGGGCGGATGACCAGCGGATTACATGCAAATTTTGTGGGAAGCCTCGTTACAAAGATACGAGTGGAAGAGTTAGAGTGCCATATAAAAGGATGTGGTATTTGCCTTTGAAGGAAAGGTTGCAGAGGTTGTATCTTTCGGAACGGACAGCGCAACGAATGAGATGGCATGCGGAGCACTCAACAGATGGTGAGATTAGACATCCTTCAGATGCAAAAGCGTGGAAGCATTTCCAATCAAAGTATCCCGACTTTGCATATGAGAGAAGAAATGTCTACCTTGGATTATGTACCGATGGTTTCAGCCCGTATGGGAAGAGTGGAAGACAATATTCTCTATGGCCAGTCATTGTTACACCATATAACTTACCCCCAAACTTGTGCTTGCGACGAGAGTTTTTGTTTCTCTCCATTCTCGTTCCCGGACCAGAGCATCCTAAGAGATCGCTTGATGTGTTTCTTCAGCCACTAATATATGAGTTGCAACAGCTATGGGGTGAAGGTGCTGAAACATACGACATTTCGTGTAAAGAAAACTTTCAAATGCGGGCAGTACTAATGTGGACAATAAGTGATTTTCCAGCATATGGTATGTTATCTGGATGGACAACGCATGGGAGGCTATCATGTCCATATTGTCAAGATGACACAGATGCTTTCCAACTAAAGAACGGAAGAAAAACGTGTTGGTTTGACTGTCACAGACGATTCCTACCACATGATCATCCATACCGTCGGAGTAAGAATTTCTTTAGGAAGAACAAACAGGTGTTTGATGGTCCACCTGAGGAAGTTAGTGGGAAAGTTTTGAAGACACAATTAAGAGATTTTGGTGCAGAAAGGACGCCAGACGTCGGTGGACATGAGCATTTTCCTGTAGATGCTGTTGGAGAACTACATAACTGGCACAAGAAAAGTATTTTCTTTGATTTGCCATACTGGGAGGATCATCTGCTAAGGCATAATTTAGATGTCATGCATATTGAGAAGAACTTTTTTGACAATCTCATGAACACGATCCTTAACATTAAAGGTAAAACAAAGGATAATTTGAAGTCAAGACTGGATTTAGTCGATAATGTGCTCGTCCAGAACTTCATGTTGATGAGAATGGTAGGGCTCCTTTTCCCATATACCGGCTTGATACAGAGGGGAAAAATGCGTTCTTTGATTGGATTTCAAACGATGTGGAGTTTCCAGATGGTTACGCATCTAATTTGCGAAACTGTATCGACAGAAAGGAAGGAAAGTTTATTGGCTTGAAAAGTCACGATTGCCATGTGATGATGCAGCGCCTCCTTCCGTTTGCCTTCAATGAACTATTACCACGAAAAGTTCATGAAGCTGTTGCAGGGATAAGTGCTTTTTTCCGCGATTTATGCAGCAGATCAGTGACTCTTGAAGGTATTACAAATTTGAAGACTAACATTGCCTTGATTCAGTGCAACCTTGAGAAGATATTTCCTCCATCATTTTTTGATGTTATGGAGCATCTTGCTATTCACCTTGCAAGAGAATTGGAACTTGGTGGTCCTGTGCAGTATAGATGGATGTATCTGTATGAGCGGTATATGTTCCATTTGAAGAAGAAGGTGAAAAATTTAAGTAGGGTGGAAGGTTCTATAGTCGCACAGATGATCAATGAAGAAATTTCAAACTTTGCGGAGCACTACTTTCCAGCAGAAGTTCAGACCAAAAACAGAAGATCTGCTCGGCATGATGATAGAGGTGAACGGGCAACATATCATGTTAAGGTTCCAGACATTTTCACAGATGTTGGACGACTTAGTGGAAAACCAAAGGACCGTCGACTTACTGAGCACGAGCGAAGTCATTTGCAGACATATTTGCTGACGAACTGCGAAGACGTTTTTCCATATGAGAGGTAAGTTTATTATCTTACAAAATTCTATTTTAACAAATTGACATTTTAATCTAATTAATTAATATGTACAGGATATTCATGGAAGCGAAGCGGTCCGAATATAGATACGCCACAGAGGCAGAACTAGAAGAAATGAAGCAGAGAGAATTTGCCGGATGGATGTTTACCTATGTGAGTGCATTAAACAAATTAAAATTAAATTTACCATATATTTTTACTAATTCATATTTATTGATATAACCTACATATGTGAAATTAATAGGTGTCTTCTGGTTTGGCCAGAGGTGAAAATTTGACGATTGGATACGCGAGATGGTGATTGGCCCAATCTGTGTTGTAAAGTCATATCCGAGATTTTGTACTCGAGGATATGCATTCGCAACTGAAAAGAGGAGACATTCACGTACGACCTATGATGCTGGCGTTTGTTCTGCATCAGGAGAAGATGTATACTACAGACACATACATGAGATTTTGGAAATCAAGTATTTGGGCTTGCTTGGATTGCGCTGTACTGTTTTCTATTGTGATTGGCACGACAACACTCCAGATCGTGGTGTGAGAACAGATGCATTTGGTGTTACATCAGTACATTTGAGGCGAAAGCTGCAATATTATGATCCTTTCATTCTTGCTTCTCAGGCCGATCAGGTAAGTTAATGTTGTACGAATTCATAATGATTGATCATAATTCATACTTTTACTATATTTTTTTAAATGTTACAGGTTTCTTATATCAAGTACCCACGGTTAAGGAACAGAGATGATCCATGGGTTACGGTTACAAGAGTCAACCCGAGAGGCCGAGTTCAGGGAACTTCAGAGCTGGAAGACCCACTACAACCAATTACATCCGGCAACTTAAGTGCAGCAGAAGATGTAGCGGAAGGTGGCCTTGTAGTCGATTTGACCGACTTCGCAGAGGACGCCGTCGTTTACACAGAAGATGAACCCGTTATTGGAGAGTTTCACCAAGATCCAGATTCTGATTCATCTGGTGATGATGATTCCGAGTCAGAGTAGAGTTTTTTTTTTTTTTTAAAAAAAACAAGAAATTCCGACGAATTTCCGAGGGAATTTAGGGTTTCATCAGAATTCCGTCGAAATCAAATAATCGATTAAAGTATTTTGATTAATAATGATTTTCCTCGGAATTTCCTCGGAAATTTCCGAGGAAATTCCGAGAAAACTGCTAAAAGGCCCAGTTTCTCGGAATTCCCTCGGAAATTTCCGAGAAATTCCGAGGAAACTACTGATTTTGGAATTTCCTCAGAATGTCCTCGGAAATTTCCGACGGCATTCCGAGAAGATGGGGTTTTTAAACCGATATCGACGTTTTGCGGATCGAATAAAACATAAATAACCTTCATTGAGTTTCTTACCAACATTATGAAGTCAAACCTCAGTGTTTTACACAATAAAAAACACTTTTACGATTGGTCCAATAAAAATCACACATTATAAGATAAACACTTATACAATTTAACAAACGTTAAAGGACTTACTTACAATTATTTTTGAAATTTTGTTATTTCATGGTTTATGATCATCTACACAAAGTATCCTCAATGATATGAATTGCATTTGTTTTAAAAATGAAATACCGAAACAAAAAATAGGAATTTGAAACCCTAAACCACGTTTATCCTCGGAATTGCCTCGAAAATTTCCGAGGAAATACCGAGGAACGGCATATCCGTCGGAAAATACTTACCGGGAAAACAAAAACGTTGAATTATTTCGAGAACCGCGTGTTAATAATATTTACTAATTCCGACGGAATTCCGACGACAAGGATCCGTCGGAACTGTTAAATATAATACCTAACTTCCTTCTTCTTCTTCTCCGCCGCTTCACCACAAAAACTCGATCCTCTCTCTCTCCTCTCGATCCTCTCTCTCCTCTCGATCCTCTCCTCCGGAAACTTCTCACGCCGCCGGTTCTAGCTCATCTCGCCGTCGGAATCTCTTCTGCACTTCAATAATCATGTAAGAATCAACAAAAACTTCATATTTCTCTTGGATTGTAAGATTAGTATTTCGGATTTTAGGTTCTTAGAAGTATAGTTTCGGATTTTAGGTTGTTAGATGGATAGTTTAGGATTGAATTTCGGATATTAGGTTCTTGTTTTATTTTTCTATGGAATTATTTGTAGTTTGAAAAACGTTTTTTGATTTTTAAAAAAGTTTAGGATTTTTAAAATCGTTTTATGATTTTTAAAAAGGTTTTACTATTTTATAAATCGTTTTTCTGATATAAAAACTATTTTTGTAATATTAAAACTATTTTTATAAGTATTAAAACATTTTTTTATTTTAAAAAACATGTATATGATTTTTAAAAACGTTTTTTAAAAAAAAAAAGTTTTTCAATGATTTTTAACAAGGTTTAACTATTTTATAATGCGTTTTTCTGATATAAAAACTATTTTTGTAATATTAAAACTATTTTTATAAGTATTAAAACATTTTTTTATTTTAAAAAACATGTATATTATTTTTAAAAACGTTTTGTTTTTTAAAAAACTTTTTTAAATGATTTTTAAAAAGGTTTTACTATATCAAAAAGTAACTTTTACAGAAGGTTTTTACTATTTAAAAAAAAAATTTTATATGATTTTACAGAAGGTTTTTACTATTTTAAAAAACTTTTTCTGATATTATAACGTTTTTTGATTTTTACAATCGTTTTTCAATGATTTTTAAAAAGATTTTCACTATTTTTAAAATCGTTTCTCAAGTTTCCAGGAACAATAAAACATATTTAATAAATTTTAAAAATATTTATAAACTTTTTGTATAATATAATCATGTATACTAACAAATTATTATTTTTTTTTGAATTTTTATATTTAAACTACAGGTCTTACGCTGATCAGACCCCGCCTGCGACAGCGTCGTGTTCGTGGCTCGGGAAACGACTCCTTTCAGGGTTCCCCATCGCCCCGCAGCTCCCACCAGACATCTCCCTCTCCATTTTCCGAAGCTCCTTCTGGCTCCGGTGCTGCACCCACTATTCCTCCGAACTTTCAGGGTCCTCCGGAACTGATGAGGGTTGCGGAGTTTGTTCGACAGCCGGGTCGTCACCATCTTTCGTTTCTCACTCCCTATCCATCTGGACCGGGTCAGACATGGTTCGATCGATCCTCGAACGGGATCAGCGCATGGATCAACCGTATGATGTATCATGTTTTGGACGCGGGACATCCGACTTTCACCGACTTCCCAAGAGCCAAACAAGTTCTATGGTTTGAACAGTTTGCGGTAAAAATTCTTGTTTTTTTTTTATTTTTTTTTAATATAAATTTTATACTAATTGTGTTTTATTTTTTCAGCAAGAATTCAACTGGAATCCTGATTATATGGTGTTTGTCTATTACCACTTCGTGCACAAACTTATGACCAACTATGGGTATCAAATTTACGAGTGGAAGCAGAAGTGGCTAAAGAACAAGGTTTGCTTTTTTATTTTTAAAACAATTTTTAAATTTATTAAATTATTTTTTAATTCATCTAACAATTTTTTTTTTAAAGATCCCAAAGTCGATGAACCTCGACGTCTGGCAGCAGTTGATTGTGCATTGGAGTAAGGAAGATACGAAATCGACTTCTACCACCAACCGCAAGAGCGAACGTAAAGGGAAGGGCGTCTACAAGCACAACTTGGGTGCTCAGTCCCAAGCCACTCTGAGGGATCGCATGGTAATTTCAGTCCCTTTTTATTCTATTTTAAATTTTTAAATTTTTTAAACTATCATTATTTCTTCTAACTACTAATTTTTATATTGATATAAAGGTGGAAGCAAATGATGGTGAGCCTGTTGATGATTTCACCTTAATGAAGATGGCGTATACGAACAAGAAGACCGGCCAGATTGATGATGGTGTTGTGGCGGGTGTCGTCGACCTCATCCACAGTCAGGTGGAAGAAGCAGCGTCTCAGTTGCAAACCGAAGACGAAGATTCAACGGGTTCCCAATTGCCTCGGGATCAGATCAACGAAATCGTTGCAAAGGTAAGTTTTTTTTAAAAAAAATTCATTTCATCTTAATTATTATTTACATTTTCATTTTTTATATTTCAGTCGGTTCCAAAGAAGAAGGGCCGAATGTTGGGTTTGGCTCGTCGGTCCCATTCGGTTACGTCTTCTTCTGCAGCCCCTCCTTTTGTTGATCCAGAAGCACTTATGGGTCAGTTGCAGGACAAGGACCAACGCATTTCTGCGTTGGAGACTCAGATGGCAACTCAACAGGCGAGCTTCGAGGCACAACAGGCGAGCTTCGAGGCACAGAGGAAGATGAACGAGCAGATGATGGAAATGATGAGGAGGTTGCACCCGAACGTCGATTTCCCGACCATGCAAGATCCCAACACACAAAACCCGTAGCTTTTTATTTTTCTTAAAAACATTGAATGTTTTTTTTTATTTGTACGACTTTCAATTTTAAATTTATTTTTTCGAAATTAAATTTCTAAATTTTATTTTTTAATTTTCGATTTTAATTTTAATTTTATATTTTCAATTTTAAATTTTTAATTTTTTAAAATTTTTAATTTTTTAAAAAATTATATTTCTTATAATTCCGAGGAAATCGTCCCTCGGAATATTCCGACGAGCGGTTCCTCGGAAATTTCCGAGGACTTATTTCCTCGGAAATTTCCGACGGACGGCGTCGTCGGAATATTCCGAGGGATGACTTCCTCGAAATTTTTCGACGGACATGTTCCTCGGAATATTCCGAGGGATTATTTCCCTCGGAATATTCATACAAATTCCGACAATTTGGATAGTCGGAATCTTCCTCGGTTTATTCCGACGAATCTATCCGTCGGTTTTTTCCGACGACCTCTCCGACGAATACTCGTCCTCGATATGTCCTCGGAATGTGTGGTTTCTCGGATTTCCGTCGGAAATTTCCGAGGAAATTCCGAGGACCTACAAAATTCTGAGGAAATTTTTCCGAGGGAAAAAATACTCGGTATTTCGTCGGAATAACGTTATTCCGACGGAATACCGAGGATTTCGTCCCTCGGTATTCACTTGTTTTCTTGTAGTGAAGATTCTTAAACGTCTATTATCTAGCATGTTATCATTTAATTTATTTTAAATTACTAATACAATTTACTATAGTTGATATTTTCAAAAGTTTATCCTTTCTAGGTTCTAAAAAACTAAAATAAATTAACCATTTTCATTGATTATTGAAAAAGATAAACCATATGCTGTAAATAAAAAAAATATTTTACACGGAGATTCAAGACCCTGCTACGTTTCCACGAAACTATGTTAGTCCAAATGAAAACGATAGATCTTGGTTGCACACACCAATATTTTTCAATCGACATACCATATTTGGGAAAAGATATGTCGCTTGATGATTGATTCAGAAAGTTGTAGTAACGTTATCTCAGAGGAGGCTGTAACAAAACTTGCTATATTTATCGAATTACGTACATTCATTGTCTTAGAAGCCTGTCTAGTTTAATACAACAACCAAGATGCGCATTGCGAAGCGTTTTTGTGTGCCCTTTTCTATTGGTACTAACTACAAAGACCTGATTTATTGAGAACCCAAAACAAAATGAAAAAATGGTTTAATTAAGCTAGGTATACAATATCACTCAAAACCCCCAAAAACGAAAAAATAAACCGAAAACCAAATGCCAATGCTATTCTTGCTCACAAAAACACAACCAAGCAGTGAAATATAGAAATATTAAAAACAAAAAATGATATCTCAATTCACCAGTTTCCTTTATCCCTTGATATAGGAATAAACTTCACAGTTAAAGTCAGCTACATAAACCTCTGAGAGTTTGCGCAAAAAAATGCATTTTCCAAAACGGTTTCTGGTAAATACTAAATACGGTAACTATACAACAGAAAAAAAAGGAAGAGAAACACTAATTCAATAACAAGTTCCAAAAGCAGGTTACATGTTGGCATGCATGCATTTGTGGCTCATTTTTATTTTTAGAGAATCAGTTCAAGAACCACGCAAGTGAAAATATATTTATGTGAGGTTCATTAATTTCGCCTGTAATTATGTGCCATCTTTTTCAGCTCGATGAGCATTTCCCTATGCAGCAAATTTCTTTAGTTGCAATTGAGGGAAAATGGAGAAAACCGATCTGAATTTTTTTTTACGGAAATTTTCATACTTGGACTTTCACAATAGATATTTTTCTACCCGAACTCTTTTTAAATTAAAAATTCATACATGAATTACAATAATTGGTTAAATCCAACATTGACTCGGATGATATTTAGTCAAACGTCAAATTCTGATGAATATAGAGTCGATATAGCACTAGTTATGGAATACGATGTAATTTTAACCGAATAAAACTAAAAAGTGGAATAATATAAAGCTTTGAATTGGCGATATTAAAGTGAAATAGCTAAAAATTTGTTATTTAGTTCTGATATTACGGGTTCGAAATCTGGTATTTTATGATTCTTTTAGCTTTATTCAATTAAAATTACATCATACCCTTTAACTTGTGCTATATCAACTCTACATTCATCAAAATTTGACGTTTGACTAAATATTATCCGAGTCAATGTTGAAATTCACCAAATTATTTTAGTTCATGTATGAATTTTTAATTTTAAAAGAATTCGGATAGAAAAATACCTATTGTGAAAGTTCGGGTAGGAAAATCCCCATAGAAAAAAATTCAGGTTGGTTTTTCCTTTTTTTTTGTCCTTGCACTTGAAGTCTTGAAATCATATAATTTTCGATTCATGTAGTGACCTTTTTATATTGTGTTTATTAAGATTAACGGATTTCAACTTCAATATAATGTAGAATCGCTACATCCTAAGCCTTGACCCTTTATATTACAAGAAATAAGTCGACGTTGACTTGACGGGTGTTCTGATGCCCAATTTATATGGGTCAGCGACTCAGTATTTTAACACCAAAACACGCCATTTGTTTTTTTTTTTTTTTTTTTTTGGGGCAAAACGCCATTTGTTCTTTGTGCTTGCTGCTTGCTGAGAGTGGAAGAGGTAATTAATTCTTTGTGCCATAAGCATGGGCACATAAAATAATTGCTTGTGGCAAATAATATTTTTTTTTTATATCAATGGACTAATTTTACACTAATTACTAATGACAAACAAAATTAGACTTGCGGCATTAACGGGCACTTGCCACAGTCCGTCTAACCTTACGTCCATCCATTGCCATAAGTTGCTGTTGAGGCTCCAAATTCGTTTAAGAGTTTTAGGAAGAGATCAAAGAGACTGACATGAAGAGACCACCACAACTGGCATGATCTATGCTTTATAAGAATAGCAAACAAAGTAATGAATTAGTGCTTTAATTATTATCTCACAGAACCTGAGTGGCGAGAGCTTTGGCTGCAAGTAGAATATTTGAAATAAGAGAACTACCGGAGCATACGCTAGCTAGTAGCATTCATCAAATACTTGCACAGAAAGAAAAAAACTCATTTCAACAAAGTACAAGTCCTAATGATGATGGTATATATATATACAGATACATATCTGGAGTCTGACATCGAAAAGAGGAGAAGGAAACAGAGCCAAAGAACTTGCCGGTCACCAATATCAATTTTAGATTCGTTGGTAAAATCGGCAAGTCATCTTTGGCTCAATATCATTCTCTATTTTTCCATGCAAGACTCTCTGATATACTCTCATTATCTTGTGATCTTTTCATGGTAAAGCTCTTACTCATGATGAAGGTTATAAGCATATGCAGTAGGGACTGCGTGAATAATTTCATATTTAATAATTAATATGCAATTATTCTTCTGAGAACAGTCGTATCCACGCATGCATTATTTAGTGCATGCAAGCCAAAAAAAGAGAGGAATTTGACCTCAACCGTATATTGAAGAATATAATTACTTAAAAAGATTTGTTGACCTTATATATTATCAAATTCGATTCCAACTTTATGTGAATAATTAATATTCGTACCTCACTACTCATATTGCTCCAAACCTCCAAAGGCATCGTAAAAGATCAACGTGTTGTATTTATTTGAGGATTGGACATTTTGACTCATAGTCTCGTGGTTGATCGACAAAAAGAAGTCATACTAAAATATTGTAAGATTCTTTATCATATATATATTTTTGCGAAGAGCAGCCACTAATGTCAAGATTCCCCTACCAATTCGAGATTGTCCTTTAAGGTGAGAATATATTATATGGAGACTCATCATATTGTCAACAGAGCACACTAATACATGTTATACAAAGCTGATAGTTAAGTTATCGTCACTGGACTTTCGATTTGTCTTATAGCACCTTATGGTCCCTATCGACATGTTGGGATTAACCGCTTTCAAGTTATGAGATATCCATACATTCGCTCTCTAATTAATAATATGGCCATCAATTGAGAAATAACAATCTAAATTACATTATTTGTATTATTGTAGAGTGCAAATGAACTCTAAAGGAGAAAATTGAGTTTACAATTATTGTTGTTTTCAGCTAATGTACGCTTTGCTGCCATGTACATATAATCAGCAGCTACAGAATTTTAATTAGTAGGCCTAGTTACTATCTAAGAAACATAAAGGGATATTTTGCAAAATTCCATATTTAAGAATTGATATTTGAAAAATACCCCAGTTTTTTTGGATTTTGAAAAATACACTTTTTATATGTTAAAAAACTATTTTGACCATATTTAAACAAAACATTATTAGATCATTATAAATTAAAAATAAAATTCGAAAATAATATTGTTAAGATTGATATTTTATTTTTGTTGTCGATATAAAAAATATCTTAATTATTTAAATTATTAATTTTAAAATGGATTAGTATATTTTCAATTTTAAAATTTATATCTAAACAAACATAATTATTTTTGGAACCTTATATAAAAACTTTAATATCCCACTTATAATCTAACTTCATCAAACAATTGACAATAATTTTGAAATATGGTTTTATGATGAAAAATATTAAGATTATAAAATCTAATTAATCACTATGCATGGATCAAAGTTATAAATAATATTTTGGTTCAGGAAAAAGAGAAATTAATATTTATAAAAAAGAACTTTTATCTTTTTATAAGGAAACAAAATCAAAATAAAATTTTAAATTTTCTACATTTTATTATTTACAATTCATTTTATTTAACTTAATTATAAATTTCATTCTATGATAATTTAGTCATTTCATTTCATAAAAAGTGTAGTTTTCAAAATCCAAAAAAACTAAGGTATTTTTCAAAACAAAAACTCTTATTAAGGTATTTTTCCAAATTTTCTCAAACATAAATGAGGTTTTCTTAGTCATTTTGTGTGAACAGTGTCTGTGTAATGTAATGTTTTGAATTTTGTTAAGTGATTTTAAAAATTGTGCATTTTGTTTAAAGATAATTTCATAATAAAACTAAAACTTATGAGTGACAACCCCAAAAAGTAGAGCATATTAAAAATCAGGCCCGTTATATGGGCCAGTTTCTATACCTTTTATAAAAGAGAAAATTTATGAAAATACCTTAATAAGAGTTTTTGTTTTGAAAAATACCTTAGTTTTTTTTTTTGGATTTTGAAAACTACACTATTTCTGAAATGAAATGACTAAATTATCATAGAATGAAATTTATAATTAAGTTAAATAAAATGAATTGTAAATAATAAAAAGTAGAAAAATTAAAATTTTATTTTGATTTTGTTTCATTATAAAATGATAAAAGTTCTTTTATTATTTTTTTATAAATATTAATTTCTTTCCTGAACCAAAAATATTATTTATAACCTTGATCCATACATGGTGATTAATTAGATTTTATAATCTTAATATTTTTTCATCATAAAACTTTATTTCAAAATTATTGTCAATTGTTTGATGAAGTTAGATTATAAGTGGGATATTAAAGTTTTTTATATAAGGTTCCAAAATTAATTATGTTTATTTAGATATAAATTTTAAAATTGAAAATATACTAATATATTTTAAAATTAATAATTTTAAATAATTGTGATTTTCTTATATCGGTAACAAAAATAAAATATCAATCTTAATGATATTATTTTCGAATTTTATTTTTAATTTATAATGATCTAATAATGTTTTGTTTAAATATGGTCAAAATAGTCTTTTAACATAGAAAAATATATTTTTCAAAATAAAAAAATTAAGGTATTTTTCAAATATCAATTCTTAAATAAAGCATTTTGCAAAATCCCTCTTTATAAAAAGACGGAACAAACTAACCTTGATAAATTGGCTGCTGGTAGGTATATAACTGAACGTGTTCCGCGAAAGATTTGCTTGGCAGCAATTGACCATTCAGCCGCACCACTAGCTTTTCCGATCTTGTTTGATTGTTAATTACTAACGACAAGCTTGTTGATAGAAATGAATAAACTAATTTGACCGAGAAAGTTAATTTTTATTGTTTTTATTTTTGAAACTTTGTTCTATTTCTTGGTGGATCATATCATGAGATATTGAAATGTCGAGCTCGATTAGACAAATAGATACCAACAATATGATAAGATTATTTGGAACATTGAAAACACTTTTCTTTTTGTCAACTACTTAGATACACATTTACCTCCAAAAATTCCTCTGTTTTGTTTCTACTTTCTAGTGTAAAATTCATATAACAAATTTCAAACGCATGAGGGTGAACTATATAATTTTTTCTTTAATTGCAACTATCACTGTAAAAAAGTATTAACATATTATTATCTAGCAAACAATATTTGAGGTTACTTTAAATTTTATTGAAAATATGATTAATTTTATAATTAACAACTCACACATAAATGGAAGTTGATTATGAATGATAATACTGCATCGATTCTACTACAATCCATCAGATTTGGGTTAATTATTTATTTGCTTAATTTTGGTATTAAAATTTTTAGCAGAAATGATATCTTTTAATTTTACCATCCTTTGAGTTTGAGTTAGAAAAACAAAATTTACTAAATAATTAACAAAATAAAGTAAAACAAAACATTTTCATAAACCACTAAGACCGAATAATCTTGTGGTTCAGCTGTTACATTATAATGAGATTTAGAATATATAAAACAAACCGGATTAAACCGGATCAGAATTGTTTTAATTACTCAAACTAGATTATAACCCGAGCCCGGCTCGGGTATTATATATTCATAATATAATACTTAAAATTAAATTTTTTTTTTAAAAAAACCAATATAGTTGTTTTGATAGTATAACATTTGAAATATATATATCTATCCAAAATACACTAATTATTAACATATTACATTTTATTGCATAGTTGTAATTTTTTGTTCAATTTGAACTTTAAAAACTTTGGAAAGAAGCGAGAAGATATTTCAGGAATGAGCGGGAATCCTTCATTTTCAAAAGGAAAAGAGTTCCGAATTTTAAATGACCTATATGGGATCCAGATCTGTACGTTTGAAAATATTATTCGGGATCCGGATCCGTATCCGGAATCTGCTCCGTATCCAATCTGAATATCCGGATATCCGGAGGGCCGGATTCGGATAATAAAACTTAGGATCCGAATATCTGACTTTTTAAGTCCAGATATCCGGAGCGAGATCCAGATCCTTTAAATATACTATATTAATCTATTTTATTAATAAATTTTTAAATATATTAAGAATTATACATAAAAGCGAACTTAAAAATTATTTATATAATATTCTTTTTTTTATTTTTTGCTAATAGTATATTATATTTTATTATTAATATTATTTTATATATTTTAATATATATTTTACGGATCCGGCAGCAGATATTTTGATTTTTAGGCGGATATCCAAAATCCGGAAGCTTCGGATCCGGATCCATATCCGGATATGAATACCTAAAAAATCCGGATATCTGGCTTCGCCCCAGTCTTTATAGCTAATGGGCTATTAAAGTTTTAATAAGTTAAGTAGTTAGTAATGACATGACTAAATAAAAATATTTCATTGGTTCAATTTTCCTTAAATTGCTCTCAGTGAGACACTTGGCAGAAATCTCTCTTGGTGCCTTCTCTATTGATATAGATATATAGGAGATACTTTCCACTAAAAAGAAAATGTCCAATAACGTGCTACCTTGTAAAATCCTCTATATTGTGACAACCAATGAGTCGACGTGGCAGCTAGAGTTCCAAATCTCATCTCGCATCCTCGATGTGCCACGTGTTCTCCTTCTGTAACATTATCCATTCGTGGATGTCATAGAAGAAGAACATTTCAAATTGAAACAAAATTCGGAGAAACGATGGCTTCTTCTAGTGGTTTAACCATATCATCAAGCTTCGTCTCAGCGAGAGCAAAGATCGATTCCGTCTTCAAACCGAGTCTCTCTGGACTCTCTTGTCGTTCTCTCTCAAAACCCAGAAACTTGAATCTCTCTGTTCTTCGTTGTTCCATGGGTTCCTCTAACTCTTCTCAGAAATCAGACAACGTCCAAGGTTCTGTTCTTTCGTCTTTTATCGCTTCTATCTCTATCTATCAATCCGAAAATATGGTTTACTTGTTATTATTGTGATTTGTTTTCTCCAAAGTTTGATTTCGCTCTATCTTAAAGGCTATGACTTGATGATTATGATTTATGATGTTTGGAATGAGAGATTAGGTCAGAAAGTTTCGCTTGTGACACACTCAATTTGTTATGAGAGTTTGGTTAAAGAGATCACGAATGTTTAAACCAATCAAAGCTTTGCATTTTGAGTAAACTGATGTTGATAGTGTTGTTGCTCTAGACCAGCTAAGTAAGCGAGGCCTAAAGATTTGAGAGTTTCAATGATGTGCAGAAGCTGCAAAGAGTGACTTTACTTCTATAAGTGAAGATGAGTGGAAGAGACGGCTTACACCAGAACAGTATTACATCACTAGACAGAAGGGAACAGAGAGAGCTTTCACTGGGTATGCATGAGTTTTCCATCGAAGTACATTGTCACAATGATCTTATATGGTTTGAAATCTTTCTTCATACGTTGCAATGAGTCATTTTCTTTACACTTAATCAGGGAGTATTGGAACACAAAGACCCCAGGAGTATACAACTGCGTTTGTTGCGACACGCCACTGTTTGAGTAAGCTGCTATTTGTGGGAATGTGAAATTGTACTTGAACTAAGGATGCTAATGTTTTCTCAAACTCGTTGGATTAACATGTCGTAGTGATAATTTTATTGCAGCTCATCAACAAAGTTTGACAGTGGAACCGGGTGGCCATCTTATTACAAACCTATCGGAAACAATGTGAAGACAAAGCTAGACCTCTCTATCATCTTCATGCCTAGACAAGAAGTTGTCTGTGCTGTTTGTAACGCCCATCTTGGTCATGTCTTTGATGACGGTCCACGCCCTACAGGAAAACGATATTGCCTCAACAGGTTTGATATTTAATTCTCTGTTCTATGGACTTTCATGTTTTGAAACTTTTTAGACATATCAATAGACATTTCATTTGCATTCAAACTAGCAAATCATTAATTTCCATGAATCAGAGGGAGTAATTTTCCTGTAATGTGATCAAGAAAGTTTTGACTTGGTTCAACTTTTCTCATCTAGAATTTCCTGTTTTTGTAGTGCTGCTCTGAAACTTGAGGCATTGGAGAGAACAAGAGATTGAGAGTTTCTGGTACAAAGGATTGTTCATATATTAGATATAACTTCATTGTACTAAGATCCTCGTATTCAAATCATTGTAATAATACACATAAGAACAAAAAAAGGTATGAACTTTTGAGTTGATTACACGATCGTCTGGACAGCACATTCTTAAATTTATCTAATCCAATCTCTTTCCCACGTCTTCACCATATCCACTTCTCAACTATCATACATGAGTGTATATATATATATATGCTCTTTGGCAAGGATATTGTATAACCAAACCAACAATGGGAAAAGAAAATGGGAAAGTTGTGGTTTTGGATTTCTGGGCAAGTCCTTACGCCATGAGGACGAAGATTGCCTTGAGAGAGAAAGGAGTCGAGTTCGAGACTCAACAAGAAGACTTGTGGAACAAGAGTGAGCTGTTGCTGAAATCAAACCCTGTTCACAAGAAAGTCCCTGTTCTTATCCACAATGATGTACCAATCTCTGAATCGCTTATTCAGGTTCAGTACATCGATGAGACTTGGACTGATGCTGCCTCTTTCTTGCCCACTGATCCTCATTCCAGAGCAGCTGCAAGGTTCTGGGCTGATTTCGCTGAAAAAACGGTAGTTAACTGCAACATCTTTCAGTTTCAAATCCTCCGTTTTGTGCTGCTTGCTTGTGTTTTTGTTTTTAAGTGAGAAGTAAATATTTGGGTTATTGAAACAATTCTGATTAGGTTTAATCCGGTTTAATTTATATGTCTACATTAAGAAAAATGATTTAGTTTAATCCGTTATGCACCAAAATGCAGATATCGTTTGATGGAGCAAAAAAGATTTGGGGAAACAACAAAGGAGAAGAACAAGAGAAAGGCAAGAAAGAGTTTCTTGAGAGCTTGAAGATTCTTGAAGCTGAGCTTGGAGACAAACCTTACTTTGGAGGAGAGACATTTGGTTATGTTGACATCACTCTTGTCCCATTCTACAGTTGGTTCTACGCACTCGAGAAATGTGGTGATTTCTCTGTCGAAGCCGAGTGTCCAAAGATCGTGGCTTGGGGAAAGAGATGTGTTGAACGCGACAGTGTTGCTGCTACGTTGCCTGAATCTGAGAAAGTTTATCAACAAGTGCTTAAGCTCAGGCAGATTTTTGGTGTCGAATAAATGCAAATTTTTTTTTGTTTTTATATGCACTTTTACGTTTTCGTCTTGCAAATGTGTTTTTTTTTTTTGTCTTCGTTTGAGAAATAATTGGCTATTTTTCTCCGGTGTATCATTCATCTCTTTAAGAAGTGGTCTATGAATTTTTTTGTTTATTAAGCATTTTTGTCTATTTTTATTGCAAGTATAAATTAATTATCTTGAAAAGGAAAAATAATTGCTAAAAGAAGATGTCGCTACATGATTACACATCTTGACAATATTAATGTATATATAAAACTATATAAACTATATGGTTTAAATGAAAACATATTTGAATTAAATTATGTTATGTTGTTAATCATACAATCAAATTTTGAGCTCCTATATGTCTTTTTCTCCGATTTATACACATCTCAGTCTGTTCATAGCCATTATCACCTTTTTTTGTTACTCGGTTTTATTATCATTCTTCTAACATTCTAGCTTTATTCAACACTTCACCACTAAAAAATTCAACAACCTTATTCATTTTTTTTTTCTCCATCAAACTTCTCCGATCGAATTCATTGCTCTAAGGAGCAAAATTCACCTCCTTGCTCCAAAGATTAGATTTCAAAGTCCATGAAGGTTTGTCTTTGCCAGGTTATCTTTTCATTGTTGATGGTTGCGGTTATGATATAGTCTTCTTTTTTTATGATTTGATTTGGTTTTAGTTATTTTAGTTTAGAATAATTTATTTTTTTTTAAGGGGGAGGGAAATCATGCATAGTTTAGGATCATTTTACTTTGTGTTGTGTTTTTATTATCTAATTTGGTTTAATAACTGTGTTATTTTATTCTTGGGTTAATCTTTTTTTAATCAAACATTTCTGATACACTATTCTGGTTATTAAAAATTAGATCGTAATATTAGCAACATAATACCATTTAATTCAATATATTATAATGTGATTCATATAACTTGTGTAGTTTGTATATATTAATATTATCGAGATGTAGAGCTAGGGCCGGTTCTCGACTAAAGCCCATGAAGCTAGGGCTTTAGGCGCCAAAACGTATATAAGTTTTAGGGGCACCATATTTTGGTGAATTTCCTTTGGTGTAGTGGTTTGGAAACCTGAGCATTTGACTTACAATAGCTAAGTTCGAACCTGTTTTTTATTCTAATTTTCTTTTTTTCCTAATGAACCGTTTACAGTCCAACCCAAATAGTTTTTACTATTATATAATTTTTCACTTTCTATCTCTACCAATTTGATCCCTTTATAATTTTTTTCTTCTATACTTATATATTTTTTTTTTGTTCTCTTTATATTTTTTTTTTGTTTTTTATAACTTTTTGATCAAACATGAAACTCTTTTTTTTAAAAAAAATGGGTTTCTAAAACTTTCAAATACTTTTTGTGTTTTATTCTTATTTGGAAAGTTTAGTAAATCAATACTTTATTTAGCCTTGATTATATATATATATATTTTAAAAACATATCATTTTTTTAATATTTAGGGACATTATCTTTAAGCGTCATATACTTACGGACCGGCACTTTATAGAACCATGTAGTGATGTTTATTTTGTAGAGTAAACAATTTTTTTTCTAAATTTATTATATCAGTTAGTGATATAAAATCCATACATAAACGAAAACCATAAAAATAGTATAAAATAAAATAAAAAGTAACAAATGGAATAAAATAAAGTGTAATAGAATCTGAGTACAGTAATTTCTCCTTTTTTTTCTTCTTCTTTTTCCCTGGCCGTGAATCACAACAAAAAGGTATAAAAAAATTATCGCATAACATCCAAAAATTTCTGGAGCAGAAACAATGGACTTATTAGGCAATTATGGAGAAAACGAAAGTTCATACAGACAGTACTATTTGAAAATGTCCATAAGACGGTTTTACGTAACACATTTCAATGCACTTCGTATGTAAGAGAAAGAAGGTATTAGAGAGGGAAATAATGAAATAACAGTATTATCTTTGTTATTTATATATATATATAGAAGGTCCATAGTAGATTACGCTTATGAATTTTAGTTTTTTTTACTTCAATTTTTAGTGTTTTTTTTATAAGTTTTGTAATCTCATATTTGAATTTTAATGATTAGAATTTGAGAAAATTTGGAAAAATACACTGATATGAAATTATATTTTGAAAAGTACCCCCTTTTTATTTTTTTTGAAATATACACTTATTCATATGTGAAATGACTTAATTATCCAATTTAAATATTGATAATTGTTATATTTTTTTGGTTTATAATTATTTTATAATTTAAGTTAAAAATATGATTAACCAAAATATAATAATTCCATCCCCGAAAACACATCTACCAATAATAAGATATTAACTTATTTTATTTTTAAAAAATATATTTAAGATCTATATCCACTTATATCGGGATTTCAGATTTTCTCAATATTTGACAAAAAAAATCTTCAATAATATATTATTTTTTATTCTTCTCCTTCTCCGTTCTCTTCCTCTTCTCCTTCTCCTTTCTGCAATTTACTCATTTCTAATTTCTCTAATTCTTCGATCAAAACTAGGGCATGTAACCTAGCTTTCAAACTGGAAATTTCAGAGCTCAGTTTTGTAAATCTCCTTTTCAGATTTTTTTTCCAAATCTGTTATACACACATCAAAGTAGTCTTTCAATAAGACTTCAATGGATGCGGCAACACTTTTTTTCTTCGATTTCAAACTGTCGTGATCTCCTTCTCCCTTTCTCTTTCCAGTGCTTTCCTTCTGAACTTTGTATTCCATGAGTATTGAAAAGACTAAGCAAACAAATATGGAAAAGAAAATATCAAACGTCGTTCTCAGAGTCGTGCTTGGTTTAAATAGAACAGGAGAATGACGTTAAATAGAATTTCATCAAAACCTAAACTTGGTTTTTTTTTTTTTTTTTCGGCTAAAAGAACTTTTATTAATGATCATTATTTTGTTTACAAGATCTCGTATCATATTTGGACATGTTTGGAGTATTTCCCAATCGAATCAGAAGTTAAAGTTTTTTTGGCTAGGAAATCAGCACAACTGTTGTTATTTCGTTTTGTGTGGTGGAAGTTTCCTTGATGAAAACGCTGTGTCCATGCGTGTATCATTGTGATGTAATTATGTAGCTTGTAGTGTACTGTTGTCGATGTGATTGCCCTGATTAGTTCCAGATTATCTCCTTCGAACATAATGTGAGTGTAACCAGAAATAGAAGCAATTTGCAAAGCCCAAATTAATGCTGAACTCTCCGCTTCAACTATCGAGAATCTGCCTTCATATTTTCCATACCCGCAACTCAAAACTGTCCCGTGAGTATCACGCATAATCCAACCCATTCCGGCTAAGTCTCCATTCGGCAAATGACTCGCATCAAAGTTACACTTTATCCATCCAGATGGAGGTGAAAGCCAGTGTGTTGAGATATCCGAAAGAGTAGACACATTTGGCGTAGTCTCTTGATCCTTCCCTGCAAGTTCAAGCCATTCTTGTGTATCCTCATATGCACGTTGATAAGTGATATCCTCTGGAATGTTTTACCGATTATAGAACAATGCGTTACGACTCTTCCATAAGCGCCACAAAATCCATAAAGGAGTAAAAAGTACTTGATGTGATGCTGTGCCTTTTTTGGCAAGATCAAAAAGAAACTGCAGTTTATCATGTAGTGATAGTTGTGTGTCTTCCAGAGTTCGTAGGGGAATGTCTGTGTGTAGCCAAACATTACGTGCATAGGGACAGGTGAAGAATAAATGATCCTCTGTTTCTTCAGCTTGACAACAACGAGGGCATTCTGCAATATTTATGATATGTCGCTTTACCAGATTAGCTTTAACTGAGATACTGTTAGTAGCTATACGCCAAACAAAATGCTGTAGTTTGGGTTGAATATCTGTTGTCCATATCCTTCTTGCTAAGTCAGGATGTGCTTGTAACGGCGGTGTTGCTCCTTCATTATTCCTCATCTTGGCGAAGTGATATCCGCTTTTCACTGTATATTCTCCATTAGCAGTGTGATACCAGATATTCCGATCAATAAGAGGAAGAGAAGGAAGATAAATCTTAAGAATGTTGTGATGATCCTGTTGCTCCACCATATCGTTCAATTTATGATGGTCCCATTGATTCGTTGCTGCATCAAATAACATATGAACCGGAAGACGTGGATTAGTGTACGACAGCAATCTTGGTGCTCTTGGCGGTGTTGTAGGTAACCACTTATCTTCTAACTTGATGTCCCGACCATCACCAATGATAGGAAATAAACCTTGTTTGAGAAGATCTCTGCCAAAGATCAGAGAACGCCATCCGTATGACGGTTGTGCAACCCTCGTGACGTGAAGAGGAGAAGAACGTTTGAAATACTTGTGTTGGAGAGCCTTATACAGCAAGCTATTAGGTCTTTGTAGTAACTTCCAAAAATTATTCGCAAGAAGCACTTGGTTAAATAAATGCAAGTCCCGGAATCCCAATCCCCCAGCAGCCTTTGAGTGTGTGAGTCTCTTCCAAGCGTGCCATGTCATTTTCCTTTGCTCTGTAGTCGATCCCGTCCAGAAACGAGATAATATACGATCGACTTCTATACATATCATGATTGGCAATTGAAAAACGTTCATTGAGTATACGGGCATAGCGTAGCCTACTGCCTTAATCAGAGTTTCTTTCCCAGCCTGAGAAATAAATCGATTCTGCCAGCCGTTAGTCTTTTTCAGAATCCTTTCCTTTATGTAACCAAAAATCTCACACTTTTTATTGCCGAACTGCTCTGGAAGGCCTAAGTATTTTCCTCCACCTCCCATATTAGGTATATGTAAGATTGTCTTAATTGCCTCTCGAGTGTGGGGATACACCTTTGATAGAGATAAACTTAAAATTTTGAAAATATTATCCATTAAATATTTCAATATATTAACATGTATTTATCTTAATCTTATATTAATCTCAAACTCAAAGAATATAATTAAATATTTCGAATTTTAGATTCTTTAAAATTTAATTATTACAAAAATATAATGAGAAAATTAAAATAGGATAAAAATGTCTTTTTGCATATAAGAAAGTGTAGATTTCAAAAAAAAGAAAAAAGAATGGTGTATTTTTCTAAAATTCAAATCCTAAATAGGGTATTTTTCAAATTATCCCTTAGAATTTTATGTCATTTTAATTTTAAGTCATGTCAAAATTAAGAGGATTCATGTCACACTTTTGAATATGCTATATCATTATTTTTTGTTAGAATGATTGTGGTAATGACACTTAAAAAATTATTTGACAAATAATATTTAAGAATTTTTCATATAGAAAGTTAATAATTAATTTGTAAACAAATGCTAAGAAACACATAAGTTTATGGAGAAATGATATATAGATTAGTTTACAGAAATAGGGACATTTAACTTTAGTTTATAATACTAGGCATTTTGTAAAAGAGTGGCACTTTGCAAAAGAGTATTGACACCAGTTGGATAAGATAAATATAAAAAGAAAATTAAGCAAAACAGATTATCACGACGACATCAAGGGAACATCCACCGTCCAAAGAGCTATATCTCATTTTTTTCCTCGATTGACTGCTAAGGTTAGAGAAAAAAAAATCGGAGAAGGAGTAAATATTCGTTTTACATATTATATGTATATATATATGAGTATTTTTGTTTATCTTTATAGTTTTTATACATATACATCCAACGCCAACTGTATACCAAATTTAATTCATTCACCATAAATATAATTATATATTTTAGTCTACGCATATTATTTTATCTTCAGATTTTGTTATTTTATCTTCAGATTTTGTTGTTGACAAATTTAATCCATGTATAAATAAAAATTAACAAATGAGTATAGAATTTTTTTTTAATTTATAGTTTAAAGTATTATTTTATTTTAGATGATAAATGAGTTATTTAAATAATAGTCAAAATTATAAAAGAATGGGATTACGTGTA
Source organism: Isatis tinctoria (assembly GCA_010577795.1). Taxonomy (NCBI): domain Eukaryota; kingdom Viridiplantae; phylum Streptophyta; class Magnoliopsida; order Brassicales; family Brassicaceae; genus Isatis; species Isatis tinctoria. The sequence continues at coordinate 36,529,872 of CM021244.1, read as the reverse complement.
GTAATTGAAGGTCATACAGACAGTACAAAACGAATAATAAAATAATGAATTTTTTTCTTTCTTTGACGTAATTATTAAAAGTAATAAAAAAATTCCTTCGCACTCTTGTGAGAGCGAGCTTGCGTCCATTTGAGCAAGAAAAGGCCAAAAACAAAAGCCAAAACCAAAACCAAAACCCATCATTCTTTCTTCTTCTTCTTCTTCCCCATCGCTACCGTCTAAAACCACCGAATTATATAGCTACGATCAAGCATTCTCGTCCTCTTGCGTTAGAATTCTCAAAATGGGCGTTCACCAATACTCTCATTTCTAGATTTTAAGATTAAATTTTGCGTTTTTATGAAATACGACGGGAGAGAGAAGGAAAAGTTCGAAACTTTGTGTTTTTGGTGAATTTATTTCGGAATTTACTGATCTAATGGCTGCGATCACTGAGATTCCCACTGATGTCGAATCCGTTCACGACGTCGTCATCGACGGTGTTGGCGACGGAATTGAGAAGAGCTTGGTGAAGGATTCTAAACCGGAATCCGAATCGGACCTCAAACCCAAATCCGAACCGGAGCTTGATCAAATGAAGAAGCTTGTGGCCATGTTTAAGAAACTGAATCCTGAAGCGAAGGAGTTTGTCCCTTCTTACAAGAAGAATAATCAGTCTCTGTCTTCTGACGATTTTGTCATCGCTAAGAAGCCATCTGGTGAAGAACTTAACGGTGACAACACAAAGGATGCCGTTAACCGGAGGGTAATAACAATTTCTTATGTTTTCTGAAAAGTTTGGATTTTTTTGGTTCTTTGTGCTTAGAGGTACATTTGATGATTTCAAATAGAAACTTTTCGTTTATAGTTTGGTTTGGTTGTCCACAGGTTACATTGTTTAGTATTGCAAGTCGTGTATGATCTTTACTTGCATTGCATCCATCGAATCTTCACATTGTCCTTATCACGTTGTTTTTTATTTTGTGGGTTACAGAGAAGAAATAGTTATAACCAAGGGAGAAGGGTGAGGTTACCTGGAAGAGCTTCTAAGGCTCAAAGAGAGGATAGTATTAGAAGAACAGTATATGTCTCTGACATTGATCAGAGTGTAAGTTACTTAAGTCTCTCTTCACGTTTTCTAGTAAAGGTTTTCGATATTGCATCATTTCTAATTCTATATTATTCTTTCCAATTAGGTGACTGAGGAAGTCTTAGCTGGCTTGTTTAGCAGCTATGGACAAGTGAGTTGATATTCCCAAGCTTTATTGCTCCTGGTTGTTATCTTTTTATTTTATTTTTATCCCAGCGAAGTAACATTGCATTCTTCTTCTGAAGGTTGTTGATTGTCGAATCTGTGGAGATCCACATTCAGTTCTTCGCTTTGCGTTTGTTGAGTTTTCTGATGACCGTAAGTTAAACCTGTTTGATTGTTAATCTTCTTTACCAAGAATTTCAACTTCAAGTTTGATTAACATTAGTAAGAATTTGTTTCAAACAGAAGGTGCACGGGCTGCTTTAAGTGTCGGTGGAACAATGATCGGTTATTACCCAGTTAGAGTCTTACCTTCAAAAACTGCTATTCTTCCTGTGAATCCCACATTTCTACCCAGTAAAAAATAAAAAATTTCCATTTTTGTCGAATTAGATTTTACGTTTTAAAAACTGAACTTTATGGTTTCCACTATTTTTCCTTTTTGTGTTCTATTCAGTCAGAAGATGAAAGGGAGATGTGTACAAGAACCATCTACTGCACTAATGTCGACAAGAATGTAAATACTTGCTCCCGGTTAATGTTTATGTCTATTTCTCACTTGCGTATTTGATCTTGGTTTTAAGATTACTTGTCTTAAACGTGCAGGCCTCTGAAGATGATGTCAAAGCCTTCTTTCAGTCTGCCTGCGGTGAGGTCAGTCTAGAACTACTTACTATTTTTCTTTCTCCCTAAAGACAATATGGAATTTGTAAGTGTAACAATAACACTTCTTCTCTTATACAGGTTACTCGCATAAGGCTTCTTGGTGACCAATTGCATTCTACTCGCATAGCTTTTGTTGAATTCGCCATGGTAAGCTCCTACATTCTGTTGATAAACCGCGGCTTTTTGTGTCTTGTTTCATTAGTGTTTACAAGTAAAGCCAATTTACTGATCAACTTAGTATGTTTCTGCTTTCGGGATGAAATAGGCAGAGAGTGCAGTTGCGGCACTCAACTGCAGCGGAATAGTCTTAGGATCTCAGCCGATAAGGTACAACATATGCTTTACTGCTCCTTTGCAATTAATATTTCGCTGAGTATCTCAAAATTTGATATTCAAACCTTTGATTTCTTCAGGGTAAGCCCTTCAAAGACACCAGTGAGATCACGGTTCACTCGATCACCATCCACAAACTAGGAGAAACAGAACCAAAGAGGCGTTGTTGATGAAGGAGAGTGATGCAACATTTGTTTTTTTTTTTTTTTCCTGCACTAATTTTTATTTTTTTCAGCCGTCTTTCCTTTTCTCTAGAGCAGTTATATTTCCAGTTCTATAGTAACTGGAGATCAAAGCAACCATGAACATGCTTCTTGAATTTGGAGTTCTTGTTCTGAGTTCTGAGACTCATTTTGAGTTTATACCATCGTTCTCAAATGGAACTTTTGGTTCATTTTTGTTGATTCTTAACAGAAGAAACAAAAAAAAAACTCTTCTCTTCATCTCGTTGGAGCTGTTTTTGAGCCATGTTTAGGATTTTAAAACTTCTTGCTAATTCAGACGTTCGGCTAATAATGGCTCTCAAATCAAGGGTGTTTCAGAATCAATCAAAAGTATACATCCCCTTCGTCGGGTATACAACATTTGAGGGACTGGTTTGAAATTATTCAGTAACTGGACATCTAAAACGGCGTCATTTTAGAAAACCCCCATCTTCCGATTTAGCACTGTAACACACAAAACCCTCGATCGCCAGCGTTGCATCATCTTCGATTATTGCTTGAAGTAGAAATCACCAAATGAGAGGTGCCATAGGAAGGAGACTGTCAAACCCTAGTAATGGCTTTGGCCTTGCATCCATAGTGAAGCAGACCCCATTTCTCATCCAACCCACATCTCATTTCTCCTCTTCCTCCGACGGCGCTGGCCGTGGCCGTGGACGCGGCGGAGATGGAGGATTCCCCGGCGCTGGACGGGGACAGTTCGGTATCTATCGTGAACCGGAAAGAGCTAATGAACCGGTGGGTCAAGGACGTGGGTCGTCGGAATCGCAATCTCCCGGAGGATATGGTCATGGTCGTGGCCGTCCGATCCAATCTGATCACATTTCTCCTGCGTTCTCCTCGTTTGTCAGACCGGATTCCTCCAGCGTCGGCCGTGGAAGAGGATCCGTTGGATCAGACCCCGTTTCACCTTTCGCTGCTGAGCCTCCTCGCCATCCGTCGCCTCCGCCGAGACCACCTGTGTTTGCGAAGCTGCAGGATATAAAGGAAGGAACTTCGCCGCCGCTGCCACCACAAGAGTCTAAATATGGGCAAACGGCTCCGCCGAACAACATATTCAATGCTATAGGAAGCGAATTCTCACTTCCTAATCAAGGAAGTGGAGCAGGTCGAGGAAAACCTTTTTTGGAATCTGCTCCACCGCGAAATGAAGAGAACCGCCGCATCCGACGCCCTCAGCAACCGCAGCGGGAGCAGCAGCAGAGGCGAGCTCAACCGCCTAAGGATGAAACTCCCCGGCCCCAGTTGAGTCCGGAAGAGGCTGGAAGAAGAGCAAGGAGCCAGCTTTCCCAGGGTGAAGCTGAAGGAGGCGGTGGTGTAAGGGGAAGAGGAGGGGGCAGGGGAAGAGGAAGAGGAGCCAGAGGGAGAGGCAGGGGAAGAGGTGGTGAAGGATGGAGAGGAGATGAAAAGAAAGAAGAGGAAGCTGAACAAGAGGCTTTGAGTATATTCGTTGGAGATTCTGCTGCTGGAGAGAAATTTGCTCAGAAAATGGGACCTGAGATTATGACACAGCTAGCAGAAGGTTATGAGGATATCTGCGAAAGGGCTTTGCCTTCTACTGCTCATGACGCCTTGGTGGATGCTTATGACACTAATCTCATGGTAAAGTTTCTGTATTTTTTTGTTCTTTGATAATTATCTTGAAAATGTTTACAACTTCATGCAGAGAATGCTGACACTGATACTTCACTTAGTATTTGGAATAGTGAATAAAGACGAAGGAATATCGTTAGTATTGATTCATGCGCTACAATGTGGTAGAACATATGATATGGACCATAGGTTGTGGTGGCCTTGACGCGTAGAAGATTGTGCCTGTATGTTCTCAGATTTATAACTGTCCTAGAGGTTTTTAGTCTTTCATTGTGAGCTTGGTCTTTCAGTGAAAGGAACGATGGAGACAGTGCCTTTTTTTTTTTTTTTTTGGCTTTGCATGAAAATGGATGTTGAGCTCTAAGTTTTCTCTGTCTCTCACTCTCTCTCTTTGTTTTATAGATTGAGTGTGAGCCAGAATATATTATGCCTGACTTTGGATCGAATCCTGACATTGATGAGAAGCCACCAATGTCTCTGCGCGAGTGTCTTGAGAAGGTGAAGCCTTTCATAGTGGCTTACGAAGGAATCAAGGATCAAGAAGAATGGGAGGTAACAGTGTTCAATTTGTAAATTTTGCTTCTTACGCATGCACACAAATACACAATATTATTGTTTGATCACTTAATGTTCTCACTTTTTTTGCAGGAAGCAATTGATGAAGCGATGGCGCAAGCTCCACTTATCAAAGAGATTGTTGATCACTACAGTGGTCCTGATCGGATAACTGCAAAGACACAGAACGAGGAACTCGATAGAATTGCTACAACAGTTCCCCAAAGTGCACCTGATTCTGTGAAACGATTTGCAGATCGTGCTGCTCTTAGTCTTAAGGTTTGATATCTTTAACAAACCTCAAAATCTTTCATCTAACATCACTCTGTCTTATCAGATTTCTCTTAAGAAGATGTATTGATGTTATTATGAAACTTGGGTAATGCAGAGTAACCCTGGTTGGGGATATGACAAGAAGTACCAGTTCATGGACAAGCTCATCTTGGAGGTGTCACAGAACTACAAATAGAGAACTAAGGTTTTAAATTTTCTTAAAGAGCTTAATCGCCGCAATTGAGTTTAGATCGGAATATAGATATTGCCTCAACCTAAACGGTACCATTTCCTTAACACAATTACTCAAAATTTGGGCTTTTAGCTTCTTTTTTCAGCATACGTTGTCAAGGGTTTTCGTAATAACGGCATTGCTCTTTCGATATTGCAACTCCAGAGATCATGTTCCTTTTTAATGGGTTTGAAGGGTTTAAGCCTGTTTATGGTTCTTGTGTAATCGGAAACAAAGAATGAATCTCTACCAGTTTTTGGGTTTCCAGTGACAAACACATCCCAAAAAAAAAAAATACCTAATAAAGAAGGAACAAGAGAGAGAGAAATCAGACTGAGATTGTTAACTGGAATTTGGAAATCTCAAGTCTCAACTGTTTGAAAGGCTTAACTAGATGGTCTGAAATGCGTTTGATTTTCTATCTTTCTTCCTACTTAACACGAGACCAGCGTTGTGTAGTCCGACTTCTGTTTCCACATAATGTTTTATGGTCATAGATGTTAGCAGTTGCTATAACAAAAAAAATAATATATATATATATATAGTATTAGCAATCAGCTTTTAAATATTTTGCATAACATAGTCAAAGAGAGTTTTTTTTTTATCTTTCTACGGCTTTGAGTCGATATGTGAAATGGGTTTCCTATGAATATGAAAGAGATCACGGTTACATTCGTTTATACTTTTTTTTTTTTGGTATTAAACATTCGTTTATACTTATTAATAGAACTGAAACTTCTGCAATTTTCTTGTGTTGTTTAAAGAATCAATAGGTTATGAATGTGACGTAAGCTTATATATACATATTAATTTCTCAGTCAACGACTATTTGGGGTTACATATCCCAAATATATATAAAAAGGACAATATCATGTTTGTATCATTACGACTTAGTACTTTCTAAAAGAAAAAAGGGGACAAAATTTGAAGTTCTCTTTAGTAACCTCTGACTGAGTTTTGCATATACGATGTTATGCTGTATCGTCGGCCGCAAGAAGAAAAAGGCTTCTCCCTCGCCGTCTTCTCCCTCGCCGCAAGATGATAAAAAGGGTAAAACGGGAAAGAAAGATGGAGGGCTTCGTGTGATGACGTCAGGTACAAAGACCACCACTAGCAGGGCTTTCAGCCGCGGCAAAGGTTGTCTTTGTGGTGACGGTGGCGGTTGTGGAGGTTGCGGCGGTTGTGGTGGTTAAAGCGTTTCGTGGTTATGTATATATATGTAGTGGTTCCTCTTGTTGATCATGTGAATATGTGATCGGAATGTTTGTATACACGTAAAGTTTTTGTTATGTGATTTGTGAGTGGAAGTTGAATGTATATAGATATGATCGTCTGTAAAACGAATCATATAGGTGAAAATTACTATTTTGTAATTGTGAAATTTTAAATGTAATCACCATTTTCAAATGGTTATCAACTTATCATCAATTCATCAATCTTTCGTGAATAACATATATGCATGAAATTATAGAAATTTCCTTTTATCTAATAACTGTTAATTTCCTTTTTATTAATATCATTAAGAGTCTATGTATATATAACATGTTGTAATATTCTTTCAAAGGAACAGTGCGTATTACTGTAGTATGTATAAAGCCTGCTATAATTTCCAAAACACACTTCCAATACTGTTGATCAGTTTTTTTTGGGTAATATTTCAGTTTATAATGTACCACTATCAAATTTAGTAACATGCTTACATGATGAATAAACATTTATGTCATACGATTTAGTTTTACCATGATTTTTTGCCGTAGAGTAACATACATTTTTTTTTTTGGTTTTCATGTTAAGAAGTAACATACATTTTGCAACGGTGGTCACGTATATGTGGATATTGGATGAAAATTTCAGGAAAAAAAGAAAGAAAAGATCCTTTTCAGGGTAGTGTATGGTTTAGAATATATTTCCAACAATTCCAGCATGCATGACTGATGTGTATAGACTTGGTAAGTCACGCGCTTTCTATTTTTCGTATAATTACATAAAAATACTCATTCAAAGAGAGAATGTCTACTAAACATCAAAGTTCTATTGTTGGACACATTACATATCCAAAAGATTCAGGCCATATAATATTAGAATGTCTTGTTTGTATGGAATTTAATTTAATTTTCAACTATGAAATCTATGACTTGGGATCTCATTTTAGATTTGACCATATATATTTACGTTTTTTTTCTTCTTGAAAAGTTAATCAACTAGAAAATTTCCAATTTTCTGCTAGTAGATTGATATTACCAGTGCAATCGCATGCGTCAGATAATAAATAGGTTATGTTAACAGCTTGTAAGCTTATATATCAAAGTCAACGGAAATTTGGGCCTATCTATATATCTGAAGGGACATATTATCATACTTAATTGCATCATTACATTTCAGTAAAAATTCAAAGACAAAAACCTCATAATTGCCATTATAATCTTGTGTTACTACAATCGTGATATTGGTCTTCTCTTATGCTATTAATTGTGCCTCAATGAGGAGGAGCCGTCGTCATCTCCTCCAAGAGGTGACGTCCAAAACGGGAACAAAAGATTGAGGTCTTGTTGTCATGTCGTGTCGGGAAAGAGTAATAAAACCATCGGAGGTTGTTGTTGCGGCGGTTTGTGGAGGTGGGCTGGCGGTGGTCAGAATAAAAAATTATGGTTCTTCTATAACAGATGTCCGACCTTCCGGTCTAGTTACGATGATTATTGATTTCTCGTGTACGTGATATATTTATTTGATCATGTAAACATTGAATGTGCGTGTGATAATTGTAAGAACAAGAGTATGAACAAACACAATTATATGAGCGTGTGCGTATCACATTGCTCTTAGTGTTACACAAGAGGATCGACTTCAATCATATTTAGCTCAAGGTGCTCCATCTTGGTTGTCTGATCTGTTTATCAGAGAAGCTCCTTTTGGTTCTCATTCCCTTTTTTAAACCTTGTCTAGCTTTTGATTATTTTTGATCCTTTTATCTGTAACATGTTCAACGTCTATGGCTTCCCATTCTAAGATGAAAAAAAAGAAAGAACAAACACAATTATATGAAAACGTGCCTAATTCTTTATTTTATTCAAGAGTTTTTAAAACAACTTCATAAACCAAGTCGTTTTGATCCGGTGGGTAAAAGGGAGTTAGTAACTTTCCGTTACCAACTTTAACCGTCGGAGTTCGACCAATTTAACATGGTTTTCCTGGATCCTAAGATTTGTCTTAGGATTTCGAAAGCCTTTAGGATCAACTGAGTTATATTTATTAAAAAAAAACAATTTCATAATAAAATTTGGCTTAATGAAATATTTAGTTACTAAGATATATATCCTCTATTCAATACAAATCTATCTTTATCTATCAATAAAACACACACGTCTATAACTTAGATTCAAGAAACAAAATCCTGAGTTCTAACTTCCTAAATTCTTTCTTATTTACAAACACAGTTTATCAACCAAATTGTGTTGCACACCAAATTCAGTGTGCAATCGTGTAGACTCGTGCCCAGCGAACAAAGACTGATCGCTTCGCTTTTTTTCTATTTTCAGTCAATATTTTTGCTAACCCTATTATCACTCATAAGTCATAATATTTTCTGTTTATGAAGTTTAAGATGTTACACCTCCAATATTCACCTTAGATGCAATAATGAAATATCTGCATTTTAGTATCCATCCTTCTTAAGTATTTTCTTTTCTTGGACACTCTCAATTAAGTCTCCAATATCATATTAATACATCATAAATTATATCGTGCATATTCTTTTTTTTTTACTACAAATTAATATTTTTCCGAGCAATTGTTATAGGGTTTCGAATGAAATTTCTCCATATAAATTTTCACGTTATCGAAAAAATTTCGCTCTTCAATTTAGCACTTATATTCTTTATTTTATTGTATTGCTTCTGGTGATCGTCTAGCGATTAAACATATCCCCGATTATAACCGTGTAAGTACACTAAACTTCCAGTTTTAATATAATCAGTTGAAAAAAAAATTGATCACACAAAATAAAAACATTACATTGAACGTACAAAATATATACGACCACACGAGCAAGAAACAATTGTACGCAGGGGCCGATGGAGTTAAGAGGGAGGGGGTCATATGACCCCCTGAAGTTTTTAAAATATGTCTTTTTTAGTACTAAATTTTTAAATTGACATCCCTTGAAAAAAAATTTGACCCCCATACAATAAAAACCCAATAGTATATTAATCCAAATACTAATTTAGTCTAATAAAAAAAATTCTGATATACAAATAAGCCAATTATACATAAAATTATCCTAAAATTTTAATAGTTTTATTGTTTATCTTCTCCCAAGATTGATTTTTAATGAAGTCTTTCTTAAATAAGTGAGATACTAATGAAGATGCTTTATCGTGTATATAGTGTGTAAATCATGCGCTTTTTATTTCCTATTTTCTTGTAATTTCACAGATAAAAAGTTTGCTTGGTCTTCGAGCAAGCTCAATCATCTCATTTCACCAAGTATTAAATTCAAAAGGAAAATGTGTAATATATCAAGTGTAATTGCAATTAGATCAAAAAAAAAAATCAAGTGTAATTGCGGCACGCATACTATATCTATCAGGTCTTGTTTCCATGGAATTTCAACTATTCAATCTATGACTTTGGATCTCATTTTTAGATTTGACCAGAAAATATATACATTTTTACCCTCCAAAAATTCCAATTATATGCTAGTAGCTAGACTGAAATTTCCACTCTATATGTTGTAAGCTTATATAAAAAGTCAAAGGAGCTATCTATATATGAAAGGGCAAACGATCATTTTGTTTTATGTTAAGGCAATTGATCAATATATGTGTATCACCAGAAGACTTTGACACAAACCCTTACAAATATTATAGCCATTTGTTACGACCATCGCGCCATGTGTCTTCTTCTCTTATGCTATTACGTACGTCGTCGCAAGGAGAGGAAGGTGAAGTCATCTCAGCCTAGAAATGAAGTGAAAAAGAGGGAAACGACGTTGGAAACGAAAGATGGAGGTCTTGTTGTCATGTCGTCTTCCGGAAAGAGTGATAAGACCACCGGGGGCTGTTGTTGCGGCGGAGAAGGAGATGGCGGTGGTGGTTGCGGTGGTGGTTGCGGTGGCGGTTGTGGAGGCGGTTGTGGAGGCGGTTGAGGAGGCGGGTGCGGAGGTGGCTCATGAGGTTAAAATTTTAAAATTATTAATGTAATGTTAAGATTTCTTTTTTTTAAAGAAATGTTAAGATTTCTTGTGCGTTTGATTTGTTTACTTGTACATACAAGATTTCAGGGTGTGATGTATATGATATCCCGTGAGAATGAAAGTTGAATCATGAATGTGTATATATATATAGGACAAAGGGGTTCATATAGGATTTTTTGATGAGTGAAAATTTGTAAAATTTAAACGGAAATTATATTTTATTTTGCTTTAGAATTTAATATATATTACTAAAATACTAAAAATGATCAAACACACTTTTGGGGTATCTAATATATATTAAAGGAGAAGCAATTAGAGGTCATTTTGCTGACATGTCATCTTCACATTTTTTCTCAGTTTTTTTCTTTTATTTATTTATTTAAATTTGTTATCCATGTTGCCAAACATATCTATAAAGAAAATCCTATCTAAATTAGAAAATGTAATTTTGATCTCTTATCTTTTTCCAAACATAATTTATACTCTTATGATTACATTAAATATATATATATATAGACAGTAAATATATTATTATGAAATATTATATTTCAGACTTTTACTATTATACAATAATATAGTAAATAAAAATATATGTTTGGAAGCAAATAAACTCAACACATACCAACTAAAATGATCATAACATTTATAAATTTAATAGAAATTTTTCTCAAACATTTTAATTCAATGTTTTTGACTAATGATATATTTTGTTAGTTAAGGAAAATCTAACAATTTTTCGGAAATAAAATTTAACTGTTAAAAGTTTTTCTGAATTAAAAAACTTTTGAAGCCATTTTTCTCAATTTTTTTCTTTTTATTTATTTAAAAATGTTATCTCTGTTTCCAAACACATCAATCTATCAAGAAAAAAATTATATTAGTTAAATTAAAAAACTATATATTTATTTGATCTCTTAAATTTTTTCAAACATAATTGTAAACAAATATATTAAGTGATTTTGAGTGTGAATATCATAACTGACCAGTTAGCATAATAATAACAACTGGATATTATTCAAAATATCTAAATTTCCTAATCTTAACAGTATATTTCAAACAATTATTTAGAAGAAATATTTAAAATTTGATTTATATCTAATTTTTTTTAAAACCGTATAAATTTGTATACTTAGATATTTAGTATATTTTTTTTCTTTTAAATGAAAAGATCTATGCTAAATGAAACTGCTGACTTAAAATCTAAAAATATTTGAAGATTCAACATATTCTACTGTATCCTAATGTCGACTATATAAATGAGTTGTTTCTCTCCTCATTTTTCATTACCAATGACAAATTCAAGGATGCTGATAAGTTGCTCATGGCGCAAAAGAGTGCTGATATAAATTAAATCGTTAACCATTGTGTATTTTACGAAAAGACAAGTCTAATGTTAGCCCCAAATAATATAAAACATATATGTGCTATAGTTGGCTCTCCATTAATATTATACAAATATAAATCTATTAAAAAAATTAAAAAAATTAAAAATCTAAAAATTATTATTTTTAAATCTAAAATTTAATGTATAATTTAAAAGTAATAATTATCTCCGTGCATTACTATCCTAGTATATATAAAAACTAAAGAAAAGTGATCATATATGCGTAAGTTTGAGAATATCATGTAAGCTTATATACAAAAAAAACTATTAAGAAAAAGGTAATTATTATATTATTATTTATTTATTTTTAATATTAATGGCTAGTTTCATTTTACAAAAACAATTATAGATTCAAAACATTTTCCAAAGAAATATGCATTGGTTTAGTAATCTGTTTTTTTTTTCTTTTTAAATATTTTAATAATTTATCAACTTTTTATTTTTATTTTCATTTAATAAAAAGAGGTTCCCAGAAAGAAAAAAAAAATATACAGTGGCCTCATCTCTCCGATAGTTAGGGACATATCCACTAACAACTTTCTAAAATTAACTCCTAACCGACTAGTTGCTACACAAAAGCAAACCTACAAAAAACGAAACCAATGTTTCTAACAGAAGAGAGTGAGCCATGATTGAAGATAGGTGAGTCTAGACAAAGGGTCTAGCCTGAGCTTTAGTGTTTGCTTGATGTCCTCAATGATTGCTGCTGTAGGAAGCGCTACATTTGAATGCAGTCTCGAATTTCGCTCTTTCCACACTGAGTAAACACAAGCTTGAATATGAGCAACAAATTTTGGTCCGTCGAATGGTCTTTCAACCATCTCAGTCCTGCATCAAAGAGTGGAGGAGGAGAGAGATGAGCTCTAGAGTAGAAGAAAGACCAAACCTCTGAGCTGTATACACAGTCAAAAAGTAAATGTTGCCTAGACTCCGGTGCGGAATCACACAGCAAACACTAAAAAAATTTCCCAGCCCTAACCGTGTGGAAGGAAATAGCGGCTGAAAATTTTGGTAACGGTAGAGACTTCATTTTTTGTTTGGTAACGGTCGAGACTTCTTGAACCTCCAATAATGATGCATTGCATGTATGTTCCCTGATATAGATTCTGTAGCGAAACCTCTACTCTATCTTAGCAATTCACGACAAAAATATTGGATCAGAGATGGAAGAAACTTGCACAATCAATGAAAAACGCAGAAAGGAGATTGTAGAACGTAATAAACCAATCATACTCACCTAAAAACCTCAAGAAAACTCTCTCTCACCCACATGAGATTCTCTCTGTTTTCTCTCGTCCAGATTCAATGTATCTCTCACCCGACACAACAAATGAATCTCACACAGAAGAAGATCACATCCAAACTTAACCACTCACCAATTGTAATAGCTCGTAACAACTTTCAGGCGCGTGATCTCACCGTCTTCAACGGTCAAGAAATCTCCTTTCTTTTTGTTCCTTTGAATCTTTATCGTTCTGAAGATCTCCAAAGCCACAATTAATGTATAACTTGTTCCCTTAACCCGCAAATGAGCTGAAGCCACAAACCCGGTACGTCTTCAAATTTGCGGTTTGATTCAAATGTCCCATACATTGAGCTAAAGCACTTTGCGAGTTGCAGAATATCTAGACTCATTTTTGTGGATAGCCAAACTCTACACTCAATCCTCTAAGCCACACTGTCGTCTCCTCTGAAGCCTCTGACGTAGAAATATTCTCAGACTCAGTCGTTAGTCTTAGAAAATATCCATATTAAATGTACATGCAAACCAATTTGTTACAATGTTCCCAATTAATGCCTTCAATATCTCCGGAAGTTATTTCAATACTGTTTTTTAATATATCAAGTATCAACCGTTAGGTCAAAAAGGAAAATAATGCACAATTAATTTATGATATAAAAATAGCGTGGACTGTTTTATACAATTTCTGCAACTTGGTTAGTTGGTTGTGCTCCGCAACTTTTCTTCCCTACTTAAAAGACCAAATATATAGTCTTATCTTAATCAATAACATTTTGTTTTTTTATGAATTAATTAGCCTAATCTGTTTTTATCTTATTATATAGTGTGCTAAAAAGACTAGTCAAACGAGACTTTTACAAGCAATCTGGTTAATCCCAACTTCACAAGTCTCAATTAATTCGGATGGCAAAACCATATGAATTATATTTGAGTTACGTTTCATCAATTCTTTATTTTTTGTTCAACTGTTTCATCTATTTTAAATTTTAAAGATCCTTTGCAATTTCTTATCTTTCACAAATATATATAGGCCATGTGGCTCATGTCGGCAAGTTCACCTAAATACATAAAAGTCAACGGAAATTTTAGGCTATATATATATATATATGAAGGGTCAATGTATCATTCATACGTATCACAATAGTTTCACATTTATTTTTCTCTATAACGATGGTGAAGTTTCGTATATTATGCTGTTTCATCAGCTGCACCAAGATACGACCGTCGTCGCCTCCACAGCAAATGGTTGAAGCAGGCAAGAAAGTTACACCGTCTCCCTCTCCACCCCAAGTGGCCAAAACGGAGAAGAAAAGGCCACCGCGGACTCCGGGGCGAGTAAAGGCTTCAGGCCTTCAAAAACGTTATGGTAAAGACGCTGGCGGTTTTGGAGGTTGCGGTGGTGGGTGTGGCGGAGGCTGTTAATTAATGAGGACCTGGGTTTTTTTCGTAGCTATAATAATTAATGTGACTATTTTCCTGTGCGTCGTGTGATAGACTTATTATGTACGTTGATTTTAGCATGTGATCTTGAAAATTGAATCTATATAAATGTACAGAAAATGGTTCATAATACAAGTGAAGAAACAATTGTTGTAAATGTGAAATTTCTGGGTTGCACCAAGTTTTTTTTTCTGAAGGTTGCACAAAGTTTTGTTTTATATATTGGATTATATATCAATTATACTACCAGCTATTCAACCGGATTTCGCGCGGAATCCCATTCTCACTTTAACCTCTCTTTTTTTTTGCTTTTTACAAGTATTTCTTTTTGACGTCTGGAATATTTTATTTATTATAAACTAGTTTATTTTTTTTTCTTTGGTGCAAATTATAAACTAGTTTCTAAGAACAATTAGAAGGACAATTCTTCGACAAATAATTTTACCTATTCTATTAGGTAATCCTTCTTTTTTCGCGAGAATCTTTCTTTTCTCTCTTTCATATTTGTTTATTTTATTTTTGTCTTGAGATACTGTTTGAGAAGCTCTCAATGAAGATTCTCTAAGCCTAACATGGCAAATGGCAATAAAGAAGTAGTAGTAGCCGTTTAGCATACACGTTTTCTCACAAACTTCTATACTAATAGCATGATTATTGGAAAAACCCCATTAGAGACTCTAAATTATGATTTATTTAATCAATAAATTCTTTCAGCCAATGAAATGTTGGTATTGTTTTTAGAGACAGTTCTACACCAAAAATTTTTAGAACATGTTTCAGCAATCATTTTTATTTTTGATTTATTTTAGTGCTTTTTGTTTTTAAAACTTCCCTCTAGAACTCCAGATAATCATGCTCTAACAAATTATACACCTACAAACTAATATAATAATATGTTAACTTAAAGAAACTAATTAAGTTGTGTAAGCCACAACTCGAGGTAAGGTATTGAACCTTTTTGTTTTCTTGGACAGAAAAAGTAATCAAGAAGAAAATGTCATATCCATTAATTTTGTTAGTAGACATTTGAAAGATCCTCTGCAGTTTCTTGTATTCTAATTCATAAACCAATTTGAAATTTCTGGTGTGCCATAAGCTTCTATACAGTTTCAACGTGTACAAGTTATAGGATCCATATTAGAGGACACCAAAAGTCATACATTTGTATCAACTTTAGTTTCAAGAAAGAAAACAAAAAAACTCAAAGAAATGATGAAAGGTTATTAAGTTTCAGGAAAACAAAAACTTCCAGGAGTGATGAAAGGTTTTGTTATTGCTGTTATAGTATGCAGTTGTGTCACTACAACTGCGACGGTTCCTACCTTATGCTGTCTTCACATGCGCGAGATGAAAACGAAGTGGTGGCGACCACCCGCCGCAGCCAAGAGACTTGGAAAACGCTAGAAGTGGCTGTACAAGAGATGGTAGTCTGGTTGTTTTGACTGCAGCTGCTTCCAATACTACGTACAGTTACTAATTTACGGCTTAACCACCAAATCTTCCGGTGCTGGCTCTTCTGGTGGTGGAGGTGGTGGGGATGGCGGCGAATGTGGCGGGTGTGGCGGTCGGCGGCCAAAACTTTCACATTGGCACAATTTATCAAATGTGTAATAAATTTATACGTACATATAAAAGATTTTAATGTGTGATCTCGTTTATCAACGAGGATGATTGAATGTGAATATAAAGTATAATGAATCACGATGTGCCAATGTGAAACTGTTATTTAGAAAAAGATATTCTTACAATATTTTTTTTTTTTTATGGTCACCATTTTATATACTGAAAAATGCTAATACTTTCATCTTTTTTTTTGTCAAAACGATTATATTAAGTAACTAAAAGCCCAATAGGCGTAGATGGATACAACCGGAGACATGCTCAACGGCTAAATGCGTAGAGAAGAACAACACAATTAGATAACAGATAGAAGCTTGACGGGGCGAGGCTTGCTCAGCAGCGTGAAGAAACTCGTAGAGAAGCTTCACCCATAACCCAAAAGCAGATGCTTGAAAGGGCATCGAATAGTCGAAAAGTGAATCGACGTTGAAACGCTCTAATAGAGCTTGGAAACGGGTGTGAGGCACCGTCGAATATGGTTGAACCTGAACAGAGGAGGATTGTCGCCGGAAGATTTGAAAAGAAATGAGAATCAATCGTCGGCTACCTCTAACTCTTAAATCGGATGGAGAAGACCCTAGGATGAGATGCCATGGTAATAAAGATTGAACCGAGGAGGATTGTCGCCGAAACAAGGAGAAAACGATGAAAATACTTTGTCGACTACCTCTAACTCCAGAACAAAAAGCAAAACCGGAAGTAAAAAACCATAATGGAGTAAACACGACATCACACAAACCCAAATCCCACAAACTACTGTGACTTAACCAACAAGAAACAAAAGTGTCGTGAAGGAATTTGGGCTTACTTCCTGATGAGTTGGGGTATGGCCCATTTGGATTAAGGCCCATAGAAGGAATTAAGATCCAAGCCCAAGAAGCTGTTGCAGTGTGAGAAGGGCGATGTGGGTGACGGAGGCGTGGAGAAGCTCGGTCGTCGGAGGAGAATCGTTCGTCGAAAGATGTAGTCAGCGCCATCTTAGAGAAGCCGTTGAAACTCGCAGTGGCTGCGGAAAGCCCAGGTTTGTTGAAAAGCAGCGAAGAGGATGGGTCGACTTTGGTAGGCAAGTTCATGGAGGCCATGGACAAGGTGACTACTGCAACGATGGAGGAGGCTGAGAGGTGAGGACATCCGGTGGATCCACAGTGCCAAACTGAGAAGATGGGATCTTCTGCGTGACATGACGATGTCAGATCTGGAGATAGCAAAATTAATTGCTGCTTCTCAGCCATGGAAGCTAGTGGAGATATGACCATGGAAGCCGGTGAAGACGTTGATGGTGGAGATGCTGACGGTGGAGACGTTGATGTTGACGGTGACGGTGGAGACGCAGATGGTGGAGACAGTGGAACTGAAAGAGAAAACAAGACAAAGCAGTGAGAGAGACATGAAGAGAGCCACATCGGAGAAGAGGAGAGGCGACGCCGCCGGAGAGAACGAAAGTATAAGTGAAGTCCCGATAACCGTGTCAGAGAGAAAACGCGGCTAGGGCGAGCTAATGCTAATACTTTCATTATTTCATTTTCAAGTGTTCCATGAGACTAATTGACTATCATCAATAACCTTTGTAAGTTTGTATCGTTAGCAGAACAATGATCTTACAATATTAGACGGTTAATCTGTGATGAGGGACACGTAAATTTTATTTTCTTACTTTCTTTTGTTAAAGATTGAGCTAATATACATATATAGGTTGCTTTACCTGTTTTCTTTGGTGACATGTACAAAATTAGATTGAAACATTTAAGCCATACTTTCTATTAGCTAGGTGGAACTTTTAAATCGAAAATGGTGAGTCGATTTTAGAGAATGAAATCGAGTGGGAAGAAGTTTGTTCGATTCAAAACTGAGGTACGTGTATGTCTATAACTTATTGGGTTAGATTTTGCTTTAACAAATTTAATTAATCAAGAGGCTTCGGGTTCTATTCGTTTTAGATTGAATACGATGACTTAATCGGTTTGAATATGGTGGGTGGTATAATTTTGGGTGGGAAAAGTAGTTATAGGTTGAGAAAAAAAGTTCCTCACAAACCCTAATCTGCCACAGCTCTATTTCACCTTCTTTTTTTTGTTATCAAGAATTGAAGCGGACGTCTCCTTGAGCTCTGACTCTGATGGTATTCAATGGATACCTCATGATTAGTCTTTGAGGTGTAAAAGGCTTTTCTCCATGTATCCTCATATTCCTTTCTCTCCAAATGCCATACATCACTGCTTGAAAAAGATACCGAGCAATGAAAAGAGAAACGTATGTGTCAGAGATGAAGGACACGCTTTCGTTCCACTTAACCAAATAGTTTGCCCCCATGATTCCTCTAGACATATTCTCCCTTACTCCACCCGGAAAAGCATACTCGAAGAACAAATGATTTTTGGTTTCTAACGGATCTTGACAGGTGAATGAGCGCTCTGGTTTTGGTTCCATTTCTAGATCATATCCCCTGTTGAAAGTCTATTATGCATAGTGATAACCTCACATTTTACCTTGTTTTAGCATGCATCTAGTTTAGGTTTTATATTCTTCCATGCATTCATTGATCATGTTTTGTTCACTTTTGCATTCATCTTAGAAATGTTGGGTTCTAGACTAGGCATTGCATATTTTGCATGGTTTGGAGTCTATTTCAGTCTAAATGGAGCTATAGAGAACCCTTGGAGAGTGTTGAATGATGTGGACATGAGGAACCAAGCATAAGAGCCAAGATGATGGGTTTTAGGCTGCACCAAAGCCTTGACCAAAGCTGAGAGAAAGCTGCCTGATGTGCAGATTGATATGAAATGTATGGGTCCAAACGAAGGTCTTCTGATGCGATTCAGCCTCATCACCCTTCATCTAAGTTGAAGAGGATCTAGTTAGCTTTCCAATGGAGTTGGAATCAGGTCTAGGCCTGGGTATTTTTAACCGAAATCCGAACCCAAACTCGAATCCGATTCAAAATATCCGAATCCGATCTGAACCGAATTTTAAAAAATTACCAAATGGGACTTAGAACTAGGTATTTCGGGTTATGGGTAATACCCGAACCGAACCGAAACCCGAACGAGTATCCCGAAAAATCCGACATTAACCATTTTTACATAGTTTTGTATAATTTGATTACTGTCAAATATTTTGAAAATTTAGATTTATGACTTATTTTTATTGTTATGTTAAAGATGGATTAGTTCAGACATATTTTTACAATGTTTAAGAAGATTTTATTAGTTCAATTGTTTAGTTTTATGTGTTTTTAGTTAAAACATGTTATTTTTAAAATGGTTATCCGGACCCGAAGAGGTTAACCCGAATTGAGTTTGAATATAAAATGGGACTTGTATGGTATTAAAAAATAGATCCGAACGAGAAAAATTACTAACCATACCCGACCCGAAAATTTATAAAACCCGAATGGGTTCTATAAGGCTAAATCCGAAAACCCGAAAATCCAAAAAACCCGATCCGAACCTGAACGGGTACCCGAACGCCCAGGGCTAATCAGGTCATTCCGATAAATGGTTGAAGAGATATAACGATTCTAGCAACAAGGACTCTTGAAGCAAACTTATCCGAAAAAATATTGACTTTTTGTAGACAACTTTGACCAGACGAAAATTAGGCTTTTCCTATAAATACTCTTGTCCTAAAAACATTTCTCTTCATCATTTTTCTTGCCTCCAAAGCTTGTGCTTTGGTTTCTTCATAGATCTTGGAACAAATCCTTTTGGGATAAGAGATTGGATCATTGTATATACTTTTGGTTTATGTTTTCTTCTTCTTTTAATTTAAGTCTTTCATGTTTTAGTCTTGTCTTCCTTTTGTTCTTGCCTCTTCATTTTCGAAATTTCATGTTCTTGTGTTTTGGAGATCTTGATTTTTGATGAGCAAGGTGTTTCCTTTGATGTTTAAGGATGATTAGCGTGTTAGATCTTTGATTAGCTCTTCTTATGTGATTATGCTTAATGCTTAGTACCTCTTGTTAGAAAAGCTAAATCCTAGGCTTTTTAGTCATGCCCACAAGGTGTTTGCTGAAATGCTTGATAGATGTTTTGGTTGATGTAATGTCTTGCTTAACTTGTGCATAAGGATTAGTATAACATTGATGGGAAATTGTCTTTAGATGCTGATTATGCATGAGAGTGTGAGTTAGTATCTGAACCATTGCTTAAGAGATTAGTAAACCTAGCCTAAGAGATTAGATGTCTAGCATTCTTATTAGGCTTTTTGGACCTTGCGATTTAATGCTTGCTTGTCATAGATTCACCATTAACCATGGGTTTGAAATGTGATAAATCAAAAGGATTAGTACCAAGAGATTGGATTGGTCTATAATGAGTCCTTGTCTAGATTTAATGCATTGATTTTTTGCTTGAAAGGTTTGTTCTTGATTTGGAATCACCTTGTTAATCATTAGTCTTGAATCTTTATTTTCTTGTTTGGATTTCTTGCTTTAGGTTGTTAGTAAAAACCCTTTATATGTTAGGTCTACCTTAGCAAGTTTTCTGCATCTTGAGTGTTCTTTAGCCTTTGGATTGGATTGATAACTTCTTGTACTTCAATGACATGATTTTAGATTTGAAGAATTGAGTCGCAAGACCATAAAAAGTCTGTGTATCACATAGGTATAGTTGTAAGTACTATTTCATTAGTTGACCGTATTAATCAATTGAAGTTCTACTTTTCTGCTGACAGAATTGACTTTTTTGTGTACTACACAATTGACTTTTCTTACGCAATTTTTATACATCAACAAATATATATATTTGTCAAAAGAGATAGCTATACCAAGTATTTTCCGAATATGTATTAGTTTTTTATTTAGTATAATACGAATATATTTTTATTTATATGTCATATGTTCTGACCGTTAATTTTCCAACACAAAACCGTAGATGTTGTACATATACTATTGCATTCTCAATTTGACCTTATTAATCAATAATCAAGAAGGGAATTAAGTCTGTATACGCTTTAATGGTGGTAGTTAGGTTGGTAAGTTAGATTTTTATGGCTGGTGGGTGGGAAGTTCGTATTGATGGGATCACTCTCTGTTTTAAAGTATCACTATAACTAGGTCTGGGCGTTCAGTTTTTCAGTTCGGTTCGGTTCGGTTTTTTCGGTTTTCGGTTTTTTCGGTTATAGAGATTAAGTAACCATTCGCTTAATCATAAAATTCGGTTGGGTTTCGGTTCGTTTTTTTTGGTTTTCGGTTTTTCCGGTTATAAAGATTTAGTAACCATTCGGTTAATCATAAAATTTGGTTCGATTTTGATACGATTTCGATTAGTTATTTCAGTTTCGGTTTCGGTTTTTCTTATATTTTTGGATAATTTGGATAAAAAACCGGATAACTACGGATAATATCGGATAATTCGGATAATTTCGGATATTTTGGATAAAAACATTTGGATAATTTTGGATAATTCGGTTTTTTTACTAATATTTGGTTAATTTTAATTATTTAGTTATTTTAAATATAAATATAAATAATATTTTTAAGTATATGGATCGTATTTCGGATATTCGGTTATCCGTTCGGTTATCCATTTGGTTTCGGTTCGTTTCGGTTATCTCAATTTAATATACAATATGTGTTTCATAATATTCGGTTCGATTTCGGTTTCGGTTATTTCGGTTCGGTTTCCGGTTTTCGGTTAAAATGCCCAGCACTAACTATAACCATCTTTGCTCAATCGCTTTATTATATATGAATCAGTTGGAAAAAATAAAAAAAATTCAAGAAGAGAAGTCCTACTTTTCTTCTAGCAGAATTGACTTTTTTTTGGGTGTAATTTCTTGTATCTTTCATAAACAAATAGTTTACGTACGTCGTAAGCTAATATACTTTTTTTTTTGTCAAAGTCCTTGGCAATTTGGGGCTATATAAAAGGGCTTTTACATCAAATATATTTTGCATCAGGATTCAGAACATTTGGAAACAGAAGATCATTTACATTTCGCGTTGACATATATCAAACATCTCTGCGATTGCATTTGCTATTCAAGATCACAATGTGTCGAATTTTATGTTGTTGTTTCTGCCGTAAGAAGAAAAAGCCACGAGATGTGAAAAAGAGTAAAAAAGGAAAGAAAGATGGAGGCCTTGTTGTTGTGAAGCAGACTAAGCCTAAGAAGCGTCGCAATGAAGATGTACAAATAAGCGCAGACGTATGCTGCTGCTGGGGCGGCGGAGACGGCGGAGGTGGAGACGGCGGAGGTGGAGATGGTGGTGGTGGCGGATGTGGAGGCGGTGGTGGCGGATGCGGAGGTGGAGGTGGAGGCGGTTAAAAGATGAGAAATCTGTAATTCTTTATATAATGATTTGTGTTTGTTATTTATTTATTTTACATATGTAATGTAAAATTTATTTTAACGTAATTTCTTGTTATAATGGTAATCAAATTTATATACGTTCATAATATATAAGACATCGTATTTTTATTTTTCCTCTATGGAATATTACTATATAATTTACTTCTTTTTTTAAACACAACTGATTTTCATTAACTAGAAACAAAGAGAGGGAATTATACATACTGTTAGATAAAGACAATACAAACTGAAATACATGGAAGTTAAACTGGATAGATTCTCCGAAGAGCAGGACAACGGATTTCAGACTTGGCTCGAATGCGTCAAATAGAGCATCACGGTAAAACTGGAGCATAGAAACCTAGTCACCTTATATCGTGACGTTGAAGACCACCTAGGATCGTCATCAAGACAGATCCCATTGTAGCTTCTGATCCAAAGAAACCACAAGCTAGTACGGCTGTAAAAGAGTTGGAGTGGATTCCCGGTAATTCACACGGGAAGCGTCTACCACATAGTGTTAAACACTGAGGTGGAACAGTTCTCTCCTTAGAAAAGGAAGAAGGAGCAAATTGTCTCATCCAAATAGAGAACATTGCTAACAACTTCAAGAAAGCGGTATTTGGCAATAAAAACATTCTTATTGGAGCAAAATTTCTACCCATTGATGTAAAGATAGAAAGTATGATTACCGAAGAACTTGAGGCTTGGTCGGAAGAAACAGAAGTTAAATCTTTGTTCATCAACTGAGACACGGAGCACAACAAAGCTCTGGATCTTGAAAGATCTAAATTTGAAAAGATGGGCCGAGATAGACTAAAAGTTGGAGGATCCACTAAGATATCAAGTTGGGCCAGGCCCATAAAGCTGGTAGTTGTAGATCTAAGGTTTGTAGTTTTTCTGTACGGCCGGGAAAGACTAGTGGCGGTGTAGACACTGTCGAGGTAGCTCGGAAACGGCGGTGGTGATGGAGAGCGGTTCACCCGAAGGTGGAGGTGAGATGGAGCGTGAGCTGTCGGAGCCGGCAGAGGGAATGAGAGGATTGAGATCACCGTCCTCGAGAGACCCACAAATCCCATCAAAAGAACCACTGGAGAGAGAGCACGGCCAAAGAAATGGATTGAAACGCAGGTTGTTATCTTAGCGACGGAGTCCCGACAGAGAGAAGCACGGAGACTAGAATCGACGGAATCTCGACGGAGACTAGAAGCACGTAAAGTAGAATCGACGAAATCCCGACGGAGACTAGAAGCACAGAGACTAGAAACGAACATCTAAGAAAACTAAAAAGCTAAAGAAAGAAATATGGGGGCTCTGATTTTGGAAGCGGATTCCCGGAGAAGGAGATCCGTTCCAAAACCGGAGCGAGGCGGTGTCAGAAGCTTGGTGTCTCGGTGTCAAAAACAAAAAACCGATCCGTCGGATAACCGACGGTCGGTAGAAACACTCAAGCTTGACAGAGAAAACTTAGATCTAGAGAGAGATTGAACAGTGAAATAGAGAGAGATCATATACAAATTAATTATATGAACATTTTCAGAAATTTATTTTGTTATAGCAGTTAACATATTTAATTTTTCGAAATATTATTTATTTTAGAATTTAGTATAATGTATGAGAAGTAGAAATTATATAAAGAAAAAATGTATCAGTGTACGTTTTGTAAAGCACGCTTTGGAATGATCGAATATAAATCATCTGTGTGGACTTTCAATTATGCAACCTAGTTATGGTATCTCACTGTACATTTTTGTACACTTTCAATTACGCAACCTTTCAGACACAAGTCTTTTGCTTCTGTCTAACCCAAGCTGTTCCTCTTTAGTAGTGATGCTGGATGCGGCTAAAGCAATACCAATGCGCATCCTACAATGTTTTCTCTCGGAATGAACCTCTGACTTTAGAAACCACCAGAACAAAACAGACAACTTTTTTACTGATCTCTATAATTTCACCAGACACTCCATTAATTTAGAATTGATGACTCCTTTATATCATCAGCTCTACAGTTTCTATGGGTAACTCACACAAATCATCTTGAGCATTACATTGTTAAACTTTATCAGGAAAAAAGTTTACTCTTACCTACTTTCTGTTTTGCAAGAGTTATTCAAAAATGGAGTTACCTGGAACCTCCTCCAATCACCTTAGATGACATTTGCTAAATCACAGCAGAGTTAAAGCTTAGGCCTAAATAAAGCTTTAAACAAGAAATTTGTTGGATTTTTGCTTTTATGAATCTTGTTAAGCCTAACGTCTCCTTATGCCACTAATATATTAACTAAAAGAAACTAATTAAGTTGAGTAAGCCACAACTCCAGATAGGGTGTATAACCTTTTTTCTTCTTGGAAATAATAAGTAATCAAGAAGAATATGTCATATCCATTAATTTTGTTAGTAGACATTTGAAAGATCCTTTGCAGTTTCTTGTATTTTAATCCATAAACCAATTAGAAAATTTCTGGTGTGCCATAAGCTTCTATACATTTTCAAAGTATACAAGTTAGGATCTATATAAAACGACACCAAAAGTCATACATTTGTATCAATTTCAGTATCAATTAAGAAAGAAAGAAAAAAACTCAAAGAAATGAGGAAATTAAGTTTATTATATTCCTGTGACTTCAGATTCAAACTTACACGAGTAATGAAAGGTTTTGTTATTTCTGTTATAGTATGCAGTTGTGTCGCTGCAACTGCGATGGTTCTTACCTTCTGCTGTCTTCACATGCGCGAGAAGAAAACGACGTGGTCGCCACCACTTCCGCCGCAGCCAAGAGACTTGGAAAACACTAGAAGTGGCAGTACAAGAGATGGTGGTCTGGTTGTACTGCGGCTGCTTCCAATACTACTGTTGCTAATCCTACGTCTTAACCACCAAGGCTTCCGGTGGTGGAGGTGGTCATGACGGTGGTGGGGATGGAGGCGGATTGCTGCGGTTCGATATGAACATTTTCAGAAATTTATTTTATTATAGCACTTAACATATCTATTCTTTTAATTATGATTTATTTGAGAGTTTAATATAATGTATGTATGAAGAGATTATATAGATGAAAAATGTATCAGTGTATGTATATTTTCAGGCACGCGCTTTGGAATGATCGTATATAAATCATCTGTGTGGACTTTCAATTATCCAACCTAGCTAGTTTATCGTGTTTTCATTGTATATTTGATTGTTTGTGCATTTTATATATATATACCCGCAGACCCGTAATAGTTGACTTGTTATTTATGTTTCAAATATAATCTTTGAGTTTTATGGTCAAGGAAACAAAGGGATTAAGTTGTCTAACGTTTTTGTTTTCTTAAAAAGAAAAAGTAATCTAGAAGAAAATGTCACATTTATTAATTTTGCTAGTATTGAACCTTTGCAATTTCTTGTATCTTTCATAAACCAATTAAAAATGTTTATGTTATGCCATAACCTTCTATACATTTTCTAAGTATACGACAGCTTAGGTCTATATAAAAGAACACCAAAAGTAGTAATTGTGCATTCAGTTTCAAGAAAAGAAAAACTAAAAGAAACAATGAAAGGTTACGTTATTGCTCTTATAGTATGCGGTTGTGTGACTTGCGTTGTCGCGGTTGCTCTTATCTTATGTTGTCTTCAAAACCGCAAAAAGAGAAAACCGTTGTCTCCTTTACCGCCTCCGCCGCTAAGAGACGTTGAAAAAGGTAGAAGCAGTGTTGCAAGAGATGGAGGGCTTGTTGTTTTGACAGGGACTGCTGTCACCACAGCCGTTGTAGCTGCGGCTGTATCCACCGAGATCTCTGATGACATTAGTGGTGGCGCCGGAGGCGGTGAAGGTGGAGGAGACTGTGATGGTGGTGGAGATGGCGGAGGAGGATGTGGAGGTTGCGGCGGTTGCGGTGGTTGCGGCGGGTGCGGAGGTTAAAGATTTTATATGGTTATTAGTTATGTTTCAGTTAATTTATATGTGCGTGTTATATATTTATGGGCCAATAATATTATACATTGTGCATGCAATTGTTTTAAGTTGTGAATGTAAAGTTTTAAAGTGTGATCTCCTGATATTGCGTGTTTTTAACGTATTTTGATTCGTTTTTAGTATTCGGTTTGAGTTTTGATTTGCATCTTTCGTTGGTTTTTCGAGTCTTTTGTTTTGTTTTGAGTCTTTTACAGATTTCATGGAGTTCCGAAGGAGTTTGGCGTTTACGGACATATTCGAGTCGGGAAAACACGAGAAAAAGACCAAGTGAAGAACGACCGTCCTTGGAGAAGAACGATCGTTCTGGCCAAGCAATGGAACGACCGTTCTTTGGCTAGAACGACCGTTCCCACACTCACCTACCCTGCCGACATAAACCGAAGATCGATCGTTCTCTCCCATGTGCCCGTTCCACACTTCACCAACCATGCCGACAAAAGCACAACGGAACGACCGTTCTCCCCAACAGAACGATCGTTCCACAACAAAAACACTTTGGAACGACCGTTCTCCCCAGAAGAACGACCGTTCCCCGACAAACACACTATGGAACGACCGTTCTCCTCACCAGAACGATCGTTCCCCGACTCCACATCTCACCTACTTCGATCGACCATCGGGAACGATCGTTCTCCACCTAGAACGACCGTTCCCCGTCTTACCTACTCCCCTTCACCTTGGCCTATATAATGGACTCACAACATCACTCTCAAAACACACCTTCTTCTTCCTCCTCTCTTCTCTAGCTTCAAAGCATAGCTTCTTCTTTAGTTTTAAGTTTTATGTTTATGCTTTTATCTAGTTCTTGTTAAGTTTCTTTTAAGCTTTAATCTTATGCTTTTAATCTTATGCTTTACTTTCAGTTCTTATCTTTATGCTTAATTAAGTTTTACTTTCAGTCTTTATATTTATGCTTTACTTTTAGTCTTTATATTTATGCTTTACTTTCAGTCTTTATGTTTATGCTTTATTAAGTTCTTATAAGTTTATATTCAGCTTTCATTATCTATTCAAGCTTTTATGATGAACTTTATAATCTCTTTGTTTTCTTCTTTAATCTTGTCTGAGTAGACCTCTTAGTTAGGTTAAGGTTTGTCAAAGGAATTCATGAGCTTTAGGGTTAAACACAAATAGGCTATTCAAATCAATATCTTCACCCTTGTTGTTCTTAATGCTTAGATCGAATTGATCACTTGATCTTATGAAATTTGGTTTAACTTAGACAGCGAGAGTTGCTAGGTTGCTAGAAAGAACATTGGTGAGCAATTTAACCATTACCTGCGAGAGTAGATGTATTGAGAATTGTGAACATATTAAACCTATCCTTAATGCTTGTCTACGATTTCTAGTACCAGCGAGAGTTAGGATTTCTAAGTTGATAGACAAAGATATTGGTACCACGAGAGTGGATTGATATTATCTTAGTGTTTAAGTTCTAGATTTATGCTTAATCATTGCCTGAATAGTTGTTTAATCCGTTGCTCTGAATCTCCTGCGATATTCCTTGACCTAACGCTTGTTAAAATTATCTTACAACCGATTTCACTTTCATTACTAG
The DNA here is from genome assembly GCA_010577795.1 of Isatis tinctoria. NCBI lineage: Eukaryota > Viridiplantae > Streptophyta > Magnoliopsida > Brassicales > Brassicaceae > Isatis > Isatis tinctoria. The sequence goes on along the minus strand of CM021244.1, from coordinate 36,502,078 downwards.
TTATTAAAAAACCAAAAACATATTTGAATTGTCTTAGCTTTTAATTTAGCTCAATATATCAAAGTGTGAAAACTGGTCTTCGTGGGATCGACCCCTAAATACTACTTCGTATGCTGTGCACTTGCAGTAGGAAATAAGGGTTTAAAACTCGTGTATCATCTCCTTACTGCGAATGAAAAGTATAATCATAATTCATGGATCATAATAAAGTGAATATAACGATTATCTAAATTTGAATTTTCTGGTTTTCGAAATTTGTTCTTTGTAGTATAATTACTGAGAAAGTCTTGTAAATTAAATCTTCAAACACAACTTAATTACTCAAAAAAAAATTACCTACGTAAATGGAATGGCTTCTTATATAGTTAATTTCAGAATTTTTTTTCTTTCGTCAACCATGAGCCGTAATGTAGACTTCTATCACCAAACTAATTTTTCATGGTGGATATAAACCCTTGAATACCTCATTTATCAGATTTTTAAATAAATTTAAAAAAACATTACAAATTAGCCAAATGGAAGTTAAAGAAAATTCAAGAATGTTTAAGGTCTCCATTATGACTTTGCTAAGATTTATCAGGTGAGTCCAAGGAACAAATATAAAAGCTGATAATTATTGCTAGAATTTTTTGAGCTAGATGGTTCAACAAATCTATGTGAGAATTTGACTGCCCCCTCACTAGTGATTTTTATATATGAGAATTGAGAAGTAGAAACTATAGAAAGAGAAGAAAAAAACTATCATCTCACAATTGTTTTGTTTTTACGTGATTTCATAATATTTAAATCGGGGATAAAATTCTTCAATCATTTGTCCAGAATTGCCTAAATAAGATGGATTCCCTTCTGGACCGCTAAACCTTCCAAACAGAACAGTGATATATATTATGCGTATTCCCTCACTACTGATCTTTTGATCTTCTAGGAAGGACATCGAACTGCTCAATTGAAAATATTTGTAATGACGCTCGGAGTTCGCAAACGAATTTCTTAACATGCTACATTCAATTTGTCTCTCGATGTTGTAATGAAGTTGCCCATCTCTTGGAAAAAAATGTCATTTCTGTTCAAAACACACAAACTGAGGATCTGTCTCCTCCAATATGGTATTCAAATGCTCTGTATTATGACTTTGTAAACTCTTTACCAAGGTAATCTATTCATTATTGCCGAAAAAAAGATCTTTTGATCTGATCGAGATTGAGATTTAAATTATCTCAACTTTGCTTTCCATTATGCTGCATTTTTGTGTGTGTTTGGGGTAAACATTTTGTGTACTTTCTTAATTAATAAATTTTACATTCAACAAAAAGTATATTTGAATTTAGAAATATTTAGTTTGGTTTTAGATTTTCCTGAATAATTAGTATTTATATAAGATTTGATTGCATATTAATTAAAGTACCATTGATAAAAGCTTTAGCCTAAATGCTTTCTTCAATAAATTGTTGGAAGTCTTTTACGAAAGCTTAGTTTTTTTATTTTCTTTACCTTTTTGCAATTTCGTGTATCTCTAAGAAACTTAATAGGATCATCGTATTAGGTATATAAAAATAATTTCTATGTAACATACCTACCGATACAAGAGTTTGAATGTCCAAAATATTTAGATAAGATACATGTATTAACAATACATTACCCGTTTAAACTATTATTGAGAATGACGTTCCGAATATTTCTCGCATGTCTGTCTGGTAAGTGGTAATCTGGTATATATGACCTCTATATGACTATGGCCTTATGGGTGAGTCACACGTTTTTATATTGACCAAAATATAATCACAGCATAATGTGTAGAATGATGTTTCCAATACTCAACCTATTATGGTGATCTCATTTTATATTTGACCGTATGTTTAAATAAATGCGGACTAAGTGTAGATAAACTCTATGGATCGTTGACTGACCTCTGAAAAAGGGAAGTTCAAGAGAGCAAAGTGCGAACCTTTATGTAATATCAAATAATACTGTATAATTTAGTAAATAATAGTCTACTTTAGTGTTTCTAATCGAATAGTTTTTTATATATATAGAACTATACATCTCTAGATTTTTGTAAAATGATATCTGCTGATTTTAGGATTAATATTGTTAAAGACAAAATTTGTATATATGAAAAGGAGAAAGAAACGAATTTAAGCCAATAAAACACAAAATCTGGAGAAACGTTTTGAGAAAAAAAAAGTCTCGAGAAAAATATGATCATAATTTTAAATAGTATTATTTAAATGACAAATTATGTTATACTGTATGAGCATAAACATCTACTTCCGTGTAAGCGAAAAAAATAACAGCAAGTTGTAGTAATTTAATTAAGAAATTTTGTTGAAAAGAAAAAGTAATCAAGAAGAAAATGTCTTGGCCGATTTTTTTTTGTAAACTCCTTCGCAGTTTCGTGTATCTTTGAGAAACTAGATAGGAGTATGGCATAAACTTTTATATAAAAAGGACACTCTTGTCGCATGTTTTTTTGTATCAATTTAGCTTCAGAAAAAAATAAAAGAAAATAATGGATGCTTTTGTAATTGTCATTATTATAGTACTAGTATTCACCCCCTACTATGTAGGGGAAAATATCCTTATTAAAAAAAAAGAAGTTAAAATAATGTTCCTATATATTGTAACAAATGAAAAGACTTGTATATACATAGTAGGTGAAATTAATTAATATTACTATGTGGCTATGCAAGATGTAAGATATACACCTATATAAGATGTAAATATAGATGTATATAATTTACAACGCATGTAGATTGTGAGTCTTAAGTAATGAAAGCATTAGGTTAATGAACTGGTTACAGGAACAAAAGCTACCTGTTATTTGTGGCGTCCAGTGCTCTCGTGGCATCTTCTTGTGCCTCGTATTGGATAAATGCAAAATTCCTCCTGATTCTAACGTTTGCAATTTTGCCATATGGCTCAAAGTGCTTATCTAGATCCCGGGTCCTTGTATTATCCGCATCAAAGTTTATAACAAACAGTCTTGGAAGGTCTCATGCTTGATGAAGATCTTCTTGAACCACCACCGGATCTTCTATCACCTCCACGTTCACTCTATACACAGCACCATTAAGGTTTTCAGTATGTCAAACATCATAACTAAGTCTGAAAAGAAAATTATATCCTGAGGTCAGTCTCCTACCTATGTCCACTCAACGCGACCTTTGTCCACTCAACGCGAAGTCTGCGCCCCTTACGCCCAAACTCAATGCGGTCAAGCGCTCGGATTGCATCGTCAGCATCCCTTTCATTCTCCATGTACACGAAAGCAAACCCTGAAGAAGGAGCCACAAGCATAGTAGATCTCAGTACATGAACAGTGAGCAAAGTAAAACAGGTTAAGAACCTCCAGCGTACAGGAAGACTATGCTCCCTCCTTCAGCGGCACTAAATAGGCCTTTACTTACCAAGTAGAATAAATAATTTTGAACCTAAAAAACTCGGCAAACTAAATGACCAGTGAAGCAGTTACAGACCTTGCATTATGGAATTAATATGTCAAAGGAACAACTGAAAAAGTGGTAGTCAAGACGGGATGTGAATGAAAAGAGAGTGTCTTCTCCATTGCAGAGGAATGTGTCTAAGAGTGTGCAAAGTCATGAGGAATGAAATGCAAATATGATGGCAGTGCCACTGCAGAAGGAAAGTGAGTCGTTTTGGGGGACAATGAGACTGAAATTTGATTTCCTTATGGTCCATTCATGGCCTGGTGAGAGTATGGGCATCCCAAGATTAAAACATCCTGCGCCAAAGAAAATGTTGAGTATTGCCATTTTACACTATTTTTTCTTTTTTTTTATCTCTATCTTCTGAGGCACTTTCCAAACTTTTTTCACACATGACCAGGCGGATGTGGTGCGAAAGAAGTGATTCTCTGTTTGGTTGAGAAAATGAGTCTTCCAGAGCCTTCTCGTGGAATGAACATGGAAGTGGATTTCATGACATGCATTTGAAGTTTGCTTTCATCACATGGCACTTAGAGGTTTACGGATACTGCTTTGTTCATCGAGGTCAAGCCAGAAAGATAAATCACATAAAAGGCAGAAAGAAAGAAAATGGCTTACCAGATTTCATATCCACCCTCTCAACCTTGCCGTATTTCCTGAATAGCCGTTCAAAATCATCCTCACGCACATCATATTCGAAGTTACCACAGAAGACTGGCTTCATGATTCCTGCAAAGTCACCATGAAAAAGGGATTTAATACGGCATTCTTTAGAAAACTTAAGTACAAAGGCGGTTTATAAACTTTAGAAAGGAACAGATTATATATAGGAGAAGAAGAAGTTAAACTGATTCAACACCATTATTAGGAAGAGGAAGATCGTGGTGGTTTTTGTACACTAAAATTAGGGATTTCAGTTTTTCATATGTCGGCCACTACTAAAAAAGGTAAAGTAATGTTTTTTTTATTTTTTAATCGGCGACAAAAAAACAATTTAAAAACAATTTATTAAAAAAAAAACTAAAGCACAAGCCACGTGGCAGAACCTGATTGGCCATGTGACTTGTGCTTTAATATATTAAGGATGTGCCGGTATTGTTTTACCGTCTCTTGTCTTATGTTGTGTCCTCACCCACTGGAAGCAAAAGCCTCTAGTGTCTCAGTCGCGAGATTTGGAAATGGGTAAAACGGGATCAAAAGATGGAGGACTTGTTGTTTTGACAAGGAATGTTTCCACTACAGCTGGGGTAGCTACGGCTGTAACCGTCGCTGATTCTGGCGGTGGGGGCGGTTGTTGTTGTCGATGTGATGATGGTGGAGGCGGAGATGGAGGAGGAGACGGTGGTGGTTGTGGAGGTTGCGGAGGCTGTGGAGGTTAAGCGGGTACAGTTGTTGAAGTCATGATTAATTTTTTTCTTATTGGTGTGATAACTATTTACCAATGCATAATGCATGTACGAAATGTAAGATCTTAACTCTTCTGTCAAGTGTCAATGTGTATAAATCGATGTATATAGTGTAATGATTAAATCTAATGGAAATTCAACCCAAATGTATTGTATTTGAGGCTGTCGGAATTGTATATATATGTTAAACATACAATTTATTTCAAAGCGGGAAAAGTAAGTAACGTCAAATTATGCAATATGAAAATTCTCCCATAACTATTTCAATAGTTTTAAGTTAAGATAAACAATATGTAGAAGATTAAAAAGAACAAAATTAAGTAAGACAAGATTCGTTCACAATGTAATCACCAATGCAGCTATTTACAGGGGAGAGAATTGCAGTCCCTCAAAACCTCAACTACATCCACTATCTTCAAAAAGAAATACAATCAAACGTCAATGATGTTTTTGCTTATTCATTACAGAATCGATAAACCAGAAGGAGAATCCAATGTATAATTCCTTAACTCGCACAGCATAAGCCAAGTCTGGTTTTGATTCTAGCATGGCGTAGATAAGACTTCCCACTTTGTTTGCATATGGAATCTTATCCATGTACTCAGCCTCTATCAACCTCTTTGCTTTTGTCAGACTCTTTAGCTTGAAACAAGATGCTAAAAGTGTGTAACTGTTTTTGATTCCTCCATTCCAAAACTCTTCAAGACCTTCTCTATGTAGTTTTCTTGAAACAAAATCAGAGTGCTCGTTTCTCTATCTAGCTCTAAAGATATACATGCCCAAAACCTGAGATGCCTTTTCCAAAATCTTTCATATCAAATTATGTGCTCAAGCTGTCATTAACCTTCCTGATCCAATGAAGCCATATCGTCCACATATGAAAGAAGATAGATAGCTTGACCAGTCTGAATGTTCTTCTTGTAAACACACGAATCAAAGCTATCTTTTTTTAATCTTTCCCCTTTCATAAAACTGTTAAGCCTTAGGTTCCACTATCTAGGTAATTTTTCCAACCGGTAACGAGAATTTTCTGTGTAAACATACCTTATTCTCATCTCTTGTCTTTTCAAACCCCTCAAGCTATATAACTCATTAAATGTAACATCCTTTTTGGCATATAGTGGTTCATCTCAAGAGTACATTTATTTGTCAGTCACACATCACAAAAGAACTTTAGAATTAAATGTGTTTAAACTAGAGCAATTAAAAAATGAGTGATCAATTGGAAAGTGATTCTCGGCAGGCACAGTGTAAGTGAAGACAAAACATGGAATACGGTTTCTCTTTTCTACATTTTTATTTTTTTGTTTTGTTTTATTGTTTAGATGCTTTTCTACATTTCCCGATGGTCTAAGTGATTTATGTATTTCAGAGAAAGAAAAAAAACTGAAACTAATATTTGCAAATTTTGGTTTCCTCATTTAATGGTTTAAACAAATAATTTAGCAAATCTATATCAACCTATCATATGTCGAGTCTTAACGTTTTCTAAACATGTAATGGCCCAAGCATATTATAAAAGATGCGAATGTTTCGTCTGTGATGAATGATGATATCATGACTTGGAGCGCCACACGGATGACGTATCTATTTAGTAATTGAGTTTCATTTTATTACTTTTCAACAGTGTATATGTGTCATTTATAAATATATATCGTATATATAGATAGATAAGTCATAACCTGCTTATGAGTGGGCTATGGTCGTATATAAATATGAATACCCACGTTTGGGCTAATTTGGTTAGCAAAAGTTTACCACAAATTCGAGCTTTGTTGATCATTAACCGGAAGAAATTTCAGTAAACAAACAATAAATACAGTAAACACACAATAAATACACGGTTTGGTTTGAAATAATAAAAAAAAAAACACACCAAGACAAAGTCAATGGTCAATGAGATGAATTTCGAATATAAGTTTCCAAGAGGTTCATATTTTTAACACAAGTAGTCATCGTCCACACATACAAACATATATATATGTGGTCTTCTTGTTCCCTTCGAAGAATACAATCATAATACGATCATAAATAAATAAATAAAAGCAATTAAGAGAAAGATTCAATCGATGAGTGTGGTTATGATTATAGTGTTTGGAGCGTTTCTCTTGCTAATGTTCAACCTATGGCTCATCCATTTTCTCTACCATAAAGGTAAGCTGGATGCGGCAACGAAAGCAGCGATTGTTCCGGCGGCGGCTAAAGCAGTAAAAATAGCGGTTTGACTGATTCTAGTCGAGAATGTGGCGAGATGAAATTTTAGATATTACTGTTTGAGATGTATATAGTGTTCATTATTTGACTTTTGTAGGAAATGATTGTATTTGTGTGTAGGATGGTGTTCTTATTTCTACATGACTATTTTTGTTCGATGTCGTAATTGAATGTATATGGTTTATCTTATATGTATGGATATATAGGCATGTTTGATTTTTTTTTTATGTATGTAATACACATATATTTAGAGGATAATTAAGTTTTTGCCATTTTCCTTCACGTATGAACTTAAAAATTTACACAGAGTTTGAATGTATAAATATTGTTTGTTTTAAACGACTTCATGTTTGAAACAATCAAACTCTATATCACCTCTAAACATCTGTCTTGTTTGAAAGAAAAAAAAGTTATGAAAAGATAAACAAAACTAGGTACTAATTTTTTATGGGAAAGCAAAAAAGAAAAATGTGTAGGAAGCGAATCCAGTTGAATTGAAAAAGAAAATTAAGTGTCCCAACTTTCAATTTGAATAGAGAAAAATGCCAAGAAAAGTCTGGACTTTCATATTTTCGATCAAGAAAATCTTCAACTTATTTATTAGTAAAATTGTGAAAATTAATTTATATTTGATTGTAAATAATTTTGAAATTTGAATATATGTTTAATATGCAAACTTTTTAGAAAACAGAAACTACTATCAAAAGAATTAGACCATAAAAATAAAATAATTAGTCAACATTATTAGTTATAATTTTATTAAAGAATATGAAGCAGATCATGTGTAAGAGTATTTCAACGTAATTAGTTTAAATTTAAAACATATTTCATATTTCCGGTTTTGAATAAACGATATAACAAGACTTTCGAGGTAGTCAGTAGATGCCATTTCCATACTAGAACGGTCATATATTCTTTAAACATTTGATTTATGTTGGTTGACATCAGTTTTAAATGATAAAAAAAAAATTAAGAACATACTAGAAATTATATAATGTCTATTGATGAATATTCAAATTAAACTATGGACAAGCAGAATGATTAATTACATGTCTCAACCAGCTGATAACTGTCAGATATTATAATCAAACTAAAGACTGATCAAGCAAATTAACAGAATGGTTCATCACAAGTCTCAACTTGGACCAAATGTACCCAACCTAAATTCCCTTAAATATAATAATTAAAAGATAAAGTCAATTGTCAATGAAACAACTACCAAGTCTCAAAATGGCTATCTCCAAAACTTTTATGTTTTTATAAGGGAAAACGACATATTTCCACCTCGGAACTATCATATAGTAACAAATCCACACAAAGTTTCACCCTCGTCTTATTTCTCCCTTTAACTTTAAAAACAAACTTATATCCCCACATTTTCGTAGTTCAAAACCTATTAACACACAATACCAAAAATCTAAACTAATTTCTACACAAACCGTAATCAATTGCGGTTTACGGTTTACCAAACTTGATATAACCAATGAAAAACAAAACTAAACCGTATTAAGATCCAATTAGGATCCGATTAAAATGGGTCAACCAAAATTAACAAATAAACCGTGATTTTTTTTTGTCAATGAAAAAATAAAAAAAATAAAAAACTTTTTCTTCTCCGACATCTCTTGGATACTCCGACATCTCTTCTTCTCCACCAAAACGGCAGCGGTTAACATAACGGCGACGGATCCAAAAACGGCGTAGCTGTTAGAAACGGCGGCGCTAACAGGACCGGGAGCTTGAGCAGGAGAGTTGGAGATCGAAGACGGAGTAACAGCCGACAAATCTGAAGGAGATTCAGCCAAAGGAGTATCTGCTGAAGGTGGCGATGGAGGAGAGGCGGAGGATTCTGGAGTCAATGCGGTTTGAGGAGAAGGAGAAACAGCCGGTGCAGGAGAAGACACCTTCTTAGGTGAAGGCGCCGGCGAGATCCGCATTCCTCCGCCGCTAGATGGAGCTGGAGCGGGAGATTGAGCCACAGTGAAGGAAACAAAAAAAAAGCTGCGAGAAGAAGGAACCCTAGAAATTTCGAGAAAGCCATTATAAGGGAGAGATTCGAATTTAGCTGTTTTCGTAAAGCCTTTTTGTTTTTTTTTGAGTGTTTGCTTAATTGCTTTTTCTTCTTCTCTAATTTGAATATCTTCTTCTCCAATTTGAGTTTGTTCGGTTCTATTTTCTTCTTCAAGTTTGTTAAATTCGATACTCATTGATTTTGTTTTTTTTTTCAAGAGTTCGAAAATTGAATTGAGAAACCTATATTACCTGTAAAATTCCAATCCCTTTCGAAAACTAGAGACGATTTACTTTAAAGGTTCCTTCTTTAGGGTTCGACTGATTTACAATCAATTTGGGGATTATTAAAGCCGACCCGGGTTGGAGGTATGGGTTAATGGATCACACATGAGTTGGGTCGGGTTTTATTTATTTCAGTTTGGTTATCCGGTTTATGTGTTTCGTATAAGGTTTATGTCGTAAACCATTCAAACCATCAATTATGTGTAAATACGTTTCGAACTTTTATATTGTGGGGAGGTATGTCTGTAACTTTTGTATCATGGAGAAATAAGACGAGGGTGAAACTTTGTGTGGATCTGTTACTATATGATAGTTCCGAGGTGGAAATAGGTCGTTTTCCCTTTTTATAATTAGAAAGTACACAGATCTATAACAAAGAAAGAAAGAAAGAGAGATTGTTGTTTTTTTGCCAAAAAAAAAAAAGAGAGGTTGTTTCTGTAAAAGAAAAAGCCGATGACTCCTGTGAAGATTATGGACATAGTGATTGGAGTAATATTCTTGGTAATATTCATCTTATGTCTCTTCTACTATCGTTACCGCAAGACAAAGAACGATGGTCGGAAAGAGAGCACCACCGGCTGCTGCTGAAGCGGAACCGGCGCCGCAGCTACCACAGCACGGCTTGATTGCTTATTTTTTCCTCGTCGGTTCTTTTTAACATTTTTGTGGTTTTTTTTGAGAAAAACATTTTTTGGGTTTTTATATATTTGTTTTTAGAATATGAAAGAGATGATTTGGGTTTGTTTGCGAGATGTAGAGATGTAAAATAATATATAATATATCTACATGAACCACCTTTTTTGTTTTGCTGGTTTTTCTTCGACTTGTTTGTAATGCAACAATGTTGGTCGATTATTTATCAAAAAAAAAAAAAATGTTGGTCGATTCAATATTTTGTATTCAACCTTGTAATTTTAAATAAAGTGTTACTTGTTATTTAAAAATATATTCACCACGAAGTCCTCTAGAGAACAATTTTATACCTTCTATAGAAAACTAAAACGGACTTTGACACTTTCAATCTACTAATAAAAAGAAGGGGAGTTTAGTCCAATCTACTATATATTAAAAGGGATTGCATCCACCTGTCCAGAAATGCCAGGTCATAATTCAGTGACCAATCAAAATCATCTCTGTAAATCGACCCTAAAAAACGGTTATAATCTCTTCGTCTCCTTCGGTTAATCTCTTCATCTCCTTCCCCCTGCCAATTCACATCTGATGATCCTTATACATTTAATTACATAAATCAATTCATAAACTTTTATAACTCTTTGACTTCTATTTCTTTCGTTTCGATTATGGTGGATTTAAAGTTAGATCGTTTCCAAATCTAATCCAGCAGATCGGTGCTAACCAGCAATTGCTCAATGATCCTGAAGCAGCAAAGCTCAATCACAATCCTGACGCACCAAAGCTCAATCACAACTTGGTAAATAGAAAAAAAATCTCACTTTCTGTGTTCGTACCTACGATTGTTTAAAGTTTTGTTTTTTTGCCTATTTTTATTTTTTTGCTTGCTTGGAATCGACTTGCTTTGATAAAATCTCACTTTTTGTGTTCCCGGGAATCGACTGGCTTTGATAATATACAAGCTGTTCTTGACGCGACCAAGCAGAAAGTGGATACTAAAAACCTTTACTTAAAAGAACATCAGAAGTTGATCAAAGATGTTGTAAGTCAGATCCTTGATTTGCAATCTGCTTCGAGATTGGTTTGGTTCTCAAGGTTTAAGAGTCATTAAGAGGTCTTCTACTGATAAGGGAAATGTGATAAGACACTCCTTAGATCGTCAGTAAACTTACCCGGGTGTATAACTATCAGTTTATAAATCCTTTCAAGCATATCCAGGGTTTTGTTATGTTGCTGGTCTTAAATTGGGATCTTTTTCTCTGTTCGGAATAAGCTTCTTTGTTGGAATGTATATATTGTGCTAATACTTCATCATGATAGTCGCATTACTGACACTTACTACTTTGATCTCACTAAGTACCGTATAGGATTACAACACTCTTTAGGAATTTTTCAGTTCACTAATGATTTTTAAAAATACACAGACGAACATGGAAGGCTTCTACGGGTCTAATTGGCCACTTCAAGCAAAGGTGAAGCGTAAGGTGATGTCTTCTACACGAACTGCGTTATGGTAAAGCCTATGAGACGTCTACTCATAGGAATTGCACGGAACGGTGTAATCAGATTGCTGGGTTTATGCATTACCATTTTACTCTAGAGGAAGAGATACCTGTCCTTTATGTTTATGAAATACAGCTGGAATCTCGGATTCAAGGAAAAGGATTGGGAGAGTATTTAATGCAGTTGATTGAGCTCATTGCTTCTAAGGTTGGATCTCAAATGGATCTCTCAAATTCTGCTTTATCTATATTGTTGTCTACTTCCTACTATAAGGTTTCATAGCGTAATGATAGAATATTGATTTTTTCCTTTTCAGAATACGATGAGTGGCTATCGTGCTAACTGTTCAAACATCCAATGCATTGGCAATGACTTCCTACATGAGCAAGCTACGGTAAGAGGTAACCTTTTGGGAAGATGATCTTATTCCATGTAACAACTCAGATAACATCTTCTGGAAGTATTGATGGGTTCCAAATATTTCATCTTTTTCTCCACAAGTCAGTAAAAAAACATTCTCGAGTCTTCACTGAACTTTTGGCTCTTCAAACATCTGAAATCTCATTCATTTTCTACACAGATACAGAATATCAAACATGTCACCATCGAAAGCTATTCTTCAGGTACATAATCAGTGGTCTTTTTTCAGTTTCTTTGTAACAAGGCGGCATTAATGAAAATTGTTTTAGAGCGGCCGTCTACGTTATGTTTGCAGACTTTCTCGGCCAAGTATTAAACTCCAAGGTATGATTAAATATTTGTATTTCTAATGATTATGCGAGCCGTTTATATAGAGTTTCTCAAAAACAAACCATCATATATTATGTTCAAAAAAAAAAAAAAAACAAACCATCATATAGGAACCTATGCAATAATGTAGTTATTTCTCTTACGCTTGGAAGAATATTTAGGTCGTAGTTGGTCTTTGGATAACCCATTGCTTAATTTATGCAGGAATATCTTATCGTCTTCAAGGGGATGATATTTACTTGCAATGGGATCATCAACAGCCAATTCTGATCACCACCGTAATTCTTCTAATTTACTTTGCTCATCCATAATTTTTATTTAATATCGAAGAACATGAAAGAAAACCAAAGGGGAAATCGAAGCACATATATCGAACAAGCATAGAAGAGAGAATAAAATGAAATGACAATACTCATGCTGAGTAGTTATATGCGGATTCTTAGTAACAGAGAGAGGTGTGGAGGGAACCTTACACTATTTTCCCCCCTTTGTTATGGTTTATGTTTATATATAGTTCACTTTGGCTTCAATATACCGACGAAACAAATCAAATTCAACTCCTTTCACATTCCAGTTTAAGCTCACAAATTCTTCCTTTTATTCTCTTAGATGGAATCATTCGTGGCAGCACGACATTGAATGTCGTCACCACCTTAACGCTTTCACAACCAGATTTGTAATATTTTCATTTTAAGATTAGTGTTGATGCAAATACCATTTAATCATTTCGCAAGGACGCATTGATTTTCTTCCTTGATTAATACTCATGATAATTTTATAAAGCTTCTATTGTGTCAACTTTACTATATTTTCATTAATAATTTTGATTGGTATGTCATTAGTTAGTAAGAATTTCAAAAATATGTTTGCATGGTGTTCTCCTATAGGCAATATCTTATTAAGTCACTTAAAAAAACACTGTGTTCTCTATCACGTTTGAAGTAACGTGAGCAAAAACAGAGGAATCTTAAGCGTCTGAAGCTAATATAAATAATGAAACAGTATAAACATACATACAAAAGACATGGAGAACTAGAAGTTCACGAGAAAGCTTGAGGAAAAAGGCGGGACATGGTTGGAGAAAGCTGCGGACGTCTGTTTGGACTCTGAAAGGTCCACAAAACGACCTCAAAAAGAAAAAGAAAACTGTTAAGTTAGAATTGGTTTCTCTTTAGTTACAGAGAGACATATTATTACTAATAAGTTATATATTATTCTCTTTCGTTGATAATCTATTTAAATTTGGCAAGAGGATTTCACAAAAGTAGGACTAGAGTGCACTTTAAATTATAATTTTAAGATTTTTACTCGGCTGACATATTCATAGATAAACTGTTTTTCTATCATCTCCTAATTAAGAATATTTCAAACACACAAAAACGGCTTAAATGTAATGTATACCTATGGTTTTAAAAACGGTTTTAAAGCTACTGAATTCAATTCTAACATTTCGGTACAATAACTTTTTTTTTGGAAAACAAATCATTACTGTTTAAACTACGAAATAAACTCTGACTACGAAAAACAAAGGCATCACATTATTTCAATACACTGGGTAAGGCAACCAAAACAAATACATCACAAACGTTCCAAATAAATTAAGCAGTCTTAAAAACAAATATGTCAATAACATAAACGGCAAATAAATCCGCGCAAAAATCTGAACTACCAATTCTCTACTTAATTCATATATCTATTTTACTATTTTCATAAAAACTAAAGAATGACATTTCGGAAAGCATATAATAGTTACAAATATCATCAATAAACAACTTGATATAAAATAAAAAAAATCAGAAATTAAAATAGATAACATAAATAAAACAAACATATATAAAGATGTACACAATCAATTTAAAGCAGAAGATAGCCCCACTAAAATTGTCTCAAAAAATATTTCAATTTAAAGGCTACAAATCAGTTTAAAACAGAATGTATCCTTTACGAGTTTAAATTGATATGGTAAACTGAAAAAATTAACAGGAAGAAAAAGAAGAAGTAAAATACTAAATATATAACCAAATATGTTTTTTAAAAAAATGAAGTAAATGTTAATAAAATACATAAATCTCCGGCGCCAAGCAAAAAAAAAACATCAAGAAGTATTAGAATAAAAACATATTGTATTTATAATTTCAATTTAAAATAAATTTCCAAATTTTATAATAAAACTAAAATATATTTTCATATAAAATATATTAGTGTAAACTAACCCGTCCGTAGGGCGGGCCAAGCACTAGTATTTATAAAACATAAAAAAGTAAAATAAAGAGAGTTAGCCATAAAAAAAATGTTGGCTATATAATATAGTGCACATATTATATAATATAGGGATAATATTATACATTTATATATTCTTAACCACATGTGCATGCTTCTCAACCGTTAATTTCCCATATTTTCTTGGAAATTAGACCCCTTTTTTTGTGTCTTCACAACGATAGACAAACTTTCATATCCCGAACTTCAGTTGGTGGTTCTATAGTTTGTGTCATTAACCGATTTCTCTATTTATGTAGAGATATCTTAAAAGTGGAAGTATCACCTGCACCCAATGGAACTGAATGATCAGTCAAAGAGCAATAGTTTATGGCGTGAATCATATGTCTACGTCACAATAGAACAGTAGAATTATCAATAGTGGTTGCATTCATTTCGTTACCAGCTCATACGTTCATCCCATTTCCCCTTTCCTCATTTATAACTAAAAAAGGGTTCAATTTTGATTATCAGCTCTTTCATTTATGTAACTACAATACATCGGTGCGCAAGTTTGTTATAACTTCGTTGAAATGAGTAATGATGCCAATAAAAATACAGTCCTCATGATTACTTCATATAACGACTGATTAGTCCATATGATTGATTACTCTATATATTGGCATCTCTACTCATTTTAAATCTAAGCAGTACAAAACTTAATTTCAGCAGCAAAATGAACATTGGACTGATTATTACTAAAAAAGAATATCCTAACATAATATTTAATTATTTCTTTATTTTTTATTCACCTTTTTTATCGAAAACAGATATACAGAGTAATAAACTATTAGAATTTGAAGTGTCATTTTACTTTTATAAAATACATAAATTTTCATTTGTGGAACACAATATCTCATGATTGATAATAATATAACGTCAGAGTAATATTTTCTAAATCGCAATTAATATTGTAACTTGACAGAAAGTTTAGGAGATAACTTTATGTAAATAATATTACATCCCTTTTAATCCGATTAAGGGTTCATTAATGTTTCTACACCATGAGGTTTTGGGTTCAAATACCCGATAAGGCAATTTCTGCAGATTAATGGAGGCAAGCTTATAAGGAGATTTTCAGTGTGGTGCAAGCAGAACCGTTCATCCTCATCGTGGATCCTAGTGAAATGGGTAAAGTTGTCCGTTGTTTAATTGTCTTTGTAATAGTTTTCATAATTTGTATCAGCGCTAAAAAAAAAAAGTTTCACCATTATCTTTAATTACTTTTGGTAGATATAAAAGTATTTAGATAATATTCAGTCCAAAAATATCGAACAAGAAAACAAAATGAGATTAAATCCAATAGAAACGAAAAAAAGAAAAGAAAAACACAAATCCAAAATAAATAATAATTTGTTTAAAAAAATAGTTGACAAAAAAAAAAATTAAAAAAATATCTACCCAAATTATAGCAGCATCATCTAACTAAAAATCGTTATACATAACTAGCTTCCTCCCCCGCCGCCACCGCCACCACATCCTCCTCCGCCGCCACCGCCACCGCCACCACCACCACATCCTCCTCCTCCACCGTGATTCCCGCCGCCGCCACAACCACCACCGCCGTGATGGTGGCCAGAACCAGGTATAGTAGGAAGAGACGACGCGGCCGCTGCATAAAACATGAAGTTACCATTGCTGCTTGTTACAACCGTGTTTCTCAGGTTGTTGTGCTTTTGAGCAGACCCACCAGTGACTGTTTCCTTCTTATTTCCCAAACAACAACACACCGATAAAACAATCGCAAGCATGAAACCACTACCGGCTAGCCCAACAATCAAATAAGTTTCCATGATATCTCTCTCTCCGCGATAACAAAAGTCAGAATCGTATAAACTTTTAAAATTCACGATTATTTCTTAACCAATGCAATATTATTTATACTCATATTATCTATTTTCTGTTTGGACTACGATAAGTACATAAGTAAACAGTTATCCACATACACGAAAGAAAGAAAAAAAAGTAAATAACAAACAAATTATGATATTAAAAAGTGAGAAAATAAAACAACACAATTGGTAACTAATCTTATGTTTATCTATTAAATCAATGACAAGAAGAAAAACTCATACCCCAATAACAGAGCTTGGGTCAGGTGTGGATAATTCTCCTCATTTCCTCTGGACCAGCTTACAGGCCTCACTGTGAAGGATATATACACAAACCCATCCATTATTTTGTTCATCTCTGGTTTGTGATAAGAGAACAAACTATGAAGCATTTGGTTTTCTTGCTCTGTTAATGAAGCTAAAACCGTGTAAAAGATTGTGCCTTTGCACGTAGATTCACTGAAAACTACTTCCATGGCTGACAGACATCAATTCCAACTTGTTTGTAATGCAACAATGTTGGTCGATTCAATATTGTATTCAAACTTGTAATTTTAAATAAACTGTTAGTTGTTATTTAAAAAATATATTCACCACGAAGTCCTCTAGAGAACAATTTGATACCTTCTATAAAAAAAACTAAAACCGACTTTGACACTTTCAATCTACTAATAAAAAGAAGGGGAGTTTAGTCCAATATTTATAAAACATAAAAAGTAAAATAAAGAGAGTTAACCATAAAAACTAGTGTTGGCTAATATAGTGCACATATTATATAATATATACATTTATATTTTCTGTAACCACATGTGCATGCTTCTCAACCGTTTAGTTCCCCTATTTTCTTGGAAATTAGACCTTTTTTTGAGTGTCTTCACAACGATAGACAAACTTTCATATTCCGAACTTAAGTTGGTGGTTCTACAGTTTGTGTCATTAACCGATTTCTCCGTAGAAAAATAGATTGATAAATAGTGGTTGCATTCATTTCGTTACCACCTCATGCGTTCATCTTCATCCCATTTCCCCTTTCCTCATTTCTAACAAGGGTTCAATTTTGACTGTTAAATTTTTCACTTACATAACCACATCGGTGGGCAAGTTTGTTACAACTTCGTTGAAATGCGTAATGATGCCAATAAAATACAGTCCTCATGGTTTCTCCGTATATTGGACTGATTACTCCATACAGTCCACATGATTACTCTATTTATTGGCATCATTACTCATTTTAAGTCTAGGCAGTTTAAGCTTCATTTTCAGCAGCAAAAAGAATATTGGACTGATTACTCCATACAGTCCAAATGATTACTCTATTTATTGGCATCATTACTCATTTTAAGTCTAAGCAGTTTAAGCTTCATTTTCAGCAGCAAAAAGAGTATTGGACTGATTACCACTAAAAGGAATATCCTAGTCTAATATTTAATGATTTCTTTATATTTAATACACTTTTTGAATAATAAACTATTAGAATTTGAAGTGTCATTTTACTTTTATAAAATGCATAAAAATTCAATTGTGGAACACAATATCTCATGATTGATTTGATAATTTATAGAACGTCAGAGCAATATTTTCTAAATCGCAATAAATTTTATGACTTGAAAGAAAGTTTAGGAGATAACTTTATGTAAATAATATTACATATTACAGTTTCACCATTATCTTTACTTTTTTTTGGTAGATATAAAACTATTTAGATGATATTCAGTCCAAGAGAATCGAACGAGAAAACAAACTAAGATTAAATCCTATAGAGATGAAAAAGAAAAGAAAAACACAAATCCAAAATAAATAATAATTAAAAGAAATCGTTTATACATAACTAGCTATCTCCGCCGCCGCCACAGCCACCACATCCTCCTCCGCCGCCACCGCATCCTCCTCCACCGTGATGCCCGCCGCCGCCACAACCACCACCGCCGTGATGGCCACCGTGATGATAACCGCCGTGATGATGGCCAGGACCAGATATAGTAGGAAGAGACGACGCGGCCGCTGGATAAAACATGAAGTCACCATTGCTGCTTGTTACAACCGTGTTTCTCAGGTTGTTGTGCTTTTGCGCAGACCCAACAGTGACTGTTTCCTTCTTATTCGCCAAACAACTACACACCATTAAAGCAAGAATGAAACCACCACAGGCTAGCAAAACAATCAAATTAGTGTCCATGATATCTCTCTCTCTCTCTCTCTCTCTGCGATAACAAAAGTCAGAATCGTATAAACTTCAAAAATTCACGATTATTTAACCAATGCAACATTATTTATAGTCTTATTATCTATTTTCTATTTGGACTACGATAAGTAGTTAAGTAAACAGTTATCCACATACACGGAAGAAGAAAAAAAAAAGTAAATAACAAACAAATCATGATATTTTTTTTTGAAAAAGACAAAGCATGATATTAAGAAGTATACTCCCTCTGTTGTTTCTGAAAGATAATATTTTTAAAAAAATCTTGTGTTTCGAAAAGATAGTTTTTTTAAGTTTTTTTTTTTTTTTTTTTTTTTTTTTTTTTTGACAACAATGTAAAGAAACTAGGAAACTACAAATTCATTGTGAGCCAATGTGGAGGAACTGAATCGATATGCACCAATTCTGAAGGATGACTCCTTGCTGTCCTCGCCAATTTATCTGCTTGCTCATTCTCTTTTCGGGGGATGAGGGTAATCTTAAAATTATCGAGACGATCTTTCCAGTGTTGGAATTCTTCAAGATGAATCGAAAAGGCCGGCCACTCTAAGGGAGTTGAGACAATCTTGATCAAATCCGAACAATCTGTCGCAAAGATAACTGTAGTGTGTTGTAATGCACACATGCATTCCATGGCCCAGAGCAATGCTTCAAATTCCGCATGGAGGGGGGTAAGACTACACCGTATATTCCTCATACCTACCATATTTGCCGGTTGGCCCAAGTATTTACCTACCCAGCCCTGTCCGGAGTAAATATCTGTATCCTTCCAAGCTCCATCCACAAAGCACCACCAACCCCCCGGAGCGATCGGGGCCACCGGATTCGTAATAGTCCGGGCCACCGACTCTCCACCTTCTTCAGCTGTCTTGAGTGCATATGCCTCTTCCCAGAGTCGCCCCTCCATTACTGCCATCGCAAGGATATCTTGAGGGTTCCGGTCTTTGCTGGTAAAAAGAAAGTCATTCCTACTCTTCCATAGGTACCATAAGATCCAGGGAAAGTATGTTTCCTCTAGTCCTTGGGGAATTCTTGAGAAAAGAAAATCCATGTTCCCGAACACCGATTCCCCCGGGAATAAAGTGCCATTAGTGGGTACCTTCGACAAAGCCCATGTTTGAACTGCAGGTGGACATTCAAAAAGCACATGATTGATAGACTCCTCTTCTGTACCACATCTCATGCATCGCGTGTCACATTTGATCCCACGTGCTCTCAGATTCTTCATAACAGATACACAACCAGATAAAACCTGCCACATATAATGCCGTAGCTTAGGTGGACAATTAATCTTCCACGTTTGAGCTAATAATTTATTTATATGAGGACCATATTGTGGCAACAAACTCTCTCCATCAGGGAACATCCTCTCCACTTCATACCCAGATTTCACCGTGTATTTACCAGTTTTTGTGAAGTGCCACCCATCATGATCTTGCTTCTGCATTCTACTAACTGGTAACTGCCGAATAATAGCCGCATCTTGTGGAGAAATAACCGCATCAATCAGTGGAAGATTCCACGATATGGATGATGCATCTATCAAATCCCTAACCTTCAGTTCGGGTAAGTGTTAAATTTGCAAGTTGCTGGTCTCGGGCGAGGGGCAGGCAACCATGGATCATGCCACACAGACGTGGATGTTCCTGATTCTACCCTTTTGATTAGTCCTTTGCCAACCAGAGATCTAGCTGAGACAATACTCCTCCATCCATAGGACGGAGAGTATGTTCTAATTGGATCCAGTGGACCCGATTTACGATAATAGCGACCTTTGAATACCCTAGCAAATAAGGATGTTGGATGATCAATGAGCCGCCATAGTTGTTTTGCTAATAAAGCCGTATTGAAATCCTTTATGATCCTAAAACCAAGTCCCCCATCACAACAAGCGTGACACAATTTTTCCCAAGATTTCCAATGCATTCCTTGATTTGTACCTCCCGTGCTCCACCAAAATCTCGCAATCGTACTGGTTAACTTTTTGGTAACCCCAATCGGTAGCCGAAAACATGACATAACATGTGTCGGTAGAGCCGTTGCCACCGATTTGATAAGGACTTCCTTACCTCCTTTTGATAAAAAACGCAACGTCCATCCGTTCACTCGATTATGCATTCTTTCTTGAAGAAATCCAAAAATTTGGGTCTTAGCACCCCCCAGACTTTCTGGGATCCCTAAGTACGATCCCATTCCTCCCAGCTTATGGATACCCAACAATTGTTGAAGTTCCTCCCTAACCTCCATAGCAATCTTATGACCAAATTGAAGTGAAGATTTATCAAAATTAATTTTTTGCCCCGAAATCTGCTCATAATCCTTTAGAATGCGCAAAAAGACCTGACATTCCTCTTTTGTGGCTCTACAAAAGAAGAGATTATCATCCGCAAAAAGAAGATGTGATATCGGTGGGCTACGTCGAGCAATTTTTAGCCCCGTTATCTGCTTCTCCTGCTCCGCCTTTTGAATATTAGCTATTAAAGCCTCCGTACATAAAATAAACAGATAAGGAGACAATGGGTCTCCTTGCCTCAAGCCCCGGTGAGGGATAATATGTCCCTTAGGCTGACCATTAATGAGTACCTTATAATTAACTGAAGTAATGCAATACATCACCCATGAAACCCAAACCCTGGAGAACCCCATGCGAAGAAGCAATTTCTCAATGAAGGGCCACTCTACCCGATCGTATGCCTTACTCATATCCGTTTTGATTGCCATAAATTTATCCTTACAAGAAGGGTTTGTCCTTAAACCATGAAACATTTCCTGAGCTATAAGTATATTATCTGAAATAAGTCGTCCCGCTACAAATGCAGATTGTATCTCCGATACCAATCCTGGGAGCAACCGTTTTAATCTCTGACACATAACCTTGGAAATGATTTTATACCCTACGTTACATAGACTGATTGGTCTAAGTACCGTCATTCGACTTGGTCGACCAATCTTCGGAATCAGACATAAATTCGTCTGGTTCAAACGCGTATCAAAGGAACCTGTTGTGAAGAAATCATTCACCAACCCCAAAACATCATGCTTAATAAGTGGCCAAGCATGTTGAAAGAAAAGCGCCGTCATGCCATCCGGCCCCGGTGCTTTCTCCGGATGCATCAAGAAGAGTGCATGGCGAACCTCTTCCTCTGTGGCTAAACTCGTGAGTACGGCATTCATATCATCCGTAATAGAAACCGGGACTTCCTGTAAAAAGGGTTCCTCTATTCCCCCATTCTGATAGATGGCCGACGAAGTAAATAATTCGTCGAAATATCGAACCGCGATATCCTCAATTCCTGCGTCTGTCGTAACCCAATCCCCTGCCGTATTATGTAAACCTACTATACGATTCTGAATTCTTCGCTGTTTGGTCAAAGCGTGATAGAACTTTGTATTCTTGTCCCCCATCGTATGCCACATATTCCGGCTTTTTTGCTGCCAGTAGATCTCCTCCTCTCTGTATGCATCCTTAAGTTTCCTCGAAATATCTAGTACCTCATCCTCCGATCTATTGTCATCATTTTGTACCTCTTCCAATGCCTTTTGAAGCTCCGTGATGCGTTCCTTACCCATTGTAGGGTTTTCTTTACGCCATACCGAAATTTCACGCCGACATCTATTTATCCGTTCTACCAGCCCTATATCTGGATTGTTCCGTCCCCATCCTTGTGAAATAGTCTCCATTAATCCATCCTTGCCAATCCATCGTTTGTCAAAACGAAACGACGTCCGGTGCCGAACTCTCTTATCTGCAATAGTTGCCACCAAGGGACGATGATCCGATCCCACCATCCCAAGATATTCCACAAAGGAGCATGAGAACATTGAATGCCATTCCGCATTTGCAATAGCCCTGTCTAAGCGGCAACGGATTATCTGACCACTTCTCCTTCCGCGCCATGATAATGTGTTCCCCAGAGAGGGGAAATCCATCAAACCACAATTCTCTAACATGTTGTTGAAATCTACGAAGGTAGATGCATGTCGCATCGTCCCACCCTCCTTCTCATGATTACCCGTAATCTCATTTAAATCTCCAATAACAAACCACGGTCCGGTACGAACAATACCAATCCGCGTAATCCTCTCCCAAACACGGTTTCGTAATTTCTGCACCGGATCCCCATACACAAATGACAGAAAGATCTTCCGCCCTTGGTATTCTGCCTCAACATCAATGATTCGGTTATAAAATAGTTTTTTTAAGTTCTCTATGCATTTTATAATGATTATTAATGATAAATTATAAACTTTTAGAAAAATAATTTAAATTCTTGAATTATTATTGGTTCAAATTTATTGAAAACTGTTAATTGCAGAAAACAATGTATTTATTATCAAATTTAAATATGTCTTCTTAATATGTGTAAACACACATCAACATTCATCTTTTAGAAACAGGAGTATCTATTAAATCAATGACAAGAAGAAAAACTCATACCTCAATAACAGAGCTTGGGTCAGGTATGGATAATTCTCCTCATTTCCTCTGGACCAGCTTACAGGGCTCACTGTGAAGGATATATACACAAACCCATCTATTATTTTGTTCATCTCTGGTTTGTGATAAGAGAACAAACTATGAAGCATTTGGTTTTCTTGCTCTGTTAATGAAGCTAAAACCGTGTAAAAGATTGTGCCTTCGCACGTAGATTCACTGAAAAGTACTTCCATGGCTGACAGATCCAACTTGTTTGTAATGCAACAATGTTGGTCGATTCAATATTTTGTATTCAAACTTGTAATTTTAAATAAAGTGTTAGTTGTTATTTAAAAATATATTCACCACGAAGTCCTCTAGAGAACAATTTGATACCTTCTACAAAACAACTAAAACCGACTTTGACACTTTCAATCTACTAATAAAAAGAAGGGAGTTTAGTCCAATATTTATAAAACATAAAATGTAAAATAAAGAGAGTTAACCATAAAAACTATTGGCTAATATAGTGCACATATTATATTATATAATATATACATTTATATTTTCTCTAACCACATGTGCATGCTTCTCAACCGTTTGTTTCCCCTATTTTCTTGGAAATTAGACCTTTTTGTGTGTCTTCACAACCATAGACAAACTTTCATATTCCGAACTTAAGTTGGTGGTTCTACAGTTTGTGTCATTAACCGATTTCTCCGTCAATATATGTAAAGACATTTTAGAAGTGGAAGTATCACCTCGACCAAATGGAGTTGCATGATCAGTCAAACAAAAATAGTTTATCAAGTGAATCATATGTCTATGTCACAATAGAAAAGTAGATTTATCAATATTGGTTGCATTCATTTCGTTACCACCTCATGCGTTTCCCCTTTCCTCATTTCTAACAAGGGTTCAATTTTGACTGTTAATTTTTTTCACTTATATAACCACATCGGTGGGCAAGTTTGTGCCGTGCGAAGGTTTTTAGGGGCTTAAGGCGAATTTAAAAATTGGGACTTTTTTAATAAAATACATATAAATATAGTTAGTATAGTTTTGAAATTATATAACACTGAAAAAAATTAAGATATAATTTAGATAGTAAAAAATGGCAAAGTCGAAGATGGAAATCTTTTGACAAATGATGTGTGGGTGAATTAAAAAGTGAATTTAAATTTAATTAGAACTTTTGTTTTATGTTTCTTTAAAAAATCAATCCAGGAAAGTTATTTATAGGAAACTCACCAAACTTATTATGATTTTTTTCCAACTTGAGATACAATTTTCTTTTTTTCTAAAGCTCTTTGAAAAAGAAAAAAAAACACAATACATTAACTAATCTTGGATCATAACTATTTACCAAAAAAACAAAATCTTGGATCATACACTATTGAAAATTGATAAGCTTTACAAAACTATTCATAATACACTATGTTTTCAAAAATTGGGGCTCTAAAAATTAGATTTATTTGAGGGCTTGAGGCAAATACTTTTTTTATTACTCATGAGGCACAGCTCTGTTTGTTACAACTTCGTTGAAATGGGTAATGATGCCAATAAAATACAGTCCTCATGGTTACTCTATATATTGGACTGATTACCATACAGTCCACATGATTACTCTATTTATTGGCATCATTCATTACTCATTTTAAGTCTAAGCAGTTTAAGCTTTATTTTCAGCAGCAAAAAGAATATTGAACTGATTACTCCATACAGTCCACATGATTACTCTATTTATTGGCATCATTACTCATTTTAAGTCTAAGCAGTTTAAGCTTCATTTTCAGCAGCAAAAAGAATATTGGACTGATTACAACTTAAAAGAATATCCTAGTCTAATATTTAATGATTTCTTTATTTTTATACACTTTTTGAATAATAAAGTATTAGAATTTGAAGTGTCATTTAACTTTTCTAAAATGCATTATTTTTATCGAACTTTTATAAAATGCATAAATTTTCAATTGTGGAACACAATATCTCATGATTGATTTGATAATATATAGAACGTCATAAATTTTCAATTAGGGGTGGGCGTTCGGGAATTCGGGACGGGATTTGTCGGGAACGAGATAGGACGGGACGGGAACGGGATTTCCCATTTCAAAAAAAACTTATAATTTAAATATATTTATTGTATTCTTTTTTATTTATTATCACACTATATATGTTTTAAACTTTAAATTATGAAAAATACATTAAAGAATATTCCATATAAATTAAAATTTGAAATTTTGGTGATTGTATTATTGTTCAACTTTATAATTAGGTTTAAACTCTAAACAATTAAAGAAAAACTTTTGTAATATATTATAATATATTTATATATTATTATATAGATATCTATGATTTTATTTTACATAACATATACATAGAGTATATATAAACTACATATTTATATTTATCTTAAACGGGATTTCTGTTCCTGTCTCGTCCCGTTCTCGATCGGAAATTGAAAACTTATCCCATATGGGAATACGAGATATATATGGGACGGGAATTCGGAAACGGGTACGAGACGGGTCTGAAATTATGTCGACCCCTAGTCAGGGTAATATTTTCTAAATCGCAATAAGTTTTATGACTTGAAAAAAAAGTTTAGGAGATAACTTTTATGTAAATAATAGTATTACGAATTACAGTTTCACCATTATCTTTACTTTTTTGGTAGATATAAAACTATTTAGATAATATTCAGTCCAAGAGAATAGAACGAGAAAACAAAATAAGATTAAATCCAATAGAAACGAAAAAAAAAAAAAACACACAAATCCAAAAGCAATAATAATTTTTTTTAAATATCTACCCAAAATATAGCTAGCTACCTCCCCCGCCGCCACCGCCACCACATCCTCCTCCGCCGCCACCGCATCCTCCACCACCGTGATGCCCGCCGCCGCCACAACCACCACCGCCATGATGGCCACCGTGATGATGGCCAGGACCAGATATAGTAGGAAGAGACGACGCCGCCGCCGGATAAAACATGAAGTCACCATTGCTGCTTGTTACAACCGTGTTTCTCAGGTTGTTGTGCTTTTGCGCAGACCCAACAGTGTCTGTTTCCTTCTTATTCGCCAACCAACAACACACCGTTAAAACAATCGCAAGAATGAAACCAGCACAGGCTAGCCAAACAATGAAATAAGTTTCCATGATCTCTCTCTCTCTGCGATAACAAAAGTCAGAATCGTATAAACTTCAAAAATCCACGATTATTTCTTAACCAATGCAACATTATTTATACTCATATTATCTATTTTGTGTTTGGACTACGATAGATAGTTAAAGTAAACAGTTATCCACCACATACACGAAAAAAAAAGAGTAAATAACAAACAAATTATGATATTAAGAAGTAAGAAAATAAAACAACACATTAAGTAACTAATCTTATGTTTATCTTTTTTTTTTTTTTTTGGCAAACATCTTATATTTATCTATTAAAGCAAGGACAAGAAGAAAAATTCATACCTCAATAACAGAGCTTGGGTCAGGTATGGATAATTCCTTATTTCATCTGGACCAGCTTACAGGCCTCACTGTGAAGGATATATACACAAACCAATCCATTATTTGTTCATCTTTGGTTTGTGATAAGAGAACAAACTATGAAGCATTTGGTTTTCTTCTTCTGTTAAACCGTGCAAAAGATTGTACCTTTGCACGTAGATTCACTGAAAACTACTTCCATGGCTGACAGAAATCAATTCCACTTCCTTTTCAATCATCTTCAGTGTGAACGTTATCTCTTCCAGATTCAGATGAGATTCATCTCCCGCAAGAAAATTGTGTACACCACCCTTTGATATGATCCAGCTAGACCCGGGATCCTTCTTTATTCTTTTCGATTTCTTGATATTCCTCATCCGATCACCATCTTTGTTTTTCCCAACAAGTGAATATAGCTGGGACAATATTACATAAGGTGTTGCGCTATCAGGCTCAAGCTCAATTAGTTTCTTAGCAGCAAGCTCTGCAAGATCGACACGTAAACAAGTCTTGCTTGCACCAAGCAGGCTCCCCCAAACACCAGAATGAGGCTCAAAAGGCATTGAAGAGATCAAGTGATGTGCTTCATGAAGCATTCCACTTCTTCCAAGGAGATCAACCATACATGCATAATGATCAGGTCCTGGTTCAATGCCGTACGAAGACTTCATCGAACTGAAGTATTTCCATCCTAAGTCTACGTATCCAACATGAGCACAAGCTGATAACAGAGCAAGAAAGGTAACACTGTTCGGCTCTTTTCCTGTACTTTCCAATACAGAAAACAATTCAACAGCTTCCTTCCCAAAACCGTTGTAAGAAAAGCCGCTGATCATCGTGTTATAAGAAACGATGTTGGGCTCATTGATACATGAGAAGATCTTGTAAGCATCATTCGCGTTCCCGCATTTGGAATACATCGACACCAATGAATTCTGAACGGACAAGTCATACGCCATGTTCATCTTCACAACTCTACCGTGGATCTGTAATCCTTCAATCAATGCCGCCAAACTAGCTGTTGCGCTTAGCACACTACTGAAAGTGTAGGAATTCGGACAAACTTCTCCTCGGAGCATCTTATGAAACCAGCAAATCGCTTCCTCGTAACATCCATTGCTCACAAAAGCAGATATCATAGCAGTCCATGTTACATCGTCCTTCTCAGGCATCATCCTAAACAGCTCTACGCATTTTGAGATTTCTCCTCTTCCAGAAAACCCCTTGATCATATCTGTCCAAGACACAATGTCTTTATTCGGCATCTTCTCGAAAAGTTCATAAGCTTCAGAAAATTGTTCGCCCTGAACAAGACCCGTGATCAAGGAGTTCCAAGAAACAGTGTCTTTGTTTTTCATCACGCCAAACACTGCTTTGGCCTCGCCCATAAAACCAAGCTTAGAGTACATCGAAATCAACGAATTCCCTAGAAACAGATCAAACTCAAGAGGCATCCGTGAAACTAACCCATGAATCTGGCTTCCCTCTCGGTATCTGACGAAATCCCGACAAGCTTTAAACATGACAGCCAAAGTATTAGCATTAACACTAACATCTCCCTCTCGTCTCATTCTCAGAAACAGAGCAAACCCATCTTCGAAAAACCCAGCTTTAAAATACCCATCGATCATACAAGTCCAAGTAATCACATTTTTCTCAGGCATTTCATCAAAGAGTCTTCTAGCATCAACGAGCTTCCCCATTTTGCAATATCCGTCAATCATTGAGCTACATGATACCACTTCTTTCACTGTCATACCTTCAAAAACACGAAGAGCCTCCTTCCATTTCCCTGCTCTCAAATACCCATTCAACAAAACGTTTGAAGCAACAGGATCACGAAACTTAAGCGGCGTCTCAGCATACAAAAATTCCGCCTTTTCAAACATCCCTGCCTTAACAAAACCAGTAATCATTGTCGCGTAAGAAACAGCGTTCTTCTCCGATATATCACGAAACAAGTCATAAGCGCTTACCAAATCGCACTTGTTTTTAACCATAGCCGTAATCATCGCGTTATAAGAAGTTGTAGCTCTCACAGGCATTTCATCAAACACTTTCCATGCTTTACTCATTTTACCGTTCTCCGCGTAAGCCGAGATCATCGCGTTCCAAGAGACTATACTTCTCTGCGACATCTGTCTGAAAATAGCTTCAGCTTCTTGGAGATTCCCGTTTCTCGCGAGCTTCGAAATCTGAGAGTTGCATTGAAAGATAGCTGTGCTCGTCGTCTCCACTAAGTTTCGCGTTGTTGTTGTCGGTGGAATTGGCTCGCTGTTAACGAGAGCAAGCGTAGAGTTACATCTGAGACACTGTCTGTAAATCAAGCCGTTGTTCGAAATCGACCTCATCACCATCGACTACAGAGGAGAGGAACGAAGAAAAAGCGGGTAAAAAATATTAATGATTTATTTTTAAAATATTTAATTTCCTCACATTGCCAATATACGCGGCGAATTTCTGCAAAAGTTAATTATTTTCCTTTTCTTTTGTATATCGAGCAAATTGACCCAATAGGGAATATGCAGATAAATTAGAATAGATAAATACTCTCAAATAGCAAAATTTCGTCTTTTTGTCACAAAAATAGCACACCAAAATAATATGACAATAATAGCACATTTTAATCATTTTTATATGTATTACACTAATGAGAGTTTATGATTAAAAAATTGAAAATAAACGGATGAAAAGTAAATGTATATAAGAGAAATACCCTCAAATACCACATTTTCATGTTTTTGTGACAAAAATACCACATCAAAGTGAAAATGACAAAAATGACATTTATTTAATGGTTTAAAGATAATTAAACTAATAAATTTGGGTTCAAAAGTCATTAATTAGGGTTTAGATTTTGGGTTTTAGGGTTTAGGTTTAAGGGATTGGGAAGAAACATATGAAAATAAATATATAATAGTCTTTTTTCTCTCCAATAAATGTTATTCTTGTCATTTTCATTTTTGTGTGGTATTTTTGTCACAAAAACATGAAAGTGTGGTATTTTTGAGAATTGCCCAATGTATAATAGTCTTTTTCTTTTTCAATAAATGTTATTTTGTCATTTTTCAACATAGTGTGCTATTTTGTGACAAAAACAAGAAAGTATGCCATTTTAAAAAATTGCCACCTAGAATATTCACCGTAATTATTTATTTAATATTTCCAATTTGAGATAAACAATAGCAACATATATGTGTATCAGTGTATACCATAGGTCCATATGCATTCATGAGGACTCTGTGTATACCATTTCGGGAATGGCATTTCCAACCTAAAGTTTTAGAAAATATTAATCTATGTTGGTTGACTTCCTCTTTCTCATGATCAATCAAGTTTTTAGAGTTTGAAAGCATATACTTCAAATATAAAGACATAATAAGTAATCAAATTAAAGACGTGAAGAACAAATAATCAAACTAAAGACTGATCAGACAACTCAACAAATACAATGGGTCTGTCACATACTTCAACTAGCATAACTGATACTTTATAATATAATTAAAATAAATTCCCCATGTTTAATAATAAAACGAAATTCAAAGGTCAAAGAAATCAAGTTGTATATGTATTTGGAAACTGCAAATACAAAAGACAAAATCAATACTTCTATTATAGATCATTGGAATCCGTGTATATATTAGATAAAGATGATGATGATCATTCATAGTTTCTATATGAGAATAAACTCTTGCTATATGAGTTATCTAGTTCCTAGTGCAGTTGGCGTTTTCATTCATTTAAAATATCATTAGTTGTTGCTTAGGCATGCGTCAATCCTGATTTGCGAAATATGGTCGCAAAGACACCACAACCAGCGAATGGATGCGGCTGCTACCACCGTTGGATTCTCACCTTAACAGTTGCTTGCTTTTTATTTATTTCGTGGTCATTTGTTAAGAGAGTTCTATAACATGATAAGAAGAATATCTAGGAGAATATATACTTGTTACTTGTGTTTCAAGATACATTACTCTCGTATCTTGTAATGTGTATATAAAGGCATTGCCTTCGCTGATATGAACAATAGTTTCCAATATGTTTGTGTGAAACATGGATGCTATAAATTGTAAACATGTATGCATAAATCAATATATTAAATACTACTCAAACTAGAAGTCATGAACGTGATCATAAGAGTATTGATTTTTAATATTTTATGTTAGTTGACATCGTCTTTTTATAAAATGTATTTTAGTACTAACGCATATACTTCAAAGATTATATAGATGATTAAATTAATGAATCAAACTAAAGGCTGAGACAACCCGATTAGTAGAATGGATCAATCACACGTCTGAACAAGTATAACATACATATTATGCCCAAGAAAATCTTAAGAAAAAATGTATACACGTTGAAGGTTAAACGCAACAACTTGTATTATATAGTTAAAATTTGCAAATACAAAGTCAGCAGACGGCTCATCTTCAAAAACTTTGTATATTATAATTATATATATATTGTGATCGATGGTCATTTATTTCTATACGATAGTCAAATCAGAAAACAGAAATTCATTGAAAGAAGAACCGATGGAGACGACAACAGGTTTGATCGTCAAAATACTGGGTCCGCTTATATTCATCATACTTATCGTTGTGGGTATCAAATCATATTGTTACAACGATGACCGCAAAGACTCAGAGATTGTTGATAAGACGGCTGCAAACATGGCTTGAACTTTATTAGGAAATAGGTTATTTCCATATATTTTAGATTCGATAAATGTCAATAATGATTGTGGAATATATCCTAAAGTGGTTAGGTTAAATATTAAGTCGGTTATAAGGATGTGTATATAAGCGTTGTAAAGATCACCCTTGAGCAATAAGAAAGTTAGTTTGCCGTATTCTCTTCTCTTGTTTACATGGTATCAGAGCACTTTCTCTGAGACATAAATCGTTTTTTTGGTGTTGTTCTTGCCGTGTCTCGACGTTCGACGACTCGTCGTGTTGTTTGTTTGCTGATCTTCGTGTGAGATTCAGCTATGGTCGATGGAGAAGACTCTTCCATGTCTAAAAGTGGAACCTCTGAAGATCGTAGTGGTGCCAACGTCATGACACCGTACTCGTTGCATTCTTCAGACAACCCTGGTGCTCTGATAACTTCGGTGAAGCTATCCGGCGAAAATTATAATGAATGGTCCAACGAGATGACCAATGCTCTTCGCGCCAAACGAAAGCTTGGTTTTGTCGACGGTACCATTCCTAAACCACTTGGAGATGATCCGAATCTCGAGTTGTGGTTGTCGGTTAATTCGATGATTGTGGGTTGGATTCGTACGTCTATCGAACCCAGGGTCCGGTCAACTGTTACGTTTATCCAAGACTCTCACAAGTTGTGGGATAATCTTCGTAAGCGATTCTCGGTGGGTAACAGAGTTCGCGTGCATCATCTCAAAGAGCAAATCGCAAAGTGCCGTCAAGATGGTGAACCTGTGATAGATTATTTTGGTCGTTTGTCAAAGATGTGGGAAGAGCTTGATACCTACTCACCTCTTCCGTCGTGTACGTGTACTGCCTTCGCGGAGATTGAGAAAGCCAGAGAAGAAGAGAAAATTCATCAATTCGTTATGGGATTGGATGAGGAACGTTTTGGAGGGATTTGTCAATCTATCATCTCCTCCGATTCCAGTCTTGATATTGGTGAAATTTATTCAAAAATCGTTCGCGAAGAGCAACGTCTCGCTTCCGCAAAAGAAAAAGAATCTCAACAACAGGCGGTTGGCTTTGTGGCCAAAACAACAGGAACTGTTTCTGAAACCGGTGGTTCAGGCAAACGTGAACGAGGCCCTGTGACGTGTTCTCATTGTGGTCGTCGTGGTCACGAAAAATCCGGTTGTTGGGAGATCGTTGGTTTTCCGGATTGGTGGGAAGAACGAACAACGAGTCGTGGTGGAAACAGAGGCTCTGTTCGTGGTGGCAGAGGACGTGGTGGCTCGACTGCTGACAGAAGCAACAACTCCGGTGCTCGTGTGCAGGCGGCTCATGCATCGACTTCGAATTCCTCTTCGTTTCCAGAGTTCAGCGAGGATCAGTGGAAGGCGTTAACCCAACTGATCTCTGACAGGTCGAAGTCAACATCGGACAAACTTTCCGGTAAGCGTGTTAATGGTGATCTCATCCTTGACACGGGTGCATCTCACCATATGACGGGGAGTTCTTCGTTGTTGGTTGATCTTTGTCGTATCGCACCGTGTCCTGTTGGATTTGCGGATGGAAATAAGACATACGCCACTCATACGGGTGTATTTCCGTTAACAGATAGTATCACACTAGAGAATGTCCTCTTTGTGCCACATCTGAATTGTTCGCTTATCTCGGTATCGAAGTTGTTAAAACAGACCAATTGTTTTGCTCTATTAACGGATACATTGTGTATATTGCAGGACCGTTTTACGAGGACCCTGATTGGAGCCGGTGAAGAGCGAGATGGGGTATATTACTTCAAGGATGTCATGGCTGCTCGGGTTCATCGTATACAAGCTCCTGTTACCAGTTTACCGGACTCGTTATGTTGGCATAAGAGGCTTGGACACCCATCGTTTTCTGTTTTGTCTTCTTTACCAATGTTTTCATCTAATAAATCTGCTGTCCCTGGTCCTTGCGACACGTGTTTTAGGGCAAAGCAGACTAGAGAAGTTTTCTTTGATAGTTCAAATAAAACAAAAGAGTGTTTTGCTTTAATTCATTGCGATGTTTGGGGTCCGTACCGTACTCGTGCTTCATGTGGAGCATTTTATTTTCTAACTATTGTTGATGATTTCTCGCGCTCTGTCTGGACATATCTCCTTCTCGAGAAATCAGAAGTCAGAACGGTGCTTCAGAATTTTTGTGCCATGACAGAAAAGCAGTTCTCCAAGTCGGTTAAAGTTGTTCGGTCAGATAATGGAACAGAGTTTACATGTTTGGCACGGTTCTTTCGTGAGAATGGTATTCTTCACCAAACATCGTGTGTTGCGACTCCTCAACAAAATGGTCGCGTGGAGAGAAAGCACAGACACATACTTAATGTGTCTCGTGCCTTGTTGTTTCAAGGAAGTCTTCCTGTTCGTTTTTGGGGCGAGGCCATTATGACTGCCGCATACTTAATCAATCGAACACCATCCAAAATTCTTGGTGATCGATCGCCGTATGAAGTTCTGTTCAACCGCAAACCTCAGTATGATCAGTTGCGTGTGTTCGGAAGTCTATGCTACACTCACCATCGAGCTCGTAATAAGGATAAATTCTCTCATCGTAGTCGTCGTTGTATCTTCCTTGGGTATCCGTCTGGTCAAAAAGGCTGGCGAGTGTTCGACTTAGACAAAGAGGAGTTCCTCATTAGTCGTGATGTTGTTTTCCATGAGTCTGAGTTTCCGTTTGCTAATATCTCGGCAGCTGCATCTCCGGCGTCTCCACCACTTGTCTTCGACTATTCGGATGATGATTGGATTGACCAGTCTGTTTCCTGTTCCACCGACAGGGGGAGTTCAGCTACTACTGATCCATCGGGTACAGATCGTGTTGTTCCTTCCGTACCTCTTGAGTCTTCCGCTGCGTCTCCGATGCCTCCTTCCCCTGTTCCGGATCAGACAGTCGAGGTACAGAGTACTACATCTCCTCTTGTCGAGGAATCTGAGGCTGTTGAAGAAGTGTTGGGTCGGGGACAACGTGTTCGTGCTCCTCCGGCTAAGTTTCAAGATTACATTGCCTACACTACCGTTCTTCTTCGAGATACCCCTCTCGCTCATCCCTGCGCTCCGACTTTGTCCTCTGAAACTGTCTCAGGTATCACTTCGTATCCTTTAGTAGAGTATCTCACTGACGTCTGTTTTTCTTCCTCCCATCAAGCCTTTGTTGCAGCTGTGACTGCTGGCGTTGTACCTAAACGATTTTCGGAGGCTATGAAAGAAAAGGTGAACATTTTAAGTACTGCTTTTTTCACTAATTTCTTTTACTGTTGATATTACTTTTCTTTCTTATTTGAGAGCTGTGCTCGTCGTCTCCAGAAAGTTTCGTGTATTTGTTGGTGCATTAATTGGACCGTAGAGTTACATACTTACATCTGCGACAAAAACGCTGTCTGTAAATTAATTTGTTGTTCGAGATTGCCAATGATGAGCGATTCAAATGGAGAAGAACGAAGAAAAAAAAAATAATATTAATGATCATTTTGATAAATTTAATTTCTTCGCATTAGCCATATGCTATGTACGTGGCATTTTGAAAAAAGTTATATAATATAGTTCCTTTTTTATATTAATGGGGAATTTGTCGAGAGATAATGAGAATATTTCACCTTAATTATTTGTTTAATAATTTTTGGATAAACAATATGTACAACACTTGTGACTTGTGAGATAGAGTCTATGACTATGACCATGTGTACCATTTCCATCCTAGAATGGTCAAATAGTTTTGAAACATTATGTTGTTTGACTTCATCTTTTTTCGCGCGAAATCATATGTTTTAAAAGTTTCAAAGCATATTCAAACATAGAGATATAGATAAATAATCAAACTATAGACGAGTTGACAAACATTTCAGTTCTGAAGCATATACTTCAAAGATAAATATCGTCATACAAATTATTAAATTAAGTAATGAACTTCCCACAAAATAAAGATTAAGCAATCGAACTAAAGACTGAGACAACTCGACTAGTAGAATGGTTCAAATGTTCAATCACATGTCTCAACTAGTATAATAAACATATTTTACCAAAATTTACGGTCCTTAAAAACTATCATAATTTATCATTATAAAAATATATACAAATTAAGGTTAAACCAAACAACTTGTATTGTATATTTAAAAATTGCAAATACAAAGTCAGAAAACAGCTCATCTCCAACAAAAATATTGTATATATTATATATATGGATAGTGCGATCAATGCTCATTTGTTTCTATCCAAGAATCAAATAAAAAAGTAGAAATTCATTAAAAGAAAAATTGATGGAGACGACGACAGGTTTGATCATCAAAATAGTGAGTCCAATTCTACTCCTAGTAGTTATCATTTTAGGCCTCGTATACTCTTGTTGCAAAGATGACCGCAAAGACACAGAGACTGTTGGTATTACGGCTTCCACCGTGGCTTGAACACTTTAAGTATTGTTGCTTACTTTTTCACTTAAATCGTTGTCATATTTCACGAATCTTTTTGTGAGATATGTATCTTATAAATTGAGTTTCTGGTGTGGGAAAGATGTAAACATACTTGTAAATCAATATTTGTTGTTTAGTTTTTTAGCCAGTCGGCATAAGATACTTCATTCACTACAAGAAAGAGGCCCCAATAGCGAGAAAACTTACGGAGGAAAAAATTCATCGGAAAGTTACCGATTAAAACACGTGGAGATTGTGTGAAAATTGTTCTTGCATTGGAAATTTGTCGGAAATTATTGAGAAACAGAAATCGTAAGAATTTGGTCGGAAAACTTCATCTAAAAATTGTCGGTAGCACTGTAACTTTCGAGAACAATGCTTTCTCCGTACTCTGTCGGAAAATCTTGTTGGAATCGTATCGGTCTACTCTGCATTCCGACAACACTTGAAGTTGTGGAGAAATTGTCGGAAACTTTGCCAGAGGCTCGTCGGTAATCCGTCAGCAACATGTGTCGGCAGGAACAGATT
This sequence comes from Isatis tinctoria, assembly GCA_010577795.1. Classification (NCBI taxonomy): domain Eukaryota; kingdom Viridiplantae; phylum Streptophyta; class Magnoliopsida; order Brassicales; family Brassicaceae; genus Isatis; species Isatis tinctoria. The sequence continues at coordinate 36,465,998 of CM021244.1, read as the reverse complement.
TTCCGAGAAAATTCCCGATAAGCCTTCTCGTCAGAATTACATCGGTGATACCGATAATTAGATAATTGTATGAAATAATCAAGTATCCAGACATTATCTTTCTAATATCATTAACAGAGCATATATTGAGTGAACGAGAGAAAGCATAATGAAAAAAGGAGAAATCGAGTGAACAAAAGAAAAAAGAAAAAGAGAAAAGGAGATGGATAGAGCCGTCCAGATCCACTCACAATATATAAAAAGTTCATCAATGGATAGAGCCGTCCAGATCCAGATTCAGCAATGGATTCCAATCCTAAAACTACTTCTGAGGTATAAGCTAACTTCCATAACCTTAAATGTGTGGGAGGAACTTGTAGGTGTCGATAGGGAACCTGCTTAAAGTGTCAGAATTTCTTGTAAGAAGACATAGTTTTGGGGCCATTTATTGGTAGGATTCTAGACTGTATGATAATTTTGGCTCAAAGGAGAAGTTTGGTTGTTGTGAAATTTATTACGATGATCTTTATCTGGGACCTCCTTTCTTTTGTTGCTGAAATTGATTCAAGGTTTCGTTCTCACTGTTGCTTGGCCTTTGTATTTTCTCTTAATTCGTTCATCCATAAGGATAGTTGATAGAACTATGCTATATGGTACTTGTGTTGAATTACTTTCTCAAGTTCACATTTTGGTAAAATCACCGACCAAACTTTCCAATAAGTTTCCGAGAATCATAGCAGACAAACAACCGTCAAGATTTTAGACAACTTCGCGACAACGTCCTCCATCAGAAATCTGTCACTACTTTCCGACGATTCATCCCGACAATTATTCCCACATGGAATGTCGTCGCTATGTTCCGATATTTTCCCGACAACAGCTCATTTCCGAGAGCCAAATTCCGAGGTATGATAATATCTGGTAAATTCGTCGGAACTGCTATTTGCCGTTAAAATACCGACCATACTCTTTCTCGCTATGCGAGACTCTTTCTTGTAGTGATTGATGAACTTTGAAAAATATTTGAACCCCTATCACCTATTACAAAAAATGATAAAAATACAAGTTAGCTTTTTGAAAAAAGAAAATACAACTCGGCTCATTTCAAGAAAGTCCATCTGTTGGATTAACATATAGTTCTTTCCAAAATATTTTGTGGTCAACGTCCCATTGTTCTTCAGCATCAATTGGGATAATAGTTTAGCCGTGTAATCTCGCTAAATTCATGCAAAAAACGGCATTCGCTAACGTAACAACCAATCAAAGACACATCTCATAACTCCTATCAATTGATTGGTAATAATTAATAATGTACCGTCTCAGCTCTACATATGTATATATTTTTGTAGCCAAGTTCAAAATGACTAACACTTAAACGTATTCATTAAGTCATTTAACACTTCTAATTTCTAAGTAGTCTTGGACACCCAATCCACTCAAAATGGATGGTCAAATCAAACCAATATTAGTTGTGGTACTTGAATTATAACGAATTGATTAAATTAAAGGAAATTTGACTGAAAGGATGAGTTGAAAATCAAAGTTTTGTCCAATTATGCCTTAAACTAATTAAATTTGTCCAACTATATATGTTTTATGTCCAGAATATATTAAATACCGATATAATTATGAATATAGTAAAAATTGAATAAACAAACGAAAAATCAATTAATAAAATTTTTAATCAGTATAGTATTTATATATCTAAGCAAGAAACATATTTGGGTTCAATAATACGTGACGTGACCAATACAAGCTTAAAAAATAATCAATTAATTGCTTTTCAATTTGGGTATGAATAAAGGCTAAACGTAACGACTAAATAGATACCCGACCGGTTCCTTTTGAAATACAAATAAAACCTAATACAAAATCAGCGAGTGGTTTATAAATACTAAGTCAACGAGAGGCTCATCATCTCTATATATTACACGTCTTCTTGTTCCTCTATATGCAAAGTGAAGATAAATCATTACGATTCAGATATGAACCCTGTGGGGATTTTGTTTATAGTGTTTGGGGGATTTCTCTTGTTCTTGTTCATCTTATGGCTCACTCACTTTCTCTACCACAAAGCTAAGAAGGATGGCAAAGAAAGCATCGCTTGTCTCGGAAGTGGTTATGGCGGCGACTTCGGTGGTTGAAACCACAGCGATGTGCAATTTTCAGAAAAAAATGCATGTATATATATATATATATATATATTAATTCCAGTCCAATCTGTTTTCTTTTTTTTTTTTAATTTTTCTTGTTTTCAAGCGTCAAAGATTGTTCTAAGTAATTATGCAAATATGTGTATGCATAACGTACATGTGTATTAAACTATGTACGTAGAAGTTTTTGCTATTTTCCAACTATGCAAATTTGATTGGGAATATATTGATTGGAAGTCTCTTAGGTAGCATAACAATTTTACATCCGTAATTCTGTTTAGTGAGTTCAATCTACGAACGATAAATAGATGAACAATGTAAATTTTGACTTTCTATAGGAGATGATTGTTTTGAGAAGTGGTCAAAACCACTTCGTTTAAAACGAGTTCCAAAGAGCAGAGAGTTTTGCTTGTGTTGGAGGTATGTGTGTAGCATCGCTGTGCCTGTATCTAGCTCAAGACTATAGTAGCTGATGCAGTAGAATGGTTAAGAAGGGTGAAGCTAAGGTTGTGGAAGTAATCAGAAAAGAGTAGGTCATCAGAACAGCAACGAGCTTGGCTCCTTGCTGAGCTTCTAATAGATTCAGGCTTCACTCTTGAGATTTTCAGAGTAAGACCTACTTGTACATAATTAAAGGTTAACTATACAAGCTAAAGCTTGTGTAAGAAGGCACTTAGAGGAGGCGATCATGTTGCTTCCTGCGACAACAACAAAAAAAGAAGATTTACAAATCTAAGAAGGCATATAAGACCCATAAACGCATTCTCACTAGACCCGGCAAAAAGTAAGATTCATAAATATATAAGGCATATTAACATTTTGTTATGCACATAATGGAATCATATGGAGGAGTATATATATATCGTTTCTTTCAGGCTTCCTTCCAAAGCTAACAAAGGAACGTGACAGAGACGACAATCCCTAGGAATAAACAATAAGTGAGGAACTAATTAGGTTTTTAATTACCTCTTCACAAGTTCTCTTGCTAATTTGCTTCTTCAACATTAGTACAGACCGGAACATTAGAACTCGCTTCTGTCGAGAAAGAAAGAAAAGAGAGATTTCTCTAGTTATGACCGCTTCTAGTAATAACGTAAGTAAATACTACAATTTTCTTATGGTTATCTTTCTGAAGTATCTATGTAATTTTTGTTATATGTAAGCCAAAAACAAACAAAAAAATAATCAAATTTTAATCTATTTTTACGTTTTGTCGTGTACAGGAAATATGCATCATTCGAAGGGAAATCTTTTCTTATTTATCGATGTGTCTCTTGGGTGATATGGTGAAAACAATAAGCATGACGACAGAAGATTTATGGAAAACCGCTAACGAAATTTTCAAATATGTTCCCATGCATATTTTGACGAATATATTTGCAACACAGCCAGAAACTGATATCAAGATCATCGAGTGCGTGAACCCAATAACCAAACAGCATACTCGATATGCGTTTTGGAAAAAGAATAAGGTATGTGTTTAACTTCTTTTTCTGTTGTGGTATTTATCTTTTATAAACTTTTAAAACTCGATATGCATATTTGATCGTGATTTATATTCGATTTTAGGTTAATTACTCGGAATATTGGATCGTTTCGAAAAAAGATTGAAGCATGTCCCCACTAAGTCCTTACTCCTTAAGCCATAGACCATTGGTATTGATCACTCTTGGAGCATTGATATTATGTGACAAAATAAATTTATAACTTCCCGTTTACATAACAATTCAGAAATTACTAATAGTATATGATATTTATATTGCTATGTTCAGCTTAACCAATAAATCCTTGTTTCAAAATTTAATCCATAAAGGACAAATACCAAAACAGTATTAAAAATCAACATCTCTTAGAAGGGAGTCCATGTGCAGAGTCAAGATCCTCCATTTGGTTTTAAATTTCGTAACCAATATAACAGAGATATATTCAGATACATCAACGAGAATGTTGTTGTGCATAAGATTTTACATTTTTACTTTGAAGATGGTTCTTTTTCTTCCCCTTCCATGTTCTTAGCCTTCTCTACTTGCTCATCTTCAGTTTTAATGTTCACGGCGGCTTCCATATCTGTCGCTGCTTCCTCTAGTTTCTCCTCCTTAGCTTCAACATCCGTCGAACTGTCTTCAACATCACCACTTGCATCTTCCTTAACTTCTCCTACTGTCGTACTCGTATCTACATGATCATCATTTCCTGTTCTAACAATATTCCCATCGCGTGTAAGAGCTCTCGGTGTTCCTGCTACTGCTGCCAGGTTCTGTACACAGGTGAACTCATCATCATCGTCAGACGAAGTATCAGAATCAGTTCCTGAATCAGACTCAGGAACGATTTCATGTTGCCCATCTCTTGCTTTCTTGGATCCTTTACGAGAAAACACGTGCTTTATCTGTTTAGCAGACTTCTCAGCTTGTTTCAGAAAGTTCTTTGCAACATCCTTCATATGACCCTTACCTGAATTCTCCTCTCCATCCAAACTCTCGCATTCCACACTCTTGCCTGAAAGAGGACCCGAGACATTGTCATCGACGATGTATTTAACTCCAACGTCCTTTTGGTTTATCGCTTTCACATTTATCCGAGGAGACTGACAATGTGACTCCTCTTCAATGCTTCCTATTAAAAACTCATCCTTTTTGCTGTTCCTATGAAAAACTGACCCGATTTTCCTCAATCCCCTACCAACAGACTTCATTGGGTTCCTTGATCCTTCTTGATTCTCGTCGGTGCTACTGCTTTCGTTGTTTGGTGATCCATCGTTATGAACTCTCTGTACTTGGTTATCAAGACGTCTACTCTTTCCTTTTCTCGGTTCCCAAATCTGTGAGACTTCAGGTCCCGGTCTCTGAATCCATATTCCAGTCCCTTCTTGCCCTTTAATGTTAACTGGCTCAAGGTTATCCGCAACACTTGGAGCTTTTTCAGAATTCACCGACGTGAAAGACCCTTTAGTTGTAGTATCAGAAGCAAAAGAAGTTTGCACGTCTTCCTTGCTTAGCTTCACTCCTTTGAAGGGGTCCTCACTCCACTGTATCAAGAATGAGAACCACTTTATAAAACTGTCATGTGTTCAGAGAAAAAGTAAATAAAAAAAGTTTCACCTTTTCACTGTCTTCGATTACGGTTATAGCAAGATGCAGCCTTCCCATTTTGATGTTCTGAAGAGGCAACCACATATCGTTTCTTTGGCCGCCTCTGAACTCCACGATGTTCACAGAACATGCACTGCAACAAAAAAGGGGAGATCAAAACAAGAAACTATTGATATTCACACTGGTTTTGGAGTAGCGAAATCAGGATTCAGGAACAAACCCAAGGGTATCATCCACAAAACGATCTTTGTCTTTAACTTCAATGTTAAGTACAGTTGGAGAGTCCCATGTAAAGATTGGTATCTTAAACTCTTCTTGCCATGTTGGGGACAGTGTTTTTCTTTTTATGTCTGTTTTGAATCGGTAAGCACCAAGTTTCCCTCTCACATAAGGATCAGCCAAACCTGAAACCCAAAACATTCCAAAGTTTTTTCAAACTGAAAGAATCTAACGGTCGTGGTAATATCAAAACTAACCATTTAGATCTGACGGCTTAACATCTGACGCTTCAACGACTTCGACTAAGACGTGTGCAACTGGTTCTTTCTCATCAACAAAGAACCAAGTCTCTGGAGGCCGACACAGAAAAAATGTGTAAAGGCAAGAGATACTAAGGAATGTAGACAAAAACAAGCGAGAAAATAAACAAAACAGCAGTAGATACCTGGCTCTGGGCTAACAAATTTCTCCATGTCAACAACCAGCATATTTGGCTGCAACCAAAGTGCAGGGAAGATAGTATAAACAATTTCTTTAGACAAAGCCATTCTATATTCAGAACCAGCAGGGAAAAGAAACCAAATTACATAACGCAATTCTTACCTGAACAAGGGTCTGTTCAAATGCGATAGAAAGAAGTTTATCCTGATTAAGAAAAAATGGTGTGCCTTTTTAGAAAGGTAAAAAAAAAAAGCAAAGGCGTGAAGAAGATTCAATACTCTTTTTAACAATAATTAGGCTATGTAGTACTACTTACTAGCCATCCTGCGATGCCTGGAAGCACAGCAACATCAAGCCCATGAGTGAAGATTGGCTTAACAGTCATCTGGAAATATGGAGGCTCTGCAAAACACACACGCAAACGCCCCAAGAAAGGCCATCGACGAAGGAACTTCACTCCGATCAACACCTTTCGAAGAGTACAAGCAAAAATGTGTTTACTGTAACGAAAAAGGCCACATTCAGATAAAGCAAGAGAAAACTGCATTACCTTTCCTTCCACGTGCATTCCCGTCATATGCAACTTAGTCCACATCCCAAAACCAAGCCTTTTCCTTAATTTCACAGCAAGTATCGCACTCATGTCATCTGCTGCTAGAAAATTCATTCCAAGTTCCAGTACCTGTACAAACTCCAGCATAAGTTCAACTTGTGCTATAATAAAAGGGAAGAGGTCAAAGTATGATGTTCCATAAGGCGTTGCCACTATACCAAGTGATCATCACCGGTAGATTGGCGAAGGACCCTAATATCGGTCAATAGAGGCGGTTTTTTCCCCATGTAAAGGTGCTGTATCACAGCTTTTTTCTGCACATACATCGTATAAGACGTCAATAACAACAAGTGACTTCTTATAACTTGCAATGTGATTCCCATATACACAATTTGCAGAGCTGCTGTTGAAGTACTAAAGGAAAGAAAAACGCCAAATGGAGTTAAGACCGATGAAATATACCGCTGTCCAAGGTCTATACTTGTCTAAGAACCAAGGTATGATTGGACCAAGAATCTTTTCAGACGTAATCTGTTCCATGCATATAGGCCATATCTTCTCCACAGCATGATTCAACCACCTCACAGATTCAGAATCAGTTAGAACCTGAAAGATGGATAGCAAAGAACGTTGAAGGAAACAAAATTTCACGCAGGGTGAGGAAAACTTAAGAAAACAAATGAAGTTAGCCACAGAATGAATACACAGGCGAAAGCGAAAGAGTGTGTATCCACTCAGCACTAAAAGTCAGTCTACAAATTGGCTTAAACCTTAACAAGATCAATCCATACAAAACCACAGAAAGAAAACCAACGTAGGAGCCTTAAAAGTTACGAAATTTCCGACATTTCGTTTCTAGACCAAGCTAAAACCTAGGTTTAACCACCATTAAATGGATAAAGAATCAAAGATGGAATATTTCCACCTAAAAAACAAACAGTGCAAACATTAGAAAAACTTACCCTTCTCTGATTAGCTTGCTTCCTCTCTTCGAACTGCAATTGTCTCTTCAATCTCATCACATAGCGTTCGTGAACCTGGATAGAATAAAAAAAAGCAACACTTTTTTCATCAAATCAAGAAAAGTACCCAAAAGAAACATAACATCAATAAATCAAACAAAAAGCAGTACCAGGTAGAGATAAATTAGAGACAGGAAATAGAAGAAGCCGTGGGATCGATTCAACGAAGAGATAAACCAGAGGAACAGCAACACAATCACAATATGATGGATTAAGAAAGACTCCATTGTAGTCTTCTCTATGAATCAAAACCCAGAAGAGAAGAGGCGGAAAGATTCGCAAAGATCAAGTCTTTTTTCGCCCAATGATCAAAGACCCATCTCAGGAGAAAAATGAATCATCCGAACCGATTCGAACTTGGAGATGTTCTGTTTGAAAAGGATCGAAAAAACGAAGAAGAGTCAACAGTTACTCTAGCGCGGAAGAAAACAAAAGAAGCACAAATTTGTAATAAATCGAAATGGTAAGAGTTACTGTGTGGGGTTTCCTCCTTTACTCAAGTCTAAAGGAACACGATTCGTTGACTAATAAAGAATCACAACAAATGTTTGGAGATTTGCTTAGGGCGGGCGGGCCAAAATATCCAAACCCGAAAATCTGAACCGAAACAGACCCGACCAAACCAAATTCAAAATCGATAAAATATTCAAACGATTCTTAAATTTTGGTATTTCAAAACGCGAATCTGAATCTTAACCGAAAAAAGTAATTAAATTACCTAAAAAACAAAATGTCCGAAAATAATTATTTTGTCTCGGGTTTTTTTTTCCAAAGTTTGAGAAATGCAACTGTTGAAGACATTGAAATTTTTTACACAGTTGAAAAAAGCTTTTTTATTTCTTACATAGTTCAGCTGCATTCTCTAAACACTAATTTTCTGGAAAAAATGTAAGAAAACAGGAGTTTTTTTTTGAATAAATTTAACATTCATTAAAAAAAAAGATATTGAAATTTTGGATTGATTGTTTGAAGTTTAGGCTTGATGGTTTGAAGTTGAAGAATTTGGTTTGAAGTTTGCAATGGAAGTTCGGAAAAATTGGTTTTTTGTTGTACTTTGGCATTTTACTTTGAACAATGTTGGTGTTGCTTTAGTATTGCTGTTTTAGTCTTTTTTTTTTTTTAGAATTATTGTTCAAAATATCAGTTTTTTAAGTTTCATTTTAGCCTTGTAAATTTGATAAAAATATGTATTTTTTTAGTATTGATCATGTATTTTGTGTCTCGAAACCCAAAATAGAACTGAAGCCGAAATTATTTTGGGTGTTACTGGATATTACATGTGTTACTAAGCTCGAACCGAACCCGAAAAAAATCCAAACCGAGTCCGAACCGATAATTCATAATACCTGAATTGGATTAAAATTTTGGTAGTTCAAAACCCAAACATGAATTACCCCCGAACAAAAGCCAAGTGGATACCCGAACGCCCAGACTTAGATTTGCTATTTTATCTTTTCGATTGCTCCGACCTCGAGATAAAACAACATTTGTTTTTCCCCTCATATCTAACCATCTTAATGACTTAGAAATTTCAGTGTTAGAAATGGAATTTTCAGATTTGAGTAATTATGCCCATATTTTTAATCATTAGAAAGAAAAAAACTACTCCATTTGTATTGTTATAGTAACATCTTTAACCCCTTTTTCTGTTATTATTTCTTATTTAATTTTTTTTTTGGGCAACAACTACAAATTCCTTAAAAGAAGATCTCAGCCAAAGGCTAAGTTTGGTACATCAGAGAAAAAAGACAGGGCTGCTTTGGCCAAAAGGTCAGCAGAGCCATTGTTTTTACTACCAACATAACGAAATGAAACATAATCGAAAGATGATATCGCTGCATGAACATCATGGAGGATTCCGTTCAGTGCTGCCTGTTTCGGATAAGATAGTTTTAATAAGCGTTTGAGAATCATAATGGAGTATAATGTGCATATATGATGGCTTCCAAAACAGCCATCGCTCCTGCCATCAGTGGGGATGTAACATCGCCTTTGGTGACTGAGAGTTCCTGCAGGGTTCGACTGTGCGGGTCTAGGTAGACGCATCCGATCCATGCGCCTGGCATGTTAGATTTCCAAGCCCCATCTGTAAAACAGCTAATAGAATTTATACTATGTTCCTCCTTTTGTCGACTTTCTGTGTGTCGTTTGTTAACTTTCTTGTGGGATTCCGATTTGTCATGAGCCGTTTGCCATTCCACGGCTTCTTTGATTGCTTTTGTAACTGTATCTCTGATCGAGAGCTCTCTGTCTTCAAAGACGAGTTTATTTCTCGAGTTCCATATCGTACAGGCCACCCAAGAAAACAGTGATTCGCTTCTTATACCCGTTGGTGGTAAGCAGAGGTCCAGTCATTAGAAGCATGGCGACCTTCTGAGCGAAACTACAGTGAAAGAATAGATGTGTCGTGGTCTCTACCTCCCCGCACCTTTTACAGCATATGGAGTTCATCAGTGTTCTTTTTGCAAGGTTTTCACCAATTGGGAGGGCTCCCTGATAGAAAGAGCTGGACCTTCGGTGATGTTTTCATGTGCCATACATCTGAGTTCCAGTTTACCGTCTGATGAGCTGGTGTGTGTTGCAAAATTTATTCTCGCTCCTTCACCGAATAGTGATAGCCTGTTTTTGTGGAGTATGATCCTGTCTTCTCTATTAGCCATACAAATTTATCGTTTGCTTCCATAGTACTCGGTCTGAGCTTAAAGATATCCTCTGCATATCCCGGAAGAATCTTGTGAACTTTCTCCTTGTCCCATGTCTTAGTGTATGGATCGATCAAATCAGAAACATGGAAATTAGCTATTTCTTTTATTGTTCCTATTGACTAAAAGATATATAGATTATAGCTCCTGGTCCCATGATTTCTTATTTAATAAACCACTAAATATAAAAGCATGAAGGTTTGATCTTCTACCAAGGATGGCACGTGACTGGAGAATAATCTTTTTTTCTCATTGACACTTCTGATTCTTTTAGTAGTGTAGAATTACAGAGAATGAAAATGTTTAATCAGTCAAATAAAGTGTGTTTGTGAACCCAAACAAACAAAAAACCTACTATCTAATTTGTAATGAATCGAAACCCACAGTTTATTACATTCAACTCGATAATAAATCTTGATAGTATTTGTACAAGGTTCAGCTTTTTTCTCTAAAGTTTCAAATTTATTAATTAAAAATATTAATTTACAAATAGAATATTAAACTATATGTGGTAAAATGTGGGCTTAACATGATTAATCATTTACAATTAAAAAAAACTAGTTAATATCAAACTACTTCAAACCATATGTTTCTTTTGTTCATGAAGATTTAATTTCATCTATTTTTTAATTTATTTATAATTTCATTTTTACGTAAATTATTAAAATTTTCTTCTTGTCATCCACTTGTAATTTCATCCATCTAAAATTTCTATTGTAACATTCTTCAGTTATATCATGACCTGTGTCAATGCATAAATAAAAATTAAAAAAAAAACACATGAAAATTATAATTGACCAGATCATGAAATGTATTCTTGTTAAATTAAATCGTGACATGTGCTATAACAATTAATAAAAAATAAAGTTATAAAAAGAAGTGATTTATCAATAATATAAAAATTAATAAAGTAATCTACCATAGTTCATTACAACAATTAAGAAAAAAAAGGAAAGTAAACAAATGACCAAAGAAAATATAATATCATCTGCACATATCAAAGAAAGTATCAATAGTCCGATTTTCCACGAGCTCATGACACAAGCGCAGAACCTGTGATATTCCAGATTTGTCGTAGGGAAATATCATATTACAGGCTAAAAATGGATTAACAAAATTAAATACATATCGGATGGAATAAAAGTCTCATAAATATCTCATGCATGCTTAGACTATTAGTATAATAAATCCATAAATATTACAGTTTTAGATTAAAAATGCCTTTAAAAAATATTAAAAGTACTGTAAAACTGTATAAAAAGCATGTAAAATAGAGTATATCAAGATGAGAATCCACACATGATAAGTTGGAATTTTTAAAATTGGTTGTATTTTAGGTGGTAGTCATGCATGAGGGACGCCTAACTAGTAATGAATATACAGAGTTTTAATGGCCAAGGATTGGGACAGCCTAAAGACTTGACAATCCCGCGTCTTAAGGAGATTTGTTAAAAAACCATTTATGTGAGATGATTTTACTGATGGGTCGAAGCATTGTAAAATAATAGTTGGTGTATGTATGAAGGGTATACATGGTGGATGCGATTGGGTTGAGTAGTGGTTAAGATTTATTTCGGACAGAAAAATATCTCGGTAGACATCAAGCAGGCAGACAAGAAAGTTATTGATTGTAAGTTACAGTTCAGTTCTTTTCATTTTGTTTATGGAGATCTGAAGGCCAATGGAAATATGTTGAAATTATTAATGCGGATTAGTTCGCAAATGAAAGACGATTGTTACATAGTCGAAGAATTCAATGAAATTTTACACAATGTCGAAAAGCTGGGAGGTTCAAGAAAGAGTAATGCATATAGAATTGGAGGCTTAATGAATTATTAAGAGAATGATTACAGAGTATTTATAGTACAGAGAAGATGATTAGGGCTACTCTAAGTGTATAATAATTACAATACGATCCTTCTATATTAACTCCCTTATACACCCCCGCAAGATGGAGGTAGGCTTCTGACTCCAATCTTGGAACACGCCTGAGTAAAGGAAAGGCGCGATAACGGTTTCGTCAAAGCATCTGCGAGCTGATCTTTTGTGGAGACATGGGAGACACGCAAAGCATTGGACTGAATGTGGCCGCGAACGAAGTGATAATCAAGAGCAAGGTGCTTCATGCGCGAGTGGAAAACTGGATTGGCGCTTAGATACATTGCTCCGATGTTGTCGCAGTAGATAACGGGAACCTTGGGAAGTCGAATGCGTAACTCAGTGAGGAGATTACAGATCCACCTGATTTCTGCGGCGGTGTTGGCAATTGCACGGTACTCAGTCTCAGTGGAGGAACGGGCTACGCCTTTCTGTTTCTTCGAAGACCATGAAATGGGGTGGGTACCGAGATATATTACATACGCATTGGTTGACATGTAGTCATCACTATCGCCCGCCCAATCTGCATCAGAGAAGCCATGTAGAGTCAAAGGATTTTGAGCTTGAAGAAAGATACCATGAGTGATCGTTCCTGCCAGATATCGAAGTACTCGTTTGACTGCTTGCCAGTGGTCGGTGGTGGGAGCGTGCATGTACTGGGAGAGACGATTCACAGCGAAAGAGATGTCAGGTCTGGTGAAAGCGAGATAGTGGAGGCTGCCAACAACCATTCTGTATTCAGAAGGATTTTCAAGTTTGGTGCCTGAATTTAGAGTGAGCTTCGGAACTGTTTGCATGGGAGTTGCAACTGTTTTGGCATTGAGCATGTTGGTCTTGACGAGTAAGTCTTGAATGTATTTGCGTTGCATTAGGTGGAGACCGTGAGGAGTTCGGGTGACTTCAATGCCTAGGAAGTAGTGAATGTCTCCTTGATCTTTTAGAGAGAAACGATTGCCTAGGGAGGTGACCATAGCGGAAACAGCTTGAGGGGAACTTCCGGTGACAATTATGTCATCCACATACACCAGTACATAGACAAGAACAGAGCCACTTTGGAAGACAAACAAAGACGCATCAGAGAGAGCATCGGCGAAGCCGGATTGAATGAGGAAGGTCTTGAGTTCAATATACCAAGCACGGGGTGCTTGTTTTAGGCCATAAATGGCTTTATGTAACCTGCAGACGTAGTCCGGGCGATCTGGATCAACAAATCCTGGAGGTTGAGTCATGTATACCTCTTCATTAAGAGTGCCCTGAAGAAAAGCTTGGTTGACATCGAGTTGACGAATTGGCCATGAACGACTCGCTGCTTCACCAAGGACAAGACGAATTGTTACTGCCTTTATGACAGGGCTGAAGGTTTCTTTGTAGTCTAATCCATATTGTTGATGATAGCCCTTGGCTACTATTCGCGCTTTGTATTTGTCAAGATCACCAGTGGACAGAAATTTTGTCTTGAAGACCCAACGGCAGCCGACAACATTCTGTTTTGGAGACGGTGGAACCAATGACCAGGTTTGCTTCTCAAGTTGTCCATTGTATTCTGTGGACATAGCTCTCCGCCATTTCTCTTCCTTGAGCGCTTGTGCGAACGTCGCAGGTTCAGATTCCAGAAGAATGGGATTGGAGAGAACAGCAGCGAGACCATATTTGGGATTAGGTTTGGTGATATGAGCTTTGGCGCGGGTAGTCATGGTGTGTGTGTTTCGGATGGGAGGTGGTGGTGTAGGTTGTGGGTTTGGTTGAGGTGATGGAGGCGGAGCTGGTTGTGGCATGGGTGGGGGAGTCGGTTGTGGCGACGGAGGAGGGGTGGTGTTGGTGTCGGAGTGGCTTGGTGAGAGAGAGGTTTCGGGGGTTGGAACATTTGGGCCAGTGGGCCTTTCATTGGTGGGGCTTATATTTGTAGTGGAGCTATTATTTGCAGTGTGGGTATGTGGGGTGGTTTGGGCTTGGGAATTGGGCCCTTGGCCAATCTCCCTTTGAGGGATATGTGTTTGGGGAAGAGAAGACAAAGGAGGAGAGACGCGTACCTGAGAAGACGTTGTCGGCAGTGACAGAGATGGCGGTGTTGGTAGCTGGTGGTGAGGATCAACGACCAGGGACAAGGGCAGAACCGGAGCAGAGACTAGGGGAAGTCTCTGAGCTGACGGAGTGTGCGCCGGCATCGACAGCGAGGATGTGTTGACCGGCGAAGTGAGGCGTTGGAACGGAAATTGCGTCTCATCGAAGATGACATGGCGAGAAGTATAGAGTCGGCCGGTGGAGATGTCTAAGCATAAATAGGCACTCTGAGTGGATGAATAGCCAACAAAAACACAAGGTTTGGATTTATCCTCGAGTTTATGTTGAGTATACGGTCTGAGCCAGGGGAAGCACAAACTGCCAAAAACTCGGAGCTTGTTGTAATTCGGTGGAGCACCAAAGAGTTTTTGATACGGCGAGTGATTGGAGAGCACCGGAGAGGGAAGTCTATTGATAAGATAGACCGCTGTAAGAAACGTATAAGGCCAATACTCTTTAGGCATTGAAGCAGTGGAGAGTAGAGACAGGCCAGTTTCGACAACATGTCGATGTTTCCGTTCAGAGACACCGTTGTGTTCCGGAGTGTGCGGCGGCGTCGTAAGGTGAGAGATGCCACTGTCACGAAGAAATTGGCGAAGGGCAACATATTCACCACCGTTGTCAGAGAATAAGGTAACAATTTTGGTTTGGAAGTAGTTTTCTACAAGAGGTTTAAAAGCTTTGAAAATTTCTTGAACTTGTGATTTCTTTTTCATGGGGTATAACCAAGTATAGCGAGAGAAGTGGTCGACAAAGATCAAGTAGTATCTGGAGTTGTCATAGGCTGTTATTGGGGAGGACCAAACATCAGAAAATAGATATTGAAGTGGACGATTTGAATGAATAGAAGTTTGGTGAAAAGATAGTTTGTGGCTTTTATTGATTTGGCATTCAGAACAGAAAAATGGTTTTTGAGAAGAAACAGAAACAGGTAATTGAAACTCAGAAATGATAGATTGTAACAACGGTGGTGCAGGGTGACCCAGACGAGAGTGCCAGGATGCAAGCGTTGTGCGCGGACTTGGGGAAGTGAGCAAAGCTTGAGGCGAAGACACTCGTGTAGGCCACTCATATAGCTCATTTTTGGTTCTGCCTTGAAGAAGAGGGGTCCCCGTTCGAAGATCCTTCACCTGAAAAGATGCAGGGAAAAATTCCACAGAGACTTGATTATTGTTGCATAAGCGATACACAGAGATCAGATTCTTCTTAATATCAGGTACGTAAAGAACATTGTTGAGAGCAAGATTCCGAGATAAAGAGGGCATAAGAGTGGAACCCGTATGAGAGATGGTTAAAGGAGAACCATCTCCTATGAAGACATCATCACCACCTTCATATGGCTGATGAAGCGAAAGATTGGCCAGATCATTAGTGAGATGATGGGTAGCGCCGCTGTCGAGGAGCCAGTTGTTGGCACTGTACGGAGAAGCGATGGCGACATTGGCACGAGGCTGCCACGGGGTAAATGGATTGGCCGGGACAGGAGAGTTGGAGCGTGTGAGAGACTGCAGCCGTGGGCAACGCCTGGCACTGTGCCCTTGAACACTGCAAATCTGACATTTACCAAGATATGGTCTTGGCTGACGGTGATCAGAGGATGCTGTAGGAGCATTCGCTGATGGTTTCCACTGCTGGTGCGAGTTGGTGTGTCTGTGCCGATTGTTGTTATTGTTGTTCCGGTGGGTTGCAACATTCACCGAGACAGGAAGGTTGGTAGGCGGGACCGCATCAAGTAGTTTGGCCTCATAGTTGATGAGCTTCTCATGAAGCTCGGTAAGGGAGGGTGGTGTGTCACGGCTTTCAACTTGATCCACTAAGTTCTTGTACTCATCAGGTAGACCATTAAGAATCGCCTCAATCTGATCTTCATGGTCCGTGGATTTGCCCATGATTGCCAATTGGTCGATGCGGGTGATGGCACCTTGGAAGTATTCATCAACATTCTTGGTTCCTTTGGTCCAGTTTTTCAACTGGGTTTTCAACTGTTTGATGTGGCCGCGGCTGGGTTTGGCATAGGTGGATGCCAGTTTCTGCCAGATCTCTGCTGATGTGGCTGCACGGGAGACTATCGGCTGAATAGACTCAGTGATGGCACCCAGTAAGGCGCTGAAGATGAGACGATCTTGTCTCTTGTAGGCTGTGTAAAGCGGATTGATGGTGGTCTCGTCGTGTGCGACGATGGTGGCTTCCGGGATTGGAACAGTGCCATCGAGGTAGCCGGCAAGGTCATAGCCATCGATGAGAGCATGGATTTGCAAGCTCCACATGAGGTAATTGGTGGAGGTAAGTTTAGTGACATTGCAGGTTTTGATGTTGAGGATGGGGTGGTTGTTGACGTGAAGGGTTTCAGCGTTAGAGGTGGTAGACATTGTCGAGTTTGGAGGAGAAAATTTTTTTTTTTTTTTAGGTTTTGTTTGTTGTTGAGGTTTTTTAGGGTATCGACGGCTCTGATACCATATAGAATTGGAGGCTTAATGAATTATTAAGAGAATGATTACAGAGTATTTATAGTACAGAGAAGATGATTAGGGCTACTCTAAGTGTATAATAATTACAATACGATCCTTCTATATTAACTCCCTTATAATGCATAATTTCTCCCCTTCTCGGTAATGCTTTATATGTGTGAGATGACTGAAATTTTAAGCTATGTCTATGACTTTACATGGGTATAATCAGTAGATTCAGAGTAGATAGGACTGTGGCTTCGAGAACAGTGCGTATAAATTTATTCATGGAGCGACTAGGTTATGACAATTGACATGTTTTGATTAAATTCATAGACAATAAAAAATCAGTCGACGTGACCCTATGTGTTGTTACACTTCCCGCAGAGTCTGTGTAGTAAGGTTATGTAAAGTCAATACTATCCTGCTGGAGAATTTCTGAATGCGCAACTAGGGTCAAGACCATTTTTTCAATAGAGAATTCTTCTTAATGGCGCATAACACTTTTGGTGAAAGGACTTAAGAGATCTGTTGCCTCTGGTGAGTCACTTAATGTATATGTCTGGATCCTTGGATTTTTGATGATATACACGGGATCCCTTTTAGAAGCAATCTCTGTTTGATCTTAATATGATAGTCTGTCATTTGATAAACCCTCAAATGAAAACTTGAGATCCAGGGAAATTGAACGAGCTCTTCTTTCCTAAATACATTGAGATCATTCTAGATAAACAAAACAGCTGTTACAATAATAGACGGGTATGAGAGGGTACGCACAAGGAGTGGAGAGTATGAAGTTAAATCAGGCTATTAGTTTGGATATAATTCATAGGTTTTTAGGAAGGCACTAGTAAGACCATCCTTCAATGATCTGAGAGCGAAGATATTGGGATGTAATCACATCCCAAAGATTAAGATCTTCATGTAGAAAGCTCTTGTTGAAGTTCCTGCAGTGGTGAATGGTCTTAATAAAAGAGGAATGAATGTTACTTCCTTTTATCAAATTTCTGGTCTTGAAGGTGAATCCATCAATCATGTACTGTTTCAATGAACTGTTGCTCGTTAAGTCTGTACACAAACTAATTTTCCTTTTCTGTGTGAAGGGTTTGAAAAACTGTCCTTGTTTGAAAATTTCAATTATTGAGAAAAGACAAAGCTTCTCGTTTATCCTCTAGTTGAATTGGAATAATGGAAGTTTCTTTTTCTTTGAGGGGAAATTTTCTCAGCTCAGAGAAACACCAGACGGGTGATGGCAACTACGAACGCAAGTCAACCATGTTAAACCAAAGAAATCGATGGTCCCATGTGTCGGGACTCTACAATGCAATATTGGAGTGTCTTGGTCCCTATAAAAAAAGACTAGGATTGTAAGAGACCGTGATGGTGTTGTGTTGATGCATAGGAGAGCTTTTAGTTCCTTCAACAGCTTGGACGAAGCAAAACTGCAAAGCCATCTATGGGCTATTGTGTATTAAGATTATGTGTGATTTTTTATTGTTTTTGATTTTCTCGTTGGTTGTTTTGTATGTGCTTTGTTTCTCATGATCATAATATATTCACTTGGTGGTGGTTCTATCTATAGTACAGAATCATTCAGCTAAAGAGAACAAACATTAAATGACAAGATTGGAGTGTAAAATGCACGATTGGAGTGTCTTGGTGGTGGTTCTATCCATGTGTCGGGACTCTAAAATGCAAGATTGGAGTGTCTTGGTCCTAAAAAAAAAAAAAAAGGATTGTAAGAGACCATGATGTTGTTGTGTTGATGCATAGGAGAGTTTTCAGTGCCTTCAACAGCCTGGACGAAGCAAAACTGCAAGGCCATCTATGGGCTATTGAGTATTAAGATTATGTGTGTGTTTTTGGTTTTTGATTTTCTTGTTGGTTGTTTTGTACGTGCTCTGTTTCTCATGATCATAATATGTTCTCTTGGTGGTGGTTCTATCCATAATACAGAATCATTCAGCTAAAGAAAACAAACATTAAATTATAAAAATAAAATTTTGAATCAATGAAAACAAATAAAATGTGTGACAAGAGTATCTCAAGCTTTTCTACTGATTTTTGCAAACCAGAACCGCTTATGCCGTTCTCTTAAGAAAACAACATACATAAATATAAAATCAATCAATGTTTTATCACAATATTTTGCTATATATTTATAGCTCATTATTATTAGATCTTATCCATAAGTTCATAAGACATATAATCAACATATAAGTTATATAAATATCGGTAAGTTTAGGAAAGAAAGGACCTTATATTTATGTCTTTTTCCAGGGTTGTACCCGCCCCACCTGTTTATTCCAATCTCTTCTGAAGTAAATTCCATCAGTTTTGGCAATCCACTCACGTATCTGGTGACACATTTGACCACCTTTTGATCGATATACTTGAAGATAAATAAAAGTATAACGATGACCATCTTTTCCCACCCACGATAAATCGCAGTGATATTCTCTTCTACTTTTGTTACTGGAATCATCGTTGAACGCCTTAAGATTCTGATAAGTAGAATTGAAGTTTCTAAGGACTTCCCTTCCTAAATATTCTTTTAAGTCACCACGCCAGCATTTAACGTCGAGAGGAATACCAGAACCGAGTTGGTTAGTAACATATACATAATTTAATTTGCACAGAGCTTCGTTCAATCCAAAACTCACAGAAAGAACTAATACAAAAAATATGAAAAAATTCATTTTTAAGGAACTTTTTTTGGGGGTAATGAGGTTATCAAAATGTGGTATTTATAAGTGTTTCTTAGTAAAGATTTTTTTTATTTTTACTTTTTGGACAGTCAATTAATGGCGTTAGCTAAATTTAAAAACAAACATGAACCAAGTAATTTAACTTGTCAAAGAAGACTTTTCAGTTGAATGTAGAAAAATATGGTTAGCCAATCAAATAAATTAAAATTCATTAAATTTACAAAACATCACAAATCTTCTAAACAAACAAAAAATCTAAGATGTGTGTAAAACGTATTTTTAACAATAGTAGGTAAATACATGTGCTATGTTATAAGCTTTCTTTTGTACACCATTTTTTCCTAATCAAGACATATGTTTTGTTACCTATAGGTTATCGTACTATATAAATCTGAATTTGTACAATATAAGCGTGACAAGTATGTTTTTTAAAACTCATGAAATTGTGACATGTGTCATTCTTCAGTTAGATCATGACATGTGTTAATGCATAAATAGGAATAAAAAAACAAACACATGAAAATTATAAATGACCAAATCATGAAATGTATTATTGTTAAATCAAATTGTGGTGCTATAACAGTTAATAAAAAAAATTAAAAGAATAAAATTATCAATAATATAAAAATTATTAAAGTAATCTACCATAGTTCACAACAACAATTAAGAAAAAAAAAAGAAATACACAAATAATCAAAGAAAAATAATATATCATCAGCATATATCAAAGAAAGTACCAATAGTCCAATTTTCCACGAACTCTTGACACAAGCGCATAATCTGGGATATTCCAGATTTGTCATAGTGGAATATTATTATAGGCTGAAAATGGATTAACAAAATTAAATACAAATCTGATGGAACTTGAGAGATATTTCCTCCGTTTTTCAATAAGTGATGTTTTAGAGCTATGCACCCGGATTAAGAAAATATTTTACTATTTATTTTATCAAAATAAAACATGTTTAAACATTAATTCCAAAACAATGCAACAAATAGAAAAACAATCTGCAGAATTTAAAGAGTCAAAAGAAAGAAAATATATTAAATTTTTGCATTGATTTGTGTGAACAAAACAAAAAAATTCTCTACAAACATAACTTATTGGAGAACAGAAAGAATACAAAGCAAGGTTAGTAGTGTTTGGCAATTGAAGATCGAAGGACAATATTTTGATGAAACATTTGCTCTGACAGCAAAATGTACCCATCCAGTTTGAGAATGTTCAATTATCCGATATGAACTTTTAGCCGACATGTTTTTTTAATTGATGATATCGCCATGCTATTAAGTATATTGATTTAACTTATTTTCTTTAAAAGAGGTGGAAAACTTCTCCAACCATGACATATTTGTTCACTTCAATATAAAAAACCAACCAGCTACATCTGGGTTCGAGTGGTATTTTACCCCTAGTTCGGAATTTAATATCTCATGACACTTTTTTTGCTAGACCAGCATTCGTCCGGAGCCTGGATCAAAATCTACAAATTTTGTTCTCTGAAAATGTAGAAAATGTGCTATATCGGATAGCCATAGACCCCCAGTCATTCTCTTTATCTTTCATGTGTACTATTTACCAGGAGATGAAGCCAACTTTGATTCCCACTTGTGTTGCTACACTCCGCTCAAGTTGGGGAAGAGTTAATCCCGAGGGTATAGTTGGAAGACGGGTATGTGTAGGAATGCCTTGTGAATAACAAATTCTTAACATTTAGACAAAAAAAAAGGATCAATTCGAAGACTTGGTGATGAAAGGGTATAAAGCAAAAGATGTAAGAAACCCTTTCTTGTTTTTTCTCTATGCCTTTTGTTGATGCGTCGCCTAGAGAACTTAGACTCGGATGTAATGGAGATTGATGAAATGCTAAGCTGGATGGATCTCATAGAAGTAATATACCAAACTGTTGTTATCTCCTTTCATCCTAATTGTTGTTAACATCTGATCTCAAATTTATTTATGGCAGGTTCCATCTAAAGATATTATATGGTGAAGCTGAGAAGATCCAAATTTTTAAAACTAATGGATTAGGTGGAGGACAATGATGAGTATCACAAAAACAATTTTATGCACTTGATTGACTGAGATCTTTAGTATTGTACAATCACTAAGAAACAGATTAATTATGAAGAAACGAGTCAGTGTAAAGTGTTAAACATAATTTCATTTGTAGTAAATGGTGGCCTTATTACCTTGTTAGCAAATAGTTGATTGATTGGTATGTAAAGAATTGAAATAGCTCATTTCCTCTGAAAGCTTCCCTCTTTAAGAGGGTTTTGTCTCCCTCATCACTTCTTTCATCGATATTATCATCATCAACTCGTTTGGTCCTTTTTCCATCTTTGGCCAATTTGATTTTGAGACCTTTTCTTACAAGTTTTGGTTCATGTATTCACAAACCAATTGAAATTGAATATATATAAGAGTTAGGACTACTAACCTTTTCATCTCGGATGAGGTGAGTAATTCCCATAAAACTCACCATCCATTTTAAAAAGAAATACGAGCATTGATAGCAGTTCATTATAGCACTAATTCACTAATTGCTATTAAAAGTGCCAAAATCGCATGGCAACTCTATTGTAGCGTTAATTCGTGCTGGGAAAGATTTTCGCTAAGGGGTACCAAAAAATCACTGTAAATTTTTTATTTTGGCGGATCTAATACCAATTTTTTTCGGTTTTTGCGGAGTTAGGCCTTTTTCTAAGTGTTTTCCCACTCTTCTTTCTTGTCTCAAGGAAAATCTCTCTCTCCATTTTTTTCCTCAATCAATATCTTTACTCTCTTCATCTTCCATCGGCACCTTTAATCTCGATTTCCTCCTCTCGACGGCAGCCAAACGCAGTGGACGACGGTTAGGGTTTGTAGACTTTGGCAGCGGTAAAATCAATTTGGGGATACAGATTCATGGAAGACTTTGCTCAAATCGTTTTTCTCTGTTGTGCCAAGCTCCTGGATCTAGCAAGATGTCGCTGTAACATCAATCTCCAGTTTTTCTTTCAGATCTGAGCAGCCACCGAGTTTGAAGTAGATATCGAAGGAGATGAACAAGAGACGAGATGCGCAGATCGCCGCCAGTTCAGCTTGTGTCTCGGAGTACAAATCCAATGTGGTGGCTGTGTGAGAATCAGTACGTTTCTAAGCTGATATCTGTCTCCTTCAATAATATATCTCCTTCTGAGCCGATTTCACAATGGTTTACTCGATGCAACGTGGTGGCTGTGTGCTGTCTCTCTCTTTCTCTCTTCTTGTATGTTGGCTCTAATCATCGATGTATGTCTCAGTGTTTTGCTAAGAAGTGGACCAGATGGTTTCATGGTCTAGAGTTTGATGCACAGTTTATGAATTCACTATGAAACACCTATTATAGGATTATTTTCGCGCTAAGAATGTACATATTTTTTGTAGTGTGCATCCATTTTAAAAAATTAAGCATAAAATACGGCAGCCCACTTGTAAGATGCAAGTTGTCAAACGTTATGTATTGGATTTCGTTGGAATTGTTACGAAATTGACGACGAGCATTTTTGGAGTGGGATGAGAGTTTTCTGGCTGACAACTGATTAAGAGGTAGATAAGCAGACAGGAAATTGTGTGAGATTGAGTGAACTTTATTATAGGAGATATACATGAAAAAGCCATGTGAAGATTTACCGTAGGGATTTAATGAGAATTAATGTCAGAAGAGGACGTTAATGAAGGGGAGACGAATGAGTTGCTGGAGGTTACGAATAGGAAGAGTCGTCCATGCCATCGAAAAAGAAATGAAGCTGCTACATGGAAAGTATGGACACATGACGTAAATATTTAACTGACGTGGCACATTTATGAGAGGAAAAACTGGGACGTGGCACCGCACTTGTACCGCTGGTTCTACACCGCTTGATCCGCTGTTACCATTCGGAGCCTAAGTCCATTCATACAGATCCAATGTAGTAGGGTAAGGTCTCATCACTCATCACTCGTCCCATTCATACAGACCCAATATAGTAGGATAAGGTTTTTTTTTTTGATTTTCTTGTTGGTTTTTGTATGTGCTCTGTTTCTCATTATCATAATATATTCTCCTGCTGGTGGTTTTATCCATAATACGGAATCATTCAGCTAAATACATTAAATGATAAAAAGAAATTGAATCAGTGAAAACAATTGAAATGTGTTACAAGAGTATTTCAAGCTTTTCTATTGATTTTCGCAAACCAGAACCCCTAATGCCCCTCTCTTAAAAAAAAGCAACATACATAAATATAAAATCAATTAATGTTTTATTACAATATTTTGCTATATATTTATAGCTCATTATTATTACATCTTATCTTATGGATTAGTTCATAAGACATATAATTAAACAAATAAGTTATATAAATATTGGTAAGTTTAAAGAAAGAAAGAACCTTATATTTATCCCTTTTTCCAGGGAAGTACATGCCCCACCTCTTTATTCCAATCTCTTCTGAAGTAAATTCCATCAGGTCTGGCAATCCACTGACGTAGCTGGTCACACAGGAAAAAGTGCTTATTTCGACCTGAACTATATCAGTCGTGCGTTTTTAGACCCGAACAATCAAAGAGTGCGTAATTCTACCCGAACCGTATTAAAGTTCAAATTTCCTACCCAATCTTATTCAATCGTGCCAAAGTCTACTTTGACCAAGCTGCCGTTAGTCAACCGTGAAACAGTAACTATGTATGAAACCGTGTCGTTTTATTTTGGGATTAAAAATAGAAATTTAGCTTTCTTCTTCTCTTCCTCGACACATCTCTTCTTTCTTCTCCATGTCCTGTAATAAATCAACTCAAATCTCTGAGCTAGAGCCTTCATCTCCACGATTCCTCTCCACCATCAACATCTATAATTCCCACACGTACCTTCATCTCAACTTACGAGAATAAGGTATGTTCTGGTTTTTTATTGTCAACTAAAATTTGTTATGATTATGGAATTTAGAAACCACGAAATCAAATATCTTGTTAGGATTTTCGTTCCTTATCGTTTAGTAGTCTTTTAGTGAAGACAATCTTGGTTTGGTTCGATGGTTCAATCTTGGTCACACATTCTAGTTTGTTTTGAATGATATACTTCAAGTTCAGGAAAACTATTACGCTGACGATCTTGACCCACCCACAATAAATTACATTTAAATCTTTTCGTATTGTCATTACTCGAATCATCATTGAATGGCGTAATACCCTGATAACTAGAGTTGAAGTTTCTAAGGGCACCCACAACGCAAGGATCGATCCCTCAGGAAGAGGTTTAAGGATTGAATCCTTGCTGACATGGCAGCATGTAATTGGCTCACATCTATTAAAAAAAAAAAATGGCTAAGGATCCCCTATGGATATCACCGTTGCGGGTGTCCTAAGGATTTCCCTTCCTAAACTTTCTCCTAGGTCAACGCGCCGGCATACAACGTCAAGAGGAATACCAGAACCGAGTTGGTTATTAATAACTACATAATTTAACTTGCACGCTTCGTTCAATCCAAAACCCACAGAAATAACTAATACAAAAACTATGCAAAGATTCATGTTTAAGGATTTTTTTTTTTTGGAATAATAAAGTTATCAAAGTGTGGTATTTATAAGTTTCTTCTAGTGGAGATTGTTTTCCCTTTACTTTTTAGACATTCTATTAACGACGTTAGCTAAATTTAAAAACAAACATGAACCAAGTAATTTAACTTTTCAAAGAAGACTTTTTCGAATGTAGAAAAATATGGTTAGCCAATCAAATAAATTCAAATAAATTAAATGTAACACCTCGATTTCTGATATATATGGAAACATATGTGGGAGAGAATAAAATAATTGATTTGGCTACCTATGTCACCAAAGTGCACTTACCTTTTCGGTTGCACATCCAGAGAGAACTCCAAAGTTAAGCGTGCTTGAGCTGGAGTAGTCAAAGAATCGGTGACCTACCGGGAAGTGATTCGCGGTACCGTGTGAGTTAGAAAAAAACACGGGGAACGGTCATGTGGTGATTGCAGGGTCAGTATATCATGACTTTCGAGCTTCCTGGATAACGCACCGACCGTCGGACAGGAGTGGAGCCCAAGAGCCCGATAGAAGGATGGGTGACTTACCGGTAGGGGCGGACGGGGCGTTATATTAAAATTATAAATCATCACAAAATCTAAACAAACAAAAAAACCTAAGATGTGTGAAACATATTTTTAACAATATTAGGTAAATACATGTGCTTTGTTGTTAGCTTTCTTTTATAAAAATAAAGTATATATTATTTTCTTAAAAAACAACTTAAATGCAATTTTAATATATAAATAAATTTACTAATTTATATCAATTTACCATGATTATCAGATATTTAGTATAGTATATAACTACAGCTATAATAACATCCATTGTATTTAAAAAAATATTCAAAATTCCTAAAATAAACCAACATTAAATATTTTATTTGTATTGATATCAATCAGTAATAAAATTATGGTAATAAAAATTTATTACGTTTCTAAACTTAACTAATAATATTGATTAAAATAAGTAACCACACATTTAATTAAATAAACATATAGTAATTAAATTTTATGCCTATTCATATTAATTTAGTAATAAATTCAGATATACGTGATATGTCATAATTTTCTACTCAATAACTGATTTAGCAATGTTATCTTAAATATATAGTATATATGATTTAATTGTTTTACTTTTATTAATATACAATTTTAAAAGATTTTGAGTATGTTAAAATGGCATATATATAAATGACTATAAAATTATATCTAACTAATACTCCCTCCGTTCCCTAATTTTTGATGTTTTGAGTTTTTCACAGAGTTTAAGAAGAAATTTATAATACCAAATATACCCTCCTTGAAATACTATATTTTCATAACAGCATATATTTTTATTTATTTTAATTGCTTTCATTAAAGTAAAGAAAACTTAAGTTAGTTACTTTAACAACTATCGATACAATTAAACCAATAAAAAAAGAGAGAAGTGCAAACAACATCATCATGTTACGTACGTGTATCAACTCACACTAATCTAATTCATCTGAACTAAATTTTTATTTGGAGCCAAAATTTAAGTAAGCAAAATATTCAAATTTTAGATTAGAGCCAAAGAAGTGAAAACGTTTCATAAGTGGCTATAAATTTTGATAGGATTTTACATGGTAAAGAACAAATTATCAATGGCTTCTCATATTAATCTAAATCTTCCAGTCCTAAATAGTGAAAAGGAATATTCTTTCGATCTAAACGCAACTCCAACAACATCTGAAAATTGCGACAATCCAAGTGAAATTGTCCATTTGGAGACTGATTTGGGCATTCCCACTCAAGATGAATCAGAAGATTCTCCCACCATGAACTATGGTAATTTGTTTTTTTGTATAGATGCGTAGTTTTTTTTTGCTCTGTTTGACTACTTTAATTTTAGAGCATAAGAAGTTTATCATTTGGTTTTGTTAACGAATCATTTCTTTTATTGTTAGATAGTGTAGTTTTATGTTTTAATGGCAACGTTGCAGAAATATGTTACGCTGTTTTCATTCTAGTTCTATTTTCTGTTAATATACTTATTTTGATTATGTTGGTGATAACACTCCTGTTTCTTGAAAGTAAGTTAATCGTTTTTTCCCCCAAAAAATTGTCTGATATTGTCTCTTGCTCATCCTGTGCTTTTTTTTTTAATAGGAATAACAGACAATGTTGAGGTGTCGCATAACCAACAAAACTCGTTAAAGAGGAAAGAAATGTCAGATGCTGAAAGATGGGATATTTACGTGGCTTTACTAGAGAGGAGTGCGAAGGAAAATTGAAGAAACATGTTACAAGAGAAGTTCGAATTTATTTTCGGTGCCACTACAGACAGTACAAAGAATTTGGCGGCATGTGAAGAACACACCAAACGGAGAGATCGTTAATGTATCACACAAGAGGAAAGGTAATTGTGGCCCCAAAAGAATTACTGTTGATTTGAATCGTGTTTTGGACGTTCCACTGCATCGTCGAACAACTATCAGATCACTTGCAGCATCTTTGGACGTGAGCCCAACAACAATGTTTCGACGCGTAAAGGAAGGTCTCGTAAAACGTCATACTAATGCAATCAAGCCGCAACTGAGGGATGATAATATGAAAGCTCGGCTGCAATTCTGTGTTTCCCTGCTTGATGAGAGTACTTTGGCTAACCAACCGAAATTTGGGAGATTGTACAATATTGTACATATTGATGAAAATGGTTTACATGACCAAGAAGACGGAGACTTATTATCTACATCCTGTTGAAGAAGAGCCATTACGTACATGTCAGAGTAAAAATTACATTGCTAAGGTAATGTTCTTAGCTGCTATGGCTAGACCAAGATTTGATGAAGAAGGAAATGAGATATTTCTGGAAAAATAGGAATATTTCCGTTGTTACTATGCAAGCAGCTCAGAGAAGAAGTAGAAATAGAGAAGCGGGAACAATGGAACTAAAAACGATGGTGTCCGTCAAGAGAGAAGATATAAAAAAATGCTTGCTTGAAAAAGTGATTCCGAGAATCGTGAAAGGTGGCCAAGTGAAGATTTTGGTAAAAATTTTATTCAGCAAGACAATGCAAGAACACATGTTGATACAAGAGATGAAGATTTTCAAGCTGCTGCTTCACAAGATGGGTTTGATATACGATTGATTTGTCAGCCACCGAACTCACCAGATCTGAATATATTGGATCTTGGGTTTTTTAATGCCATTCAATCACTTCAACATAAAGTTTGTCGAAGAAGACTTCGAAGAACTTGTTTTTGCAGTGGAGAAATCATTTGATGATTATCCCACAAAACAAGTTAACCGAATTTTTCTAACTTTACAATCCTGCATGCAAGAGATTATGAAGGTTGGAGGCTCAAATAAATATAAAGTCCCACACATGAAGAAAGACACTTTGGAGAAAGAAGGTCGTTTACCTATACAGATTGCTTGTGATCCAGCTTTGGTGCAAGACGTGATGAATTCTTTAGCTAGTTAAATTTTTAATACTTTGTTTTTTTTGTTACTATAAATTGTGTGTTGTTGTTCTGCTGATAATTTTTTTTTTTTTTGTTCTGCTGGTAATTGGAATATTATCCTGATGTTTTCTTTCTCAAAAAACTTACAGTCCATTTATTTAATCAATTACTCATATTCCATAGTCATCATCTTTTGCCTCTATCTCTTTCTATTTTACTGAAAGTTTATATGCATAACAAAAAAAAAAAAAAGAAGAAGAAAGTTTATATGCATAACGTACTAAGGTACGTAATCATTAGACAAAACTTACTTAATCATTAGTTTGACAAAAATAATTGTTTTGTTAGTATTAGTTTAATTAATAAGGGTAAAATGGAAAATATGTGAAAAAGTTGTATTGGAAACACAAAACTTCAATCTTTATGAAACAAATTAAAAACTCAAAACATCTAACATTGTGGAACGGAGGGAGTAAATATTTATACAAATATTTTGCTCTGCGCGGATATAACCTAATTATATAATAATTTTTCTAGTTTTGGTCCATTCATACAAGCCCAATATAATAGGATAAGGTCTCATCACTCAAGTCCCTCTCTCTCCCTTCCAGAGCGATTCTTCATCATCAACTCAATCATGCAATAAATCTTGGATATCTTTCCAGTATTTTACGGTCAGATCACATCCACTATTGTTTCTCAAATTGCATAGTACTGATCGAGGGTCCCACAATTCTTTTTTATTTCTTTTTGTTTCAAAACGCTGACGTAGACACTTACGTCGACGTGGGGATAATAAAAAAATAAAAGGGAAGAAGCTTTTAACAACAATGGTGGTAACACATTTTTCACGACTCCAACATCTTCTTCAACCCAAACTTCTCTTTTCTTCTCATCAATCTCGTCTTCTCCGTCATCATCCTCTAATCAGAACCCGAACAGTCATCAGATCGGTGATGGGTTTGTCTTCGTCTTCGTCCTCCTCATCCAAGCTTCTCTTCCGTCAGCTCTTCGAGAAAGAGTCTTCGACTTATACCTATCTCCTCGCCGACGTTTCCCATCCGGATAAACCTGCTCTGTTAAGCTTTGCTTTCACCAAAAGATCAGACTTTTGCGAGATGGGTTCCAGGAATTAAGTGTTTTCATTCTTGTCGGCAGATCGTTTTTGTCAGCAAGATGGGAACTTGTTTCATTTAGTTTTGCTTGGTTGAACAGATTAGCAATTGGTATCGGAAAGATCATCAATTTTTGGCTTAATTCATATCTGATTGTAGAGGAACTCACGAACTTTACCACGAACTAATCAAAAATCACACAGCTCACAACTCTCAATCTCTTTACGAAATCAACCAGAACGAGAATCAATCGAAAAATAAGCAAAAGAGAAAGAACAGAGACACACGACTTTTACGAGTTCAGGTCTTCGAAGTGAAGAACCCTACGTCTCGGCCTGGCAAAGGCAATCCACTAAATCACTCAATCACGAGTTACAGCAACAATCTCTCTTCTCTTTACAACACTCTCGTTAGAGAAGAAGAGCACACACAAGCTCGGCTTATATAGCACGAGTCAATTAAAATTGAAAGATTGGTTAAACAAAACCATAAGCCTATTGAGAATTGATATGCTCAAATTTACCCTTTGAACTACTCTCTCAAATTAAGAGATCAATTGTAATACTTAGGGATCGATTTCCATAGAGACTCAAGATCACACAATAGATTATAGGTTTTCGAATTAAGCTAAACGAGAATAAATGTAATGAAAACAGTGCAGTAAAATCGGTTGTAAATCAGATGGGAGAAACGTCAGGCTCAGGGAATTCTCAGGAAATCAGGAATGCAAGCTAATCAGTAAATCAGGATTCTGCTATGTTCTAGAACTCGAAACACAATATTCAAATCAATCAGCTCTCGTTGCAGAGATTTCTATGTCTAGATCCTAGAATTCCAAATCTCTTTGTAAATTCAAAGGCTCAGACATGCATATAATTCAAGTTCGATATGTTCACAAAATACCTAAACCAAATCTCTTTGCGAATAGTTATTTTGCTCATCTAAGGTTCTTTCTAGCTAATTAGCCAACTTTCGTTGCGAGAATCAACCTACGATCAATAATCTAACTCGTCAGTTCATATCAAGCATTAATCACAACCTAGATGAAGAACTAGTGTTCCAGAATCCTTAAATAACCAATCAACTTAGCAATCCATGAAATCCCTAATGAGAAACCCTAAACCTAACTAGCAAACTACTCAGACATGGAGATTGAAACAATAAACATGTTTGAATAAGATTGCATAAAAGAAATAAGAATAGAGATTAAAGGAGTTCTGAATCTTCTCTGAAGGAGTCTGAATTCTTCTCTCCAAAGCTCTAGCTTAGAATAATAGATAGGTATAAACAATGACCTTAAAAACCCATAAAAATAGTATAAGAATATGTAAAAGACGTTTGGCACTTAATTGTAAATATTAGGAGCTTCAGGGATCTGTTTGCAACTCTGCAAAGCCTGGAAAACGCGTCTCGAAATTGCCGTCAGGAATTGGTGTCAACCGACACCAGGTGTGGTGTCGATCGACACCATCTCTAAATTTTGCCTCCGAGTTGAAATCTTCAGCACAACTTCCTACTTAACTCCAGAATGATCCATAATCTCCAAATAAGCTCCAAACGTACCTAAACCTGCAAATGACTCTAAAAGAGTCCAAAAACACTAAAAAGACTCTCTATATACAACTTATATCATGGCTAAAAACACTAAAAACCATGATATATCAACTCCCCCAGACTTAGCTTTTGCTTGCCCTCAAGCAAAACAGAAG
Source organism: Isatis tinctoria (assembly GCA_010577795.1). Lineage (NCBI taxonomy): Eukaryota > Viridiplantae > Streptophyta > Magnoliopsida > Brassicales > Brassicaceae > Isatis > Isatis tinctoria. The sequence continues at coordinate 36,434,946 of CM021244.1, read as the reverse complement.
ACTAGACCTGTGAAAGAGGTTTGAAAACATAGGAACTCACTTAATCTTTAGAACACTGAATCAACCAACATCAGAGTAAAACCACATCAAACAGTACCAACTTTAGTTAGAACCTCTAGTAATTTTCCGCAGACTTACTAACCATCCAGATTCCAAACCACAACCCATAAGAGTAATCTAAAATCCTCATTGCTGACCTTATTTAGGTTTAAGTGCAGTCTCATCGAGGGAATATCGATCTAAGGACACATGGACTCTTACTTACCCAAGTACTGATTTATTGAACAGTCTGCTTCTAGTTTCCTTTCTCCCTCTTTTCTCGCTTCCAATCAGTCGATTTTTACCTACTAGGGTATCATTTTATTTTTTTTATCGACTGATTGTTCTCTTTCTTTTTTTAGACAAGTTTCCAATGATTCAACTTCTCATATCACTTCTTTTCAAAGCTATGACTCTTTTTCATTCTTTTTTTTTAGAGACAATGAAGGGAAGAGAGAGGAAAACCATAATCACAGACTAATCCTATCAGACCTAAGCAAGGGATTCGATTCAAAGTATACCAAGCCTCAAGATGAGAAAAATTAAGTTCATTATATCTAGGCCAGCTCTGGATCATCTAAATACTCAAACAATATGGGGATAATGGAAGATCAATTTACCTTTGGAATTTCCTGTTGGTAGAAACTGTTGTCAATGGCTGTAAGAATGGTCACTAAAGAGGTAGGTAAGACAGTTTATTCCAAGTAAAGTTCATTGTTCCCCACAAGCTTTTGACTCAATAAAAAAAAAACAAATTTTTGACACAAAAGACTCTCAAAAGAAAAAGAAAACCAAAGTTAATAACCACCTCCCCAGACTTGAATAACATTGTCCCCAGTGTTAACAGGCATGAGTTTGGTCAAAAGAAAATAATTAGAATAGAAAAGGTTAGGATCGGAGACGCTTACCTGCAGTCGCGATTGGTGTCGACCGACACCAACGAGTAGTGTCGATCGACACTGGTCTGGTCACGATCCCCTTTTTTTTTTTTTTTAAACAAGAAAAACAAAACTAAAAATTAGCAAAAAATCAAACGAAATCCAAAGAAAACTCCTACCTAATAGTGGGTTGCCTCCCACTCAGCGCTTATTTTCAGTCATTAGCTTGACTATGTTGGGGATTAAGCATCTGGTGGATCAGAGAGTGGGAGCGAATGCCTCTGAGAAGAGCATCTCATCATCCAAGGTGGTGTATAGGCAGTTTGTGAATGAGATCGACCAAAGAATGAAGGAACAGCAGCAGGGTGAGACTTAGTTTTGGGTGGTACACTCCTTTTTCCTGCAGAATCATCAAAAGAAGAAACAAGCGCTCTACGATAATCTCGTGGCTTGTTTAACTGTGAGACAGCTTTTGCACTTTGAAAATTCTTAATGATGATATCAGGAGGTTTAGAATTAGGAACAGGAAGTGCATACCTTTGCTCTATTGGAGGTGAGTGAGGTGCGAGATGTAGAGTTTTCTGTTTAACAATAGTTGATGGGTCTTTTGGACTAGAAAACTTCTGAAAACTCTCAGTTTTAGGCATCATTGGCTTGGCCTGTGGAGGGTGTCGATCGACACCAACAGTGGTGTCGATCGACACTGAACCTGAAACTCGGGACTCTGCACTTTTTCTGCAATCTTTTTCTGCAATTCAACTCTGCAATCCGTGTCTCCATCACAAAAACATCATCCTCCATCAACTTGTCTTTAAGTGGACCCTTATCTTCGACCCTTGCCCTAAAAAGATGATCTCCACTCCAATCTTCAAGCCCAACAGCTTGCTTAGAAATCTCAACCAATTCCTCTTGAACAATCAGCTTGTTCACTTGCTCAGTAGCCTCCAGCTCCTTGACATACCCAGCAGTAATGTCATCTGGCTCCTCATCCATGGCAACCTCTACAGAAAAGGTTTGACCATCAATGGTAGGTTTTCTCCTCAGCTTCTCCATGTCAAAGTTCATGACCTTATCTCCCAAATCAAGCTCTATCTGCCCTTCTCTGACATCAATAATAGCACCTGCTGTAGCTAAGAATGATCTTCCCAGAAGAAGAGGATCCTGAGGTTCTTCACCATATTCCAAAACCACAAAGTCTGTGGGGATAGTGCATCCTGCAATCTGAAGTGGAACATCCTCTAAAACACCTTCTGGAATCCTCTTGGAACGATCAGCAAGGACAAGATGAATCCTTGTAGGCTTGAAGTCAGTCAACCCAAGTCTCACAGCAACAGAATATGGCATTAGGTTAATGCTTGAGCCAAGGTCGCAGAGAGAGTGAGTAAATCTTCCTATTGACATGGAGCAATCTAGCACAAAACTCCCTGGATCAGGTAACTTCTTTGGAATCCTACTTTGAATCATAGCACTGACCTGTTCAGACACTCTCACCTTCCTCTCTTTCCTTGATACTGTCTTTTTCAAGAGGATTGCACTAATGTCCTTTGTGAGCAAAGCTGCTTCCTCTGGACTTATACCATTCACAACCATCCTCTTAACATACCTTTTAATTGGAGGTGAAAACTTGACTGCATCAACCAATGGTATCTCAATCAGCACCTTGTCCATTATTGCCCTGAATCTGGCCTCTTCCACCTCTTGTTTAGACAGTTTCGGCTTCGGGTAAGGTATCTTAGGTTTGTAGACCCTCTCTTCAATGGGTGATGGGGTTTTGGGATGATCAGCACGCTCTTCTGACGGCAATTGAAAAACACACGATTGGTGGCGATCGACACCCCCATCGGGTGTCGATCGACACCCGAAATTTTTGTTGAAGTGCATCGATTTTTTTCTTCAGAACCCGAGAAATCGCGATTTTCTTCTGGTGTCGATCGACACTCCTCCTTGGTGTCGACCGACACTGCTTTGGTGTCAATCGGGTTGATCGACAAACGTCCGTCACGGCTCGAAATTTCGAGATTTTGGGGTGGTGTCGACCGACACCCATCAGTGGTGTCGATCGACACCAAGTCTGTGACTCCAAAATCTGCATCAAACACTGCAGAACCCACAAATTTTTCTTCTTCCCTCACCATGATGGCATTAACATGATGTCTTGGATTGATATCAGTCTTTCCAGGAAGAAATCCTTCTTGCCTTTTGATGGAATCTGCAGTTTGAGCAACCTGAATATCCAGCTTCTTAACATGAGCACCCAAAGACTCAATTTTCCCATTCAGATCAGTATACAAAGCATCCATCTTCCCATTAAAGCTCACAGTCATCTTTGTCTGGCCTTCCAATACCTGTTCTAGCATTGACTCCATCTTGTTATTCTGCTCAGGAGGTTTTTGGTAGGATGAAGAACCATAAGTTCTTGTGAAAGTGTTGTTCTGAGAAGGTCTTTGGTGAGTAGAACCATAAACTTGCTGATTTCCAAACCTTTGTCCCTGAACCCCAACTTCATTGATGTAATCCACATCCTTTTCCTCTGATTCAAAGGTTTCAACTTCTGCAGCAAACTGAACATGCTTCTTACCCACAAGGAGATTGTGGACAGAATATAATTTGGCTTTCACCTCAGCAATCTGACCTCCATCAATGTTTCCAGCCAACCTCTTCCTATCACAGTCTGCATTCTTGGTACTATTGCTAGATACCAAGTTCTCAATAAGCTTCTTAGCTTCTTCTGTGCTCCTAGTATAGAAGTTTCCTTGGCTTGCAGCATCCAAAGCCATTTGATATCTCCAATCTATCCCTCTGAAGAAGATACCCAGCAACTGAACCTCACTAAAGCCATGGTGTGGACAATCTCGTTGGTAAGCTCTGAATCTCAGCCAAGAAGCCTTTAATGCTTCAGTAGGTCCTTGAGAAAAAGTAGAGATCTTTGTTCTCAGATCCTCAGACCTTGCATCATCAAAAAGTTGTTGAGGAAGGCATTCTTGGTATCAGACCAGGTGGTTAGAGAACCTGGACTCTCATTCTTGAGCCAATAAGCTGCATCCCCAGCAAGAGAATATGGGAAGAGCTTGCACAACAGATAATCCTCTGAGACTCCATTAAGCTTAATGCTTGTCACCAAGTCTTCAAATTTCTCAATATGGTCCATGGGGTGCTCATGAGGAAGACCATGGAAAGGGTGCTGACCCACAAGAGTGAAGTACACTGGCTTCAGCTCAAAGTCATTCTTTTGGAATGGAGGAGGACGAATTGCAGACCTGTTTTCATAGAATAGATCAGGCCTGTTAAAATCAGCAAGGATCCTCCCTCTAGAAGCGTTCACAGCAGCGTCTACTTGGAAGACATTTCCCAGTTCATCAATTCGGTCGCCGTTTTCGTTGTAGGCATGACCCTCTTGGTCTCGTAAGACTCCAGCAGCATCAGGTCGAACGATAATTCTTCGATTAATCTCTGCTGATCTCTTTGCCTTAAGGTTCGTTCGTTCTAACTCTCTCAACTCCTGATTTGTAAGATTCAAAAGTTTAGCTTCCTTGTTGCTCCGGGTGTTGCGAGTATGCATAAACCTGAAACAAAAGAAAGGAGAAAGAAAGAATGTGAGTAAACAAGAAATAAAATGTTTAGTCTAAATTCTATTCCTAATCTAATGGCGAATTCAAAGAGTCCCCGGCAACGGCGCCAAAATTTGATATGCTCAAATTTACCCTTTGAACTACTCTCTCAAATTAAGAGATCAATTGTAATACTTAGGGATCGATTTCCATAGAGACTCAAGATCACACAATAGATTATAGGTTTTTGAATTAAGCTAAACAAGAATAAATGTAATGAAAATAGTGCAGTAAAATCGGTTGTAAATCAGATGGGAGAAACGTTAGGCTCAGGGAATTCTCAGGAAATCAGGAATGCAAGCTAATCAGTAAATCAGGATTCTGCTATGTTCTAGAACTCGAAACACAATATTCAAATCAATCAACTCTCGTTGCAGAGATTTCTATGTCTAGATCCTAGAATTCCAAATCTCTTTGTAAATTCAAAGGCTCAGACATGCATTAAATTCAAGTTCGATATGTTCACAAAATACCTAAACCAAATCTCTTTGCGAATAGTTATTTTGCTCATCTAAGGTTCTTTCTAGCTAATTAGCCAACTTTCGTTGTGAGAATCAACCTACGATCAATAATCTAACTCGTCAGTTCATATCAAGCATTAATCACAACCTAGATGAAGAACTAGTGTTCCAGAATCCTTAAATAACCAATCAACTTAGCAATCCACGAAATCCCTAATGAGAAACCCTAAACCTAACTAGCAAACTACTCAGACATGGAGATTGAAACAATAAACATGTTTGAATAAGATTGCATAAAAGAAATAAGAATAGAGATTAAAGGAGTTCTGAATTTTCTCTGAAGGAGTCTGAATTCTTCTCTCCAAAGCTCTAGCTTAGAATAATAGATAGGTCTAAAAAATGACCTTAAAAACCCATAAAAATAGTGTAAGAATATGAAAAACACGTTTGGCACTTAATTGTAAATATTAGGAGCTTCAGGGATCTGTTTGCAACTCTGCAAAGCCTGGAAAACGCGTCTCGAAATTGCCGTCAGGAATTGTTGTCGACCGACACCAGGTGTGGTGTCGATCGACACCATCTCTAAATTTTGCCTCCGAGTTGAAATCTTCAGCACAACTTCCTACTTAACTCCAGAATGATCCATAATCTCCAAATAAGCTCCAAACATACCTAAACCTGCAAATGACTCTAAAAGACTCCAAAAACACTAAAAAGACTCTCTATATACAACTTATATCATGGCTAAAAACACTAAAAACCATGATATATCAAGAATCTAAACCGAAACCCAATTTGACATAACCATCCTAGACTTAAACTACACCGCTTTTGATTTTCCATCACCAAAGACTCTACAAACTCCACCTTGATGACAATCAAAACGATTAGCTATCTTTCAATGCAAACTTGTGCAATGCCAGGCTCACGCAAGCACCTAGTGCTTGGTGACTCCGAGGAAGCTCAATTCTTGCTCGAACTTGACGGTGGGAATCACCTTAGTCAACATATCTGCCGGATTCTTTGCCGTAGCAATCTTCTGCACTTTCACGTCACCTTGTGCCACAATATCCCTGATGAAATGAAGCTTTCTGCTTATGTGCTTCGTTCTCTCATGATGTACATTATTCTTAGCAAGGCATAACGCACTCTGAGAATCACACCAGATATTGACAGAATCCTGAGAAAAACCGAACTCTTCAGCTAGACCCTTTAACCAAATCGCTTCTTTAACAACTTCCACAAGAGCCATGTACTCTGCTTCTGTAGTCGACAAAGCAACAACATGCTGAAGACTCGCTTTCCAGCTAATTGTGTTTCCACCAGCTGTAAAAACGTAACCAGAGATCGCCATTCTCTTATCGAGATCAGAAGAGAAATCAGAGTCGCAGTAACCTTCAACTTTGAACTCCCTATTCTTTCTGAACACCAGCTTCACATCCTATGATCCTTTCAAGTACCTCAAAACCCATTTAACTGCATTCCAGTGTACCAAACCCGGCTTGCTCATGTACCTACTGACCAATCCAACCGCATAAGCCAAGTCACATCTTGTACCAATCATTGCGTACATAATGCTTCCTATAGCATTTGAATACGGAACATCATCCATCACAGTTTCTTCTTCATCCGTAAGTGCCATAAGCTTGAAATGTGAACCAATTGGTGTAGCAACTTCCTTACAATCTGCCATGTTGAACACTTGCAGTATTTTCTTTATGTAACTGGACTGAAACATAGTTAATACTCCACCTTCACGATCTCTTTCTATATCCATTCCGAGAATTCTGCTTGCATGACCCAAGTCCTTCATCTCAAATCTGCTTGCTAACATCTGCTTTACCGAGTTGATCTCTTCCATATCTTTATATGTTATAAGCATGTCGTCCACATACAACAGCAAGTAGATAAGATTATCACCACTCTTCTTGATATAAACGCAATGATCATATTCGCTTTTCTTAAAACCTTGACTCACAACCAACTGATCAAAACACTTATTCCACTGTCTTGGAGCTTGTTTAAGCCCATACAAAGCCTTATCCAACTTGCACACCAGTTTCTCCTTTCCTTTTACCACATAACCATCAGGCTGTTCCAAATAAATGTCCTCCTCAATAACACCATGAAGAAATGCGGTTTTAACATCAAGTTGTTCCAACTCTAAGTCCTGATTCACGGTTACTGACAGAAGGAATCGAATCGAAACATGTTTCACTACAGGAGCAAAAATGTCTTGATAGTCTATGCCCTCCTTTTGAGCATATCCCTTTGCGACTAGTCTGGACTTGTACCTCGGCTTCTCAACACCTGGAATCCCCGGTTTTAGACGATAAACCCACTTACAACCGATCACTGTTTGATCTCTAGGCCTATTCACAAGCCTCCACGTTCTATTCTTTTCAAGTGAATCCATCTCCTCATCCATACCCTTGTTCCAGAACTTAAAATCCTTGCTCTCAACAGCTTCATAATAGTCTCTCGGATCCTCTGAACTGACCTTAGCAGCTGCAACTAAAGCAAATGCAGCCATGTCGTAATCATCAAGTCGAGACGGAAGAACAATGTTCCTTCTAACTCTGTCTCTAGCTAACTGATAATCACCGACATTTTCTTGTTGGTGTTGTTGACTAGAACTTGCAGTCTGATCTGTTTCTGTATCCTGATCTGAGCTTGACTCACTAGCCTGATCTACCACTGCACCGTCTGTAACTCCACCTGAGACAAAACGCCTTTTCTCTCTGCCTACATCTTTCAATTCGCATAAAACCTGAGCTGCTTCTTTTCCATCTTTAACTGCAGACTCAGTGACAGTCACTGGACCATTTTTAATGTCCTTATAAACCTTGTCTTCCACAAAGAGAACATTCCGACTTATGACACATTTTTCTTCTTCCAACAACCAAACCTTGTAGCCCTTTACTCCCGGCGGATAACTGACAAATATTCCCTTCAGTGCTCTCGGTTAAAGCTTCCCTTGATCAGTGTGAATGTAGACCAAAGAGCCTAACCTTCGCATATGTTTGTATCCTGGCTTTTTGCCTAACCAAAGCTCTTCGGGAATATTACCATCGATCGCAGATGACGGACTCCTATTTATCTGATATACAGCAGTAGATACAGATTCTGCCCAAAACTGTTCATCTAAATCGGCTTTCGCAAAAGCTTAAGTCTCCTATTCTCCTTTTGTCTATCAGACCCTTCTTAGCGAGAATATGCAAATTCTTCATACTCATATAACCAAGACGTCTATGCCACAACACTGTTTCATCTTTTGCCGCTTTCTTTTCAACGACATTATTGCTTTGTCCTGAAACAGTTTCACCATCCAACAGATACAAAGTACCAACCAGGGTTCCCTGAAGAGCTAGTCTATTATTCTTATAGAACCTAGTCTTACCATTACCTCCTGAATGTTCAAAGCCTAGTCTATCCAATGTTCCGGTTGACAACAGATTCCTTTTGAGATTAGGAACGTACCTTACATTGGTGAGAGTTTTGAATGTCCCTCCATAGGCTTTGATTTTGATCGATCCAATGCCTTCAACACTGACAGCATTGTCATCACCGAGCAGAACCTTTCCAGTGCTTTGCTCCTCAAAAGTATCAAACCAATCTCTTCGAGATGTCATGTGATACGAGCATCCGTAATCGATGATCCATTTCTCTAGATGCCATTTATCAGATACAGATAAAGCATCATTTCCATCTAGTACTTCAATCACAACTGCTGCTTCAGCCTCTTCGTCACTATCATTTCTTTTCTCATCTCTTTTCTTCGCATAACACTCTTTCTTGATATGACCTTCTTTCTTGCAGTACCAACACTTTACTTTTGACTTTTCACCAGACCTTGATCCGGATCTTGATCTGCTCTTATCTTTCCTAGAGCTTGAATCTCTCTTTTGAGACCTTCCACGAGCCACATATGCATCACCAGATTTACTTGTTCCCAATGCTTCTTTAGCATCTTTTAGCTCAATCTCTTTTGATTTTGCTGCGTTTGTCACATCTTCTATTGTTAACATTTCCCTTCCATATTTCAGCGTTTCCTTCAGCTGATTATAAAATGCTGGCAAGGAACTTAGCAGCACAATTGCTTGAACTTCTTCTGACACTGAAACATTTACGCTGCTTAGCTGGGAAACCATCTTCAAGAACTCGTCAATATTTTTATCAATTGACTTCGAGTCAACCATCTTGAATGTGTAGAACTTCGTTTGCTGTGAATGCGATTCGGCAACGTCTTTGTGTTGTACAATCTTTCAAGAGCTGACCACACAGCAGCAGCTTTTTTGCAATCTTCGACCTTTCTTAGGACGTGATCACCAACATGAAGAATCAGCACATTCATGGCATCTTCCGCCTTTTCAAGCCTCTCGGCTTCGAGCTGCTCCAATCTTTCTTGGAATGTTTCTTCATCTTCGACTTTCAATTTCGTAACTTCGGAATTTAGGGTTGAGGATGATGTATCTTCAATCAATGCATCCTTCAAACTTTGGAGAGAAAGATGAGCTAGCATGCGTTTCTTCCACATTGAGAAATCACCATTTCCCTCAAAGATCGCAACCTTGACCTTGACCTTCGACATCGAACCGTTCACAGAGAACCTGGCTCTGATACCACTTGTAGAGGAACTTACGAACTTTGCCACGAACTAATCAAAGATCACACAGCTCACAACTCTCATCTTTTTACGAAATCAACCAGAACGAGAATCAATCGAAAAGATAAGCAAAAGAGAAAGAACAGAGACACACGACTTTTACGAGTTCAGGTCTTCGATGTGAAGAACCCTACGTCTTGGCCTGGCAAAGGCAATCCACTAAATCACTCAATCACGAGTTACAACAACAATCTCTCTTCTCTTTACAACACTCTTGTTAGAGAAGAAGAGCACACACAAGCTCGGCTTATATAGCACAAGTCAATTACAATTGAAAGATTGGTTAAACAAAACCATAAGCCTATTGAGAATCTAAACCGAAACCCAATTTGACATAACCAGCATAGACTTAAACTACACCGTTTTTGATTTTCCATCACCAAAGACTCTACACTGATTATTAGTTTCCTGTGATGAGCAGCTGATTGATCCTGTGGACAAAACTGTCGATAGAGACTTGAAACTCATAAATGATTTAGGCTTGAAGCTTATCTATGCTATGAACACTCATGTTCATGCTGATCATGTAACTGGAACTGGGTCTGTTTCTCTGTTTATTCAAACTGTTTACATTTCCTTCGCTGTTTACTGACGTCATCGAGAACTGAAAGATTTTCTCCTTTACAGACAAAGGTCCCTTGTGTGAAATCTGTCATCTCGAAAGCAAGTGGTTCGAAAGCAGATATGTTTCTTGAACACGGTGACAAAGTCTCTGTCGGCAATCTATACCTCGAGGTATCAAAACAAGATTTCAAACCGGTACCAATAACTGAGAAACGAGAGAGTCAAGAGAAGTAATGATCATTTCCATTTTGATGCAGGTTCGTGCTACACCTGGACATACTGCAGGATGTGTTACATATGTGACCGGAGAGGAACCGGGTCAGCCCAACCAAGAATGGCCTTCACTGGGGATGCTGTATTGATCCGCGGTTGTGGGAGGACCGACTTTCAGGTACACAAAACAGAGAAAAAACTTGATTGTAAAGAACCATAAACCGCAATGTGGATGCATAAGCTCTAAATTTTGTACTAAAACATCCAAAACCCCTTCATTGCGTAAGACTTGAGCTTTGTATTGAGACATCGGTTATAAGAAACCAAGGTATATATATACTTGTCTAAGAACCACTCAACCAAGGTATGATTGGACCAAGAATCTTTTCAGACGTAATCTGTTCCATGCATATAGGCCATATCTTCTCCACAGCATTATTCAACCACCTCACAGATTCAGAATCAGTTAGAACCTGAAATATGGACAGCAAAGAACAATGAAGGAAACAAAATTTCACGCAGGGTGAGGAAAACTTAAGAAAACAAATGAAGTTAGCCACAGAATGAATACACAGGCGAAAGCGAATGAGTGTGTATCCACTCAGCACTAAAAGCCAGTCTACAAATTGGCCTAAAAGCCAGCAATCTTACAGCTTCACTAGGGCTGGGCAAAATATCTGAACCCAAAATTCTGAATCCGACCTTACTAGATTCAAAATTGATGAGATACCCAAACGCTGAATAGGTTTTAAATTTTGATATCTCAAAACCCAAACCCAAATTCGGATCGAACCGATAATCAAACGAGTACCCAAAATATCCGATATATAATTATATTTCTAAAACTATTAATTATATATATATACTTAAAATACCTTAAAATACTCAAAAATACAACTATAAGCTGAAGTTATCAATTATTTGAGACAAAAGTAATTAAAATACTTAAAAAACAAAATATCCGAAAATAATTAGTTATAATTCTCAAAATTCAACCAAATTTTATTCAAATCCAACCATTTTTTTTCCATTTGTATTTATGTTTCTTTATCTTTAGTTTATGCATGTATAGTTGTGTCTTTATATGTTTTAGGATTTTTTTCGATATTTTCTTCAGAATGTGAGAATGCAACTGTTGAAGACATTGAAGTTTTGGATTAATTATTTGAAGTTTATTTGTAAAAAAAACTACTCCATTTGTAACAGATGTTAGTAAAGCCTAAACTACGTTATTATCTATTATATTAAAACAGGATCATATCTACTTATAAAAGGTTGTTTAGATCTATTCATTATATGATTAATTTTTGGTCTTACCTAAACAATACAAGATAACTAAAATATACCATTAATATGAGATACATATCATATAAATGATAGTTAATGATTATACTTTTGAACATTGAATTTATATGTTTAAAGAAAAACCAATATCATTTGTTTATATAATTACATATATTATATTAAATATGATCATTATTCGAAATAAACATTACTCATATCTACGAAAAATGCCACTGTCTTTTAATGGTTTTGAAAATTTTCAATAAATGTATTTTCATCAAACTATATATGTCAATTATAAGTAGAATAAAATTTAAAATTATGATATCTTTTAAAATCAAAACAATATCTTTTTGGGTAAATACATTTAAATACACTTTAAATAAACATACACAATATCTAAAAATTTCATATAACATAGTATAATCTAATAAAATCTTGAAAAAAATATTCTAAAAATTTGCCACAAGATTTTTGATTATGCATTTAAACATGCCTTAAATAAAAATACAAAATTAATGAAAATATGTCATAACATTATGAAAAATTAATCAAATGTTTACAAAAATAAATTTCTTTTAAGCTAATATTAAACCAAGATTTCAAATATTTTTATTTTAGGTTTACCTTTATAAATCATAATTTGATTTTTCAACTTATTTTAATTTCTTAAAATGTCAATTATTATATAGCTAATATTTGAATTGATAGTAATTACTTTTTAATTTACAAATGAAGACTTAACTTCGATAAAATTGAAAATTATTTAAGTTTAGACTGGTATATTTTAATTTTAATAAAAATTTAAATACAATAAATTACCCGATTATATACTGGACGGGTTGAGATTATTGTTTTTCAGGATTGAGGTCTATTGCGGGTTGTTTCATTAAACATACAAAATATTATTTTGGACTAATGCAAGCAAGATTAAAAGGACAAATTATCACATCTCGATTATGAAAACATTAAAAACAAATTTCAGTTACTCCACAGTGGATTAAAATAATAGATTAATCTATTTTGATTATAAAAATATTTAAAACATGCTTAAACCAATACAAAATATATTAAATAGATGAATTACTCTATTTTTACACATTGGCACATATAAATCTGTTATGATTTTTATATGAAAATAAACAGTTTCAATTATCAGAATATTATAACAAAAGTATTTTTTAACTCAAATCACATTGAACTTACATAATATAATTTTTGCAACAATATTTTATCAAATATGAAATATCATAAATTATTTTAAAAATCATTAACACACTATAGCGCGAGTTAAAGTCGTTATACGAGTAAAATAAGTTTCTACTGACCTCAACACATCTTAAATTTCAACTTATACAGAGTAAAAACATAAAAACCAAACACAAACTAAAATATTGTTCGTCTTTAGAGTAGGCTAAAATTTAGTAAATTATAAAATAGATCAATATGTAAAACAAAACTATTAACACATCTGAAACTTTTTCATCTATAAATACATTCTATCACATATTCTCTTCCAATTTTATTAAAATAATTTGTACTCTACACTTATTAATTATAATATTATAAAATTATAACATTTTAATTTTCTTTAATTATAGATTTATTATATAAATATGCTATAAATCATCCTGCACTCATCGCAGATTAAAACCTAGTTTCTTATTAAATAAACTACTAAAGATAGGGCATGAAGGTTAGATCTTCTACCAAGGATGGCACGTGAGTGTAGAATAATCTTTTTTCTCATTGACACTTCCGATTCTTTTAGTAGTGTAGAAATACAGAAAATGAAAATGTTTAATCAGTCAGATAAAGTGTGTTTGTGAACCCAAACAAACAAAAAACCTACTACCTAATTTGTAATGAATTGAAACCTAAAGTTTATTACATTCAACTCGATAATAATAAATCTTGAAGTATTTGTACAAGGTTCAGCTTTTTTCTCTAAAGTTTCAAATTTATTAATAAAAAATATTTATTTTCAAATAGAATATTAATCTATATGTGGTAAAAGAGGGCTTCACAGGATTTATCTTTTAGTAGTGTAGAAATACAGAGAATGAAAATGTTTATTCAGTCAGATAAAGTGTGTTTGTGAACCCAAACAAACAAAAAACCTACTACCTAATTTGTAATGAATTGAAACCCAAAGTTTATTACATTCAACTCGATAATAAATCTTGAAGTATTTGTACAAGGTTCAGCTTTTTTCTCTAAAGTTTCAAATTTATTAATAAAAAATATTCATTTACAAATAGAATATTAAACTATATGTGGTAAAAGAGGGCTTCACACGATTTATCATTTACAATTAAAAAAACTAGATAATATCAAACTACTTCAAACCATATGCTTAAATTTTTAAATATAAAACTTATTTCAGAATTTTTATTAAAGTGACATCATCAACAATTTCAAAAGTCGACTTAATTGAACTAGAAGCAACCAGACGTGGTTCCTTTAAGAACAAAGAGCTATATAAAATCTGACATGTATTTGGGAGGAGAGCAAATGCAAAGAGGCCACCCAGTGAAGACAGGATCTCCATTAAACCTGAAGAGACTGTCTGCGGTGGTGAAAAGAGAATTGTACTCGTGATCATCAAAAATTCTCCAGCAAATTTGTATTAATTGTGTGGTTCGCTAGCAAGTTTCTTCTCGAGATAGATTAGTATCCGATAGTGTGGTTCGTTGGAGTTTTTTTTCTTAATTTGGGTTTTAGGTTCTTGTTCATATTTGCTCTCGGAGGTGGTAGTAAGACTGCTTTGCTGTAAGCCTGTGATCCCGGATCTTTGAACTAGTCGACTTGGATGAGTGAGAGCTTGTGATATTTGCATTGTTAGTGTGTGCAGTCCGTTTTAGTGTTGGATCTTTGCTTGTTTAAATGAGCGTTGTTCTTAGACATTGAGGACAATCTTTGTTTGAGCTTTGTTTCACATTTTAGAGTAAGGTGCTCTTTGAAGACTGTCTAATGAAACTGTTTCTGTTAAGTTTAGTGGCCTGGTATTATTTCTTTTGTCTTTCTTCTTGATTTTTCTTCTCGGCCCTATCTCATTTTCGTTTTCTTCTCTGGTTTTCAAGTGATTTATCGCTGCAACTCAATATATGTTTCTGCAAAACAGATATTCTTTGTTGTACCACATGTTTTGATTAAATTCATAGACAATCAAAATCAGTCGAGTATATTTTATGTGACCCTATGGGCTGTTACACTTCCCAGAGAGTCTATGTGCAAAGGTTATTAAATATCAATACTATCCCGCTGGAGAATTTCTGAATGCAAGGTCAAGACCATCTTTTCGATAGAGAATTATTCTTTATGGCGCAGAACACTTTTGGTGAAAGGACTTAAGAGATCTGTTGGCTCTGGTGAGTCACTCAATGTAGATGGCTGGATCTTGGATTTTTGATGATATCCACGTGATCCTTTTTAGAAGCAATCTATGTTTGATCTTAATATGAGTGTCTGTCATTTGATAAACCCTCAAATGAAAACTTGAGATCGAGGGAAATTGAACGCGCTCTTCTTTCCTAAAGACATGGAGATCATTCTAGATAAAGAAAACAGCTGTTACAATAATAGACAGGTATGAGAGGGTACACACAAGGAGTGGAGAGTATGCAGTCAAATCAGGCTATTAGTTTGGATATAATTCATAGGTTTTTAAGGAGGCACTAATAAGACCATCCTTCAATGATCTGAGAGCGAAGATATTGGGATGTAGTCACATCCCAAAGATTAAGATCTTCATGTAGAAAGCTCTTGTTGAAGCTCATGCAGTGGTGAATGGTCTTAATAAAAGAGGAATGAAGATTGATTCATTTTATCAAATTTCTGGTGTTGAAGGCGAATCCATCAATCATGTACTGTTTTAATGAACTATTGCTCGTTAAGTCTGGGCACACACTAATTTTCCTTTTCTGTGT
Source organism: Isatis tinctoria (assembly GCA_010577795.1). NCBI lineage: Eukaryota > Viridiplantae > Streptophyta > Magnoliopsida > Brassicales > Brassicaceae > Isatis > Isatis tinctoria. The sequence continues at coordinate 36,419,304 of CM021244.1, read as the reverse complement.
GAAGGATTTGAAAATCTGTCCTTGTTTGAAAATTTCAGTTATTGAGAAAAGACAAAGCTTCTCGTTGATCTTCTAGTTGAATTGGAATAATGGAAGTTCCTTTTTCTTTAAAGAGAAATTTTCTCAGCTCAGAGAAACACTAGACGGGTGATGGGACTACGTACGTAAGTCAACCCTGTTAAACCAAAGAAATTGATGGTCCCATGTGTTGAGACTCTAAAATGCAATATCGGAGTGTCTTGGTCCCAAAAAACAAACTAGAATTGTAAGAAACCATGATGGTGTTGTGTTGATGCATTGGAGAGCTTTTAGCGCCTCCAACATCTTGGACGAAGCAGAACTGCGAGGGCATCTACGGGCTATTAAGTATTGAGATTATGTGTGTTTTTTTGTTTTTGATTTTCTCCTTTGTTGTTTTGTATGTGCTCTGTTTTTCATGATCATAATATGTTCTCTTGGTGGTGGTTCTATCCATAATAAGGAATCATTAAGCTAAAGAAAGCAAACATTACATGATAAAAAGAAATTTTGAATCAATGAAAACAAATGAAATGTGTTACGCAAGAGTATCTCAAGTTTTTCTATTAATTTTAACAAACAAGAACCGCTTATGCCGCTCTCTTAAAAGTTAAAAAAAAAAACATACATAAATATGAAATAAATTAATGTTTTATTACAATATTTTGCTATACATTTATAGCTCATTATTATTACATCTTATGGATAAATTCATAAGACATATAATTAACAAATAAGTTATGTAAATATTGGTAAGTTTAAGGAAAGAAAGAACCTTATAATTATCCCTTTTTCCAGGGAAGTACCCACCCCACAGGTTTATTCCAATCTCTTCTGAAGTAAATTCCATCAGGTCTGGCAACCCACTGACGTAGCTGGTGACATGACTTCTTACTTTTTGAATTATATACTTCAAGTTCAGGAAAAATATTATGATGACCATCTTTTCCCACCCACCATAAATCACATAAAAATTTTTTTCGAAAACTGGAACCTTTTTCCTCGAACGGCATAAGATTCTGATAACTAGAGTTGAAGTTTTTAAGGATTTCCTTTCCTAAAATTGTTGGTGGAAAATGAAGCCTGTTGCATGTAACGTCAAGAGGAATACCAGAACCGAGTTGGTTATTAATAACTACATGATTTAACAGGCAGTTCTCTGCTTCGCTAAGTCCAAAACCCACAGAAATAACTAATACAAAAACTATGAAAAAAATTCATTTTTACGGAATATATTTTTTTGAGTAATAAGGTTATCAAAGTGTGGTATTTATAAATTTTTTCTAGTGGAGATTGTTTTACGTTTACTTTTTGGATAGTCTATTAATAACGTTAGCTAAATTTAAAAACAAACACGAAGTAATTTAACTTGTCAACGAAGACTTTTTCAGTTGAATGTAGAAAAATATGGTTAGCCAATCAAATAAATTATAAATCATCATAAAATCTAAACAAACAAAAACCTAAGAAGCGTGTGAAACATATTTTTAACAATACTAGATAAATACATGTGATATGTTGTAAGCTTTCTTTTGTACACCATTTTTTCTTGATCAAGAGATATATATGTTTTGTTACCTATCGGTTGTCGTACTTTATAAATCTGAATTTGTACAATATAAGCGTGACAAGTATGTTTTTTATAAATCATGAGATCGTGACATGTGTTGTTCTTCAGTTAGATCATAACATGTGTCAATGCATAAATACGAATAAAAGAAAAAACAAACACAAGCAAAAAATGGAAAGTAAACAAATGATCAAAGTAAAATAAAATATCATCGGCGCATAAAAAGAAAGTACCAATAGTCCAATTTTCCACGAGCTCTTGAAGCAAGCAGAACCTGGAATATTTCAGATTTGTCATAGGGGAATATTTTTATAGGTTGAAATGGATTAACAAAATTAAATACATATCGGATGGAATGTGAGAGATATTTCCTCTGTTTTCCAATAAGTAATGTTTTAGAGTTATGCACCTAGATTAAAAAACATTTCATTTTTTATTTTATCAAAATAAAACATGTTTTATCATTAATTCCAAAACAATGCAACCAATAGAATAAAAATTTTCAGAATTCAAATAGTCAAAACAATAAATTTTTGCATTTATTTGTGTGAACATCACCTATTTGTGAACAAAATAAAAAACATCGCTTATTAGAGAACATAAAGAATACAAAGCAAGGTTAGTACGTAGCGTTTGGAAAATTAAAGACCGAAGTACAATATTTTGATGAAACATTTGCGATAGCCAAAATGTATCAAAACAGTTTGAGAATCTTCAATAATCCAATATGAATTTTTAGCCGACATGTCTTTTTTATTGATGATATCGCCATGGTATTAAGTATTTTAATTTATCTTCTTTTTTTTATAAGAGGTGGAATACTTCCGCAACCATAACATATTTGTTCACTTCAATATAAAAAACCAACCAGCTACATCTGGGTTTGAGTGGCATTTTACCCCCAATCCGAAATTCAATATTTTGCATGACACCTTTTTTTGCTAGACCATCATTCATCCTGAGCCAGGATTGAACTCTACACATTCTCGTTCTCTAAAAATGTAGAAAAAGTGATATATCGGTTAACCATAGGCCCCCAATCACAAATCAACAAATCAAACAAATATTGAAAGCAATGGTTTTTTTTGTATTGTAAGGGTTTATTGAAAGCAGTGTTTACAAATGTAACAGATCAATAATACAAATTAAAGGAGTTTTGTAAGCAACGATAAATTTTATAGCAAAAATACAAATAAATAATTAATCTCTAATCTTGTTTTCAATCTTTGTTTCCAGATTATATTAAACGTTTTAAGATCCAAACAACAACAGAAAAGCAAAGCTAAAGTGGGAGCAGATTTACCATAATATAGCAGCTAATCATGGTAAGTGCAAAGATCAGATTATGGTAAGTTGCTTCTGACATTAATTTGAACCCGTTTAAATTTTCATTCTCTTTATCTTCTCTTTGTACTATTTACCAGGAAATGAAGCCAATTTTGATTCCCACTTGTGTTGCTACACTCTGCTCAAGCTGGGCAGAGTTAATCCCAAGACTCTAGTTAGAAGACGGATTCGTGTAAGAATGCCTTGTGAAGAACAATTTAACGTTTAAACCAAAAAAAAAAAGATCAATTCCAAGACTTGGTGATGAAGGAGTATAACGCAAAAGATGTAATAAACCCTTTCCTGTGTTTTTTCTATGCCTTTTGTGGATGTATCGCCTAGAGAACTTAGACTCAGATGCAATGGAGATTGATGAAATGCTAGACTGGATGGATTGTTGGGGAAAACACGAAACACGCGAATGCGCAGCGGAATAAAGTTTCCCCGCACTTGTATGAGCCTGTGAGGAAAAAGACTTGAACTTGAACTATGACACAGAAATGATCTAAGCAGAATCTAAATGAGACACAATCTTTTTACGTGGAAAACCTCCTCGATTCACGAGAAACCAACCGTTGAAACGACAATCCCACCGTTGAATCTCAAACCCACTGAGTCACGAAGCTTCCCACAAAATATCAGCCAGATCGGACCACTTTCGAGCCCTCGAACACAGCCCTGAAGAAACCAGACGAAAATCCCCTTCTTCTCTCCTTCTTGCCTCTCTCTTCTTTCTCTCTCTCTTTTAGTGTAATGTGTCTATGTGTGTGGCTGTGTCATAAAAATCAGGTCACAGGGCTTATATAGGTCTTAGGAAAAGAACCTAATAAACCCTTATAAAAACCTTCAACACCAGACTTCAGAATTCTACACAAGACTTGAGAATTCTTCACAAGACTTCAAAAAACAACACAAGACTTCTGATTTGGTTTCATCTCAACCAAACCCATGGTTTCCTCACACTAGGAGGAACACCAACAAACTCCCCCTCCGACTAGTTGGAGGAAACAACCATCCCGGCTATCTCACGGCAAACCTCAAGCTTTTCCCTCGGCAATGACTTCGTCATCATATCAGCTCCATTATCATTCGTATGAACCTTTTCAAGTCCCACTTCCTTAGAAGCAATCACATCACGTATCCAATGATACCTCCTATCAATGTGCTTCGAACGCGAATGAAATGTCGAGTTCTTTCGAGACATATTGCGCTTTGACTGTCACAAAGCAACACATACTTATCCTGCTTGAAACCGATATCCTCGCAGAAGTTCTTTGTCCACAACAACTCCTTAAGAGCTTCAGTTGCAGCTATGAACTCAGCTTCAGTGGTAGAAAGTGCAACACACTTTTGTAACCTTGACTGCCATGAAACAGCTCCGCCCGCAAACGTTATCAAATAACCCGAAGTAGATTTCCTGGAGTCAACATCTCCAGACATGTCAGCATCAGTATAGCTAACAATCAATGGTTCATTACCTCCAAAGGTAAGCTTCAAACCAGAAGTCCCTCGAAGATATCTCAAAATCCACTTCACAGCATTCCAATGTTCTCTTCCAGGATTGGAATTGAACCGGCTTACTACACCAACAGCGAAAGCTAAATCCGGTCTTGTACAGACCATGGCATACATCAAACTACCCACTGCAGAAGCATATGGAACTCTTGCCATATCTTCCTTCTCTGCATATGTCTTTGGACTCTGTTTACTGCTCAATCTAATGTGTGAAGCAAGAGGAGTGCTCACCACTTTAGATTTGTCCATGTGAAACCTTTTAAGTACTTTCTCAATGTACTTCTCCTGAGACAAGTGAATCAATCTCTCAGCTCTGTCTCTTTCAATTCTTATACCAAGAATCTGTTTCACTGGACCCAAGTCTTTCATGGCAAACGACTTGCTGAGCTGCTTCTTCAGCTCCTCAATTCTGCTCATGTCCTTGCCTACAATCAACATGTCATCAACATATAGCAACAAGATGATAAAATCATCATCACCAAACACCTGAATAAATACACAATGGTCATCAGTAGTCTCCTTATAACCATGCTCCTCCATAACAGACTTAAACTTCATGTACCACTGCCTAGGTGCTTGCTTCAATCCATAAAGGCTTTTCTTCAGGCGACAAACTAAATCCTCTTCACCCTTTTTCACAAAACCTTCAGGTTGTACCATGTAAATCTCTTCCTCCAAATCTCCATGAAGGAAAGCAGTTTTTACATCCATTTGCTCAACCTCTAGATCAAGACTTGCTGCCAGTCCAAGTACAATCCGAATGGACTGCATCTTCACAACAGGAGAAAAGATTTCATCATAATCAATCCCCTTCTTTTGGCTGTATCCTTTCACAACCAATCTAGCCTTGTATCGGGGTTGCAAACTGGTATCTTCATGCTTAATTCTGAACACCCACTTATTAAGCAATGCCTTCTTGCCCTTAGGCAATTTCACCAACTCAAATGTGTGATTCTCTTCAAAAGAATCCATCTCATCACCAGCAGCACCAAGCCACTTATCTTTGTGTTCACCTTCCATAGCTTCATCAAAGCTTTCAGGCTCTCCCCCATCAGTAAGTAACACATACTCACTAGGATCATACCTTGTCGACGGTTTTAGACCTCTCTCGGATCTTCTAACAATAGGAGGGTTCTCAGTAGTTGGTGTCTCACCATGATCGTCACCATGATCACCAATACCATCTTCATGTGCGGGAGCATCTGCACCGGGTGTATCTTCTTGAACCTCATCCTCGACCTGACCGTGGACAGATGTAGAAGGACTAGCCTCTAAATCGATCAAACTCTCATTACTCTGAGTTGGTTTTCCGGACTTGTCAATGTCCTTAATTGTTTGATCTTCCATGAACACAACATCTCTGCTCCTTACGAGCTTCTTCTCAACGGGATCATAAAATCTGTATCCAAACTCATCCTGACCATAACCAATGAACACACACTGTCGCGACTTCATCTCAAGCTTCGATCTCTCATCCTTAGGTATATGAACAAATGCCTTACACCCAAAGACCCTCAAATGACCATAAGAACATCCTTACGGTCCAAACTCTCTCTGGAACATCACCCTCCAATGGAGCACTTGGTGACAAATTCAGCACATGAACAACTGTACTCAAAGCCTCACCCCAGAAAGTCATCGATAAGCCTGATTGTGAAATCAAACATCTCATCCTCTCGACAATAGTCCTGTTCATCCTCTCAGCCAACCATTCAACTGTGGAGTCTTAGGCGGCGTGAACTGATGCCTAATACCATGCTCTTTGCAATAAGCATCAAATGGTCCAGAATACTCACCACCATTATCACTGCGGATACATTTCAACTTCTTTCCCGTTTGTCTCTCAACCAATGCCACAAAATGCTTGAAATATCCCAGAACCTGATCTTTGGTCTTCATAGTGAAAACCCATGACTTCCTAGAATGGTCATCAATGAATGTGACAAAATATGATGCACCACCAAGAGATTTTGTCTTCATTGGACCACACACATCTGAATGCACCAAATTAAGTACCTCAGATTTTCTAGAAGGTGCAGAAGACTTGAAAGAAACCCTGTGTTGTTTTCCATGCAAACAATGTGCACACTTCGGCAAGTGCAAACCAGAGATTCCTGGAATGACCTCCTTCTTAGACAACACAGACATTCCCTTTTCACTCATGTGACCGAGTCTCTTATGCCATAGCTCCATGGCATCAACATTCTCCACTGCATTAACAGCATCTTTGGAGACCTTAGCCTGCATCAAATAGAAATGAATGAAAGTCTCACCTCGAGCCACAACCAGGGAACCACGTGAAAGCTTCCATTTACCACCACCGTGTAAACTGTAGAAACCCTCATCATCAAGTCTTCCTGTAGATATCAAGTTCATCCGTAAATCCGGAACATGCTTAACACCTTTAAGCATCAACCTAGTCCCAAGACTAGTCTCCAAGCATATGTCACCAATGCCAACAACCTGAGCCAAACCATCATTACCCATCTTTACAGAACCATACTTACCTAGAGTATAGGTAGAGAACAAATCCCGCTGTGATGTAGCATGAGTGGTAGCTCCACTGTCAATCACCCAACTGGTGTCTTGGCATACATTAATGGCATTATCCTCAAGAAGAATGAGAAACTCATCTTGGGTGACTGTCACCCGATCTACTTCTTCTTGCTTTCCTTGCTGCTTGTCTTTCTTCAACTTCCAGCAATCTTTCTTCATGTGCCCTTTCTTATGACAGAAATAACACTCCATATTAGCAAATTTATTAGACTTGCTCCTGCTCCTGTTATTTTCCTTCTTGGACTCTCTATGTGTACTTCTCCCCCTTGACTCAGTAACCAAAACATCTGAACGTGAGGAACTAGCATTTGACTGCCTTCTTGTCTCCTCATTCAACACACTGTTCTTCACTGAATCCATCGAAATGACACCTTCCGACGCGGAGTTACAAAGAGACATTATGAATACCTCCCAAGAATCTGGTAATGTACCAAGAAGCCACAAACCGTGAATCTCATCATCAAACCTGATGCCCATATCAGACAACTTGTTGAGCAATCCCTGAAACGCATTCAAGTGATCTGTCATCGGAGTTCCATCCTGATACCTCAGCTCAATCAACTTCTTGATCATAAGCATCTTGTTATTCCCGGTCTTCCGAGCATATAACTGCTCCAGCTTCAACCACAAAGAGCGAGCATTAACCTCATTTTCAATATGATGCAACACATTATCATCTATCCACTGCCTTATCAAACCACACACTCGGCGATGCAGCAACTTCCATTCATCCTCAGTCTTATTATCAGGTTTCTCCTCCTGAAATACTGGTAGATGAAACTCTTTAACGAAGAGCAGATCCTCCATCTTGCCCTTCCATAGATGATAATTGTTGTTACCATTCAAGCTTATCATTCTGCCCATATTCTCCATCTTTTCCATCACTCACACAAGCAAACTAATAACTCAAAGTTATCCAAATCCAAAGCTCACAAAACCTTAAGCTCTGATACCACTCTGTTGGGGAAAACACGAAACACGCGAATGCGCAGCGGAATAAAGTTTCCCCGCACTTGTATGAGCCTGTGAGGAAAAAGACTTGAACTTGAACTATGACACAGAAATGATCTAAGCAAAATCTAAATGAGACACAATCTTTTTACGTGGAAAACCTCCTCGATTCACGAGAAACCAACCGTTGAAACGACAATCCCACCGTTGAATCTCAAACCCACTGAGTCACGAAGCTTCCCACAAAATATCAGCCAGATCGGACCACTTTCGAGCCCTCGAACACAGCCCTGAAGAAACCAGACGAAAATCCCCTTCTTCTCTCCTTCTTGCCTCTCTCTTCTTTCTCTCTCTCTTTTAGTGTAATGTGTCTATGTGTGTGGCTGTGTCATAAAAATCAGGTCACAGGACTTATATAGGTCTTAGGAAAAGAACCTAATAAACCCTTATAAAAACCTTCAACACCAGACTTCAGAATTCTACACAAGACTTGAGAATTCTTCACAAGACTTCAAAAAACAACACAAGACTTCTGATTTGGTTTCATCTCAACCAAACCCATGGTTTCCTCACACTAGGAGGAACACCAACATGGATCTCATAGAAGTAATACACAAAACTGTTGTCATCTCCTTTCATCCTAATCAAACTCTAAATTGCTGTTAACATCTTATCTCAAAATTATCAATCGCAAGTTCCGTCTAAAGATATTATATGGAGAAGCTGAGAAAACTCAAACATTTGAAACTAATGGATAGGTGGAGGACAATGATGAGTATTAAAAAAACCATTTTATGCACTTGATTGATTGAGATCATTAGTAATTGTACAATCACTAAGAACATGATGAACCATGAAGAAACGGGTCAGTGTAAATTGTTAAACATAATTTCTTTTATAGTAAATGGTTGCATGATTACGTTGTTAGCAAATAGTTGATTCGGATTCTTAATTGGTATGTAGAGGATTGAAATAGCTCATTTCCTCCGAAAGCTTCCCTCATCACTTCTCTCATCGATATATTCATCATCATCTCATTTAGTCATTTTTTTAGCCAATTTGATTTCCGACCTTTTCTTACAAGTCTTGGTTCAGGTATTCACAAACAAATTGAAATTGAATATCTTTAAGAGTTATGACTACTAACTTTTTCATTTTGGATGAAGTGAGTAATTCCCATAAAGTTACCATCCTTTTTGAATTTTTTTTCTAGCAAAAAATACGACAGACCACTTGTAAGATGCAAGTTGTCAAACGTCATGTATTGGATTCCATTGAAACTGTTAGAATTTGACAGTGGCCATTTTCGGAGTGGGATGAGGGTTTTTGGGCTAACAATTGATTAAGAGGTAGATGAGTAGGCAAGAGATCTGACCGTTGACTTTGAAATAAATTAAAAAATGCAAACACCTCAAAATTGTTTTTTATTTATTTATTTTTTTGAACACAAACCTCAAAGTTTATTTCCGTTAATTCGGGCCCATTTATATAAGCCCAATAGAATTGGATATGGCAGACACCTACTAAATCAATTGAGATAGTTGATACTAGTCATACAAAAAAAACGAGTTCTCTCTCTCCCCTGGCGATTTAGAAAGGGAGTTCGTATAAGGTTTTAGCCTGGCCGGCGTTCGGAGTCCTTCTCCGGCGTCGTGCCCTTCCGTTGTGCTTTGTGGATTTTCCTTTTGCCTTCCCTTCCTCCTGTCTTTGCGTTTCAATTTGAGTTCTTTTCTACTTCTTTGGTTGAAGTTTCCATGGGGCTTTGTTGAGATTTTGGCAGATCTGTTGGAGATGATGATGATTTTGGTGCAGCTGTGTAGTCTCCTCCTCTGGTGTGCTTGGCGGCTGTTGTTCCTCCCTAGATCTGTTGATTTTTTCAGATCTGGGTTTATCCTCTAGTTTTCAATTTTGGTTCTTGCGGTCTTATACCGGTGGTGTGAGGCTCCTTTTTCTTCTGCTGACAGTGTTGCCTTAGATTTAGAAGTGTCCTCCTTTTGGACGTGTAGCAGCGGTGGGGTTGGTTGTTTGAGTTTTGTTTCTGGTTAGGGTTTAGTATTCTCTATTGCAACGGTATCGTGTATGGTTAGGCCGTGTGCGCCGGTTTTAGAGATGTCTTTGCTTCTATCTTTGTTTAGATCTTCTGGTTAGCCGGTTATAAGTTTGCGGTGTTTAGTTTCCCTTAAAACATTAGGGCTTTTGGTTTCCCGTTAAAATCTCGGGCTTAGTTTCTCCTTCGCGTGATTCCTTATGTGCGAAGTGAGTTTTGTTGTTTCTCCTTTCAGTTCTTTTTGTGAGGAAGGTGCTTGTGGTTTCTCAGGTTTAATGGTTCGTTGGTTAATCATAAGTCTGGAGGTGCAGTTGGTCTGGGGTTTCTTTGTAGCAGTTTTGGTGGCTAGTTCATTTTCTTTTTCTTCGCTTAGAGTTCTTGTGCCGCTCAGATGCTTTGCTCTGGTTCGCAGGTTTGTACTATTCTGGTTCAGAGACATGGTTTAATGTTATCGCGGTTTGATCTTGTGGCTCTTTCGAAAAAGTTGGAAAATGGTGTTGGAACCAAAGGAGTCAAATGTTGGGTTAGATGAAGTGTTCAATCGTGAAGGAAGACTTTGGTTTCACGAAGCTTTGGTTTGAAATTTTCAAAGCTTTTGTGTCGTATTAAGTCTTGTTTGTGTAGTGTTTTTTGCCTTTTGGGCTTTTCTACCTTGTATGTGACAAATTATGAGGGTGTGCCTTGTGCCATCATTAATATTACTCATCAGATGACCCAAAAAAAAAAAAAAATTGGATATGGCATAACCATTCATTCCCTCTCTCTCTCCTTCGAATCCATTCTTCATCATCAACTCAATCCAAATCACCATATCATGCAATGAATCTCGAATATCTTTTCAGTATTTTCACGATCATATCACATCCATTATTGTTTCTCAAATTGCACAGTACTGATCCATCAAAGGGTCCCACAATTTTTTTTTATTTTTTTTTGTTTCAAAACGCTGACGTTGACACTTTCGTCGACGTGGGGATAATAAGAGCAGGTCCATTAGTGAACTCCTCTTGGAGTTCTAAAAAAAAATTTAATAATTTAATAATTTTTTCTTTAAAAGTTGTCAAAAGAAAAAAAAAAACGACCAATCACGTGTCGACACGTGACGAACCCGAGGAGAGAAAAACTCTTAAATTAGAGTTTTTTGGAGATGGTTCATTACTATTCATGGGATCCACAAAAACTTTATTAATTTTTTTCTATGAACTCCATCTTATGAACTTCTAGTGGAGGTGCTCTAAGAGATAAAAAAGAAGAAGCTTTTAACAACAATGGTGGTAACACATTTTTCTCGACTCCAACATCTTCTTCAACCCAAATTCCTCTTTCCTTCTCACCAATCTCGTGTTCTCCGTCATCACCCTCTAACCAGAACCCGAACAGTCATCAGATCGGTGATGGGTTCGTCTTCGTCTTTCTCCTCCTCATCCAAGCTTCTCTTCCGTCAGCTCTTCGGAAAAGAGTCTTCGAGTTATACCTATCTCCTCGCCGACATTTCCCATCCTGATAAACCTGCTCTGGTAAGCTTTGTTTTCACAAAAAGATCAGACTTTTGCGAGATGGGTTTCGAGCATTGTGTGTTTTGATTCTTCTCGGGACCAGATCGTCTTTGTCGACGACGATGGGAACTTGTTTCATTTAGTTTTGCTTGGTTGAGTATCTTTGTTATTGGCTGAAAAGATTAGCAATTGGTTTCGTGAAGATCATCAATTTTTGGCTTAATTCATATATGATTATTTGTATTTCGTCTTGCTTTAATTCTGTGATGAGCAGCTGATTGATCCAGTGGACAAAACTGTCGATAGAGACTTGAAACTCATAAATGATTTAGGCTTGAAGCTTATCTATGCTATGAACACTCATGTTCATGCTGATCATGTCACTGGGACTGGACTTCTTAAGGTCTGTTTCTCTGTTTATTCATTTAACTGTTTACTTATGTTGTCGAGAATTGAAAGATTTGCTCCCCTACAGACAAAGGTTCCTGGTGTGAGATACGTCATCTCGAAAGCAAGTGGCTCGAAAGCAGATATGTTTCTTGAACACGGTGACAAAGTATATATCGGTAATCTATACGTCGACGTAGCTGGTGACATGACTTCTTACTTTTTGAATGATATACTTCAAGTTCAGGAAAACTATTACGATGACCATCTTTTCCCACCCACAATAAATCACATGAAAATATTCTTTGATAATCGGGATCCTCCAACAGCGGAAGATTCTGATAACTAGAGTTGAAGTTTTTAAGGATTTCCCTTCCTAAATTTTTGATTGGAGAATGATACTGCATCAAGAGGAATACCAGAACCGAGTTGGTTATTAATAACTATATGATTTAACATGCATAACTTAGCTTCGTTCAATCCAAAACCCACAGAGATAACTAATACAAAAACTATGAAATAATTCATTTTTAAGGAATATATTTCTTTTGGAGTAATAAGGTTATCAAAGTGTGGTATTTATAAAAAAATTCTAGTGTGTTATGTATATCTAAGTGGATGCCCATTGTATAAGGTCCATATTCTAGATGATTCTAGATATGGGATATTCCCTAGTTTATCTCCTTATTACTTATTCCCCAAGACTTTGTACTCCTATATATACTCTCCTATATTCTATGGAATAAGATCATCCTTCATCTTTACAACACGTTATCAGCACGCTCTAAATCCTAGCCGTCTAAGTAAAAAAAAAAAAAAAAAAAACCCTAGCCGCCGAGACGTTTGAGCAGAACCGTCGCCGTCCCGGACTCTCGTCTACTCCATCGACCATCAACGCTTCATCGTCCACCTCCTTATCTCCTAAACGAGGTAAGCCTCCCTCGTAGTTTGCATGGTCGGATCTCATGAATTTAATATACATCGGGAAAATGGCCAAAAAAAGCCTGAACTCTTTGAAAATGGCCAAAAAATACCCAGACTTTATGGTGAGCCAAATAATACCCGGACTATATTTGACTTTTACAAAAACCCATAAACTTGTCATTGACCTGGCCAAAAAAAAACTCCGTTAAACACATTAACAGAATTAACTTAAGGTGTTAGCTAGCCGTTTAGTATATTGTTAAATAGAACGACGCCGTTTTAAATCACTAATGTTATTTATAAAAAATCAGAAAAAAAACGCGTGAGCCAGGCTCGAACTCAGGTTAATGGGAGATGGTGATGGGTATAACGCCACTGGGAGAGCGCATATCAATTGTTTATTCTTACACCGTAATAATATTTAACCCTATTCAATTTCGTTTCATTTTAAAAATATCAACAAGCTCCTTTTGGGTTATATTAGCCCTTTACGGGATTTGGGAATTCCAACAATGGACACACAAAAAAAAAAAAAACTGAAAAACGCAAATTCAAGAAATCAAACAGGCATCGTGAAAAAAACTGTCGACGGTGAGAAGAAGTAACCGGAAAAAATCGGTTGAGTTGCCAGTCTATCTGCAATCGAACTGGTCTAGCTTCTCAGAAGTTAGAGCAAACAGAATCAAACATTCACGAACACGAAGTAAACACAGAAAAAATCGAGTATTCACGAACACGAAATGAAGAACTGAGCCTGCGATTTAGACGAAAGAAGAAGAGAAGTAACAAAGAAATATGATTATTGTTGTGGTCCTCCGCCGAGACTACAGACCCTGCCGTCTGAGGAGAAGCGTTAGAGGTTTAGTTTTTTTTTAATTTGTGAACCTTCTTCTCCACCGTAGTTAAATATTATTACGATGTAACAATAAACAACTGATACGCGCTCTCCCAGTGGCATTATACCCATCACCTTCTCCCATTAACCTGAGTTCGAGCCATGGCTCACGTGTTTTTTCTGATTTTTTTAAAATGACTTTAGTGATTTAAAACGACGTCGTTCTATTTAACAGTATACTAAACGGTTTGCTAACACCTTAAGTTAATTCTGTTAATGTGTTTAACAGAATTTTTTTTTGGCCAGGTCAATGACAAGTTTATGGGTTTTTGTAAAAGTCAAATATAGTTTAGGTATTATTTGGCTCACCATAAAATCTGGGTATTTTTTGGCCATTTTCAAAGAGTTCAGGCTTTGTTTGGCCATTTTCCCATTGTTTAGATTTTTTCGAATTCACCGAGTTCGAACCCAAGGTATAACATATTTTTATTTTGATAAAACTAGAATTGGATTGGTTAAGTAACATTTAAGAAGAGCATATACCAATTAAATGCTATTGCCAAAATGGTTGCGTACCCCTTACATATTGCATGCGGACCTGGGTTCGAACCCCCTCTATAGCAAGTTTTGCATTTTCTCCAATTTATCAAAACGACGTCGTTTAACATTTTAACGGTATTTTAAACGGATTGTTAACGGTGTGTTTTTTTGGCCAGGTCAACCCAAAGTTTGGGTATTTTTTGGAAAGTCAACGTAAAGTTTGGGTATTTTTTGGCCAACAGCAAAGTCCAGGTTTTTTTTGGCCAGATTGAAAAAGTTCGTAGTTTATATGTTCCGATCTCATGAAATTCATATAAATAATTTGTTTGATAATTAAAACATCTCGATTATAGCTTGGTCAAAAGTTGCGGCTAAACTTATTGATAATTTATCATATTTTGTTTTCATGCTTTATTGATCGTTTGATATCACTGCACAAACATCTTAGTATGATATAACGATTAAAACAGATTTCGTTTACACGATCGCATATATATAGTATTAGTTATTGATTTGTTTTATTCTCCCGTTTAAGCCATTATCTATATTGTTTGTTGATTGTTTCATTCATGTTCTAAATATAGATCTCATGTTGTATAATGGGATAATTGGGTGTATGATAAGTATTTGGGTCCAAATTAGCAAATTGACATATTAGTTTTGAAGTTCAGACAATATAAATAATTAACCACCATTTAATCCCATTTTACCCTTACGCGCTTTGTTTTGTTCCATCTCCCATCATCTCTCATCGAACGCTGCATTAATTAATCATCTATCTTCTAATAAACCTTCTCCTCCATCTTCATTTTTTTCTCTTTGAAAAACAATATCAACTCAGAAACAGTGTTCCTCTTTAAATTTCCCAACAATAATCCATTTTCTCTCTATTGTTTTCAGTGGCGGTGAAGATATAGCAGTGGAGGAGCATCATAATCTTGGTTATGCGCTGATCCGGCTGATATTTCTCATGTACCCAGGATAAGGAGAGTTGGTTTGAGGGCTGAGATCAATTCTTCTCTGCCATTCGGGTCGGTTCAGGAGGCGGTGACCCAGATCAGTGGTCATGGCTGCTGGGTTCCTTTCAAGATCGAAGACAATTATGTAAGTTTCCATCGTTTCTTTGTTTTATTCTCATAGCTGATTGTGATTCCAGATTTACATACCTACATGTTATGTATATAGGTATAGCGCCATAAGACATTTTATAGGTCTAATTAACTGCATTCTTTAGTTGATATGAATATGATTTACTTGCTATGTAGACTAATACGGGTGTATATAATATTGATATGTCATATACTTCTCCTGATTCTGTGTTATCTATTATTTTACAGATCTATATTTAGTGTTGTCAGTATCGTTCATTACAGTCTTTATCTGTCCTTTGTACATTTACCTTTTTTATGATTGGTCTCTAACTTGCTACTGTTTTACACTGTATAGATCGAGAACATATGGTACGGTTTCACCGAGGAGGTTTGTTTGCTCAAAGGAAGGTTTTCATTGTCAAGATCGGAGAACATATGGTGTACTTTAAGATCGGGATCTTTAAAGCATCCATTATCAAGAGCCGGCCTTGCTGCAGTAGTGGGTATCTAATTATCAGACCAGACTTTCGATATCAGATAGTTATGTTCCATACTTTAATGAATGTGAACGTAATATGAATTCTTTTCATGCAAACAAACGACATACATCCCTATGTATATGTATCCAATGCAAAAGTATATGTTTGCGTGTTGTTTATATTAAATACATGCTATATATTTTGATAACACGTACATATATTCCCATGTCAATGAATATATATGTAATATTAATATATTCCCTGCAAACACATAATATATATCACTATATATATGAATCACATGCAAAGTATATTAGTAAGGCTCACTTTTTCCTTTGTATCTACATTTTTAAGTGTAAATTAAATTAAATACATGCTATATATATGTATAACACGTACATATATTCTCTATGTCAATTAATGTACGTAATATATGAATCTTCCATGCAGACGTATAATATATATCCCTATGTAAATATATGCCATGTAAAATAATTTATGACAATCCTATTGTTTCTAATATCATACCCTCATAACACACAGTCTCGTCGCTTAATATCCACAGATATAAACACTGTTTCTCGTTTATACAACCTTAATTAAATGCATGCCCTTATTAATTGCAAAATCCCATCATAATTTTGTATCCTCATCAACTCAATTTCTTCTGAAGCAACTTTATCAAATCCCTTATGAGGTTATCAGTCAAACTCACCATCGTATTTACTTTCCATTCGTAAATGTTTCCCCACTTGCACAAGCGCGTGATAACATCACACACCTTTGTCAACGTGTATTTAACAGGTACCCTTATGCTGATTTCTCACAATTTTTTTTCTCTTTGTTGTTTTACTAATTTGTATTTAAATTTTTATTTTATAGCAAATTGTCCCTTGTATAATTGATCGATGGCATATGTTTTTCTTTCATTATTTTGATTTTACACAATTCATCCGGTTATTGCTTAAGGTTTGGGTCGGTTAGGATTCTCGAACCAATGATATACTGTGTAATTGATTTGTTTGATCGTGGTCATGATTTTCTTCGAACATGGTTAGAAACCTAAGCAAATTATAGTATTTTAAAACCGGCAATATTTATATCTTGGAATGTATCTAGGTTGTTCAAAGATTGACAGAAAGTATAGAGATATTATCGTTACGATTCATGGTTATAAGATTGTAGTTTAATCAACAGAATCTTATTATAAATTATAGTAATTTTACATATGACATGTTTTCAGTAATCATGACGAAACTTTCCAACCTCGACTTTGCTGCTCTTGAACTCTCGGGAGATAATTATTTGGCATGGGCGCTTGACGCCAAATTTTGGTTAAGATCCAAAGGACTGGGTAATACGATTACCCTGGCTAATGAAGAGAGTGAGCAAAACAAGGCAAAAGCAATGATATTGCTTCGCCATCACCTCCATGAGAGTCTAAAGAATGAATACTTGACCGTGGAAGATCCAGTCATTCTTTGGAGTGATCTGAAAGAAAGGTACGAACACCAGAAAACGGTGATTCTACCAAGAGCTCGATATGAGTGGACGCAGTTAAGACTCCAAGACTATAAGTCTGTAAGTGAGTATAACTCTACTTTGCATAAGATAGCTTCCAGATTGGCGCTATGCGGTGAAACGATCACCGAAGAGGATAAGTTAGAAAAGACTTTTTCTACTTTCCATGCAAATAATGTGTTGTTACAAACACAATACCGTGAAAAAGGGTTTACGAGGTATTCCCAGCTAATTTCGTGCCTTCTTGTGGCCGAAGAGCAAAACCAATTGTTGCTCAAAAATCACGGTATGCGTCCAACTGGATCTGCTCCACTTCCCGAAGCGAACACCGTATCATACAGTAGAAAAGAACATGCCACTAACCATGGCCGGGGAAGCGACAACCGTCGCGGTCGTGGTCGCGGTCGCGGTCGTGACCGTCGATACGAGTATGGTAGAGGCAGAGGTGTATCTTTCAAGAACTCTCATTCTAAGAATAAGAATTGGAACGGTAACAAACAAGAGAAAACACCATCTGGAAATGTTTGTCACCGTTGCGGAGGAAACAACCATTGGGCAAAGATGTGTCGAACACCAAAACACCTTATTGATCTCTATCAACAATCCCTAAAGAAAAAGGGAAGGAAGGTGGAAACGAACTTGGTGTTTGAAGATGGCGAAGAGGATTTTGGAAATGATGGTGTTACTCACATGGAAACGTCTGATTTACTTGATGATGAGTAGAAGTGATTTTAGGTTTTATGGATTTTAATTATGATTTTTATCTCTATTTCATATTCGTTGTTTTTGGATTTGGTTTTACTGCCTTTTGTCTTTGGATTATTTTCTATGAATAAATGAACTTTTATATATGGTTGAATTTAAATGAGCTTAATATTGATTTTGAATCAAGATTGATTAATTAGCATGTTTAAATTTTGTGAAAATTTACCGTATGCTAATTCTGATTGATTAAATTATGAGGTTTTTTTTTATTTCATAAGTGTTCATCGTACAGTTATTAGGCATAATAATATTCTAGTATCATATATGATGTGTTGAAAGTATTCCAATAATCATCATATTTAATATGAACGTACGTAATTGATATTGTCTCTGCATGTTAAATTTGTTGTCATGCATGAAAGTTTGGTGGTGTTTGATCTTCCTAATGTCTCGCATAAATTAAATAGTATATGATATTGCAAATATCCTGACCGCATTAGATCGCACGGTATCGTACCGGTTTTATTATTGATTTAATTCAACTATTTGGTTTAGTTGGTTAGTGCGATTGCTTTGGTTACACCATTCAGAATTATCTATTCTAACGAAATTTGATCTGTCTTGTGTTATCGAGTATATTATTGATTTTCTCATTATGTTTTCTATTGAAGAAAAATGAATGGTGAGGACGTATGTTTAGTCGACAGTGCGACTAGTCACACCATTTTGAAAAATAAGAGATATTTTTCTCATTTGATAATGAAAGAGGCTAGTGTGAGTACTGTCTCGGGTAGTGCAAACATAATAGAAGGCTCTGGAAGAGCATATATGTTATTGCCTATGGGAGCACAACTTGAAATAGTTGATGCGTTATATTCTCCCAAGTCTAAGAGAAATCTTTTGAGCTTTAAAGATATCCGGAAAAATGGATATCACATTGAGACTATGAGCGAAGGGGATGATGAATACCTTCAAATCATAAGTATTACCCAAGGCTCTAAGAAAATTGTGGAAAAACTACCTACATTCTCCACTGGTCTGTACTATACTAAGATTAGTACAATTGAGGCAAATGCTACAGTAAACCAGAAGTTTACTGAAAATCTCAATGTTTGGCACGACCGGTTATGCCATCCCGGATCGATAATGATGCGAAAGATCATAACGAATTCATGTGGGCATTCATTAAAGAACCAGAGTGTTCCCCCTAATGATTTCTCATGCGCTGCATGTTCACAAGGAAAATTAATCATCAGGCCTTCACCTGCTAAGATAAATTCCGAATCGATAAATTTTCTGGAACGGATACATGGGGATATTTGTGGGCCGATTCACCACCATGTGGATCCTTTAGATATTTTATGGTCCTAATTGACGCATCGACTAGATGGTCACATGTATCCTTGTTATCAACCCGCAACTTGGCATTTGCGAGGTTACTTGCCCAATTGATTCGATTACGAGCACATTTCCCAGATTTTCCTTTAAAGACAATTCGTCTTGATAATGCTGGTGAATTCACGTCCCAAGCCTTTAATGACTATTGTATGTCTATTGGGATTAGTGTTGAACATCCTGTAGCACATGTTCATACACAAAATGGTTTAGCTGAATCATTGATTAAACGCCTCCAGTTGATTGCTAGACCATTACTTATGAAATCGAAACTCCCAGTTTCTGCTTGGGGACATGCTATTTTACATGCAGCAGAGTTAATTCGCATCAGGCAACGAGTAATCATAAGTATTCCCCCTCACAATTGGTTTTGGGTCATGAACCAAACATTTCCCATCTTAAAATTTTTGGATGTGCTGTATATGTTCCAATTGCTCCACCACAGCGATCTAAGAGGGGACCTCAAAGGAGGTTGGGGATATATGTTGGATACGACTCCCCATCAATAATCAATACCTAGAGCCATCCACAGGGGATTTGTTTAAGGCTCGTTTTGCAGATTGCCACTTCAATGAATCTGTGTATCCAACATTGGGGGGAGAAAATAAACAGCTGGGAAAGGAAATCCGCTGGAATGAATTATCATTATCTTATCATGATCCTCGGACTAGAGAGTGTGAACTAGAAGTTCAAAATAAATTCATTTACAGAGCTTAGCAAATCAATTGCCAGACTCTTTCGCTGACCCAAATAGAGTGACTAAGTCACACATTCCAGCTGTTAATGCTCCAGTTAGAATTGATGTCCATGGAGGACTGAATCAAGCTGCTACTGAGTCTAAGGCACGTTTAAAACGTGGTAGACCAATTGGTTCCAAAGATAAGCATCCTCGGAAAAAGAAAGGAGCAGAAATTGGCAATAGTGAAACCGAGGATGCAAGGAATTCGGAAGGTTCTCTAGAAGAGACCTTAGACATGACCAAGAAAGAAAGTCAGGTACCTGATAACGATGAGATCTCAATTAATCATGTCATGTCTGGGATGAAATGGAACCGAAAGCAAATCGACGTCGATGATAACTTGCATACAGTGTAGCGCTTGATGTTATGAATGAAAAAGAGGATCATGAACCAAAGTCTATTGCCCAGTGTACACTACGAAACGATTGGAAAAAATGGAAAGAGGCAATAAACGCAGAGTTGAAATCACTCTCCAAAAGAGCAGTGTTTGGACCGATAGTCCGTACACCTGATGGTGTTAAACCAGTGGGACATAAATGGGTCTTTGTGCGGAAAAGAAATGAAAATGGTGAAGTTGTGAGATACAAAGCACGATTGGTTGCACAAGGATTCTCGCAAAGACCCGGAATTGATTACGAGGAGACATACTCCCCTGTGGTGGATGCAACTACTTTTAGATTCTTATTAGTCTGGCAATAAGGAAGGACTTGACTTACGCTTGATGGACGTAGTCACAGCATACTTGTATGGTCCACTGGATAATGATATATATATGAAAGTTCCAGAAGGATTCGAACTGCCATCAGCAGTAAAATCTAGTTCTCGAGAACAATACTGCATAAAGTTGAATAAATCTCTTTATGGACTGAAACAATCAGGGCGTATGTGGTATAACCGCCTGAGTGACTACTTATTAAGAGAAGGTTATAAAAATGACCCTATCAGTCCATGCATATTATAAAGAGATTGGGGGAGGATTTGTTATAATAGCAGTATATGTAGATGATTTAAATATCATTGGAACTTCTGGAGAGATCTCCCATACAGTGGAATACTTGAAGAAAGAGTTTGAGATGAAAGATCTTGGAAAGACGAGATTCTGTTTAGGATTGCAGATAGAGCACCTAGAGAAAGAATCCTTGTGCACCAAGCAACTTACACGGAAAAGGTGCTTAAGAGATTTTATATGGATCAAGCACATCCGCTGAGCAGTCCGATGGTAGTAAGATCACTTGATGTGGACAAAGACCCTTTTGGTCCTAAGAAGGATAATGAAGATATTCTTGGTCCTGAAGTACCATACTTAAGTGCAATAGGGGCATTGATGTATCTTACTAGCCATACGAGACCTGATATATCTTTTGCAGTAAATTTACTTGCAAGATTTAGCTCATGTCCAACTCTAAGGCACTGGAATGGAATTAAGCATATACTTCGTTACCTTAAAGGAACGAAAGACATGGGTTTTTTCTTTCCTAACCAAACCACAGGAGATTTGATTGGTTTTGCAGATGCAGGATATTTATCCGATCCCCACAATGCTCGGTCTCAGACGGGATATGTATTCACATGTGGTGGTACCGCTATCTCATGGCGTTCTGTGAAGCAACCATTGTAGCCACTTCTTCTAATCATGCAGAGATTCTCGCCATTCATGAAGCCAGCCGCGAGTGTGTATGGTTACGGTCTGTCGTTCATCATATAAGGAGAGATTGCGGTATATCTGAAGGGAAAGAAGTTCCAACAGTTATGTATGAAGACAACGCTGCATGCATCGCACAACTGAAGGAAGGATACATTAAAGGTGACAGAACGAAGCACATCCTACCAAAGTTTTTCTTCACACATGAACTCCAGAAGAATGGCGATATTAATGTTCTACAGATTCGTTCAAGCGATAATTTGGCTGACTTATTCACCAAGGCACTTCCAACTGCTACATTCAAGAAGTTGGTTCGTCTTATCGGTTTACGTTGTCTCAAGGATCTTGACGGATGTACTGATCAGGGGGAGTAAATGCGCGCTGCACTCTTTTTCCCTTATCTATGGTTTTTCCCACAGGGTTTTTCTGGGTAAGGTTTTTAATGAGGCAGCATCTTATGTGCATTTACAACATGGACATCCAAGGGGGAGTGTTATGTATATCTAAGTGGATGCCCATTGTATAAGGTCCATATTCTAGATGATTCTAGATATGGGATATTCCCTAGTTTATCTCCTTATTACTTATTCCCCAAGACTTTGTACTCCTATATATACTCTCCTATATTCTATGGAATAAGATCATCCTTCATCTTTACAACATAGTGGAGATTGTTTTACTTTTACTTTTTGGACAGTCTATTAATGACGCTAGCTAAATTTAAAAACAAACATGAACCAATTAATTTAACTTGTCAAAAAAGATTTTTTCAGTTGATTGTAGAAAAATATGGTTAGCCAATCAAATAAATTTAAATAAATTAAAATTATAAATCATCATAAAATCTAAACAAACAAAAACCTAAGATGTGTGTGAAACATATTTTTAACAATACTAGGTAAATACATGTGATATGTTGTAAGCTTTCTTTTGTACACCATTTTTTCTTGATCAAGAGATATGTTTTGTTATCTATCGGTTGTCGTACTATATAAATCTGAATTTGTACAATATAAGCGTGACAAGTATGTTTTTTATAACTCATGAAATCGTGACATGTGTCGTTCTTCACTTAGATCATAACATGTGTTAATGCATAAATACGAATAAACGGAAAAACAAACACATCAAAATTATAGTTGACTAGATCATGAAATGTATTTTTGTTAAATTAAATCATGACATTTGCTATAACAATTAAGAAAAAAAATCAAATTATTAAAAGATTTTATTTTGTAAAACTTAAAAATTATTGCATTTAATAAAATTTTAAACAAACATGACATAAGAGCATATTAAAAATAGATTTACAAATCATAAACGGGAAAAACGATTAGTTGTCATCTTTAAATAGTTTAATTGCTCTTTTGTTATTAACGAAGAGAAAACTAGGAAGAGAGGGTGAAACATGCATGCTAAAGCCTAAAGACAAAGTATTCATGCACACTGGAGTTGCGTAGCCACAACTTGGGAACTCAAACTATAAATTAAAGAATTTTGAGAATACTGAGATTGAAGATAGTTCTTTACTGAAATGTTTTCATTACTTCTTAAGTGTGATTACACAAACTTGATATATATATATATGGAAAATGCAAAAACCCTAACAAGTGGGGAAGACGGACAGATGGCTTTAATCAAAATGTCTGCATGAGATCAAGGGCTGAGAAGCGATTCTTCAGCTCGAAACATTGTTGTTTTTTTGCAGAGCCGATCGTCATCTGTCCTTTCTTCTTATCTTCAATTTTTCGCATATGACCGTTGCGCGGGAGAGTCGATTTGCATTGGGCTCTTACTGGGCTTCAGTTTTGACACAACACTTGTGGGCTTCACTTCTGCATAAGCCATTTTAGCCTTTCCTTTCTCCTCGTACGTTAGAGTCAGACTCCTCTGTTCTTTGACCGGTTCTGTAATATAAATACCAGAAAATTGATTGTACACAGTTTCAAGGAACAACAAATGAAATCGCTACCAAAAATATCTACCGGTAAAATATTCATGCTAATGGTCACAAATTTGTTAGACACGAGTTAATCCATTCCCAATAAGGAGAATCACTCCATACTAGATTTCTCCAGCAAATTTTTCTTGCTCTTCCTATATGCACAACAACACAGAGATCAATTAACAATAACAAAAATGTGGAAGAAAAGAGTCGTTAGCATCGGCTAAGCTAACCTTTGACATTCTAGGGACAAAGCCACGTTCTGCAAGTTCATCCATTTCAGTAAAGCCCTCAAGCATCTCTACCTGTTGCTGGTAGTAATCTGCCACATTGTCTTCCGAACCTGGAATCACCAAGACACACAGCCTCACAAATCGTATATCATTATTTTTATTTTTTTTGCATAGCGTAAATGAAGCAACAAGAAACGTTTCAGACCATTTAAGCTACAGTTGCTTCTCACTATTTTAGATCACAGTTGTCAATAGATACAAAACAATGAACCCCCTTTTAAGCTTTGTTCTGCACTTTATTAATTGGGTACTACTATAGCTTCAATGACGCCAGATTTCTTGATTGGATTCACAGAATGTTATCCACTACCTAAACAGTCCACTAACTCGGAAAGAACAGATTAATAAACTTGTTAACTGATTTAGAGAATCAACAAAGCTAAAAAACAATTACCTGTTTCGATGAAGGACTCCGGCCCCATGAAAGCCTGACGGTTGTTCCACCCAATTGCATTCCATTCAACACTATAAGAGCTTCCTCAAACGAGAAATAATCACAAAACAAATGATTCAACTGTGATGTTGATATTCAAATTGACAGAGTTTCCAGCAACAGCAGTGAACTTACTTCTCAGACAATTGAACAAATCCACAGCCTTTTCCAGCCGCTGAGTGTGTTAAACTTACTACTCAATAAGAGGACACAAGACTCATTCACTCACTGTCACAAAGAGAATACATTTGTTCGAATCTGATTGTCAACACACAAACTTGTCACCAGTTACCAGATCAACTTGTCGGCAAACACCTAAAGAATTTATTTCCGTTAATTCGGGCCCATTTGTATAGGCCCAATATAATAGGATAAGGCCTAATCGCGATTCATCATCATCAACTCAATCCAAATCATCATCATGCAATGAATCTCGGATATCTTTCCAGTATTTCACGATCAAATCAACTTCCATTATTGTTTCTCAAATTGCACGGTACTGATCCATCAAGGGTCCCACAATCTTTTTTTTTATTTCTTTTTGTTTCAAAACGCTGACGTTGACACTTCCGTCGACGTGGGGATAATAAGAAAATAAAAGGAAGAAGCTTTTAACAACAATGGTGGTAACACATTTTTCACGACTCCAACATCTGATTCAACCCAAACTCCTCTTTTCTTCTCATCAATCTCGTCTTCTCCGTCATCATCCTCTGATCAGAACCCGAACAGTCATCAGATCGGTGATGGGTTCGTCTTCGTCTTTCTCCTCCTCCTCCAAGCTTCTCTTCCGTCAGCTCTTCGAGAAAGAGTCTTCGACTTATACTTATCTCCTCGCCGACGTTTCCCATCCGGATAAACCTGCTCTGGTAAGCTTCGTTTTCACAAAAAAAAAGATCAGACTTTTGCGAGATGGGTTTTGTGTGTTTTGGTTCTTGTCGGAATCAGATCGTTTTTGTCGGCAACGATGGGAACTTTGTATCATTTAGTTTTGCTTGGTTGATTCTCTCTGTTATTGGTTGAACAGATTAGCAATTGGTTTCGAAAAGATCATCAATTTTTGGCTTAATTCATATCTGATTATTTGTATTTCTGTGATGAGCAGCTGATTGATCCTGTGGACAAAACTGTCGACAGAGACTTGAAACTCATAGATGATTTAGGCTTGAAGCTTATCTATGCTATGAACACTCATGTTCATGCTGATCATGTCACTGGAACTGGACTTCTTAAGGTCTGTTTATTGATATAATTGTTTACATTTCCTTCGCTGTTTACTTATGTCATCGAGAACTGAAAGATTTGCTTCTCTACAGACAAAGGTCCCTGGTGTGAAATCCGTCATCTCGAAAGCAAGTGGTTCGAAAGCAGATATGTTTCTTGAACACGGTGACAAAGTATCTGTCGGCAATCTATACCTCGAGGTATCAAAACAAGATTTCAAAACGGTACCAATAACTGAGAAACGAGAGAGTCAAGAGAAGTAATGATCATTTCCATTTTGATGCAGGTTCGTGCTACACCTGGACATACTGCAGGATGTGTTACATATGTGACCGGAGAGGAACCGGGTCAGCCCCAACCAAGAATGGCCTTTACTGGGGATGCTGTATTGATCCGCGGTTGTGGGAGGACCGACTTTCAGGTACACAAAACAGAGGAAAGCTTGGTTATAAAGAACCATAAACCGCAATGTGGATGCATACGATGATGTTTTCTTCGATTTAGCTTTACTAATGACGTTTTCATTGGTGTTGCAGGGTGGAAGCGCGGATCAACTCTATGAGTCTGTACACTCACAGGCAAGTTTTTCACACTATCTTGTCACTCCACAGGCAAATTGATTCATATTTTTGAAGTATTTTGTTTAAAAAACCTTTCTGTTTCATCTTTAACCAGATATTCACATTGCCAAAGGACACATTGATCTATCCAGCGCATGACTACAAAGGTTACGAGGTAACGCAGAACGAAATATTCATTCACATTGGATTTTGTAATGAAATTGTGATTCATCCATACAATGGCCTTTACACAATCTTTTTGTTAATATATCTCAGGTAAGTACTGTTGGAGAAGAGATGCAACACAACCCACGTTTAACTAAAGATAAAGAAACATTCAAGACCATCATGTCAAGTAAGTTTCTCTTTGCTTAGGATATGTTTTTAAGTATTTTGCGGTTTTCTTCAGTCTCGTAATAATCGTGGTCTTTTGTCCTAACAGATCTGTGTCTGGCGTATCCGAAGATGATTGATGTTGCAGTACCAGCAAACATGGTATGTGGATTACAAGATTGTCCTACTCAAGCCAACTTATAAACTCTGCACAAGTGTTTCTTTCTTTCGCTCCTCCATTCTATATTTTAGCAGAAGCCAATAAAAGTTCTAGAGAGTTTGTTTGTCCAATAAGATTGTTCAAGTCACATTGAACATATGGAGTTTGTATTGAAGATGAAAACATATTTGCGTGTTCAACTTTTATTTGGTTTGCTGATTGATGTGTCGACAACTTCAATAATTCAATCAACATAATTTTAGCTTTTCGAACAACAATAACAACCACTCGTCCATCAGTCCATGTGTTTGCTGCCACGTGTAGAAACTGTTAGAACCTTAAATCTAAACAAACAACTGAGGAGATAAAGAGTAAACAAAAAAAAAGTTTGAGAAGAGGAGAGACAGAGAATGAGAAAAGAAAAAGACAAAAACAGAACAGCTTCTCATTCATCTTACGGCACGTTTCAAGGTGTCCCTACTTATCCACCACCGTCGCATCCTCGTCCACCGTTGCATCATCCGGTCTCCGGATTCCCTCAACCGTCTCCGCCTCATGGAGCAGCTCATCACGACATTTCCGTTCATCAATATATTCAAGAACATCAAACCGTTCCTGGTAAGTAACTCTCGAAGTCCGAACCCAACGATGAATCTCAGAACGGGACGAAAGCTGATACTTCTGCTTCATCTTTCAACGACCCTTTTGATATTGTTCTCTGGTTTCTTCATTGTCACTGTAAAGGTCTCAGTTTAAAGACTGTTACTAAACTGGGAATTAAAACCTGAGCTGGATACTAAATTGAATATATCGCCTCTTCTTTATGATCCATGAGTGAAACCAAGTTGCTAGATTCACTTCAGCTGAAGCTTATCCGCAGAAGCAGATCCGTATGGGAAAACTACATAGAACTTGTAACTCTTGAATCAGTAACTGTGAGTAAACTAGTCAGGTGTCCGCAATAAGCAAGTCCAGATTCAGCTTCCCATCTGCAAATAATGATATCTCATACACAAGAACCTGAAACTCTCTCTCTGTTTCGACAAATAATTCACAAAGATTCAAATGCAACTAAATTGCAGGATATGCTGTTGCTGAAGGAAAACCTGTAAGTAGAGAAGAACGTCTTCCTTGTTGTGGTATCGGAGTCGGTTGGTTCTTGTAAGTTTATTTATGGTTTTCATAGCATCTCAAATTAGTCCTCGAAACTATACAATCACTTGGTTTCAATCTGAGAAAGTTGGTTTGTGTTTTCTTGAAGGTTCATAACCGGTTTCCTCCTTGTTGCAATCCCATGGTACATAGGAATGTTCCTTCTAGTATGTGCTAAGATCACTCCACGAGAGAAACCAGGATACGTAGCTTGCGCCGTAGCTGTAAGTCTTGCATTGTATATTGTACATATCAGATTTTACTTTTTTGTAGTCTTGTGATTTAACGAAACGCTCTTCCGGTTCCACAGGCTGCTCTTGCCACAATTGGCATAGTTGTAAGTTTCATGGGAGGAAGAGGAGCTTGGTCGTGAAAGTATCATCAACGAGAAAACTATACCATTGTTCATCAAGTACCATGAATGTTGAAACTGTGTTATTCTTTTGTAATTAAATACTCCGTGTGCTTGAGTAATGCCTGAAAACTGAGCCGTGTTTGCAAGTTGCACCAAAAGTAAAAAGTATTTTTTTGGATTTACAGAAGACTGAATATTCAAAAGACTTTTCTTTCAGTTTGTAGAGTTTCAGAAACAATTTTGCCCAACTTAGATGCCTCGCCTACAATTTTCAGAGCCTAGGATCGCTCAAATGTTCAGCAGTTCTTCGAATCAATCATCCTTAATTTTCAAAATTGTCCGATTTAGATATCTCAAGCATGTTCCCTAAGACGATTTCAACACTTTGAATCTATCTAAAAAAAAAAAAAGGTTAAAGTGCCAATATTTCAAGCACAAATTATCCTCATGCAAGAGATTGTCTTCTGCAGTTTTATTGTATACTCTCCAAGGCAAGTTTTCAAATAAGAGCAAGGCAGAACAAACCGTGGGGTTTCTGTATTCTTCTGGATTTATAAAAGAAGGATGATAAATAAACAAA
This sequence comes from Isatis tinctoria, assembly GCA_010577795.1. NCBI lineage: Eukaryota > Viridiplantae > Streptophyta > Magnoliopsida > Brassicales > Brassicaceae > Isatis > Isatis tinctoria. The sequence goes on along the minus strand of CM021244.1, from coordinate 36,390,532 downwards.
ACAAAGCAGGTATGCAAATTGGCTCAAATCCTTCGAAGGTTTCTTTTGTTATATCATTATCCTCTGCCAATATAACCAAAAAAAAAGAACTAATCAGGGACAAAAAACCAAAATCATAATCTACAGTTAACCGTTTTTGGATCGAGAGTGCTACACGAAGACCTCAAACCACCTAAAGTTTTAAACTTTTTGTCTGTTCGTCTTAGACAAACAAAAATTTAGGGCAGACTCTCTGATTTCAGACACGACCAAATAGAACATGTAAAAAACCTTCTAAGAAAAGAGAGACTGCTCCAGAACATTCAAGTTTTGGCCGGGTGAAATTGGGAACTAGCATCAGATTAAAAAGCAAGAACCCATTTGGATCGGCCGAACAACAAACGAAACCGTATCAACAGATAAACAAAAAAGGTTTTAGATTTATCAAAACAAAATGTTCGATCTTTTCTTCCGATTTGCAAATGACGAAGACTGCTTGCAAGAGGAAATAGAAGAAAAGATAATTGGGTTTGGATTTATGCCCGCAACGGAACAAGAACAGCATCGAATAGCTGCTCTGATCTCTCATAGGCACTTCGATCAAACCCTAAGTGCGGCGATGTTTATTTATACGCCCGGGATGGAGACATTCGATGTTTTCTTAATTGTCGATTTTACCTGCTTGCTTTCACGGCGGATTTGACCTATTTACATATATCTCTGTATTCTGTGAAATGAAACCACGAGTTTTGAAAATCTCCAAATCGTACCTAAAGTTTTTTTAAATGCAATTTAGTCCTCGGAGGCGATACTTGTTATATCACAGATTTAGAGGGACCTGAAATCCTTACCATTGGGCCACGATGGGGCCACGATGTTCCGGACAATTGACCCAAGCATATCGATTACTTCAGATCGTATCCTCATGTTATTATCAGGGGCGGAGGCAGGTGAGGGGGAGGGGGGTCAGCTGACCCCAGTGAATTTTAGTTATTTCTAATATTTTTTCATAGGTTATAATATTGACCCCAGTCAAATTTTGTTAGTGACCCTTACATAATTTAAGTTTACATTAACCAATTGAAAATATTCACTGAACATCATTTAAGTACTTAACCTATATCCACATCAATATATAACTTAAACCACATATAATAAAATTTATAATTAAAATTAAAATTTGTATATATATATATAGAGAAATTGTCACTAATACCACATTCCAAGTACCACTTTTCAAAAATACACTCACCTAAATGATATGCAAAAATACACTTATTTTAATGTACTAAAAGTCTATTATACCCTTAATGAATCTAACTAAAAAATCATAAATCTAATTAATAACAAATAAATTAATCTACGACCTCTCTCTCTCCTTCTCCCATCGTTCTTCTCTCTCCTTCTCCTATCGTTCTTCTCACGAAATTGGTGGCTGTGGTCGATCATCGAAACCACCGCTGATCACGAGATTCCCTAGGGTTACGGCGATCTGCGATTTGACGGCGGAGGTGGAATCGTAGCTGAAGACTTCTTCGATTACCGGAAACACCTCCGATCACCGGTGACCATCTCTTTCTCCGAGACGATCTCTCCGAACAACTTGGGTTCTTCGGGAATATGATGGTCGAAATGCTCCCTGAAGATCTGTTTTTCACTTCCTTCGTGCCGTCAGAGAAAGCATTCAGAGATCTGGGGATGGTGAAATCGAACAACACCCGGAAAACAAAATCCCTTGAAGACGACGAAGACGGAGACAAGATGTACGCCGTCGTATCGAGGATCATGCATGGGCTTCGCTGTGGTTCCGTATAGAGTGGAGGAAGGATACATAGGGAACGACGAGACGGCGTTGTACGAGTCGCTAAGTGGTTTTACACTGAAGATTTGGAAGAAGAGCAGAAACGGTGGTGGGCTTGTGGTGAATGGCGTGGAGACGGAGAAATGGGGTTAAAGAGAGGGAAGATAATCATTCACACCATGGATGGTGTCATTATGGACTCTGATTTCGCACAGTCCGTTGCTTCTTCTTCTACTCCACAAGACAAAGATGAGTGAGACATAGAGATCAAGTAGAAGAATATAAGTATAATCCTTTGTAGTTTTGTTGTTAAAATAGGAAAGGATACACAAAATTCTTTAAACGTTATGATCTCAAAACCAACTTGTATATCCGAGAAATAGGATCAATTTGACAATAGACAGAGATGTTTTAATCATTGTAACAAGCTCCAAGAATCAAATAAAATACAGAAGTTGAGAGCCATTGTGTCAGTAATCTAATTCTAGGTAAATCTTATATTGTGCTAAAAAGTAACATTACACTCATCGTTTCAATGTTTCATGAATTTTTGTATATACCTTTTCCAATTTAAAATATAGGATTCGAACTGGTTAAAGCCTTATAAAGCATGTATAAATTAAACCCTTATAAATCATGTATAAACCCTATAAATCATGTATAAAGCTTTATATAAGATTTATAAAGCCTTTATAAATAAATTTTATAAAGGTTTATTAAATTTTTATAAATGCTAGTAAATCATTTATAAACAATTATAAATAATTTATAAGGATTTATAAAGTTGTATTAATCAATAGGGATATGGATTAAATCTACATATGATGCTAAAATTGAATTTTATAAAACAGAGCAAAGAGGACATGGGACACAACATAGTCTTCATATATAAGCAGAAGAAAAGAAAAATAAATGGTAAGTATCTTCTAATATCCAAACTTGCCAGCTCCATGAGATGAATCTTCAAACACATACAGCATAAACCTTGTTGCCTCCTTCTACTTTCTTTGAATCTGCATAATACATAATCATATAAAATATTAATAGTATCTATATAGAGTTCTAGGTCAAGAATCATATCAAAGTTTTGATTATGTTGACATGGAGAATATGTTCACTGCTTCTCAAATTGCTCCTTCCAATAACGCAGACTGTTCTGCCGCTGCCATATCTCATGATCTTCCATCACAAGTGTAGGAAGACAAATCATTTAACTCATGACTAATAAAAGATTTATAAAGCACAAAAGATTTATAACCCTTATAAATAATTTATAAACCCTTATAAATAACTTTTAAACTTATATAAAAGATTTATAAGCCCTCTGATCATAAATTATTAGCCCTGATCATAAATAGATTTATAAACTTATATAAAATGCTTTATAAGACCTTATAAATGTTTTCTAAAATTTATAAAAATATATTTAACATTCTAAAACCTTTTAGAATAATTTAAATCATTAAAAACAAGAATTCAAAAATCTATTTAAAATTTTATAAACCCTTATAAAAACATTTAGAACATCTTAAATCATTACAAATTAGATTTTACAAATCTTCTTAAAACTTTATAAACCCTTATAAATTGATTTATAAGAGGTTATGTGTAAAAAAGTTTAATATGATCTAAAAACCCTTTATAAATGATTTGTAAACTTTTATAAAAGATTTATAAACCCTTATCACAAATTATAAACCCTGATCATAAATATATTTATAAAGCATTATAAATTTTTTATAAACCTTTATAACAATTTTAAAAATGATTTATAGGCCCTTCCAAATGATTTATAATATATAGTTATGAAGTTATCCACTTTGATATGATTTATAATTCAGTTGTGACAGATTTTGAATCATATTCACCATCGCTTCATATTTGTAAGCCCTTATAAAGTTTTATAAAGTTCTTTATCAAAAAAAGGTTTTATAAAGTTCTATAAAGCCTTATAAAAATGGACACTACTCTCATCAATCTAACTCGACTTAGTGTCTTAAATAGATTTATAAAGCTTTATAAATATTTTTATACTATATTATAAAGCTTTATAAAGGTTTATATTTATGAGTTTTATAAGGCTTCATAAACGGTTTTATAAAGGCTGCATAATCGGTTTTATAAGGCTTTATAAACAGTTTATAAAGCTTTATAGTTTTGACTTACAAAGTTTTATAAAGTTTTTATAAGGCTTTATAGATAGTTTTTGTGAAGTTTTAAAAACGAAATTATCAAACCCTTATTCCCAATGAACAGAAATTTCAACTGATTAAGACTAAAAGAAGATATTGACCCTTCCAAGAGAGTCTCTCTCTTTTGCCTCTTTATAAAAAAAGGTTTTATAAAGTTTTATAAAGCCTTATAAAAATGGACACTACTCTCATCAATCTAACTCGACTTAGTGTAAAATTTTTATAAAAGCTTATAAAATCTGGGTAATGAACCCTAAGACAAAGATAGTGTTTTTTTTTAGTCTATGGAATTTCGACATATCATGCCTCTCTTGGCCATAAGCCTCACATACATTACTCGTACAATTCAGGACATATCAGACATTCGCGTTGTCGATGACAGTTAAGACTACATCACATCAAATAACTTTATTTACTTTGAATTATATTGGTTACAGAACAGAGTATAAGCAATTTGGATTTTATTTGAAGAATTTGTATAAACTTTACATAATATTGGATTCTTTTATAATGCTATCATGATATCTGTGAATTTGTAGTTACGTTACAAGGCCTCATAAACAGTTTTATAAAGGCTTTAAAACCAGTTCAATACAAAATTCGGAGCAATGAAATTTAGAGTATAACAAAAATCACATATTGGTAGTATTTGACCACAAAAACAATGAGAATATCAAGGCTTCTTTCTGAATATATTTGGCATTGAGCACACTCTTCTCAGTCGGTTGTGAGATGACATGCCAAGTCAGTGTGCAGTGCATGTCCTACCTGCATTATAACTTCATTTCTCTAAAAAGATACTTGTTCCTCCACATACTCTTTTGACGTCTCACCTTGCATTATACTCAGGTGGTGTCATTCAACATTAATACTACTTACCAGTTTCATATGAACAGAGATAACTGTCTTAAATATCCATGTGACCAGTTATTGACTCACTTTCAGACGAAGATAAAACAATCTATTGACTCATCTCAGCCGCTCAGGTAAAATAAAACAAGCTATTGTATCTACCAAAATGACTATAATGAAACCCACAGAAAGAGCTCCAACAAGAAATTGAGAAAACGGACTCATGGAATGTCATATATATAGACCATGAAAACAAAGACTTAAAATAGAAAGATATCATCATAACCTCGATAAAGCTGAGAATCCCACTGAAATAAGAACAGTATTCATCAATGATTGTTGATATAGCCTCAAAAACTAATTCACTACACCTGACGACAAGGTAAAAGAGAAGGCGCCAGATAAACATTAGCACAAGCTGTTTGATACAAGTCAAACCTAGAGAACAATACTGAAATCTCCAAATTTTGACAAACCTAGATTCATTGCTCATGTTTGATGAACTATCTGGTGAATGCTCGTTGCTAACAGCAGGCGACGAAATAGAAACAACGAATCAGAGAAATCCAACATTGAAGACAAAAATTCGATCATCCACATAATAAATCTCAAAATTGATTTGGGAATTTCTATATACCTTGAGGTAAATTTTTTATAAACGAGCTTGAGCACACAGACCAGCTTAACAATCTACTCGTGCAGATCGGTTTCGTCCTCCTCGTGCTCTTGAATCTGTTCTGCTTGAGCTCCTCTTCCGTCACAGTGTCCACTTCTATCCTCCGTCAAAAACCGCTGTAGATCTCTCGTCGGGTTTAAATGAAGAAAACAAAATCAAAATCGAAGAATGATTCAATCGAGCGGACGGAATTGATTCAATTGATGTGGTGAGATTCCGATATTTCCAGCCATGTTAGATTCCAGCGAAGCGCAATCGAAGCGCAATGGTCGTCGAAGTTCGCAAGGAAGAAGAGAGATGACCAAAGAAAGCTAGGGTTATTTTAGTCTTTTTCAAAGATGGTATAGTGTAAAAATGAAAATGCTCTCTCTGCAAGTGCAAAACTGAAAAGGTGTACCAAAGAAAGTGCATTTTTGAAATTCCCCCATATATATATCTGTATCTTGTTATCTTTTATGTTTAAGACATGCTAATTTCATGTTTTTATAATTAAAATTAAAAACTTATCTCCTTCAGTGTTGTAAAACTTTAGAGAAACTATTATAGTTTTTTATTGAATATTTTTTCTAATATATTAAAACAATAATCGATTATGTTTATCCTTAAGACATAAAATACATGTGGGTATATGTAAATCTGACTATAAAAGATATAAAAATTACTAAATAATATTATGTGTTGTTAATTTAAAATAAAATAAACTATATAACAACATTTTAACTAAAAAATAATTTAAAAAAATTAGTTTACTAATAAAAAATGTTTTGTGAAGCTTTTCACAGTATTTATATTACATAATGAAAAAATGGTTTAAAACTATAATTACAATCGTCATAAGTTAGAAAAACGCTTGCGTAGAAAACTAATATTTGTATAGTGATATTTCTTTCATTATGTGTTAAATAAATATTGACCCCCGGTGAAAAATATTTCTAGCTCCGCCACTGGTTATTATACTTGCTATATTTTGACGCTAAACAAGATTGATATCCAGAAACTACTTGGATGTTGGGATACAATCTAAGTTCCAAATCGAAAGTTTGAATGAATAAACTATAATATATAAAGAACTATGGTCAATCCACTAATTACCAATTGGTTTTTAGTTGAAAACCCAAGATAAGCCCAATTTTAACATAGTATCATAGCCCAATGTTTATAATCTTGTGGACCTACAAAAAAAAGTGTATACATACATGCCTCTCATTAACCCGAGTAAATGGGGCCCGAAAAGGGTTTATTATCGGTTCAAGTGGGATCGATTCTAGATAGAGTTATCATCTCGAGGAGGTGTGTTATGTGGTACTTAGTTTGAAGGGGAGATTGTTGGGATACAATCTAAATCCCACATCGAAAGTTTGAATGAATAAACTATAATATATAAAAGATTAAGGTCAATCCACTAATTACCAATTGGTTGTTTTTAGTTGAAAACCCAAGATAAATCCAAATTTAACACTGGAGATCGAAGTTGTCATCATTAACTATCTTGTGTTTAACTTTGAGTAAAATTTCACTATGAAAAGTCCTCCGTAAATGCAAAATGTTTGGTGCCAAAAGTTGTTCAATCTCCTAAGTATATGTTGTATGCTTATTTTTGTGTAAGTGTCTAAATTATATGTAAAAACGTTAAGAACACTAAAATTATATATTGTATGTTCATTTTTGTGCAAGTGTCCAAATTATATGTTATCTTTTCTGTTTGTTTTTCGGTGTTGGAGTTCTGCCAGCTTATGTAATTCATCATCATATTCTTCCATGTATTCTATCAGTTGTTTTAATGAAATTTTAGATGAAAAAGAAAAACACCAATATGGTTTGCACTCCATGTGTCCATAACTCATTTTTACCATGTGTAAATATATAATAATACACGGAAAAGTTAGCGATGTGTGCATCATTTCTAGTTTGGCTTTGCATATCCGATTCTTCATTTGACTAGCTAAATGCCTTTCTTCGATCAATGTGCTAATCTGAAGTAGAATTAAATGCTAGTGATATTATTCGGTGACTAACAAAGAAAGATTTGTCCATCTTACGTCGCTCATCAAATAATGAAAGTAGCAGCACCTTTTTTGTTTGTCAATTGCATAAGTATAACATGACTATGTTGATTGCATAGATTGAAATTTTTTTTTTGTAAAAACATGTGTTTAAGAATATTAAGAATAGGGAATATTAGGTTCTTTGTCTTCTATATTCATGTTCTTTTTGGTTATTTGAAGTTTTGAACTTTTAAGGATTTTTTCGCATTTTTAAAAAATTATTTTCTACTACTCGATGTAATTAACATATTTAATACAGATATTACCGAATAAAAAATGTAAACAAAAAGGAAAAAGGGGAAAGGGAATGTAAACAATAAGAAAAAAAAGAAAAAGGAAAGTCGAAGAAAATTCGAGACGAACCCTCTGCTCCTTAATAAAAGCCTCTCTCGTTGTCTTCCTCTCTTTGCTCTTCCAGATTTTTCGCTGCGACGATAAACTCTAAACCTAAAAGAAGCTTCCAGAACCCAAACCCCTCTCGCGATCCAGGTATGATTCCGATGCTTCCCTCCTCCTCCTCATTCTCTAACCCTGTAGCTTCAGATTAGATCTTATAGATCTGAATCTCTCTTCTTTTTCGTATATCTCACTTTTAGGTATATGATCTAAAGATTCCCATCAATGCCTCGCAACTTGTTTCCTTGTTTAATCCAAATATACATCGCGGGTTTCTCTTTCCCAGCATCTGGGAATACAATTAAGCTTCCGAACTGTTCTTGATAGATTTCTGATTGATTTAGGGTTTTAAAGCTTGAAACTTTGTGGAGCATGTCCATTTTGCAATCTGATGTTTTTTTTTATAAAAAACTGATTAATAGGGTTTGCTGCTATCAAATACTTTTGGGAGGAGGACCCAGTAGTGAACAAGACAAAGCGCGAGAATGAGTGTAGTTGGGTTTGATTTTGGAAACGAGAATTGTCTTGTTGCTGTTGCAAGGCAAAGAGGTATCGACGTTGTGCTTAACGATGAGTCAAACCGCGAGACTCCTGCTATCGTATGCTTTGGTGAGAAGCAGCGCTTCATCGGGACTGCTGGAGCTGCTTCCACCATGATGAACCCTAAAAACTCCATTTCCCAGATCAAGCGTCTAGTCGGTCGCCAATTCTCCGACCCTGAGCTGCAAAGAGACATCAAGTCTCTGCCTTTCTCCGTCACCGAAGGGCCCGATGGCTATCCTCTGATCCATGCTAATTATTTGGGAGAGAAGAGAGCCTTTACACCCACTCAGGTCATGGGGATGATGCTGTCTAACTTGAAAGGTATCGCTGAGAAGAATCTGAATGCAGCTGTGGTGGACTGCTGTATCGGTATTCCCGTTTACTTCACCGACCTCCAGCGAAGAGCGGTTCTGGATGCGGCTACCATCGCTGGCTTGCACCCGTTGCACTTGATCCACGAGACGACAGCAACAGCCTTGGCATATGGTATTTACAAGACAGATCTGCCAGAGAGTGAGCCGCTCAATGTCGCGTTCATTGACATTGGCCATGCAAGCATGCAAGTCTGCATCGCAGGCTTCAAAAAAGGGCAGCTCAAGGTCTTGTCTCACGCTTTTGATCGCTCCCTCGGTGGAAGGGACTTTGATGAAGCTCTTTTCAATCACTTTGCTGCCAAGTTCAAGGACGAGTACAAGATTGATGTCACCCAGAATGCCAAGGCTAGTCTCAGGCTTCGGGCTGCGTGCGAGAAGCTGAAGAAGGTGCTAAGCGCAAACCCTGTTGCACCATTGAATATCGAGTGTTTGATGGATGAGAAAGACGTTAGGGGTGTCATCAAGAGGGAAGAGTTTGAAGAGATCAGCATCCCGATTTTGGAGCGTGTTAAGAGGCCTCTAGAGAAAGCTCTCTCTGATGCGGGACTCACAATTGAAGATGTACATATGGTCGAGGTCGTTGGCTCTGGCTCTCGTGTCCCTGCTATTATCAAGATCTTAACCGATTTTTTTGGTAAGGAGCCCAGGCGTACAATGAACGCTAGTGAGTGCGTGTCGAGGGGATGTGCCTTGCAGTGTGCCATTCTCAGCCCGACCTTTAAAGTTCGCGAATTCCAGGTAATGTGTGCATATATGTATGCTTAGATAAATGTTCTTCTCGTGTACTGTTGTACACCTGGTCATCTAACAAGGCATATTATCGATACTTTTCTCTTAAGGTCCATGAGAGCTTCCCTTTCTCAATTTCGCTGGCGTGGAAAGGAGCAGCTTCTGATGCTCAAAATGGAGGATCTGAGAATCAGCAGAGCACTATTGTTTTCCCCAAAGGGAATTCCATCCCTAGTGTCAAGGCTCTAACGTTTTACCGTTCTGGAACATTCTCTGTCGATGTGCAGTACAGTGATGTGACCGACTTGCAAGTACCTCCAAAAATCAGCACATACACGGTTTGATCTTTCCCCAGTGACAGTGTCATGGCTACTTAAAACTGTAGAGCTCTTGTTTCTCAGGGTTGATCTCCTTTTTTTGCAGATTGGTCCCTTCCAGTCATCAAAAGGCGAGAGGGCGAAGCTTAAGGTGAAAGTGAGGTTGACCCTGCACGGAATTGTCTCTGTTGAATCGGCAACTGTAAGTTTTTGTTCTTGTATTATATAGTCATCCAATGGAATTGGTTCTTGTTAATTATTTTAAGGCTCATTCTCTCTAGTAACTAATTACAAATTGACTACTTTTTTATTAATGCTATTTTTTTGCTCTCTCTCATGGCAGCTTCTGGAGGAGGAAGAAGTTGATGTTCCGGTCGCAAAAGAGCAATCGGATGAAGTTACTAAGATGGACACTGACAAAGCTTCTGGTGAAACTGATGTTAACATGCAGGACGCCAAGGAAACCAGTGATGCAGCTGACAATGGTGTTCCTGAGTCTGCTGATAAGCCGGTGCAAATGGAAACTGATTCAAAGGCTAGTTTCTTACTGAACTGATTGTCCTTACTCTATTTATTCGCTTGTGAACTTGAATTAATATTTTGGGATGTGCAGGTTGAGGCTCCAAAGAAGAAGGTGAAGAAAACAAATGTACCTCTGTCAGAATTGGTCTACGGTGCCTTGCAAACTGTCGATGTCCAAAAGGCTGTGGAGAAAGAATATGAGATGGCTCTTCAAGACAGAGTTATGGAGGAGACCAAGGACCGGAAGAATGCTGTTGAGTCCTATGTTTATGATATGCGAAACAAAGTGAGAATCCTTTCTTTCTCTCCTTTCTTATTTGCATTTGGAGTGTGCATTGATAAGATCTCGGCACTGACGTGTTTTGTTTTTCAGCTGGGTGACAAATTTTATGAATATATCACTGAGTCAGAGAGGGAAGCATTCCTGACGAAGCTGCAGGAAGTGGAAGATTGGTTGTATGAAGATGGGGAAGATGAGACCAAAGGTGTCTATGTTGCAAAGCTCGAGGAGCTCAAGAAGGTAATATAAACATGACAGATCGTTACTTTATTGCGTTTCAAAAAATTCTTTTTAGAACATATTGTTTTAACAGAGCTTGGTGATTTGTCTTGTTGTAGGTGGGCGACCCCGTTGAAATGCGTTACAAGGAGTCGCTGGAAAGAGGGTCGGTCATTGATCAGCTTGGTTACTGTGTTAACAGCTACAGAGAGGCAGCTGTCTCTAATGATTCCAAGTTTGACCACATTGAACTAGAAGACAAGCAAAAGGTAATAAATTCTTCTACAGCCAGAACAAAGGCTAAGATTTTCTCATATTTATTTTTTTTGTTTGTTTGCATAAGAATGTTGAGATGTGTTTTAATTTGTTGTTGTGCAATATGACTGAAGGTTTTGAACGAGTGTGTGGAAGCAGAAGCATGGCTTAGGGAGAAGCAGCAGCAGCAGGAAGCTCTTCCCAAGTACGCAACACCAGCTTTCTTGTCAGCTGACGTTACAAGGAAGGCGGAGGCATTGGACAAGTAAGCAAAAGCTTCTTCGCATTTGTTTCTCTTATTGCATTGTAATATGGCACATGTGAACTAACCCATCTTTTGGATTGTTCGACAGGTTCTGCAGGCCTATAATGACCAAACCGAAGCCAGCGGCTAAAGCGGAAGCACCACCAGCCAAGGCGGCGGACGAGGACAAGAGTGAGGCACAGCCAGCACCGGCCTCCGGCGAAGAACCAATGGAGACAGAAAAGTCCAGCCAAGATAGTGCCTAAGAATGGGAGATGACGGTGTTGTATCGATTTTGTTCGTACTTTTTCTTTTAGTTCTGGTTTCGCTATCATTCCCAGAAAAGATTCTATATTTTAATTCTTCCTCTCGGATAACATTTTTCAGGAAGTATCGTTTCTCTTTGTGTTTTCTTTTATAAATTATTTATCGTGTGTGATGCGGATTTGTTCTACCTGTTATCTTTCTGTTGGTTTTTTAACAGAGCAAGTGGAATACGAATATGCATGATTTCGACTCAAAAATTTACTAGCTTTTAACATTGGAAGCACGAAGGACACATCGCACAAAGTCCATCTTCCTTTGATGTAAGCTTCTGAAGCATGCGTCGCCATTGGCGCACAATGCTGATATCATCTAGGTGGTTAAGTTCTCGAATCCCAAATATAGCACAGGCCGTTTTGCAAAATGTATACCTCTCTCTCTCTCTCTTAACATGCTAAAGCTAAACAAAATGTATCCAACGCTGCAAAACAAATTGAAGAAGCTTGCACTTATGATTTGATCAAAGTGAACTCCTGCGAGCTCGAAGAATGAATACCAGGAACATGATTGATTACTTTTTTTTAATATATAGCGCCATTCGTTCATAAAGATTTACCAAAGCTGGAGGGTTGAACAAGAATGAATTCATTTCCACCATTAAGGAAAGCTACCCAAGGCCCTGGAAAAGGAAAAAACAAACCACGAGAAACCTGTTCTAGCACACACAATGCTACTGGCTTGAGATGAGGAGCATTGAGCACATCTTATGCAACACCTTGAAGCCATTCTAACACCTGAAGAGCAGTATCATGGAGCGTTTGATGTGACACAATGCTGAATGGTGTAAATAGTAAACAAGCGAGCGGATGGACCTCTTCCCCAAAAAGTTAAACCAGCCAAGAAAAGGAAAATCTACACTCAAAAACGACGCACAGTTGGTTATTCTAATGATAAAACTGCATGTAGTGGAGTTGAAAAACGACACGACGGGTTTTCTTAATCAGTTACAAGTTGCAACAACCAACCACAACCCACAGGTGAATCAAATTGCAGAGTCAAACTATTTCTTTCTTCTTTTAAAGATCGAACACTTAGAAATTATCGCCGGTGGATTGAACATGGTCGGGACTCTTGCTGCAACGATCCCTTCTCTAATATGTGCTGTCTCTCTGCGCAGTTCTTGTCGGAACAGGGTTAATGCTGAATCCAGACACCATTTCCCAGGAACAGTTTCAGTGCTTCATACTGGCAACTGCGTTTATCCTTGTCGAAAAGGAAATTCGTTGCGTAGAAAGCGACATTGCGTTGAAACTTGGCGCGGGGTCGTAAAATCCGCAGCTTCTTCAGGTAAAGGTCGAGCCTTTTCTTGTTGTGTTAAGGACAAAGAAACAGATATTGATTTGGAAATCGGACTGTATTATCTCTGTTGGGATGATTTTGCGTTAGTGTTTAGGGTTTATCTTCAATCATGGGATCTCAGAAAATAAATTAAAACTCTTCTTGAGAGGCATTGCAACTCTAACAGACAAGATCTTTGTGTGTTCTTTCTTTCAGAAGTTGAAGAAACAGTGTTAAAATTATCAAGGGATCGTTTCTAGAAAACAATAAGAACAAAGTTGAAATGCATTATAAGTTTTAGCCTAGTTTCATTTTGATCTGTGTGGCTTTGTGTAGTAGTTGGCAATGCAGATGAGAACCTCCAAGAACCGGCTACTAGCGTCAAGTTTCAGAGATCAGTAACATTACCGGGTTGTACTAGCACGCTCTCGTTGCTTGGCACTGGTCAGTTTCAGCCATATCTGCATTTTTTAGCTTCAAGTTTTTCATTTCTCGCTTTTTTACATTTCTGTGGGATATTGAATATAGATGAAATGGTTTTTAGACTTGCTCTGAGACTACCTCCTATATATGAAAATGCATTAATTTTTTGTCAGGGTTTAGGGAGAAAAAATTTGCTATCATTGGTGTCAAAGTCTATGCTGCGGGTTTATACGTGAATGAATCTATCCTGAGCGGGTTAAGTGCTTGGAAAGGCCGATCTGCTGATGAGATTCAAAGAGATTCATCTCTGTTTGGTTCCATTTTTCAAGGTAATGATATGACTAACATGATAGCTTTATTTGTTCACATTTTATTCTCTCTTGAGTCTTGTTGCTCCCATCGATGCAGCTCAAGCAGAGAAATCGTTGGAGATTGTTCTTGTGAGAGATGTTGATGGTAAAACCTTCTGGGATGCATTGGACGAAGCCATTTCACCGAGAATCAAATCTCCGTCCTCTGATGATAAAACCGCTCTCTCTACTTTCCAAGGGATCTTCCAAAACAGACCTCTCAACAAAGGAAGTGTCATACTCTTGACTTGGATCAATCCTTCTAAAATGCTTGTAACCACAATTTTCTCAGGCTTTGGCTAATTGAATTACTTACACATGATCTTTTTGTTGCTTGCTTGCTTATGTTACTGTTTTTGTCTGTTAGGTTTCTGTTTCGTCCGGAGGGTTGCCAAAGGATGTAGATGCCGCGATCGAGTCAGGAAACGTTGCATCCGCTCTCTTCGATGTGTTCTTTGGGGATGCTCCAGTTTCTCCTACTTTGAAATCTTCAGTGGCTAACCAATTAGCTATGATCCTCAAATAAAACTGTAAAAGCCAAAAGTAAAAAATCATCTTGTAATGAATATCTTGACACTTGCAATGTGTTGACCTCTGTTTATATTATCTTCTTTTACCAGATAAAGACACCATGTTTGAACTAATTTAATACTAGAAGTCTCACTTATATATTAATCAGTTTGTTTTAACATTAAATTGTATCAAAACCAACCAACTCATATGAGTAAGAAAAAGCCAATTAAATTGAAGTTCATAGGATTATATCTAACTAAAAAGTCTGTCAAGATCAGAGTTCCTAATATCGGATATAAAATTTGATTGTGAATGAGATTATATGGTTTTAGAGTCAAGTTGAGCAAGTGAGTCCTCGACCACATGCAACTTCCTTTATCGCTTTCACTGGACCACAATTTCATATTATAATTCGATTTTATTGTTTGATGCATTATTATATATCTCACTGTAACACTACTAGTATTGAATCTTTTGCACAGGGAAGATATATTTTGGTTCGTAGATTTTTTATTATATTAAACTTAAATAAAGAAAAACGACAGAAGCAAATCTACTTGGTGGTGGGGGATATTTTGGCTTCTTCAGTCAAAACACTTAAAAGTAATCGTGAATGGTTACAAAAAGCATGATTCATGTGGTGAATTGTGACTCATGCATTTTTGCTCTTCACATCTTTGATTTATGTTAAAGATTATGTTAAACTGTCTTTTTCATGCTTTGAGTAATGGACCAACTTTTCATCTCACTTAGATGTTTGAACGTCTCCAATACAACAAAAACAATAATGTTGATACTTTTTTCATATTATATTTAGATCAGATACAATATCTAAACATAGACTTACCCTATTAATATTTTGCCCCCTTATGAAATAAACTTTTAATTTGAGCCAGACACTAAAAGTTGGTCTTTTCAATGAATACAAACGCCAATTTGTGTAAATTGACATGTGAATATCAATTCTTGTAGTTTCACACAGGCCTCGGCGTTCGGATACCCGTTCGGGTTCGGTTCGGTTCTGAGTTTTCGGGTTTGAAGATTTAGGATCCATTCGGGTATTTTAGAATTCGGTTCGGGTTCGGGTTCGGTTCGGTTTTTTCGGGTTCGGGTCGGGTATCCGAAAATTTATAAAAAGAAAATAAAAATTAGTTAAATTTAAATTTAAATCAATTAAATTTGACAAATATAGCTATAAGTTTCATATATTCTATTTATTTTTGATATTTTAGTTATTTTGTCTAAAAGTAATTCATATATTTAGATTTATAATTATAATGTAGGATAAATAAGCTATATCAAATCTAGATATTATTAATATTTTAGGTATATAATTGCATTTCGGTTATTTCGGATACCCATTCGGTTCCCGGTTCGGGTCGGATTCGGGTTCGGGTTTTCAGATATTGAAATTTAGGACCCGTTCGGATATTTTATGAACTTCGGTTCGGGTTCGGTTCTACTTTTTTGGTTCGGATTCGGTTCGGTTTTTCGGGTTCGGGTTTTGTGCCCAGGCCTTTCACACGAATTATAATTATGTTACTTCTCTTTATTTCTAGATATTTTGTTTTTTGCTTGCAATAGTAGCAAGACAAAAGACATACCAATGAGGATTTTCTTTTGATTTTTTTATTTATTATTATTACAAACAAGAAAATTGACCAAAACACAAGCGACAGATAATCAGATATCAATCCAATAACTTGATATATGAAAGTCTTTTTCTCAATGTTGGTTTGAATTATATGGAATGTTTGTTAGCAACACTTGGTATCTTTTTATCCTAATATATTAATTGTTTATGATATCTTTGAACGGGTATAATCTCTAAATATAGTTATTAGTTAAATGATAAATCCAAATCTGCTACCAATCTCTTCAATAAATATTTGTTTACATATGAATAATGTCAACTGGATGTTTGTTTCCTAAATAAATAAAAAATCGAGGAATTAATTGTTCCATAATCTACAAAAAAATCTAGTAGATAATTTATTGTGCATCTAATTGGTACGATAAATATATGCATTAGAGCATCACGTGGGGGTAAAAGTGACCACTTGGCAAATAACGTGGCCACAATTTAAATTTAAATATTGGGTAGGGGTCAAAATCTGAGATAGAGAATTTATAAACGGTCCAAGTCCAGCAACAGTTGGCTTAACCAATGAGTCATTTTCAAAAAAGGTCGTCAAAAGTGGGGGAAAACAATAAAAACTTCACCCCTAAGAGTTGATAATAATAACGATACTGCCACTCATCTGAGACTTGTAAACCAAGAGAATTGCTACAATTAGAAATAGTTTTTATTCAAATCTAGAAAACCCAAAACAAAAAAGAAACTCAAATTCGGTATTGTCTCTCTCTCTCTTCTTCTCCGATCGCTGGATCTAGGGTTTTCTTTGTTTTGTTCTCTCCCTCGGCTTCTTCACTGTCAAGGCTTTCTAGAGTTCTTCTGGTTTTGGGAGTTTTGGTAATCTAGGGTTTTGTTTTCGAAAAGTCGATTAAGATTTTGGTTTCTGGAATTTTCTCTCTAAAGTTCAAAGATTTTCGGTTTCTGAGATAGTTTAATCAATCAGGCAACGATTAAAGTTGATAACTTTGAAGAGGATGCAACAAAACCAAGTGAAGAAGGTTAGTCTCTGTCTCTCTCTCTCTCGCTCGGAATGTGCCAAATAGCCATTTAAAAAAGGCTCTCCTTTTTTTCAAATTAACAATAAAAAATTCACCTTTTGCGTTTTCAATTTACTTTTGGTTCAATAATCTTACGAACTTTAGTTTCATTAGCAGAATGCTGTCTCCTTATGTTGTCTCTTTGATTTTGTGATTCATCAGGGCACGAAAGAGATGGAATTTTTCACAGAGTATGGTGATGCTAACAGATATCGGATCCTTGAAGTTATTGGCAAAGGAAGCTATGGAGTTGTGTGTGCGGCTATTGATACACACACTGGAGAGAAAGTTGCTATTAAGAAGATTAATGATATCTTTGAGCATATCTCTGATACGCTAAGGATACTCCGTGAGGTGAAGCTTCTTCGGCTTCTAAGGCATCCAGATATAGTGGAAATCAAAAGCATCATGCTTCCTCCTTCTAAGAGGGAGTTCAAAGACATTTATGTTGTGTTCGAGCTTATGGAATCGGATCTTCATCAAGTTATTAAAGCTAACGATGATCTGACTCGTGAACACCACCAGTTTTTCCTCTATCAGATGCTGCGTGCCTTGAAATTCATGCATACAGGTCCAGCTAATGTTTCAGACCTGAGTTTGGCAACATGTTTTGTTTTATCTCTGATTTGTACTTAACTGTATCCTTCTATCTGGGTGCAGCTAACGTTTATCATCGTGATCTGAAGCCAAAGAATATACTGGCAAATGCAAACTGCAAGTTGAAAGTTTGTGACTTTGGATTGGCTAGAGTATCGTTCAATGATACTCCTACAACAGTCTTTTGGACGGTTTGTAACCTTGTGGCCACTTTTTGTTTGTTAACGGTCTCCGAATCTGTGTTTTGACTTTTCCCTTTTGCTTCATTTTTTGGCAATGCAGGACTATGTTGCCACAAGATGGTACAGAGCGCCTGAGCTCTGTGGATCATTCTTTACTAAGGTATGTGTAACTGTGGACTTAAAAACTCCTCTTTTCTATGCACAGTGGTTCTCTTCGTCTCCTTTATTATCTTCCCTGCACTTGTCTATGCTTGTCTTCTTTAATGGATATGGTTGGTGTAGAATATCTGTGGAATACTGTTAATAGATATAGTTGTATAGAGTTTTGTCCCTGTGGGATAAGAATATTGAAGTAGTTCTTGTTCAGGGATGACTTTGAACTCTCCCGGAAGTTGAAAATCTGTGAATCAGGTAACCTTGTATCAGGTTATGTCCATTGAGTGGTTTCTTTTGCATCTGCAGAACTTCATATTTGTGTATTTATATTAATTTTCTCATTAGTCTGATTTACAGTTACTATCTTTTTGCAGTACACTCCAGCTATCGACATTTGGAGCATTGGCTGCATCTTCGCAGAGGTACTAACAGGGAAGCCATTGTTTCCGGGAAAAAGCGTTGCTCATCAGTTGGAGTTGATTACTGATCTTCTTGGCACACCAAAATCAGAGACGATCTCTGGAGTATGATTATCTTTTTTCTGTTATACATTCACTTGCACCATATGTGTTTATTTTGAGTTGTATAGCTAAAACATCTATTTCTCTGTTACAGGTTCGAAATGATAAAGCTAGAAAATACTTAACCGAAATGAGGAAGAAAAGTCCTGTTACCTTCTCGCAAAAATTCTCCAAAGCAGATCCTTTAGCAGTCCGACTTTTGCAGAGGCTGTTGGCTTTCGATCCAAAGGATAGACCGACTGCTGCAGAGGTCTTTCTTCTGTCATTTTTACTTTGTTATTAGATTCTTGTTCCTTCAAATCTGACTTGCTTCTTGTGTGTGTATCTGTCTGCTTATTTGGCCATCTTTTTTTATTCTTTTTCTTTTCGATAGGCACTTGCTGATCCTTACTTTGAGGGTCTTTCTAAGGCTGGAAGAGAACCTTCGTGTCAGCCAATCTCTAAGATGGAGTTTGAATTTGAGAGACGAAGGTTGACAAAGGAGGACATTAGAGAACTAATTTACAGGGAAATACTGGAGTACCATCCTCAGTTGCTTAAGGACTATATGAGCGGATCTGAGGGTTCTAATTTTGTATATCCGAGGTTTTTTGTTTCTTCCTAAACTTTTACTACCAAATGAAACATTCTTCGTTTCTTTCTCCCTTGTGGCTTTTCATCAGTTTTGCTAATCTCTTTACTTACTTCCTTGCAGCGCCATTGGTCATCTTAGAAAGCAGTTCACTTACTTAGAGGAAAATAGCAGCAGAAATGGGCCGGTCATACCTCTTGAGAGGAAGCACGTATCACTTCCTCGGTATGCTTCTTCTCATTCCATCCATTTCGACCGTCAGAATATGTGCTCTTTTGTTCCTTCTTCTGTTGCAGCTTCATAGCATTTTTAGATCTCACCTTCCCAGCAAAGGCCTTATGTAGAGAGTTTCATCTTTTCTCCACCTCTTATATTCTTCTCAGGTCTACAGTTCACTCAAGTGTAGTCCATTCCACCAGTCAACCCAACTTGTGTGCGACAGAGAGTAGACGCGTTTCTACCGAGCCTTCAAGAAATGGAGCAGTTTCTACAGGACATCCATCAACTTCTGCATACCCAACTAAAGCTTTAGGACCTCCACCAAGAGCACCACCATCAGGTAAAAACCTCTATCGCATCACCAAATATTATCTTCTTAAGTTTGTAACCCATGAAACCTATTTAATCGCTGTGTGTGTGTTTTACAGGTAGACCAGGTCGTGTTGTGGAATCATCTTCAACGTATGAGAATGGCATGAACCTCAAAGAAGCTTATTTCAGAAGCGGGGTATCATCTCCTCACTGCTACTTCAAAGCAAACACCATGATGAACTCAGAAAACCGCAACGTCGATGCTTCTTCTCAGCCCAAACCGCAAGAATTCGTCCACCAATACAATCCCACAGTGCCGCCAGCTGCTAGAACTAACCAAACAAACGTCGAGATTGTGAACCGTTCAAATTCTTATTTCCAAACACAGCTCCCCAAGACAGATCAATCAAGCAACAACAACACACGCATGGCCATTGACGCTAAGCTGTTACAAGCACAATCACAGTTTGGTCCAGCTGGAGCCGCAGCGGTTGCAGTAGCAGCACACCGGAACGTAGGCACAATTAGTTATGGCGCAGCATCTTAGACTCATCAGAGAAACAACATTTCAGACAGATCTTTAACCTCCATTCAGGCAAACCAGGTGATCCCGGTCTCAGTGTTTTATGTAAAGTATTATTCAGGCAGGCTCTGATTTTGAACAACTTTTCAATGATATTAATAAAGACTTTCAGATGTAGTAACTCACAAGAACAAGATTCTCATAGATCAGTCTGATCCCGGGTTGTTACCGGTAATCGTTTCGGTTATCTTGTTGGCTCCATAATCTTTGAATTTGTTGTAAGCGTAGTTCATTGAAGAGAAGAAGACCGTGGTGATTATATACTTCTTAAACTTCATGATTGGTCCCATTTCTCCTTGTGGGTTCTTCAACAATGAGAAAGTCTCTTTGGTTTATGGAAACATTGAATCTGATTGGCTAATATAGAGAATCATTAAGCCGAAAAACGTGGAAGTGAACAAAAGTCATCGGTCCTTAGATCTTTCTTCCTCCGTAAATCAATCTTTTTGCACGTCATAATTAGTCATTTTATTCAATGGCTGCCAAAAAACAAAATGGAATGCTAATGACCCCTGACCTCTGGTTACTTCCTCTCTCACCTTCATTTCAAAAATTTGACGCCATTAAATGTTTATAATTTACCCGCCAATTTTAAGTAAACCCACCGAAGCCTGAAACTTAGCACATTAAGGGGAGTGTATTGGAGTAAGGATTCTAGAAAATTTTGGATTTGTATTAAAATCTCCTGTTATTCAACTAATGATTTCTTAAAAAGAATCAAATCTTGTGTTATTGAACATGAAATTCATATAAAGTTATTAAAAACCAGTTACAATACCCTGTTATTTAATTAACAATTCATAAAAAGTTATTCAAAGTTAAACAATTTTTAAAGAAAAAGTTGTGATTAGGATTTTAAAAGACTTGACATCCATATTCAGTTATAAAAAGTCCTTTAATAACTACTTTGAGTTCTTAAAATATGACAATCGCATTGACTTTTTTTTTTTTTTTTGTCACTGACAATCGCATTGACCTAATAACTACTTTGAGTTCTCTTTTGCTTTTAATAAGCATGAAGGAGTGTATTTTCGTCTATTTATTTTCATTAATTAAAGAGGAAGGAAATCAATTATTCAGTTACGTGACATTAAGCATCCGCATAGAATGATCCGTTATGTTTAATCTCAGATTTTATGTTGTTGAACAGAATAACTGATACTTTAATCTCAGGTTGACATGTAGTTCTATTCAATCCACCATTAAAATATTTAAACTGACATGTGTACGTTATACTTAAAATCATGAACAAATCAAGTATTGTAATTAAATCCCCATACTAACCTTCTAATTAAAGGAAAACATATTTTGTTCAACAATTTACATATTAACGCTCATTTACGAATATAAAATCATAAAACTAATGCAAAGATTCATTTCCTTTTTTTTTTTCTTGTGACTAAGTTTTTTCAAAAAATTTCCTATTATAGATTTGTGTACGAAAAAAAAAAACAAAAAACAAAAAAAAGACATCAATTTTTATGTCGGAAGCTAGGCTCACGTGAAATCCGTAAAATGTAAGACAGGTGAGGGTAAAACAGTCAATTTGCTCCTACGGTTCTCCGTAACTGTCTCGGAATATAAGAGGCGCAGTGTGCAGAGACGCTCCGTAGACCGTAGATTCCCTCTTCTTCTTCTGTACTGTTCTTTCTTTTGATCTCTTTACCTCTCTTAGGATCTTCTTCCTAAGCTTATCTGAATTGTGTTGTGTCGGTACGTGAAATGCTTCTTTCTGTTTCTTTTGAAATTTCTATAATGCTTAACGCTAAAATTGGCGAGATGGTGTACGTTAGTAACATAACATACGATAATTGATCTAGTTTTCAGATGTCTCTGTTGTCTGTTTATATGATCCCATATTAAAACTTTCATCATTTTGTTCGTATAAGATCTTCTTACTTAATTGGTTCGGTTTTGGCGATTGGATCTGGATCTGCCTTTTTTCTGGATTTCTTTTCATATGATCCATTTAATGGTGTCACGTTTTTTTCTTTGTTTCTTTTGCAGGTATTTGATTTCAAATGGCTACTACATATAAGCCTAAGAACATTCTCATTACTGGAGCTGCTGGATTCATTGCTTCTCATGTTGCCAACAGACTGATCCGTAGCTATCCAGATTACAAGATCGTTGTACTGGACAAGCTTGATTATTGTTCAGATCTGAAGAATCTCAATCCTTCATTTTCTTCTCCAAACTTCAAGTTTGTCAAGGGAGATATCGCTAGTGATGACCTCGTTAACTACCTTCTCATCACTGAAAACATCGACACGATCATGCACTTTGCCGCTCAAACTCACGTCGATAACTCTTTTGGTAATAGCTTTGAGTTTACCAAGAACAATATTTATGGTACTCATGTTCTTTTGGAAGCCTGCAAAGTCACAGGACAGATCAGGAGGTTTATCCATGTGAGTACCGATGAAGTCTATGGAGAAACCGATGAGGACGCTGCTGTTGGAAACCACGAGGCTTCTCAGCTTTTACCGACAAATCCATACTCAGCTACTAAGGCTGGTGCTGAGATGCTTGTGATGGCTTATGGTAGATCATATGGTTTACCGGTTATTACCACTCGTGGGAACAATGTCTATGGGCCTAACCAGTTTCCTGAGAAACTGATTCCTAAGTTCATCTTGTTGGCTATGAGTGGGAAGCCGCTTCCGATCCATGGAGATGGATCTAACGTCAGGAGTTATTTATACTGTGAAGACGTTGCTGAAGCCTTTGAGGTTGTTCTTCACAAAGGAGAAGTTGGTCACGTCTACAATATTGGAACAAAGAGAGAAAGAAGAGTGATCGATGTGGCGAGAGACATCTGCAAACTTCTCGGGAAAGATCCTGAAGCAAGCATTCAGTATGTGGAGAACCGACCCTTTAATGATCAAAGGTACTTCCTTGATGATCAGAAGCTGAAGAATTTGGGATGGTCAGAGAGAACCGCGTGGGAAGATGGATTGAAGAAGACAATGGAATGGTACACTCAGAATCCTGAGTGGTGGGGTGATGTTTCCGGAGCTTTGCTTCCTCACCCGAGGATGCTTATGATGCCAGGTGGAAGACTTTCTGATGTCTCTGATGAGAAGCAAGACGCGTCAAGCAACACCGTCCAGACATTTACCGTTGTAACACCGAACAACAAGACTGGTGGTTCTAATGACAAAGCTTTTCTGAAGTTTTTGATCTATGGTAAGACTGGGTGGATCGGTGGTCTTCTAGGGAAACTATGTGAGAAGCAAGGGATTACATATGAGTATGGGAAAGGACGTTTGGAGGATAGAGCTTCTCTAGTGGCGGATATTCGTAGCATCAAACCTACTCATGTGTTTAATGCTGCTGGTTTAACTGGGAGACCTAACGTTGACTGGTGTGAATCTCACAAACCAGAGACAATTCGTGTCAATGTTGCTGGTACTTTGACTCTTGCAGATGTTTGCAGAGAGAATGATCTCTTGATGATGAATTTCGCCACCGGTTGCATATTTGAGTACGACGCAGGACATCCCGAGGGTTCAGGTATTGGCTTCAAGGAAGAGGACAAGCCGAATTTCTTCGGTTCTTTCTACTCTAAAACCAAAGCCATGGTAATATTATATCTAACTCATGACACTCTCAATACCAACAAATGTCTTTGTTCATAATTCCTCTGTTATTTCTTCTTCTTGTCACCAGGTTGAGGAGCTTTTGAGAGAATTTGACAATGTATGTACCTTGAGAGTGAGGATGCCGATCTCATCAGACCTAAACAACCCGCGAAACTTCATCACGAAGATCTCACGCTACAACAAAGTGGTGAACATCCCAAACAGCATGACCATACTGGACGAGCTTCTCCCAATCTCCATCGAGATGGCGAAGAGAAACCTAAGAGGGATATGGAACTTCACCAACCCAGGGGTGGTGAGCCACAACGAGATACTGGAGATGTACAAGAGTTACATTGAGCCAGGTTTTAAATGGTCCAACTTCACAGTGGAAGAACAAGCTAAGGTCATTGTTGCTGCTCGAAGCAACAATGAGATGGATGGGTCTAAATTAAGCAAGGAGTTCCCAGAGATGCTACCCATTAAAGAGGCACTGATCAAATACGTCTTTGAACCAAACAAGAGAACCTGAGCCCTCAATGAACAACGCACTCTTTGCTACAAGTGCTTACCTATAACTGTTTTTTTTTTTGCCTTTTCTTTTTACAAAAATGTCATTTTCATGTTTGCTCGTTATCTTACATCCTTGTAGGTAGTTTCACTATATTGATTCTGCTAAAATATGATTTATCATTATTATTTATAGAGACGAGAGTTTTTCTTTTTCTCAAATCCTACATTTTCTCTCAGATTTCACTTACTAAGACAGTAAGCTTATAAAAAACGAAGAGTCACTTACGGGTTGTGAGCATTATGGCTTCCACCAAGGCAGGTTCACAACAATTGAACTTGATCCTTAAGCTATAGCCTGAGAAGAGAAGCAACAAGAAGTGTTTTAAAAATTTATAAAGCCAAGTATCTGATGTGAATTTGGTCAATTTTAGGGTTAAAGTTTGCTTACGTGAACAATTGAGGGCGGGAACGAGAGAGCTGAGAGCGTTTAATAGGGGAAAGAATAAGGTTTCGTAGAGTTGATTGGGGATTAGCAGTGCCACCACCACCACCACCACCAAATACAGGATGTCCTCCTCCTGCTCTTCTG
Organism: Isatis tinctoria; assembly: GCA_010577795.1. Classification (NCBI taxonomy): domain Eukaryota; kingdom Viridiplantae; phylum Streptophyta; class Magnoliopsida; order Brassicales; family Brassicaceae; genus Isatis; species Isatis tinctoria. The sequence continues at coordinate 36,365,720 of CM021244.1, read as the reverse complement.
TTTCCAAGGTCAGTTGGAATTGCGGGTGAGTCGTTGGAGATATCGAATGGACCCGAGTTTGAGCTGTTCTGTCTTGCTGGCCATATCTCATCTTTAGGTCCTGGTGTTGCAGGAGAGTAAAACGACCGGTCTGCGCCAAATAAGTCAACTTGATTTGGAGATATTAACCAACAACAGACTTAGAATCATAAGAAGCACTAAGCTCAAGGTGCAGAAATAGTGTTGTTAATTAACCTTTGCGAGTGGGCTCTCTGTTCTCCATCATGTTAGCTGGTGGGTTTGAGAAAAAGTCAGGTTCGTGGTGTCGTGTGTAGAAGTTATTTGCTGGTTGGATGGCTGTACGTTTGACTGACTCATATTCACTTCTTAGCTGGTCGTACATCTCATCGAGCTTCCTTTTCTGTCTGGTGTTTAAACACAATTAATGTAGCTTGTTATTACGGCTGAGCTTAAACTAAGTAACAGAACCAAGCAAAGAAAACGCATGTTAAGTTTCTGACCTTGATTTCTCGGAGAACTTTTCTTGGAGCTCTTGTTTATCCTTGGTCAAGTTTTCAACCTCTTGCTCCATCATCTGACACCTCTTGCCCATCTTCTGGTATGCTGTATGCACCTGCTCCATTTTCTCGCTAAACTTTGCTTGCATACCCTCACATTTCTGACGACACTGCGCGACAACTCTATTCATCTTGTACTGCATCTCTAAGTCTCTTTGCGAAATGTAGAACATTACACTTCGGTATGCACTCTTCATCACTAGAGTCAATTAAGGAAAACAGAAGGAGGTTCGTTGAACCTTGAACTGTTGTTTTACCAACAATTACAAATGCGAAAGACACAGTCGTTTGATGGAAAAAAGTTATAGCATTTGAGTTTAGATTTCAAACACAGAACTGAAACCAAGATTGGAAAGGACTACATTTACGAAAAGGATACGTATTTGTGGGGAAATTCCAGCCATCGCCATCTGATAACAAAGGTACGCAATGAGGAGATGCAAGATGGGAATATTATAAAACTGGATAGGAAGAAAAGCTATAGTATCTTTGCGTACTCCAGCTCAACCACTTACATTTACCCATTCTTCATTTGGATTGGTATCCACAGGTTTCATTAGACTAAGATGAAAAACAAAAGATAAACCGTCAAGTAAGGAAATAAGGCGACTAGAGCTAAATGGAAGCTAGGCAAGTAGCTTAGTGAAACTTATTACCTCTTGGAGAGTACTTGATCACAAATGGGACATGCCCCATCGTTACTGAGAATCTTGCTGGCATCTTCAGTACCTTTTTCATGATGTTAAGGCCACCGTATCAAGCTCACAAGAATATTATTCATCAAGAAAAAAATCTAATTAACGCAGACAGAGTACAAAAGACAAGTAGAAGTATCAGTTGGATACATAATAAGTGACCACATGTGGTGGATATGGCCCGGCCTTCCAATTCCCTCCAGCATGCGTTGCACCTCATGTCAACCTCTAATATAAGATCTCAAGCTGCTACGCACCTGCAAATTAAGTTCATATCAAACAAGAAGAAGAATCATGCTCTAATTGAAACTTTCCTTCTCCCTAGTCCTGGTGATTTCGAGTTCCATTTTCCAATCTATCACCACGAGTCAGAAGCCAAAGTCAAGCGTATGGATTAAGAACTAACAGCTGCAAATCGTTGAAATGCAAACACGGATTTAATTTGTACAACAAATTGCTGGAAAGTACAAACTAAGCAATAAAATCTGTTGAACTCTAGTAGGATAGTTTATAATAATCGGAAAGGTACAAAAATTACAATTACTGTGATAATCGTTACTGATCATGTCGAGATAAAGCAATTTTCAGGACGGAAACCCTAGAAATTCTACATAAACAGCACACAGGCTCCAGAGATCTGCAAAACATCGCGAAGTAGAGATTACGAGGCCGATTAAGAGGACGTGCACACAGGCTCCAGAAAGTAGGGTTTATACATCACAATGATCAACTTCAGCGAGACACTTCGATGCAGGCTACTATAGGTGAAATTTCTACAAGAACGGAGACAAATTTGTTTACTAATCTGTGTAATTTGAAAATTGACGCAATCGTGGGAAAACGGAACAAGCTTAGGTCTAGAAACGAAACCAGAGCATGAATTCGAAGAATCTAAGAAGGAAACTGAAAAAAGCTTGCCTGCGATTTTGAGAGAGAGAACGCACGCGTCGCAGAGAGCGAGAAAGAACAACACTCGGCGTTTAAGCTAACCGATCTGACGGAATTTGCAGAAGACCACCGAAAAATTGAGAATCGAAGAAGAAGCAGATACGAGTTCGAGAGAAAACGCAAGAGTTTCAAGGATCGTTACCTCTCGCTGATTTCAATGTCGGCGCGAGAAACGAAGATTTGAAAACATTTCCAGAAATAATTAGCAGCAGAAAATGGCTTAAGTGAGTAAAAAACTAAAAATATACAAGGGGGACCATTATGAAAGATGATCCAAACGACGTCGCTTTAGGCTAGAAAACGGCGTCGCTATACAAAACGTGGTCGCTTTTGTTTTCAAGGTTGTATATGATGACAACAACACAGCTTGTAGAATTAAAATTCAAATGCTGTAAGCTTTTATTTCATGATGATGACTATCACCACTCCGTTCAAAAAAAAAAAAAAAAGACTATCACCACTAAAAACAGATAGATATACACACACCAAAAAGATTTCTGGCTTCACAATGCAAATATGAAGAATCCTCAAGGTCACAAAACAATCAAGAGAGTAAAAAAGCAAGCAAGAAGAAAAAATCTCTCTTTAAGCATAGCGTTGCTGGTTGTTCCAGCTAGGAGGACAACGAATCGTAGTCTACGATCAGAAGTGATCGGAATAGAATGAGGGGGAAGGCTTTTGACGTTGATGTTAAGAGGATATAACAGATATTCAATATCCAACTCTCTACAAGATCTACCAAACCTTCTTTCTCCAATGGAAGTTTCTTTCGACAATGAAGACCAATAGCTTCACTATCCAACTCGACACCAATCTCCCACATATCAAGACAACCATCACTTCCCATTCCCATTCCCATAGAGCTAGGTTCCATAGTTTCTTGCCAGGCAAGAAAGGTATCACAAGGCTACAAATCAAACCGGCGACGATCAGAATTAGAAAAACCCATTCCATAATAACCCAAAGCAAAATTTTCTTTTATTTCATGACTATAAGTCTATAACCTCTCAAAACAGATATACACAGAAACAGGTTCCGGCTTAATATGAAGAATCCTCAAGGTCTCAAACACAATGAAGAGAGAGTACAAAGGAAGAAGAAGAAAAAAATCTCTCTTTCACTCTCTCTACAAATACAAACAATACAAAAACTCAAAAAAATTCAATCTCTACGCATTGCGTTGCTGGTTCCAGCTCAGAGGAATGCGATCAGAAGTGATCGGAGTAGCATTTGGAGGAAGGCTTTTGACGTTGATATTAAGAGGATATAACCGATATTCAATATCCAATTCTCTGCAAGCTCTACCAATCTCTTCAAGTAATTGACCTCTTCTCACAAACCTCTCTCCCATGTCTTGATGATTCATCTTATGTGTTGGCCACATTGCAATCTTCACACTGTTCAACCCACACATATCTCTAAACACAATCATCGGCGATGGATGCCAATGATCCTTCTTGTTATCTACATAGCTGCACAAAACAAACACACACAAAAGATGTATATATGATTCAGATTAGGCTATTTTTTTCTCAAATTTTAGGATTTAGAGTTTAAGGTTTATCTTCTAACCTGAGTATCCTCTGTTTCAAGGCGGTTATCTTTTCAGGTGGAGTGGCTATATGGACAAAGAACTCAATCGCATCTTGCATATCGGGACTGCGGTAATAGTTTGCGATAGGTTTTGTGCCAAGAAGACTGTTCGGATATACAATCTTCTGATTATCAAATCGTAGAAACACAGTAGTCAAAATGTTCATCTCTTCCACAACCATCTATACATACAAAAAGCAGAGGATTAGTTCTTGATGTGAGTACTGAGTCATGAAAATTGAGAAAGAGAGTTTCAAGGGACAAACCTGGACACCGTCTATTTCACACCTGTCACCGACATCAAATGGATGCATAACGAATACGAAGATGACAGCTTCAAAGATGGTTTTGCATGAATTTCCAAACACAAAGACTACAAGAAGAAGCTGAGAGCTTATGACAAGCAAGAACTTTGTTGTAGCGATTCCGAGAATGAGAAGCCAAATGATTATGATCACTATGCTGACCAACACGTCGATAATTCGATGAAGCCTGTTCACTGCTGTTTTTGTATCGTTTAAAGTTAAAGCCAGTGCTCTTCGTTCTCTAAAGGCATTAACCTAGAGAAATATTTGAAGAATTTAGCATCCTTGTCATATACGAAAGAAAGCCTTTTGAGTTATTAATTTAAAACAAACACTTACCACCCAATTCTTCAAACATGATTTACTGATTTTGTGACTCTCAGAAGCTCCTTCAAAGAGACCCATGGCTCTTTCAGACTCATCCTCAGTCAGAAATCGCATAAAGTCTTCGATATATATGTACCTATAACCCAAAAAAAAAATCCTCTGTTTTTAGATTAAGAAACATCAAATCAAAGTTGTTCAGAAGGTCATATTATATTATACCTGGATCCAGGCTCAGCAACATTCTGGAAAATCTTCCTCGCTGCAAGTTTTGCTTCAAATTCGCTTCTTATCTGCGTGGCCTTGTCATCTTCCTCAGTCGTTGTGTCTTGTATCTGTTCATCCAAAGTCGAAAGTGTGCCTTTTCTTATTACATTCATCAGTCTCTTCATTTTCCAAGCCGATACGTTTTTAGTATTCATTCTCTGCAAATGATCGATCCTTATCCCGTCGTCCCCTCCTTCTTTCTTGGAACCACTCCGCGAAAGCACTGGACTTTTCCCGATTCTGGTCGGACTCTTCTGCAGCCTTCCACTTCCAATGGTCACTTGTGGTGAAGGAGAAACAGCCATTGGACCCGGAGGAGATAGTTTAACTCCAGCCATCTCTAAGGTTTTTATATCCTTTGCTACTTTCTCCTCTTCTACATGAAGCTCAACACGAGGGGGTCCCGAGAGAGTCTCAATCACGTATTGAGTGAACAACGATTCTTGAATCCGATCAAAATAAGTACTCATATGAAACGATGAAGCGAGAACTTTAACCAGCAAGGTCTTGATGAGCCAGATGATAACAGCAACGAGTAAGCAGACTAAAACTTTAGTCACGTACTTGAGCACTGTGCTCCGAGTCTCTCTTTCGACTTTCTTGTCAAACAAGAAATGCCACGCGATGAGCACAAGCCCTAGCCAGAGACAGTTCTGTACGGCCTTTCGGATCCCATAGACGAAATACAAAACCCTCTTTCTCAGAAGAAAGTTGCTTTCGACGAAGAACACGAAAAGCTTCACTATCCAACTCGAAACCAATCTCCCACATATCAACACAAGAACCATCACTTCCCATTTCCACAAAGCTAGGTTCCACAGTTTCTTGCCACGCAAGAAAGGTATCACGAGGCTACAAATCAAACCGGCGATGATCAGAATCAGAAAAATCCATTCCATAATGATCCCAAGACCGAGTTTGTCCTTCTTATAACCTTCCGGAAAATCTTCATCCGAAAACGGATCTTCCTCTTCTTCCAAATCCATGCCTCCTCCTTGGTTTGGAGTTCCCGGTTTAGTGCTTTTCCCCGTCAACCCGGATTTCAAATTCCCCGATTTTGGAGTCCGACCCGAAGTCATCTCCGGATAAGCCGGGGTCGGAGGATCCATCAGTCTCGATCTAGTCTTCGTCTTCATCAAAGTCTTTGTCGTTCTTGTCGATCTACTCGAGCTACACTTCACAACCTCTGATTCATCAACTCTGTTATCTTCGTCTTCGCTACTGTCACTATCTTTAATAGACGGAGATAGCGTCACTCTGTTATGTCTCCGTCTAACCGCATCGACGGTTTCGTTACGGTAGCCCGCCGTCGCCGTTACCGGTGAAGCAGAACCGGAAACGGCCGTAACCGGTGACGGAGAAATCGTGTTGCTTTGAAGCTCCGGCATGGTAGGTTCCATGTCGAGAGAGATTTCATCGCCGGAGGCTTTTTGTTTGTTGAGAAACTGATATATGAGCTTTGACGGTGGATCTGGCTCCTTCGCTTTCTCGTTTCTCAGCTGCATGAAATCAAAACTTCCGTCGTCTTCACCACCGGATGTACCTTTCTTCTCTTTGTGGTCACCACCGTGCAAAAAGTTATAACTTGATTCTCTCCAAAACTTTCCTCCATCGCCATTGTTGCTTGACTCATTGTCTTCACCGTCGATCTTGACAACGAAATCACGCCGATTATCAGTTGAATCAGCGGCCATGATTGGAAAAAAACCAAACCTTTTGGCAACGATTTAGTTGAGTTTTGCACTTTGTAGTAAAAAAGTTAGAGAATTTTTACTTTGTGCAAGGTTTTTGGGTTTTTATTTTATTTTTTGGGATGAGGACAAAGTTTTTTGTCTTCTGAGAAATCTGAGAAAGAGGAAGAAGAAAAGTTGATTATTGATTTCAACATGTAAAGAGTTTGGTCTTTAAGTAATTTTAATTAGGTTTTGATAATGTTGAAACCATGTGAAATGCTATGATCTTGTTGGGGCTAAAAGACAATGAATCAACCTAGAAAAGAAAAAAAAGTATTTCTTTTCATTTTGTACAAACTTGGAGTAATGGACCAAGTGGTAGTTATTATCATTTCGTTTTTCTTTTTCCGCTTCTGAATCATTAAAAAACATTTCGCTAATACCAACTCATTTTTGTATACGAAATACATAGACTCGTGTCTTGCTCTGGCTAACCAAAGTGTAAGAAAATACACAATTAAAAGTCAAAAGTACACCATTTAAAAAAAAAAAAAATGGTAAACACACACTGCTCAAGAAAAATGGAGGCCATGTTCAATTGTTCAGAAACGAAGCAGTTGAATAAGTAATAAAAATTGTTGCACCAGTAATAATAAATCCTTGGATTTGTTGACGTGGTGAGATCTAACGGGGCAGATGTTGATACAGACGACGCGTCAGACACGTGGTTGGCTAATGTTTGGTCTGCTTAAATAGCTATTCATTTATCTGAGGCGTATATACGAATAGAAAAATAGAGAACCTAACCCAAAACAGAGTAGAAAAAGACAAGAAAAAGACACGTTGTCGATGAAAACGGCACGACGATTTGGATACATAGGGCATCTACCTAACGTGAACCGCGACATGGTTCAACCAGATTGGTCACAGAAGAATTTGTTTTTATTATCTTATAATTGTCTAATATATTAAAAATATCACATTATTATTACTGGCCAGAAAAAAAGGAATATCAAGCTAGCATTAGTATCAACAATTAATTTATTTTGTGAATTATAATTGCATGATCAGAAGAAAACAGTTTGATACATGTGAAGAAAAAATAAAGAAAAGAAAGCTGTTTGATGCATGTGATTCAAAGATTTCCGATATTTTTGTTCAAAAAGGTGAAAAATAAATCATTAATTGGATTCGTCCATAAAACTAAAAGAAAAATGTTGAAAAAGAAAATAAATGGTTAGCTTCGGTCTATGGTAAAACGGAAGAGAGAGATTCGAGTGTTGATAACAAAACGGGTCTATGAGGAATCTGAGAGGCCTGGCTTGTTATTTAATGGGCTTGTTCAATTCACTAAACAGGCCCAACGTTTAGTCATCTTCCTTCCCAAGTTTTCTGTACATCCCACATTGCATATCTTTGCAACGATACGAGTGTTTATATATCCGTAGAGCTAACTACACGATTGTCACTTTAGCATAATTGGAATGATACAGAGATGATTGATTAGCATGGCCTCTGTGCAAGGATGACACGCTTAAATCGAGAAATAGTCCAAATTGTTTTCGTTGGCAAAAGTGTCAAGATCGATGTCTTTTCATCTTTTTATTTCTACTTTTAGGTATTGTTCTTTTTTCTTTTCGTTTTCTGGAACCATATCTGACAAATTGGATGCAAATCTGCGTGAAAGAGAAAGAATCTAGAGTCTGAAATAGTTTTTTTTTTTTCACCATTTGAAAATGTTTATATTTTTATTTTTTTAGTCTTGTGTGTTCGTTTGTTGCAGTTCCGATGGTCGGAAAGATGTAGTAAAAAGCTATAAGTTTGCTTGGAGACAGGAGGGTTTGTTACAAATCTAATTGAACCTATCGGTTTGGTCATATGTAAATATACTATCCTGGTTTGTAAAATCAAATCTGTTTCCAATCGAAAAAGAAGACAATGAACTGGAAAAGAAATTATACGAATGGTCAACTTTCGGTGCATGTTAAATCCGAAGAGACATTCAATATCAAAACCAGGCTTTATTAAGGAATCTGAGAAGCCTGGGTAAGTTATTTAATGGGCTTTCATTAAACAGGCCCAACTTTCCTTTAGTCTTCTTCTTTATCAGTCCCACATCGGTTATGAGAGCAGCATAACGAGTGTTTATAAATCGCGAGAGTCACCAACATGATTGTCCCTTCGGGGACATCCGATAAAATTGGAACGATACAGAGAAGATTAGCATGGCCCCTGCGCAAGGATGACACGCACAAATCGAGAAATGGTCCAAATTTTTTTTTCCTTCAAAATTTTCTGATCGATTTCTTCTTCTTCTGGGTTTCCTGGGTTCGTATTTCAAGTTCTGGATGAACATCCACGCAAAATAGCTCTGCTAATCATGAAATTCTAACTTTTTGTTTTCTCCAATCTTAGTTCGAATTTGAACAGACAATTCTTTTAGGATTCGAAATTTTGAACCCCTTATGTTTTTTTAATGAATGTTAATTGAGTGTTGAACCTTAGTTTCGCAGTTCTCGTTGTTCCTTCATGTTTTTCTCTCGAAATTTGACATCATGAGCGTTTTCTTTTTTAAAATGCCGCGAAACTGACGGCGTTGTTCGTTGCACCGCCGATGCTGATCGGAAACCTAATTCCCAGTTCTAGGGTTTGACAACAATTGGAGTTTGTTAACCAGCTTCCCGGTACAAATCTAATTAAATCGGTTGGCGTCTCTCACCAAATCTATGATTTCTCAAACGTAACCAAACCAATTAATCAGCCGAGAGAAGTAAATCGTGTGGCCCAAAACTAGGTCAAGAGTGGAGTTCGGCCCAAAAAGCATTATTAAGCCCAATAGATTGAACAATCGGGACGAATTTCTATGATCAGCTTCGTAATAAAGAAGACGCAGAGGGTGAGAGAGATATACACATCATCATCATATGGTAAAAAATGGCCATCACAAAACATATGATTAGCTAGTACTAGTAGTCACGAGACATTAAAGGACAAACACAGTCACAGGCTCTTCGTCTTCTACCTTCCTCCTTTCTTATTCCTTTTCTTTTCCACCAAACCCAACTTTTTATATTCTTCTCACTTTCCGAGCTTTTCCAGTGGACTTTTTTTTTTACCTCTTTCCAACGATGGCGGCTCCGATCATACTTTCCTCTTTCCTTTTCCTCTTCTTCTCCTCTGTCTCCGTCTCTGCCCTTAACGTCGGTGTTCAGCTCACACATCCCACCATTTCTCTGGTTAGATCTTTCTTTCTTTTCCTTTCCGTTTTCGTATTAATCAAAATATTGTAAAATAACTGTACCCTAAAGTACCTGAATCATGACATCTGAGATAAAAAAATAGTTTCATGGGTGACTCGTTTGAAAAATGGAGCTCTTTAGAAAACACACACAGATCTGTTACACGAACCAAACAAAAAGAGATGATTGTTTACATCTTTCTTTCATACTAACCTCTATTAGTTAATTAGTGTATTAGAGCAATTGGTTTAAGAAACACCGTGTAATTATGATTGCTTTGATCAAAATTCTCTATGTATGTATATACGAGGAGGCTTTACGAACAGTCTCTTATACAAACTAGGAATTGGTACTTGCAGTATCTCCTTTGGTTTACATCCGGTTTTATACTGATTGTTAGTTTGAATTGTTTTGGCAGAGCAAAGAATGCAGTCGGAAATGTGAATCAGAGTTCTGCTCAGGTGAACAATCTCTATAACTAATAGTAAAATTCACATCTTTGCGTATATGAAAAAAAAAACAAACTAATGTGTAAAATCGGACAGTGCCTCCACTTTTGAGGTATGGGAAGTACTGTGGGCTATTGTACAGTGGATGTCCCGGAGAGAGACCTTGTGATGGTCTTGATGCATGTTGCATGAAGCATGATGCTTGTGTCCAGTCCAAGAATAGTAACTAACTACATCTCTTTTTCTCTAGGTAGTCCCACTTAATAACAGTTTTAACTTACCATATATATGGTTATTTATTGATGTGTTGTAGATGATTATCTGAGCCAAGAGTGTAGTCAGAAGTTCATAAATTGCATGAACAATTTCAGCAATACGAAGCAACCGACGTTTAATGGTAACAAATGCGATGCTGATGAAGTCATTGATGTCATCTCCATTGTCATGGACGCCGCTCTTATCGCCGGCAGAGTCTTCCGGAAACCTTAAATATGTTTTTTTTTTTCTTTCTTTTCTATTGTTTGAGCTAATTGTTTCTTATCTTGTTTTTTAACTCTCACACATTTGTCTTCATTTTATATAATGTTCTCTATTTTACGGGAAAACACACTAATACTATATAGCTTTATGTGTCTACGATTCTTAGGGACAAAGGCCTTGTTAGAGAACTAGTGTAGATGTCCGTGATCAGGAATATGGTCACGAGGAATAATAAAATGGTCGTTTTGGTCAACAGAGATATCGTTACTCGATGGTAATCTGGTAACGGGTTTACGTAAATGATCTGGTTTAATTTAACCGGATACCGGTTTGGTTATATATCTACTTCCTTCTGTCTCCTTCTTTCTTAGACCTCTCTCTTAAACCCTTTCGCGTCTCCATCTAGAGAGAAAGGTCCAGGTGCTTCAATGGCTGCCTTTATCGACGAGATCTCCTAATCAGTAAATCTGTCAACTTTCTCCTATCTCGTTGATTTCTCAAGGTTATTCTCTGAAGCCATGGCGATTCTGCTGAGATCATTTCTCCAAAATCAAACCTTTTTTAAGACTCTCCTGAAGCATTCGATTATCTGCAGAAACCTAACTTCTTCATCGGAACCTCATAAGAAGCCACTCTCAGTTTTGTTCGAAGAGGCCGTAGGATTGAGACCCATATCAGAAACGAGCGAAATCGAAGAAGAAGAGGGCAACGAATTGAAGAGAAAGCTTTTGGAATTGGAGAGTAAACTCATAGAACTGAAGAGCTCCGAACCAGTGAGAAAGAAGAAGCAGAAGGGGAAGGTTGTTGTGGCAGCATCAGAGCAAACTGAGAAAAGGCATAATCTTTACACGCTGTTTAAAGGCGATGAAGAGAAACATATCCGGGAAAAAGAGGACAGTGTGATTAGGGTTTATAAGGAGCTTCCTTTAGAGATGGTGTCGTTTGTGAAGCTTCTGCACAAACAAGGGTATTTGAACAAGGCTAATTTCATCAGTGGAGAAAAGTTGGATTTGGGGAGTCTTGATGAAGAGTACGCTAGAACTTTTGTTAAGTTTGCTGCCGAAAGATTCGGAAAGGATTACCAGGAAATAGCAAAGTAAGGATCTTTGCTTGTACATTGATCATATATTGTGTTCTGTTCTGTTTGATTGTTAAAAGTTTGGATTATTGTGATGCTCGTTAGGTTTCGTTTAGACAAAAATGTTTGTTGAAATGCTCGTCTTGATGAAAAACTTGGCATGTTCAGGTCAAAATTTGTCAGTGCATAAGTTCATTTCTATAAGTGCCACACTTCTAAGAGTTTGCGTTGCATTATATGTTCACAGTTCTATTGGAATAATGAATCTTTTGTGATGAATTTAGTTCTCGTGGTTGGATCATAGACTCGTTGTAGCATTGATACGGAAATTCTGATGTAAGACATTCGTAGATGCTTCAAATGGAACTATTTGTCTGACTGTTGAATTTTAGGAAGCTCTTGTATGGTCTTGATTAGCTTACGCTGTAGCATTTTCTTCGCCCTTAGCTATTGTTGCAGCTAGGGACTTTGAAACTGATTAGATCATCTTATTTGCCTCAACGGCTTTTCATAACCTCAGATCCAAACTTACAGGTGGTTATCAGGTAGTGACCTGAAGAACGTTGTGCTATTTGGTTGCCCGAGTTTGGAAAAAAGGGCCATATTCGCTGCTAAAACACTGCGCAAGTTTTTCGACATCCCAGAGAACAATGTAAGTTAAGCTTTACACTACACTGTCCTGATCTCATTTTCCTTTTCCCCCTAATCGCATCTAACCAAGTCTTTTTGCAGGTGTGTGATAAATGCGTGTTAAAAGAGAAGTGCAAGTTTCCAAACCAGAGTGTGTGGGATGGCAAGTCACAGAACTTGCATTTGTCGGTTGTGATGAAAGTCATCACACTATATCCGTTGGACTTGACTCATCCAAAGCTTCAAGTTCCTCAAGAGGTACAAGACTCAGTCTCAAGGTTGTTGACAGAGATTCAGAACCTAAGCCGAACTATATGTACTCCTCTCGCATGAGTTAACCATAATATCCAAGATTGTTTCTGGTATCAATTTAGTGTTGCAACATTGAAGCTCTACCAAAAAACGAGAAAGGAACTCTTACTGAAGAAGTCTCAACTTTCACTTCTAAGTGTACAGATCCGAATACTTAAGTTGTGTTTTGTGTTTCATCTCGGTTATGTGCAGTAATTGATCTGCTTTGAGAACACAAAATATCGTAACAGGACCAACGGTTAAGAACTATAGAAAGAAGGGATAGTGACATGTGCTGAACCCTCTGGCTGACACAGAAACTTTCGGAATAAGTATGAACAAAGCAGTCTTCAGAAAAGACAAAGGCTCGCCTGAAAAACAAAGCCTATCGTCAAAAGTAATTGATTTGTGTGCCTCCGCTCTTTCTTTGCTTTGAAGTGTGTCGCTTTAATTCCATGGCATCTCCAAGATTCGATTTTTGTTATACACCACAAGGAAAATAGAAAATTTCGACCTTTTTTTTGTGGGTCTCAGTTTTCGAACCTCTGTCGAACCCTAATTTTGATTACAGTGAGGATATCGTAATTTGTGGCTTTTCTCCTCAGTCCTCACCATTTTCGTCTATATTCCTAAAACCTCAAAACCTCTTACCTTTTACTCTTGCTGGAGCTGCAAAGTTCATTCCTTTGAGGAAGAAAATGTCTGTGGAAAGATCTTTGGAAGCGTGGGAAGAGGTTCAGCGACATGGACAAGACTTAGCTGACCGACTGGCTCAGGGCTTCACGGGTCTGATTCAAATCAACCCACCTTCATTTCCATGGCCTAATCATCAGAAACTGAAGCTCTTCGATCTCGAGTTCTCCAGTCAGCAATTCGGAATCAAGGATTCTGGGTTTTCCATCGACCAGCCCATCAATGGCGTCTCGGCTATTCTCGATATCGGGAACAAGATTGGTCAAGCTGGTGTTGATTTCGGCGCTGGATTAAACGTGATGGTCCAGCAATTCTTCAGGAGGTTGCCTATACCGTTTCGACACGACGAGAACGCAACGGTTTCTATGGAGAGAGATGCGATTACGAGGAGCCATAGAGTTTATGTAGACACAAAAGATGAGTCGAGGGTTCCTCAGACAGATACTGCCTCCTCTGCTACTGTGTCGGAAGAGAGAGTTACAGAATTCGATTTGAGTACTTCTGGATTACTTGCGAGACCAAAGGTACTTGTTATCTAGGATGATGTAGGTCTGCAATTTCAGTGTTCGATCTTGTTTGTATAACTGGAGAGATATATCTAGATTGGATTCGTATGCAGGAGAATTCTTAGAGATCGAGTATGAGAACATGCAAAGTTTTGGAACTTAGAAACTTGTTGATTGAGGTCTTGTGAAAATAGGACTTAGTTGAGCTATGACTTGTTTAGTCAATATAGCTCTGGAAGAAACTATTGATGTCACTGAATTTTCTTGCCAAGAGCAAAATTTGTTTATAGTTTCTGCTCTTTGCTTTATTAATTGTAGGGAACGGTTGAGATATCGTCAAGTTATGAAACTAGAACAAGTGGTATGGAACATACGTTAGCAGCAAGGGGAGATCTTTGGAGACTAGAAGCTTCGACATCAAGTTCAGCTGCAAGAGATGATAGTTCGTCTCTCTTTCTTCTCCAGCTTGGACCGCTGCTATTTCTGCGCGATTCAACTCTTCTTTTGCCTGTTCATTTATCAAAGCAACACTTGCTCTGGTATGGATATGATAGAAAGGTATGCTTAAAGCTCATAATCTCTTTTGATGGTGTTTGTCTTTGCATCTCAAAGTTTTACTGGGGTAATCTCTTTTTTCAGAAAGGCATGCACTCGCTATGTCCAGCTTTGTGGTCAAAGCATCGAAGATGGCTTATGATGTCAATGATCTGCCTGAATCCTTTAGCTTGCGTGAGTGTCTTTCGTCTCAAAAATCTTCCTATGCGTGTATATATATATATATTCTGAAATAGTGTTACTAACTCGGCACATGAAACAGTCATTTGTAGATTTGCAGTTCCCAAATGGGCAATTAACGTATGTCTCTGGTGAGGGATTGACAACAAGTGTCTTTGTTCCTTTATGTGGCGGTCTTCTTCAAGCTCAAGGTCAATATCCAGGCGATATGAGATTTAGTTTCTCTCGCAAGGTTGGTTAGATAATTGAAGTACAGTCTAATGATTCATATCTTCAAGAAGCTTGACAAACTCTGACTTGGACTTTGATGAAAATAGACTAGACAAGGAACAAGAATCACACCAATGGTGAATTGGCCTGACAAATCATTGGGAATAGGTGTTTCTCAAGCCTTGGCTTGGCGTAAGTCGGGTCTCATGATGAAGCCGGCAATTCAACTTAGGTAAAAAAGCCTTTCTATTTTCCAATCAAAATGTTTTATTTTTTCATAAAACTCACAAAAAACGTATGGAAACACAGTGTGTGCTCTACGTTTGGTGGAAGCAATCCCGGAACGAAAACCGAACTTATTCACTCGTTGAATGATAACGTCAATATGATTTGTGGCTGCGCAATCACCGGTCATGCTTCTGCATTTGCATCTGTTTCCGTAAGCCAATCTCTCTGTTTTGTTTCTCTAAACCGTTCTTCTCATTTCGGTTTCCACTGTCTCTCTCATTTCGGTTTTTTTTGTTTACTCTAAAACCGCAGTTTGGTCGGTCCAAGTGGAATGGGAACATCGGACGAACCGGAATAGTTGTTAGAGCTGATACTCCTCTTGCAAGCCTTGCTCAACCTTCTTTCTCCATCCAGCTTAACAATGCTTTCGAGTTCTGAAATAAACTTGTTCAAAGACTGTTTTGGCCTCACGATTCGAGAAAGTTGTATATAGTAAACAATCGAACTCTCCAACAGAGTATTTCCACAATGGCAGTAACAAAACTGGAAGTAGTTCTCTAATGGCCAGCAAATGAATTCTGAAAATGTATAAAAAACTTACTTTAAGTGATTTAACTTCTGAAGGTATGAGTTGTATATGTTAGCATATTATGTTGTTTAAAGAATGTAAAATATGTAACAATGCTTTGCTAAATCTTCACATGGGTAAGAGCTAACTGTTTCCTTGACAACGATGATGAACGTTCTGCATCTATTATGAGACACATTGAACTTTTATGTTATAAGATATGTTGTAGACTATGTAGTGTAACTAAAGATATACAACTCTTTACTCATTCTTCACGTCGGTAAGGTCATCTAACAGTTTCCTCGACGAAGATGACGATCGTTCGTCTTCTTCTTCTTCTTGCAGGTTCACAACATCTTTTCCCTGCGCAGAGAACGAAGAGTCAACCCAGGGACCATCCATCGACGATGAGCTTTTGTGTTCTCTGTCTCTTTCATAGGTTGAAGCTTGTGACTCGCTGTCTTGTGATATAAGCTCTAAGGCCCTAAACCTCATTGCAGCTGCACCACTTGGATCAACTTCACGTTTCACCAATGGTGGTTCGACTTTGATCTTCCCTTCTAACATTTTTACAACAGACGACATTGGTGGTCTCAATGTCGGGGATGGGTTTGTGCAGAGTAAAGCAATGTTCAACATTCTCTTTGCTTCTTTCTTCGAAAAGTTTGTACCGAGATCCATATCCACGAGTTCTAGAAGATTCCCCTGTTCTTGCAAGACATATGCCCAATCAAGAAGGTAAACAAACTCTTCTTTTGGTCTGTAGTTCGTGTTGCTTTTGCCGCTAACAATCTCTAAACAGACAACACCGAAACTGTAAACGTCTGCTTTGTCTGTTAAGTAACCTCTCATTGCATACTCAGGAGCCATGTAACCTCTGCATCAATCGAAATAGAAGTCGGTACTTGTTAATCCTTCACATCTGAGAAAAGATAGAGACTTTTATAAGTTAAGAACACTCACATTGTTCCTGCGATCCTTGTGCTGATATGTGTATTCTCTTCTTCATCGAGTTTAGCATTTAGAGACTGGTCAAGAAGCACATTCGTCGCTTTTATGTCTCTGTGAACAATCTCAGCCTTGACTCTTCGTGTAGATAAGCTAACCCTTTTGCAATCCCTATGCATATCTTGTTCCTTGTTGGCCAATCCAAGTGAAGTCTCTGTTTCTCTGAACCTGTTAAAGAAATAACCCACAAGAGACTTTAGCGTAAAGATCAAGAATGCTAATCATCTATTCTCAGATGGATAAAAAACTAACCAAAGAGTGCGAGCGAGACTGTTGTTCTCTAAGTACTCATACACAAGCAAAAGCTCTTTCCCTTCGATGCAACAACCATAAAGCTTCACAAGATTTGGGTGTTGCAACGCAGATATCATCCCGATCTCAGTCACAAACTCTCTGTTCCCTTGCTTTGATTTCGATGAAAGCTGCTTCACGGCGATCGTCATTCCATCAGCGAGCACACCCTGATAACCAAAACTCATCAGTACTTACAATCCAATCTCACAGAACTTGTAAAACCAAAGCAATGATCACCTTATAAACTGGTCCAAATCCTCCTTCACCAATCTTGTTTTCTGGATCAAAGTTATTAGTAGCACGTTTGATTTGTTTCAATGTGAAGGATCCTGTCTGCAAATCAAGTCCCCGAAGCTCTTCTGACAAAACAAAAGAAGAAAGAAAGTGAGAGTTGAAACAAACAACCAGATCTTGAGAATGAACAGAGCCTTTCTTGAACAAGAGAATGATGTTTCTTTTTACCATTTTCATCTTCTTCTTTTCGACCTATGTAACCAGTAAGCCTGAGGACTATAACAACAAGGAACGCGAAAACCGCACAAGCTGCAACTACAATGCCTGCAACAGCTCCGTTCGACAATGGTTTTCCGGTATCAACCTTGAAATCTACAACAGAGAAAGAACATTCATTCATTCATTCACTCTTTCTTTTTGAACAATTGAGAAAGAGTTGAAAAACTCACTTGGTGTAATGGTTATAGCGGATATGAGAGGACCGTAAACACCTCGTCCTGGTAACACGTTTGTGCCTTTCCCTGACCACAGCAAATGAACCTCCAACGTACTTCCATTCACTTGAAGTCTATCAATTGGCAATGTTAACGGCTCACCGACTCCACCTGCTCTCTCTGCTATGTTAAAGTCCCTCACCAACAAATTCCCCTGTAGAAACATCATTCTCTTGTTAGAAAAAAGAGACTTTGTTTTTGGAAAAGTTTTCATCTTTGTTCTGCAAAAGAAATAGACTCACTTGAACATATATATCGAATACTCGTCTCCCTAAGCTACTAAAAGTCTGGTCCTTTGAGAACAGTATCTCTGCAAAATGGAGCTGCACTTTGTAACTTCCGCTTCTTAAGCACAGTCCATAGTACTTGAGTGATTGTGGAGCGAGACGTGCTGTTTTGTAGTACTGTGGAACTGATTCATTTAACAAATTGAATTTGTCGCTTGCTAAATAGGGAGTTTTCCCCTTGCCTACCCAACCTCCAGAACTGCTGTATGCCCATCTTTCATGGACAGAAACGAAATTTGAGTCTCCTCCAGTGTCCAAGTCTTCCTCATACGTGTCTTTTCCGATCTTGATTCCTCTTCCTCCACAATTGTTGAACAGGGAAGAATCTGCAAGGAAAACCGGATCAACAAGATTGAACTTTTAAGGTGTAGATGTTAGATATACACATTGAAAAGTTGGAAGCTTTGTGTAAATGTAAAGTATATACACTCACGTTTTGCATCTCTGGGACATGGAAGATCCTTTCTCAAGCACCATGGAGCACTATAGTTTTAATTTCTATTTAGTAGTATATTTCCTTACAAATTCCACATTTCATTATTTTTGCACTTGTATAAAGTTTTTTTTTAACCAAACTTAATAATGTGTGTGAATTGTAAACGATAAACATGGTAAATTAGTTCTATCTTCTTAAGCAAATTATAAATATTTTATTATATAAATTTTGGTTGTATGTGTTTTTATTTTTTTGGCACCGATTTAGTTAATTTCGACAAAATAAATTTGTCATAGATTTTTCATAAAGTTGAAAATAAACTCCCTTAAAATATTTTTGAAAAATGATATCAATGATAGTTTAAAAATTATCTCTAATTTTTATTTTACTTGAACCCAAAAAATATTTTTCGAGATGATCAGTTGGCTAGTTGTAAAATGATTTGACTTTCATATTTTTGAAAAATGATATTAATGTGTTTTAATGTCATTTACGTATTTCCAATTTTTCCCACTCAAATCTGGAAATTCATAAAAGAAACAGTAGAATTTGTTAAGAATGTTTCAGTGTCTCAGAGATATGTTTCTGAAATCATACGTTTATTTCACTTGCATTTGATCTCTTAAATAGATCAAGCTAACAACTTGAATGTAACAGACTCCGAAACAGACTCAATGACCGAATCAATTTCCTAACAATGCGGGAACTTCAAAACAACTAAGACTAAATCAAAAGACTAAGTCATAAGACTTTTATTCAAACTTAAACACCAAACTACTAACGGCTTCTTTGTCTTCAATCCCTCCCTTAAACTGGATTGTCTCTTCCAGTTTAATCTTCCTTCGCACATACTCCAAGTCTTCTTCTGAGTTCTTCAAATGAATCCAATTTGAGCGCCTTTGTCATACAATCTGCTAGCTGATCTCGAGTAGGACAGAACTTAATATTGATTGTTCCATCATTCACAAGATCACGCAAGAAGTGATACCTGACATGAATGTGCTTGCTTCTTCCGTGCATAACTGGATTCTTTGACAACTTGATTGTCGAGCTGTTGTCACAGTAAAGCTCTGTTCCTCCTTTCCTTTCCTCTCCGATTTCCTCCAGAATATTTCTTTGCCAAACAGCCTGACAAGCTCCGTAAGCTGCTGCAACAAACTCAGCCTCTGTAGTTGATAGTGTCACGATTGCCTGTTTCTTTGATGCCCATGAAACTGCACCACCACTGAGCATAAAGACATAACCAGAAGTGCTTTTTCTATCATCCAGATCTCCTGCATAGTCACTGTCTACAAACCCCACCAAGTCTTCTCCTCCTTTACGTGAATATTTGATTCCAAACTCAGCAGTACCTTGAATGTACCTTAGAATCCTTTTAGCTGCAAGCAGATGTTGCTCTTTGGGGCGTTCCATGTATCTACTGACCAAGTTCACAGAGTAGATGATGTCAGGTCTGGTTGCCGTCAGATATCTCAAGCTTCCGACCAACTGTTTGAATGTGGTTGGATCCACATCGTCTCCGGAGCCTTCCTTTGACAACCTTTGACCTGGCACAATCGGATTCCTTACTGCATTGCACATCTCCATTCCAAACTTCTTTAGTATCTCAACTGCATACTTCTGTTGATTAATGAAAATACCATCTTCCTCTTGTATTACTTCTACTCCCAGAAAGTATTTCATCAATCCAAGATCGGTCATAGAGAATTCCTTCATCATTGACTCTTTAAACCCATTAAGCAGAGACTCAGAGTTACCTGTGTATATGAGATCATCGACATACACACTGACGATCAGCACCTCCTCCACCTTTTTCTTCACGAACAGTGTGTGCTCGCAATAACATTTCTCGAACCCTTCTCTCACAAAGTAACTTTCGATCCTGCTGTACCATGCCCTTGGAGCCTGTCTGAGTCCGTATAGAGCTTTCTTAAGCTTATATACTTTCTCCTCCTCCCCTTCTATTTCGAACCCTCTCGGCTGCTCCACGTACACATCTTCACTCAGCTCACCATGAAGAAACGCACTCTTTACATCAAGCTGCATTACTTTCCATCCTCTTTGTGCAGCTTTGGCTAATAAGGTTCTGATTGTGTCCCACCTTGCCACTGGTGCAAACACCTCCTCGAAATCTACTCCTTGTCGTTGGTGATATCCCTTAGCCACCAATCTCGCTTTAAATTTATCAACCTCTCCTTTCTCATTGTATTTGGTCTTGTAAACCCATTTGACTCCTATCACCTTGACTCCTTCCGGCACATCCACTGCTTCCCAAGTGTTGTTTTCTATTATGGACTGTATCTCAACCTCCATAGCGTTTCTCCATTTCTCATACAACACTGCTTCATCAAAGCTCTCTGGATCTTCTGCTGCCGTGAATAGAGCCAGTATTTCCTCATCATCAACAATAAATAGACTCGTACCTCCAGTGACGTAATCTTTCATCCAGACAGGTGGTTGTTTGCGTCTTCCTCCCGATCCTCTCACATTTGATGTGTTTGGATCTGCTTCTGTTTGAGTTTCCTCCGTGGGAGCTTCTCTGTCAGCATTTTCCTCCGCCACTGGCTCGTTAACTCCCACGTTCTCCACCTCATCGTCACTTTCTTCCCAATGAAATGTAGAGTCTTGTTGATTCTCCTCCCAATCCCATTTTTGATTCTCATCGAACTTCACATCTCTGCTCACAATCACCTTCCTTGTCTCCGGATTGTACAATCTATACGCCTTTGATTCTTTGCTAACACCAAACATCACACATCTCGTACTCTTCTCATCCAGCTTGATCCTTTTCTCGTAAGGAACAAATGCATATGCTATGCATCCGAACACTCTGAAATGTTCTACCGAAGGCTTATGTTGGCTCCACTTCTCTTCTGGGGTCACCTCTCCAAGTGTTTTAGATGGGCTCCTGTTCAGTATATGCACTGCGTACTGTACTGCTTCTGGCCAGAATCTCCGAGGAACAGACATGTCCAGCAACATGCATCTTGTCATGTTCATCACGCTTCTATTCTTTCTCTCTGCGATCCCGTTTTGCTGAGGGGTATATGCAGCTGTAAGTTGTCGTTTGATTCCCTCCTCCTTGCAGTACTCTTGAAACGCAGTGGAATTGTATTCTCCTCCACGATCGGATCTTAGACATACTAGACTCACACCAAGTTCTCTTTCTGCAGCTGCTTTGAACTCCTTGAAATACTTCAGAGCCTCTGACTTCTCAGACAGAAAGAAAGTCCAGCACTTTCTACTGAAGTCATCTATAAAGTTTAGAATATACCTCTTTCCACTTTCAGAGACTGGTGATATTGGTCCACAGATGTCTGTGTGGACTAGTTCGAGTCCGCGGCTTGCTCTCCACATACTTTTCTTTGGAATGTTTTCTCTGATCTGCTTTCCCTTCATGCAAATATCGCAAAGCTCACTGCCTTCACTCTTCGATTGCTTTGGCAGTCCAATCACCATTTCTTTTTCGGATAGAGTCTGCATTCCTCCTTGACTTAGATGCCCGTATCGCCTATGCCAAAGGCTGTCGCTCTCCTCCGAGGTTACTTGCAAGCAATTACCCTCTTCTCCTCCTTTGCCTTTGACTGTGGCCATTATGACGAACATCCTATTCTTGGTCATTGTGGAGATCATGAGCAGTCTTCTCTGCTTCTTATGCCAAATCTCGCAAACATCATCCTCTATGATGATTCTCAACCCCTTTTGTTGCAGTTGACCCACACTTAGAAGATTGTTCTTGAGTTCTGGGACATAGTACACTGCAGTGATTACTTGTACCGTCTCATTGATCTTCAGTCTCAAGTTTCCTCTTCCCTCCACGTTCATCCTTCTGTTATCACCAAGCTTGACGTTCTGTCTGAATGTCGGATCGAAATCCACGAACCATTCTTTGGTACCACACATATGATTGGAACATCCCGAGTCTAGGAACCACATGTGCTTGTCTTCTTCTTTTCCAATATCAACATGAGCCATGAGCAGCACCTCTTCTTCCATCTCGACATAGTGAGCATTCTTCTCTTTGTCCCACTCTGGACACTCCGATCTGAAATGCCCCATCTTGTGACATTTGTAACACTCCACTGCCTCCTTATTGGTGCTGCTTCTCCCACGTCCCTGATATCCACCTCTTCCTCTGCTTCTGTTGTGGTATCTTCCACGGCCTCTTCCACTTGAAGGAGCCCACCTCTCCTCCACTTTGAGTGCGTGTGCCTCATCTCCATGCCTTGTCAGCTTCTGCTCATGTACTAGCAGAGAGCTTTGAAGCGCATCAACCGAGAGTCCTGTGATGTCGTTGGACTCTTCTATGGCACACACCACGTATGTGAACTTTTCCACCAAAGTTCGCAGGATCTTCTCCACAATTTTTTGAATCAGGCATGTTTTCACCACGATTTCTCATGTCATTGGCCACCATCATCACTCTTGAGAAATACTCTGTGATTGTATCTTCATCCTTCATCTCGAGGATCTCAAATTCTCTCCTCAATCTCTGCAGTTGTGCACTTTGCACCTTCTTGTTTCCTTGAAACTTCGTCTTCATAGATTCCCAAATGTCTTTGGCCGTGTCTTTCTTTGTGATCGTCTTCAGAATCACTTTGTCGATGGAGGCAAAGAGATAATTCTTTGCCTTGAGATCCTTGAGTTTGCTCTCTGCAAGCTCTGTCCTTTGTGGTCCCGTCAAGATTACACTTCTCTCGGGCTGCACCACACCAGTCTCAATGAGATCCCACCACTCCTTGGACCTCAAGAGATTCTCCATGAGCATTTCCCAATGCTCATAGTCTCCATCAAATTTGGAATGCTCAAGTTATCTTTCTCACTCATCATTTCTGGAAATTTTGCTCTGATACCACTGTTAAGAATGTTTCAGTGTCTCAGAGATATGTTTCTGAAATCGTACGTTTATTTCACTTGCATTTGATCTCTTAAATAGATCAAGCTAACAACTTGAATGTAACAGACTCCGAAACAGACTCAATGACCGAATCTATTTCCTAACAATGCGGGAACTTCAAAACAACTAAGACTAAATCAAAAGACTAAGTCATAAGACTTTTATTCAAACTTAAACACCAAACTACTAACGGCTTCTTTGTCTTCAGAATTGTTAACAACAAAGAAAGAAAGGGTATAAATTATAAAACAGTTCGAGAAAGCAAAGCTATACAGAGAAAAAACCAGGAAAAAACTAGGTCTAGCCGCCAGAGAGAGAAAAGAAGAGAAAAAGAGAGATTTCGTTTTCCCTCTCCGGTAACCGCCGTGTTTCGTCGGTGCCGTGAGAGGGAGTGTGTTGCCGTCATGTTTGTCTGTGTTGGCTTAGTATGTGCTTCCTTGATAGTTTGGGAAGTCTCTGAGTTTTAGCTTTTGATCTTTTTCGTTTCTCTGCTTGATTTTGGTTGCTTGTGTGGATTCATGTTTATGGTCTGGTTCGCGGTGCAGGACTTAGCCAGTTCAGATAGTGTGCTTAGTTGTTTTACGGATCTGACCAGGCGGCTCCTCAGGCAAGACGAAGGAATTTCTTGGCTCCAACTTGTTTATCCCTCTCTATCTCTTTGATGAGATTCTCTTGGTTTTTAGTCTAGCTTTTTAGTTACAGCAACGGGTAACATGTCGAGTTTGGAAGGCGGAGGTTTTTGGTTTCCACAAGAAGAAGTCAGATTCAGTTAGCCCTTCCTCCTTATCTGATGGGAGTCTTGCTAATGATCTCTTGGTGTTGTGTTTTGCCGATTGTTTGTCGCCCCTCTGTTTCCTTGATGGCTTCTCGTGTGGTTGAAGCGGTTCTAGCGACGTTTGTTTATCTTCTTCAATCGGTAAGAGTTTAGTTTGAGCTTGTGATGCTGTCTTCTGTGCTGAGGTCTGGGTCTCCGTTTTGTTTGGTTCGTTGCGGTTCGTGTTTCTTCCAGGTTGGAACTTCTGGGCCAATGTCTTCCATATCTTGATTTTTGTATTCCGGCTGTATTAATGTGCTAGATCTAATCGTTTTTATCTCTTCTTTGGCAGATTTAGTCTTATGTGTTGGTTAATTACCCTTAAACTTTATGTTGTTCTTCTTTTGGCTCCGGTGTATGTCCGGCTTATGTGTTTGTATTTCCTTTTCGAATGAATGAAAATCCTACGGATGACAAAAAAAAAAAAAAGAAAGCAAAGCTATACACATCTGGCTGTGGAGCGGCTATACATGCATAGATAGAGATAAGTCATAACAAAGGCACGCTATATAGAAAACTCCACCTGCACCTCCACTTAACCAATTCTGTAGTTATCTGGACTTTTTGTTTTTAAAATTTCATAGTCCAGATGTGTACTTTTTAATTCTAGGATAAGATTACGGAGCTCTCGGTATTTTACTTATTTAGAAAACATAGGATAAATATACGATTTAACAGTAAATTTACGAAATTTTAGCTTTCCAAAAAGCGGTGATAGTTTGTTTACCTGCATTTCTGGCCTCTTAAATCTATATCCTCTCCCAAATATCAAAACAGAGAGAACCTGCAATTAACGTACGTCTCACTTCGAAATGGCAAACCCACTTCAGATGTTTGGTTCCTTGAGTGTTTCTCTCACACTCATATGGTGTTGCGGTCTTATTTTCTGCTTCTGTCTATGTCTGAAATTCTAATCTCTTTGTTAATTTTTAGATTCCAAAAATTATTTTCGATCGTGTGTGGAGAGGGACAAATTAGAGGGACAATTAAAATTAATATTATATAGTATTATATTAAACATAAAAATTGGATGGAAATCGATAACATGCATTAATAAATTGGGCTAAGTTAGAGAAAAGTATCATCAATAAATACTTAAATATTGTTTGACAAAAAGAAAAAGAAAAAAGAGGAAATTTTGGGATAGCAGAACAAAAAAAAAAATGAATGGTTTTACAAATTCTTTATTTTTTTTTTTTTGTTTGGTTATACACTTATATAAAATTGACTTTGGTTATTGATCCAAATTTTCCTAATATCATCAAGAAATATTGTTTGATAAAAGAGAATTTGTTAAAAATATCACTTTCATCAAAACTACACTTTACACACAAAAAAAAAATTCAAAAATACACTCATTTTCATCCTTTACAAAAACGAAGGTTTAGGGTTTACGATTGAAGGTTTAGGGTTTAGGGTTTACGATTTAGTGTTTAGGGTTTACGATTTAGGGTTTATGGTTTACAAATTAGGGTTTAGAGTTTAGGGTTTAGGGTTTACAGTTTAGGGTTTAAGGTTTAGGGTTTACGAATTAGGGTTTAGGGTTTACGGTTTACAAATTAGGGTTTAGAGTTTAGGGTTTAGGGTTTAGGGTTTAGGGTTTACGAATTAGGGTTTAGGGTTTACGAATTAGGGTTTAGGGTTTAGGGATTAGGGTTTACTAATTAGGGTTTAGGGTTTAGGGTTTAGGGTTTAGGGTTTAGGGTTTAGTGTTTAGGGTTTAGGGTTTAAGGGTTTAGGGTTTACGAATTAGGGTTTAGGGTTTAGGGTTTAGTGTTTAGGGTTTAGGGTTTAGGTTTGTGAATCTAAACCCTAAACCCTAAATCTTAAGGATTTGTGAATCTAAACTCTAAACCCTAAATCGTAAACCCTAAAACTTTAAACTCTGAATTGTAAACCCTAAAGGAAGATTTGCCCTAAAAAAATTTAAGAGTTTATAAAGCTTTATAAAAAAATGTAAAAATGAAAATGTATTTTTTAGAAGTGCAAAACTGAAAAAGTGTACCAAAGAAAGTGCATTTTTGAAATTCCCCCTTGATAAAAAGAAAGAAAAAGGAAATTGCGATATAAGCGGAAACAGAAAAAAAAATGACTGGATTTTACAAATCCTTTTTTTTTGGTTATTCATCCAAATTTCCCTAATATTATCAAGAAGTAGTAATGTTTTGACACAAAAAGAAAAAAAGAAAAAGGAAACTGCCATATAGCAGAAACAAAAAAAAAATGAGTCGGTTTACAAATTCCTATTAGTTTTGGAGTTAGGAAAAGGAAATAAAAAAAAACTACTTATAAAATTGTGTGTCAGGATCGGATATTTATTCAGACAAAAAAAAAGCATGGAGTCATACGGTAATCAATCAATCAAGAGAGGATCGGAATTGCGTTTGAGGATGTCCAATCGTTGCCGCGACCACGAAGCGGCACCGGACAACAAGAGGAGGAAGAAGACGAAGGAGCGTGGGTTATGGTCGTTGCCAGATGCCGTAGTGGTGAGCTGCCTGGCTCAGGTGTCGAGACGGGACCACGCGGCCTTTTCTCTGGTCTCCAAGAGCTACCTCTCTCTCATAGCTTCCCCTGAGCTCGTCCGCACGCGATGGCTGATTGGTTGCACCGAGGCATCTTCCTACGTCTGCTTACGCATCTCTCCTGAACCAAGCCCGCGCTGGTTCATCCTAACCCGTAATCGTCGGCTCAGTCCGATCCCGTCGAACCCTGATCAAGCTCCAGAGTTATCCTCTTTCGTGGTGGTGGATTCGAGGATCTATGTAATTGGTGGGATGAGAAACGGCAAACCCTGTTCGGATGTTTGGTTCCTCGAGTGTTTATCTCACACGTGGCGTCGAGCCCCGTCGATGAAGATGGCTCGGGCTTCCGCGTCGGCAAGCCTTGTAGACGGGAAGATATACGTGTTTGGTGGGTTAGGGGATGATGATGATGATAATGATTACTGGGCAGAGGTATTCGATCCAAATACGGAAACTTGGGCTCTCTTAGTTTTGGATTGCGGTAAAATAGGAATCATTCACCAAAGTGTTTTGATAGAGGGGAAGAGAATCTACGGAGTGGATATGGACAAACAAAGTTTCACCATCTCTCTCTTGCCTACCTTGTCCACAAGTCTCGGGAAATTAGATATGCGAGGCTACAGAAAGGACTGGTGTGTCATTAGGAAACTGTTATTCTCTTGTTCTCATTCTGGGGTGATAGCGTGGTGTGAGCCAGATGAGCTGATTTGGAATATGGTCAGGGGTTTGGGTGAGCTAATGTTTCACCTCTATGGTTCAAGTTCAAGACACATCGTTCGTAATATTGTCATCAAACTCTGTACTAACTCTGCTGGGAACATTGTCATCTTCTGGATCAAACAGATTGAAGATTCTCAGAGTTTGAAGCTCTGGTCAGCCGAGATTTCCGTGGAGGTACGACTCGATGGGCGTGAGGTTTGGGGAAATATCATGTGGTCTGGTCCTGTCTTCCAACTTAATACTCTCTCAGACTCATATGGCGCTAAGGTCTTATTTTCTGCTTCTGTCTATGCCTGAATTTGAAAAGGTTCTGTCGAGGAAAGTCATGTTCAGGTGTTTGTTTAGAAATTAGTCCATGACAACTCATTTCGCTTTTAGGCATGACAATGTCGAAGGAATCCATCCAACAATCTTTGTTTTTTTCTTCTTCATATTTTTCTCTAATAAAAAAAGGATTTCGGGAAAAATAATAAATAAAGAAAATATCGATATGAAAATACAACACATCTTAATTGATCTATTCCTAACAATTCATGAAATTTCTTCATCAGGAAACTTCATAAACGAGGAGTTTCTTTCCTCTCGATCTCTTCTTGGTGCTCGGGAGAGAGAGAATTTTCTCGGTAAGGTAATTAGAAAACGAAGAAGACTTAGGAGAGAAGAAAAGGAAGATCTGTATTATATTATTTGCTATTCTTCTTCTTCGTCCAGCTATCAGGTAATCTGAATGCGATCGTGGATTTTCAATGTGAAGGCGTTTCAAATTGCGTCTACGTTGTCATTTGCTATCTTATAGTTGAAAATGTTTCTATGTCAAGCTATCACTTGTCTAATCACACACTTTAAGGGCGGATTGTTGTTGTTTCTCTGAAAAAAGTCTCCCATATGTGACTGACGATCTTCTTTAATCTCTTTGCTTTACATCGACTAGATTCTCTGTGCATTTCGATAGTTATAGATCTCAGTTCGTGTCGTTTGATGCAATCAAGTATTTTGCAGAGAGGGGAAGAAGAAGAATGGATGATGTTGCCGGTTTACAAGAAGCGGCTGGAGGCAGATTTAGCCAGTTTTAGTTAATCGGGAGAGGATCCTTTGGTGATGTCTACAAAGCGTAAGTATCGATGTTCCAGTAGTTTCTTCTATCTTCATTGTCCTGAAGGAGGCTTTTGTTGTGTAGTGAGTGCCACAGAACAATCTACATAGACATATATGCTGACAAGGGGTACTTAGGTTCCGTTTATCTAACTCATTGAAATGTAATTTACACTCATTATGAGATTTTCTAATTTTTAGTTTTTTTTGTTCTCGTTGCTTCTTTCCTTGGTAAGAGTAGAGTTGTACTGATAGATGTGCTTTCATCTCAAATATGACAAGTCATGAAAGCTATTCTTTGTTATCATACGACAAAACCAATAGTTGGGTGATTTGTTGATATCAATCAATTGCAAAAAGGCAGAATCTTTGTTGAATAAATATCTATCCCATTCCAGCATTGTTCTAAGAGAATTTGAGTGGCACTTCTTTTCTGTCTTTAATATAAGGACTGACTAAGAACATTGTGCCTGCCTTATTCTTATGTTGAGCTGTTGCCTCTGCTTATCAGGTTTGATACGGACCTTAACAAAGAAGTTGCCATTAAATTCATTGATCTTGAAGAATCGTAAGTCTCTGCGTTTTTAGTATTATTTTCTCGCTGTCAAATATGTAGTCTTCACTTACACTCTTGGATGTCATTCTGTTTGCTCTCTAATTGAATTGAATATTTGATTTTTTTTCTTCTGTAAAATAGCTATAGTTTTCAGCCCTAGTATCCTTTTCTCAAGAATACCACAATGATCAGTGCTCTTATCTAACTAGACCTTTTCCTTCATATCTGACAGAGAAGACGAGATTGAAGATACACAGAAGGTATCTCTTGGATTAGCGTAATTTTTTTTTTGTTAATTATTAGCAATGCAAGATTGTCATGCTCACATTTTGTTATAAATCGCAGGAAATCTCAGTATTGTCACAATGCCGTTGCCCATATATTACCGAATACTATGGTTCTTACCTACACCAGACCAAGTTATGGATCATCATGGAATTTATGGCTGGTGGCTCAGTTGCTGACCTTGTATGTTATTTCACTTCTTTGCTGAGTTGAGAAATTTTAATTTTTGTATGTGGAGCTCTTATTGTATACTCGGTTGGTGCAAACTAGAATCGTCTTAAACAATATTGCGAGTGTAGCTTCAACCAGGTCATCCATTGGATGAAATTTCAATTGCTTGTATCACACGCGATCTACTTCATGCTGTTGAATATCTCCACACTGAGGGAAAGATCCACAGAGAGATATCAAAGGTTTTCTCACTGCTAATATATTTTAAAATCTTATCAGTTTTCTTGATCCATCCGTGTTCTCATCGCTTATTGCATGACAATTTGTGTTTTTTCCTATTTTTGCAGCCGCCAATATTTTGTTGTCGGAGAATGGTGATGTCAAGGTAATCTCTAATTCTGAAACTAAGTTCACTAAGTTCCTATAATTCTTATATGTCCGAGTGGTTTAGTTTCACTCCTGATCTCCAACTTCTTTCACACATGTTAGGTTGCGGATTTTGGTGTGTCTGCACAATTGACCCGGACAATATCAAGGAGGAAGGTGCTTATCTTATTATGCTATGAAACTCCTTGCTCTATATCGTGTTTCTTTCTTCATCAGTTATAGTGCTTACTGTTCGAGGAATTAGAATTCTCTTAA
Source organism: Isatis tinctoria (assembly GCA_010577795.1). Lineage (NCBI taxonomy): Eukaryota > Viridiplantae > Streptophyta > Magnoliopsida > Brassicales > Brassicaceae > Isatis > Isatis tinctoria. The sequence continues at coordinate 36,335,796 of CM021244.1, read as the reverse complement.
ATAGGCCCATCCAGTTTTCTACCTTCATCGCTGTGGCTTTGTGCACTTTCAGTTAGACTCACAGAATTTTGTGCATGCTTTTCCATAGTCTACTCATTCCAATGTTCGAACATGTTGATAATTTTATCTCATAAGAGGTCTTATATAAGCTGAAAGAAGATCATTTTATTATCTCTAGCTTTCTCCCGGGATAGTCTAGTGTTAGTATACAACTATTTGTGATGCATTTACTAATCATATAAAATTGACAGACATTTGTAGGAACACCATTTTGGATGGCACCAGAAGTGATTCAGAATTCAGAAGGGTATAATGAGAAGGTATCTTGTACGGCTTGTAGCTTCTTTACTTCTTCAAGCTTACCCAATCTTGTGCATATGTCCTGACTGACTTTACATGTTTTGTAGCCTTTCTAATCCTTTGTCTGTTCTGCTGTTGGGTTGGTAAATCATTTCCAGGCAGATATGGTCTCTGGGAATAACAATGATCGAGATGGCAAAAGCTGACCTTCACCCTATGAGAGTGCTTTTTATCATTCCCCGGGAAAGCCCTCCTCAGGTTTCATAGTTCTAATTATAAGGCTTGTGAGATGGTTGGAATGCATCTCTTTGCTTGCATCGACTAAATTCTGTATGCATTTCGAGAGTCGGATTCTAGTTATAGATCTCAGTTCGTGTCCTTCTTCCAGAAAATGAATGCTTTAAGGGTTGACCCAATTCGGGGAATTTGATGCAATCAAGTATTTTGCAGAGAGGGGAAGAAGAAGAATGGATGATGTTGCTGGTTTACAAGAAGCAGCTGGAGGCAGATTTAGCCAGTTTGAGTTAATCGGGAGAGGATCTTTGGTGATGTCTACAAAGCGTAAGTATCTGACCTTCTTAAGATGTTCCAGTAGTTTCTTATATCTTCATTGTCCTGAAGGAGGCTTTTGTTGTGTAGTGAGTGCCACAGAACAATCTCCGGCGGTACCATTCGTTTCCACCGTCGATGATGCAGTCTCCGGGCTCCATGAACTCGGAGAAGGCGGCGATGGTCTGGTCCACGGGGGCTCCGGCTTTGACGAGGATGACAAGGGATCTCGGCCGATGGAGCGAGAGGACGAAATCACGCGGCGAGTATTGCCCGGAGACTGGGAGGTTTCCTTCCACGACGGCGCGATCTAGGGTTTTGTCGACTTTGGATGTGGTCCGGTTGTAGACTGAGATTGGGAAGCCTTTCTCGGCGATGTTCAAGGCGAGGTTCTGCCCATTACGGCGAGACCGATGCGGGATAGTGCGGCGGACTCCATCGGAGAAGAGAGGGTAGGGTTTAGTATAGAGAGACAAAATGAATTGTCGAGAGAGAGAATGGCACTGATATTTTTTATACACTCGTCGATGGACAGGCCCAAAGTGTAAACTTTTATTTGGGCCCTGAATGTTTGATTTTTTTTTTTTTTTTTTTCAGCAATACAATGAAACCATAAAAACCAAAAGACTACAGAGCATCCCGAGCCAGGCTGTGGTGTCAACTCCAACATGAATCATGCGTGACGGATAATTCCTAGCTCCTTTAGCTAGTTTATTTGCCCTTGAGTTTGTTGACCGAGGTATGTGTATAACCGAAAACCTGTCGAAAGTCTCCTTGCTTCTGTGAAATTTCTCCAAATGAATAGAGAGAGCCGGCCATCTGTCTGGTTCAGAAATCAATTTCACCAACTCAGCACAATCTGTTGCAAAAACCACTTCCTTGAACTGTAATATACCCATACAATCCGTGGCCCAAATAAGGGCTTCAAACTCAGCGTGGAGAGGTGAAAGACTACATCGAATGTTCCTTGCACCCATCATGTGCTCACTTCCGGCGATTTCGGTGTACCACCCTTGTCCCGAAAATTCCTCTCCCTGTTTCCAAGAGCCATCTACTTGACACCACCTTCCCTGTATAGCATTCATAAACCCAGGAACCGAATTTTGGGAACTAGACTCTATGTTAGTACCCGAAATTTCCAGCACTTGTGCTTCCTCCCAAACCCGTGCCTCAGCTTCCGCCATCTTAATAATATCTCTGGGATCTCTATTAATATTGTTAAAGCATTTTTCATTCCTATTTTTCCAAATATACCACAAAATCCAAGGGTACTGACATTCTGTTACCTCCTTCGGTAACCGCCAAAATAAATAATCCATATTCGTATAAATAGACAAGGTCGGAAAGACTGTAGGGTTTGAAGGGACCTTTGATAGCGCCCATACCTGTACTGCCGGTGGACATTCAAAAAGAACGTGATTAATCGTCTCCTCCTCAGCTCCACATCGTGCACATATAGTATCGCACCGGATACCCCGATGACGTAAATTGCGCATAACTGGCAAACAACCAGAAATGGCTTGCCACATGAAGTGCTTAATTTTTGGCGGACATTTTACCATCCAAGAGAAGGCCTGTAATGGTTTAATGTCAGGCCCAATCGTAGGAATATCCTTGCTTAGATCCTTAAGCTCCCGTGCAATTGAGTATCCCGATTTAACCGTATATCTTCCTGATTTTGTATAATGCCATCCGTAAGAATCCTTTCGATGTTGCCTACTTATAGGCATACCCAAAATTGTAGTCGCATCCTGAGGACAGAAAATGTCTTTGACCATCTCAACCTTCCAAGACGAAGTGTTGACATCAATCAAGTTATCCACCATAAGGTGCTGATCAGAGATAAAAGTTTTTGGTAATGCTGGTCTCGGGCAATGAGCTGGAATCCAAGGGTCACTCCAGACGGAAATAGACACTCCTGTTCCAACTCTTTTGATTAGTCCTTTGCTAACTAGAGATCTAGCTGAGATGATACTCCTCCAACCATAAGATGGAGAGTACGAACGGATGGGAGCTAACGGATCCGACTTCCGAAAATATCTTCCCTTGAAAACTTTAGCAAACAAAGAATGTGGTTTTTCTATTAATCGCCATAACTGTTTCGCAAGGAGAGCTGTGTTAAACTCCTCTAACATACGAAAACCCAATCCTCCATCAATCTTTTCCCTACATAGTTTATCCCATGACATCCAATGCATTCCTTTGGATACCCCGTTTGTGCTCCACCAGAATTGTGCCACTGCACTCGATAGTTTAGAGATAATCTTTTTTGGAACTCTAAAGCATGACATGATGTGCGTAGGCAAAGCCGTCGCTACCGACTTAATCATGACCTCTTTCCCACCTTTGGACAATAATTTTGACGTCCACCCATTCACCCTAGCATACATTCTGTCTTGGAGGAAACTAAAAACTTGGGACTTAGCCCCTCCCAAACTTTCCGGTATCCCCAAGTATGTTCCCATTCCCCCTTGTCTTGAGATCCCCAAAATTGATTTAACCTCCGTTCGCACATCCTCTTCTATCCAGTGTCCAAATTGTAATGATGATTTTTCGAAATTGATCTTCTGTCCTGAGACCATCTCGTAGTCATGTAGTAACCTTAATATGAGTTGACATTCCTCCTTAGTAGCCCGACAAAAAAATAGGCTATCGTCTGCAAATAAAAGATGAGAGATTGGGGGGCTCGCTCTGGCCACCTTAAGACCTGTCAATTATTTTGATCGCTCCGCTTCTTTAATATTGGAGATCAGTGCTTCCGTACACATAATGAACAAAAATGGGGATAAAGGGTCCCCTTGTCGTAAACCTCTGTTTGGCCTGATGAGACCCTTTGGTTGGCCATTAATTAATACCCTATACTTCACCGACGTAATGCATGTCATGATCCTTGAGATCCATTGTGGGGCGAAACCCATGTTAAGAAGGACTTTTTCAATGAAAATCCACTCTACCCTGTCATAAGCCTTGCTCATATCCGTTTTGATGGCCACGAATTTTCCTTTACATGAAGGGTTTGTCCTTAACCCGTGAAACATCTCATGTGCAATCAAAATGTTATCAGAGATCAATCTGCCAGAAACAAATGCCGACTGCGTTTCCGATATCAAATCCGGTATTAATGATTTTAACCTCTGACACATCACTTTAGATATTATCTTGTATCCCACATTACAGAGGCTTATAGGTCGGAGCTCCGACATCCGGCTCGGTCTATCTGTCTTCGGAATTAAACATATATTTGTCAAATTCAGTCTCGTATCAAATACACCTGTAGTTATGAAGTCATTTACCATACGAAGAACCTCCTGTTTAATGATGGCCCACGATTGTTGGAAGAAAAGAGCCGACATTTCGTCAGGTCCCGGAGCTTTCTCTGGATGCATCATAAATAAAGCTGATTTAACCTCTTCTTCCGTCGCCGGTGCTACCATTTTCTCGTTCATAGTCTCCGTAATAGTTGAAGGAAGAGCCCGTAAAAAATCGTCAAATTCTGATGGATCAATTGAGGTAAAAATATCTTGGAAATACTCTACCGCAACTTTTTCAATACCTGCATCAGTTACCACCCATTCACCTGCTTCATTATGAAGGCCCACAATTGTATTCTGTATCCGTCGTTGCTTGGTTAAAGCATGATAAAATTTGGTATTCCGATCACCTGATTTATGCCACATGTTTCTACTCTTCTGTTGCCAATAAGATTCCTCATCCTTATAAGCCTCTTGAAGTTTATGGGAAATATCCCGCACCTCCTCCGCTGTCCGTGAGTCATCATTTTGAACCTCCTCTAAAGCACATTGGAGCTTGTTTATTTTCTCCTTACCATAGGGCAAATTTTCCTTTTGCCATGATGAAATTGCGTGCCTGCAGTTCCGAATTCTATCCACTAAAGTATCACTGCCCATGCTGCTAGTTCCTCTCCAGCCCTGTAAAATAGTATCCATCAATCCCTCTTGACCAATCCACCGTTTGTCAAACCGAAAATGGCTTTTCCGGGCCGCTGCTTTATCCAGAAAAGATGCTACAATCGGTCTATGATCCGATCCCACCATTCCTAAATATTCCACAAAAGATGAAGGAAACAAATTATGCCATTCAACAGTCGCTAGAGCCCTGTCTAATCTACACCGAATAAGTTTCCCACTTCTGCGTCCCCTCCATGACAATGTGTTTCCTACCGAAGGGAAGTCCACCAAACCACAATCCTCGATCATATTATTAAAATTCACAAATGTTGAAGCATGTCTCAAAGGTCCTCCCTTTTTCTCGTGATTCCCTGAAATTTCATTTAAGTCTCCAATAACAAGCCAGGGTTCAGTTCTTACTATCCCAATCCTGGTCAGCCTCTCCCAGACAATTGCCCTATACTTTTGAACTGGATCACCATATACAAAAGACATGCATATTTGTTGTCCTTGAAAAATCGCCTCTATATCAATAATCCTGTTATTTGCAGTCAAAATATTAACATTAGAAGAATCGTTGTAAAATAAAGCTAAACCACCACTTAGACCATTGGGATCAACCGTAAAGTTTATCATAACCAAAATGACCTTGAAACCCCTGGACAAACGAAAAATCTTGTTTTGTCTCAGAAAGGAATAAAAATTCCGGCTTATGCTTAAACCAAATTTCCCTTAGATAGCTAATGGTCCATTTGCTACCAATACCTTGACAATTCCAACTCATAACCTTCATCTAAAAACTGTTGACTATAACATAACCAAGATGGGTATAATGACACCCAAAACCATCACCAGACTTGTATATCAAATAATAACCAATAATAACAAAAAGCCAAGGTGAAGCGTTAATATTGTTCCTTCCAAAGACCAATACCATGTAGAACTGATACCATGCGAATACCCTTTGACATGGTGAATGTAAAACCTGTGGCCAAATACCTATTTGATTTAATCCATACATCTTAGAGCATCCATACAGTCCGTATAAGCCCTCTAAATAATAATCAATAGATAATGTTTTATTCCATGGAGAAAAACAATCACAACGATCACCCATATGACACTTCTCAGAGTAAAACTGAGAAATCAGACGTACAACAAACCGTAAAGCAGCAACAGCTAAAATAGAAGACACGGGAAGCACCATATATCTCCTAAGCACCTTATTCAACATAGTAAAATTCAAAATAAAAGCATAAATAAAAATACTCCTCCATGCAAACCACCATCGTAGCCTTCTCTGGATCTCGTTTGTCATATATTGGATTCCGTAGCCTTAGTTGTTACCTTTTTTGGGTTTAAAGACACCCCATCACCATCCCCTGATATGCCCTCTCCTCCCTTTCCCCCTTGACGAGGCAGTCCCTTCTTCCTGGGCGAAATGAGTGCCTGCACGAGTCTTTTCTTAGTGTTGCCACCATACACCCCTGAAACCGGCCTGGTTACCTTTCTACGCTGACCTGGTGGAGGTCCCGTAACTGCTGGTCCCAAATTCTCCTCCTTTTCCTGGTCCGTACCGTGCACAATCAGAGTCTCTGAATCTTGAGCCCCCGTAGTATCCTGATCCATGTCAAACAAGTATTCTTTCTCCTCCATCCCTGTATCTCCATTGACCGGCATGTTAACAAGGTTTGTGTCTGTTGGAACATCATTCACCAACACTGGAGCTACCACCTCCATGTCCATCGGTGTCGCTTCCGGTTTTTCTCCACTAGATGGCACCTCGACGTGGGATAAACCAGTACTATCCTTGATATTCCTTGCACCTACCTTGTCATCCTCTTTACGGCCGGCCTCATCCATCGTTCCTGATAAAACCATAATCACCTTGTCTCCAGAACCTTCCAATGATGCCTGCGAGTCCATACCAGAATCCCCTCGAGCAATGTCATCCCCTGCAAAGCTAAGAGATTTCCGAGCATTAGACTGCACCTTTGTCCCTGATGATTCTGCACCCTTAACTCGTTGCTGTTTTGACCCATGATAAGCCTCCAGCATTTTCCTTTCATGATCCGAAAAATTCTGCCCCACATCCCTATGATTCAGTGCGTCCAGAGCGTGTCTTCCCACAGCAAATCGTTGCCGTAATTCAGCGGGGTGAACATAGCCAGAAGGCCTAAATCCCCTTGATGAACCCTCGCCAGAATGACGAGAATGATACCCTTTATGAGTCCGTGCCTCCCCCTCCGACTGTCTGTTCGGACGAGAGCTCCTAGGTGGTTCACCATCTCTCTCCGACCTACTCCTCGATCCCGACCGACTTGATTCCGTGCCTTTGTTTGTCTCCCTAGTGGTTGCCCCTTTATAGCTCAATAGCTTAGGCCCTTGTCCTTGGTGAGGATCCTGGTCGTCCGCCGGACCGTCCGAAAAAGAAGAACCTCGTTGTTGAGGGCAACGAGATTGATCGTGTCTCAGACTGAAGCATAGCCTACAGTAGCCAAACAATTTGTCATACCTCAGAGAGATATATGTCTGCTCACCACTGTGGAATTCGACCATCATTGAAAACACCAATGGCTTGAAACCGTCAAGAATCACCCGAACTTTACCTTCATCAATATCCACACTTTGCACCTCTCCCAAAGCTTCTCCTATGGTTCGGAAAGTTGGGTCTGCCCAGAAGTGAAGAGGGACCCCCAGAACGCGAACCCAAAAGGTAATCACCGAAGGGTAGTTGATGTCCACCACCGGTTTCCAACGCACCAACGAAATCATCCAGTAATCAAAATGATACGGCTCAAGCTTGAGGACTTCTACGATGTCTTCTTCTGCATCAAAATCGAATTGGAACCTGCCCATACCAAGGTCCGCTCCAACAACGCGTTCTTCAATTTGCCAAATCCTTGGAAGCATGAAGAGCAGTGCCTTCATATCTTGCTTCGCTGGGTTAAAGCATCTCCCAATAAGAGTCCGTGAGTATCCCTTGATCAGGCTTGAGTTATCAAACTTTGGAATCGAAATCTTCAATTCGCTTCCACCCACGGCCACACGTTTCCCCTCCGCCTTGCTCATCAACGAAGCTTGAGACATGACTCTGAGACAAAAAAAGAACCAAAGATTATTTGCAAAGGAGAGCGAAATAGTAAAGACGATAGATAATTGATGGTGGATCCCTAGCCATAGATCCCAATATATACTCCCCAAAAAGCATCGAGTATCCCAAATTGAGTGAAGAATCGGATTGATAAACAATATCAGAGAAAATAATCCTAATTGATTCCTATTTTCCCCTTTTGAAGTGCACAGAATCCAAATCAGTGAAAAAACCAGATCCCCCACTTTGAAACCCAGAATCGTGATCGCAATCATAATCCTATCACCCCTTGATCCATATAACACCTTTCCATAATCCCGTCTGCCCACAATAAACCCTTCGAAAATCAGATCCCTGATTTCTCCCATCAACACATCTATGACAGTCACAGAATCAATCCCCTGAATTCCCAAAATCCTCCAAACCCAATCATTAAAGACAAGATTCCCCGATCTCCATTGCACCCTTCGAATCCACCAGCCTCCATTGAAGATCATCTTGTTAGACAGAAATCGCCATCGCCGTCGCCTCTATACTTCCGTTACTTTTTTTATTCAAGATAATTTGTGGGTAAAGTCATATTGAATGGGCCCTGAATGTTTGATTAGTTTTTAGATTTTAGTTTTTGGTTTTGTTTTTTGGTTTTTGAATTTTGGATTTTGGTTTTTCAATTTTTGGTTTTTGATTTTGCTTTAGATTTTAGTTTTTCAGAAACTTGAATGGTGATTTATTTAGTTTTTGGTTTTTGACTATATTTGAAATATTAATTTTGTTTACAAAATTAAACATGATAAATAAAATTTTGATAGCAAACTTATTATTTCCTATAAAAATAATAAAAAATACATAAAATTATTATTAAAAGCCACATATATTTATTTTCTAAATTTTTTTTTAAAAAAAACAACAAACACAAACGAAAATTCTCTTGAAGAAGAAGTAATTTTTTCTAATAATAGAGGAAGTATTTATAAATCTATTTATAGATTTTTGACTTTTTAATAAAGGAAGTAATTTTTTTTAACTAATAAACTAATAAACATAAGTAATTATAGATATAAGTTGTTTCTTTTATTATCTTGAATTTGTTGCTTTTATTATCAAAATACTGAAAAAAATAAAAAAGGAGTTAAAAAAAAAAAGGATCCCGTAATCAAAGTAGAGAGAGAAAGTGAAAAACCCACAATTTGTGGTTTTTGGATTCTGTTTGTAAAAGATAAAACCAAACAAAAACTAGTTTCCCTAAAATTTAGGGAATCTATTTTCTGAAAAACTTGAATGGTTAAAAAAGTAGATTTTGAAAAACAAAAACCAAAAACCATTCTAAAAACTACAAACACTCAAGCTCTTGGTAATCGATGATTTAAATGCAACAAAACGATGGTTTCATTGACAAATGGTGTCGTTTGGCTTTACTGTTTTAACGCCATGGAATTTTGACCTTCTCATTTCTTAGGCTTAGCAATAATAATAATACTTCACCATATGTTAGTGGAGTTGTGAAAAATTAAATACAATTAACATTCTTTTTTCTTTGGGATTTTAATATCCTACAAGTGGCTGCTGGGTTAGTTGATCTCTAATCATGTTTTAGATCTAATATATTTTTCTTATAACTAATATTACTTTAGCTTTCATCAATATGATGGTTGTCCATGCTTAACTTGGACTCCCTACCCTTTCTTCTTAGTCTCTTTTAAGTTTTTCAATAGATTGTACATCAACTTGATAGCTTTTGACGATGTTGAATGGTCGAAGAACTATCCATGTAAAATAAATAAAAGGTATAGAATTCAACTGTTTAAATTTAAGGACAATTCTCAAAAATACCACATTTTCATGTTTTTGTGACAAAAATACCACATCAAAGTGAAAATGACAAAAAATAACATTTATTGGAGAGAAAAAAAACTATTATACATTTATTTTCATATATTTCTTCCCAATTTCTTAAACCTAAACCCTAAACCCTAAAATCTAAACCCTAATTAATGATTTTTGAACCCAAATTTATAGTTTAATTATCTTTAAACCATTAAATAAATGTTATTTTTATCATTTTCATTTTGGTGTGGTATTTTTGTCACAAAAACATGAAAGTGTGGTATTCGATGATATTTCTCTAAATTTAACATTTTACAAAAAAAAAAAAAAATTCAACTGTTTAATATGTTGTCCAAATATCATGTCATTTATGGTTTGGGCTTTTTAACCAAATCTGGTCCATCAAAGACCATGTAAAGCTGCTAGTTTTGTAGCAAGACCCTTAGCATATGATAATCCTATCAGTTTTCTCTTTTAGGAAGAAATCATGTAAAGATTATATTATTGATATTGTAAAAAAATGGTGATGGATTGAAGATGAGAAATTAAAATCTGAAAAGTCAAAATGATTTCGAACTAAATAACAAAAAGTAAAATAAAATATAACGGCATATTGATACAAACCACTAGATTATAAATTTTGATACAATAGCCTTATAGCCATGGTGCATTGAAATATCATATGAATTATTCATCCTTCATAACACATACACATGTTATTGCTTTTGTGTCCTTGACAAAAACCACCCATAAAACCTTGGCTCCGAATGGCCTGACAAATCATTGGGAATAGGTGTTTCTCAAGCCTTGGCTTGGCGTAAGTCCGGTCTCATGATGAAGCCCGGTCTCAAAATGCTTTTTTGATAAAAACTCACAAAACGTGTGGAAACACAGTGTGTGCTCTACGTTTGGTGGAAGCAATCCCGGAACGAAAACCGAACTTATTCACTCGTTGAATGATAACGTCAATATGATTTGTGGCTGCGCAATCACCGCTCATCCTTCTGCATTTGCATCTGTTTCCGTAAGCCAATCTCTCTGTTTTGTTTCTCTAAACCGTTCTTCTCATTTCGGTTTCCACTGTCTCTCTCATTTCTTTTTTTTTTTGTTTACTTTAAAACCGCAGTTTGGTCGGTCCAAGTGGAATGGGAACATCGGACGAACCGGAATAGTTGTTAGAGCTGATACTCCTCTTGCAAGCGTTGCTCAACCTTCTTTCTCCATCCAGCTTAACAATGCTTTCGAGTTCTGAAATAAACTTGTTCAAAGACTGTTTTGGCCTCACGATTCTAGAAAGTTGTATATAGTAAACAATCGAACTCTCCAACAGAGAATTTTCCACAATGGCAGTAACAAAACTGGAAGTAGTTCTCTAATTGCCATGCAAATGAATTCTGAAAATGTATATAAAACTTACTTTTAAGTGATTTAACTTCTGAAGGTATGTATGAGTTGTATATGTTAGCATATTATGTTGTTAAAAGAATGTAAAATACGTAACAATGCTTTGCTAAATCTTCACATGGATAAGAGCTAACTGTTTCCTTGACAACGATGATGAACGTTCTACATCTCTTATGAGACACATTGAACTTTTATGTTATAAGATATGTTGTGGACTTTGTAGTGTAACTAAAGATATACAACTCTTTACTCATTCTTCACGTCGGTAAGGTCATCTAACAGTTTCCTCGACGAAGATGACGATCGTTCGTCTTCTTCTTCTTCTTTTTTTTTTGGTAGAACGTCTTCTTCTTCTTCTTGCAGGTTCACAACATCTTTGCCCTGCGCAGAGAACGAAGAGTCAACCCAGGGACCATCCATCGACGATGAGCTTTTGTGTTCTCTGTCTCTTTCATAGGTCGAAGCTTGTGACTCGCTGTCTTGTGATATAAGCTCTAAGGCCCTAAACCTCATTGCAGCTGCACCAGTTGGATCAACTTCACGTTTCACCAATGGTGGTTCGACTTTGATCTTCCCTTCTAACATTTTTACAACAGACGACATTGGCGGTCTCAATGTCGGGGATGGGTTTGTGCAGAGTAAAGCAATGTTCAACATTCTCTTTGCTTCTTTCTTCGAAAAGTTTGTACCGAGATCCATATCCACGAGTTCTAGAAGATTCCCCTGTTCTTGCAAGACATATGCCCAATCAAGAAGGTAAACAAACTCTTCTTTTGGTCTGTAGTTCGTGTTACTTTTTCCGCTAACAATCTCTAAACAGACAACACCGAAGCTGTAAACGTCTGCTTTGTCTGTTAAGTAACCTCTCATTGCATACTCAGGAGCCATGTAACCTCTGCATCAATCGAAATAGAAGTCGGTACTTGTTAATCCTTCACATCTGAGAAAAGATAGAGAATTTTATAAGTTAAGAACACTCACATTGTTCCTGCGATCCTTGTGCTGATATGTGTATTCTCTTCTTCATCGAGTTTAGCTAGACCAAAATCAGAGATCTTAGCATTTAGAGACTGGTCAAGAAGCACATTCGTCGCTTTTATGTCTCTGTGAACAATCTTCAGCCTTGACTCCTCGTGTAGATAAGCTAACCCTTTTGCAATCCCTATGCATATCTTGTTCCTTGTTGGCCAATCCAAGTGAAGTCTCTGTTTCTCTGAACCTGTTAACGAAATAACCCACAGAGGCTTTAGCGTAAAGATCAAGAATGCTAATCATCTTTTCTCAGATGGATAAAAAAACTAACCAAAGAGCGCTCGAGCGAGACTGTTGTTCTCTAAGTACTCATACACAAGCAAGAGCTCTTTCCCTTCGATGCAACAACCATAAAGCTTCACAAGATTTGGGTGTTGCAACGCAGATATCATCCCGATCTCAGTCACAAACTCTCTGTTCCCTTGCTTTGATTTCGATGAAAGCTGCTTCACGGCGATCGTCACTCCATCAGCGAGTACACCCTGATAACCAAAACTCATCAGTACTTACAATCCAATCTCACAGAACTTGTAAAACCAAAGCAATGATCACCTTATAAACTGGTCCAAATCCTCCTTCACCAATCTTGTTTTCTGGATCAAAGTTATTAGTAGCACGTTTGATTTGTTTCAATGTGAAGGATCCTGTCTGCAAATCAAGTCCCCGAAGCTCTTCTGACAAAAAAAAGAAAGAAAGAAAGTGAGAGTTGAAACAAACAATCTGATCTTAAAAATGAACAAGAGAATGATGTTTCTTTATACCATTTTCATCCTCCTCTTTTCGACCTATGTAACCAGTAAGCCTAAGGATTACAACAACAAGGAACGCGAAAACAGCACAAGCTGCAACTACAATGCCTGCGACAGCTCCGTTCGACAATGGTTTTCCAGTATCAACCTTGAAATCTACAACAGAGAAAGAACATTTATTCATTCATTCACTCTTTCTTTTTGAACAATTGAGAAAGAGTTGAAACACTCACTTGGTGTAATGGTTATAGCGGATATGAGAGGACCGTAAACACCTCGTCCTGGTAACACGTTTGTGCCTTTCCCTGACCATAGCAAATGAACCTCCAACGTACTTCCATTCACTTGAAGTCTATCAATTGGCAATGTGAACGGCTCACCGACTCCACCTGCTCTCTCTGCTATGTTAAAGTCCCTCTCCACCAAATTCCCCTGCAGAAACATCATTCTCTTGTTAGAAAAAAAAGAGACTTTGTTTTTGAAAAGTTTTCATCTTTGTTCTGCAAAAAGAAGACTCACTTGAACATATATGTCGAATACTCGTCTCCCTAAGCTGCTATAAGTATGGTCCTTAGAGAACATTATCTCTGCAAAATGGAGCTGCACTTTGTAACTTCCGCTTCTTAAGCATAGTCCATAGTACTTGAGTGATTGTGGAGAGAGACGTGCTGTTTTGTAGTACTGTGGAACTGATTCATTTAACAAATTGAATTTGTCGTCTCTTGCTATATAGCCAGCGTCCCCCTTGCCTACCCAACCTCCAGAAGTGCTGTATCCCCAGCTTTCACGGACAGAAACGAATTTTGAGTCTTTACCAGAGTCCAAGTCTTCCTCATACGTGTCTTTTCCGATCTTGATTCCTCTTCCTCCACAATTGATGAACAGGGAAGAATCTGCAAGGAAAATCGGATCAACAAGATTGAATCTTTAAGGTGTAGATGTTAGGTATACTCATTGGAAGCTTTGTGTAAATGTAAAGTATATACACTCACGTTTTGCATCTCTGGGACATGGAAGATCCTTTCTCAAGCACCATGGAGCACTACACAAGTAGACATTTCATGTTTTCATTGGTTTTGCGGTTTTATGAAAACCGAAAAAAGGAGGGAAGAAAAAGAAAAAAAAAGGAGACTAACGAGTTATCGGTTGCTGACGAGTAGCTGGAGACCAAGTTACTGAAAGTTTTTAACCAATAAAGCTGATTAGATAACAAACATTAAAAAAGTAAAGTAGACAATATGTGTAAACATAACAGAAATCTCAATATGGAACAAGGATAAAGCTTACATATCAAACTGATTACAGGTAAAAGGAGGTGCCTGAGTGAAATTGTTGTAAGACAAATCCCTGAAACAGATCAAGAAACGACACGATAAGCAGATGATAAACCGAATCTGTTCGGTCTTATACAGGAACCACAGAGGTAATTAGTTATTTGCTTACAGAAATTCTTTACTGTCGAGGATGAACTGAGGAACTTGACCTGTTAATGAGTTATTACTCAGAAACCTAAAGCACCAAAAACGAAGAAATCAAAAGAATCAGTTTTTCGAGTTACGGGGTAATCATCATCTAATATTTTGATAATTTGAAGACTTACATGAAATTATATTGTTGTAGATTTTTAAATGAATCTGGAATTGGACCGGTTAACATGTTTGAGCTTAGATCTCTGCACACACATACTTTAATGTGAGATCTTTATCAAACTATAAGCCTTTAACCAGCAAGAGAGTTTTGACTTACAGTAACTTTAGCGTACTCATGTCACCAACGTAATCCGGGATACGTCCCCTTATCAAACAATTTCTTAGTACCCTAATGAAGTTAATAAAAAGGCATGCAGAACAGATTGTTAAAAACACTGCTTGATGAAGCAGAGTTGTACATAACTAGACCAAAAAATTATTAAACTTACAAGTATTTTATAATCGTCATATTTCGCAGGTATGGAAAATCCGAGGCCGGTCCATTTAAATCGGTTATCCTCCTGATAAAAAGAGAAGCTTTCTATTAGCTAAACATTTTTGGACGAGGAGCATGCGGAAAAAGGTATTGTTGAACTCTTTTGCTTACTTACAGTTCAGTCAAGTTCCGCAAGTTTGAGATTGAAGCTGGAATTGGACCATCCATTGATGTGCCTTGAAGATCGCTGCAGTTAATAATAATTCAGTCACTACAAAGATTTCACAATGTTCTTGAGAACAAGTAATCCGAGAAATGATGATTTACTCACAGCCTATCGAGGAGAGTCCAGTTTCCAATAAAGTCAGGTATCTTCCCAGACAGTGAGTTTCCATCAAGACGACTACAAGAAATAACAGAGGAAGCTTTTTTTTTTTTAAGAATCATTACATATAATCGACATTGTTGAAAGTCCTCACTGAATCTGTACTTACAAATCAGTCAAGTTCTTGAGATTGCTGAAGGACTGAGGGATTTGACCGGTGAAGTTGTTTGCAGAGAGAGCCCTGTAATATGAAAATAGATTTAATCACTACGTAAAACTATAATAACAATTAAAAAGAAAATCAAGAACTATAATAAAGGATCTTACAAAGTTGTTAAGCTTCTTAAGTTCCCTAGGCTTGAAGGAAGTGGTCCTGTGAGTAAATTAGATTCTACATTCCTGCAAAAGAAAAATCCCATATTACTATATTAGATTTTCTTTAATTTTGGTTTGAAGAAAACAAATGTAGATCTGTAATATTACAAATCCGTAAGTGTAGTAATTTCTCCGAGTTCAGGAGGAATTGGTCCAGAGAGACGGTTCCCCAAAAGAGACCTGTTTATTGCAGATAAAAAAACCTAAGAATCAGTACCGGTTTATCATCATCACATGAAACAAAATAAAACAAAAATTCAGAGAATGGTTACAGGATTTCAAGTGGAATTCGAGACAAAGTCGTAGGTATTGTTCCATTGAGATAGTTCCGCGAAAGATCTCTGTAAGAAAAAGCAAAAAAAAAAAAAAAGGGCACAAAGAAAGATTGCTTGAGTTCCAAGTTTCAGAAACCCAAGAAAAAGAGATCCTTCGATGGGTAAAATGGAAAACGTACATCTCTAGCAGACGCGTAAGGTTCCCGAACTCAGGCGGGAAAATTCCGGGCAAGCTTAAACTTTTAAGAAATCTGTATTTTTATGAAATCAAGAAAGATTTAAACCAAAGTCAGTTTCTTGTTCAGCAAGTTACCGAGTAGAAAACATTGAAGAGGACAAGTGGTTCTCCTTTTCACTAACATTCTAGTGACGTGACAAGTGGAGTTTACAGTACAATCGCAGATAATGGTACGGTTTTCTGTGCCGGAAGTAAAGTTCCAACTTCTGTCCGAACAAAAAGTTCTTTCGATGCTCACTTGTCGGTGTTGAAGCTTTGTGAAGATCGTTCGCAATGTTTGAACTGTAAACCAAAAAAAAATAGGCCAATCATTTGACGGTTGAGATTTAAAGTGAAATTTTGATAAAAATGAGGAAAGGTCAACTTTGATATTAAATTTAGAATAGCTTAACGTCTCTGTCAGACTGTCACTGACCCAACTTGCACATTTAAAAATACAGCTCATCTTTTTTGTATTAAGTATTAACACATCTTTGAGAAAATTATATCTTATCCAAATGGGTATTATCATTTAATGAAAAAAGTTTAATTTATATAAATCAATTGTATAAATCATATAAGTGGACGGGTTTGGATCATATGACAAATATTTTATTTGACTCAACAATAAATTGGTAGTTTAATTATCGAACTAAAAAAAAGAGAAAGGTGATCAGTTAGGACTTTGAACTGTGTACATTTAGGTATAAATAAAGGAAATTAAATTGTCTGTAAACTGAAGTTTTTTTTTTGGGTAGGTTGCAGGAGACAAAAGTCTTCTACTTGTTTATTAAGAAAAACGAAACTACACTCTTACAAAACGAGATCTAGTAAACAGAAGTTGCCAAAAAGAAAAAATGATGTCTACTAGACTTTGACGGAGTCTCAGTTGACCTATATCACCGCATCTATCTTATACGTGCCAGATAATTCAACTGGTAAGATAATTATTTATTAGTAATAATTTGAGTACATGAAAACCCAAAAACGTGTAGGTTCGTTTAGCCATACACCGACTAATTATTTTTTTTTTAAAAAAAACTTTTTGGATCGAACAGTAGTGATGACGATTCAATTAAATTTTTTTTTTTTGGTAGGAATATGATTGGCAATTTTAAACGTAATTAAATATGTATATTGTATACGAAAATTTAATAATGGAAAACCTTTGACAATTTCAGTGATTTGTCAGGGAATTTAATTTAGTTAGGTACCTGTTAAAGAAAACCCATAAACAATTTTTTTTTTTTAGTTGTAAACAGAAATTGAGTGAGATGACGATAAGACGTATAGTTTGAAAAATCATAAGTTTTAGCTTCCAATTATAGCGTCGCTGTGAATGAGAAACTTGAATTACAAAAAAAGAAATGATACGCACCTTCATCGTCGGGAAACATTTACAATAAATTGGTAGTTTAATTATCAAACTAAAAAAAAAAGATAAAGGTAATCAGTTAGGACTTTCAACTGTGATCATTTATGTGTAAATAAAGGAAAAAAATTTGTCTGTAAATGGAAGTTGCTTAAAAGAAAATGTGAGTACATTTCAAAAACGTGTAGGTTCTTTTAGCCATACAATCGATCTATTATCATTTAAAAAAAAAACGTTTTGGATCGAACAGTAGTATCAGTGATAACGATTCAATTATTGATGGAAGTCCACAAAATAAAAAATAATCCAATACCTTCCAGATTTGACCATATGACAAAAGACGAATTTGCAATATTAAACGTAATTAAATATGTATATTGTATACGAAAATTACAGTTGGAAAACGTTTGACAATTTCAGTGATTTGTGCAGGAATTTAATTTAGTTTTTTTTTGGTGGGCAGGAATTTAATTTAGATAGGTACCTGTTAAAACTTTTTGGATCGAACAGTACTAATTTAACAGGTATTTAATTTAGTTAGGTAGCTGTTAAAAAAAATCTATAAACATTTTTTTCTTTTTTTGTTAAAAACAGAAAATGGGTGAGATGACGATAAGAAGTATAGTTTGAAAAAGGATAAGTTTTAGCTTCCAATGAGAGTGGCTATGAATTAGAAACTTGAACTACAAAAAGAAATGATACGGCACCTTCATCGACGGGCAACAGTTGAGCATTTGATCCGAAAATTTCAAAGAAGATGATGAAGAGAAGAGCATTCATAACTTTCTTGGCCGAGAAGATGGAACCCATCTCTCTCATTTTTCTTTTTATTCCAGGGGAAAACAAGCAGCAGATTCTCAAAGAGACGAGACGACAAAGAGATAAGACAGAGAGAGAGAGAGAGAGAGAGTGAGAAGAAAGGAGAGGAGATGGAGAAAGAAACAGTTGGGAAAAAACTTTTAGTGTTCACATATATAAATACACTTACAATCTCCTTATAAATATTCTTAAACATTCTGTTAAAAAAAAAGAAGATATTCTTAAACATTAGCCCGCCAGAAATGATTTGTTTATGTGGGCTTCATGACTTCTTTATAGTTTTAATTTCTATTTAGTAGTACATTTTCTTACAAATTCCACATTTCATTATTTTTGCACTTGTGTAAAGCTTTTTTATCCAAACTTAATAATGTGTATGAATTGTAAACGTTAAACATGATAAATTAGTTCTATCTTCTTAAGCAAATAATAAATATCTTATTATATAGAGTTTGGTTGTATGTGTTTTATTTTTTTTGGCATGTATTTAGTAAATTTTGACAAAATAAAGAAGGAATTGGAGAATATAGGTCTTTTTGAAATTTTAATCACAAAAATGACCCCGTGTTTGGAAAATAAGGGCACCCAAATACAAAAGAGAAAGTCATTTTGACAATTAAAGTTTCAAAATGACTCATTGTAGCAACTGTCCAAAATAAATTTGTCACAGATTTCTTTTTTTGGAATAAATTTAGTTAATTTTGATAGACTTAATAAATTTGTCACATATTTATTTTCTTTTGATAAAAGATTTGGTTAATTTTTACATACTTAATGAGTTTGTCACAGAATTTTGTTTCATTTAGCTACATATTTAGTTAACTTCGACAACTTTAATAAATTTGAGACAGGTTTATTTTTTTAGCCGTAAATTTAATTTATTTCATGTTTATTGGGGTTTTATATATTTGTTTATTTTTTGACAGATTTACATGTTTCTCTTTGCCACACAATTATTTCCTTTTATATATATACTTACCCAATTATAGATTAACCAAAACTAAATCGGAGTAAACGAAAGCAAATGGTTAAACATTTTTTTTTTCAAATGGTTAAACATAATTAAACCAATATTCCTCCTTTCATTGAATTAAATCGGTCTTTTCTGAATAGTGGGCCGGTGGTGATGCATTCATATTAGTACTCACCAGCCTTCATTACGCAAGTAACCATACGTCATCCTGTGTGCATCACTCATGCATACGCATTATCCTAGTCTTCTTTGTGTTTGATCAATTTCTATTGGGTCACTCAATGTATATCTTGTCGGGGATCGAGTGGTAAAGAGACGAGATTAGGGTGGCAATATGCTTTAAGTCATATATAAAAGTCTATGTGACTGGTTTTGTAGTATGTATTTATACAATATTATGAATATAATAGAGAAATCACTTACCGAATACTTATATTTTAATCGTATATATATGAAAGCCATAGTTGCCAAATAAATTGCTAATATATGTGGAGACTTGCACATGTGCGTGGATAATTACTAATAATTAACTAATAATTACTTTAATCCAGCCAAATTCAAGTGCTCAAGGCCTTTTCCTTCTGATGTTGCTTACGGTTCTGGAGTTTCACAGTTCTTGCCGGTCAACAGTCTCCGGTGTATTCTCTGTCCAGGAGTTAGAGGTAGCCGACGATGGCGACAATCCTCCTCCGTTCAATATCGATCACCACTGACAGTGCCTCATGCTTGTCCTCAGACCCAATCGTTTGGACGTGTAAACGTCGATTTTCATTTCGACTATTCAATGCTCCTTCGAGCAAATGCTTTCGGGTTATGGGTGAAATTTTTCTATGGGTTCTTCGCGCTGCTGAGCAAGTCTCGCCCTTTAATGCTCATATCTTTCAACTTATTGTACTGTTCTTCTTTATTTACTTTGCCGTTGAGTTTAACTCCGGTTGTATACACCGCAGCCGCTTAGGCTTTATTCTAATATAATCAGTCATTCAAAAAAAAATCAAGCCAAATACTATATAGATTGTTTAAATAAAAAAAACCGTACCTAGAGCCATGCAAAAAGGTCAATTCGTAAATTATAAAAAGACCGTACCTAGAGAAAAATGCTTTTCTTGACTGCTTTTTAATTTTACTTTTACGCATAGCTTTTTAAATTTTGTCTATCTTTTTCAAGTATTCAACTTTACACATCAATATGATTTGTGGCTGCGCAATCACCACTCATCCTTCTGCATTTGCATCTGTTTCCGTAGGCCAATCTCTCTGTTTTGTTTACTCTAAAACCGCAGTTTGGTCGGTCCAAGTGGAATGGGAACATCGGACGAACCGAATAGTTGTTAGAGTTGATACTCCTCTTGCAAGTGTTGCTCAACTTCTTTCTCCATCCAGCTTAACAATGCTTTCGAGCTCTGAAATAAACTTGTTCAAAGACTGTTTTGACCTCACGATACTAGGAAGTGTATATAGTTAAAAATCGAACTCAGTAATCCAACAGAGAATTTCACAATAGCAGTAACAAAACTGGAAGTAGTTCTCTAATGGCCATGCAACTGAATTCTGAAAATGTATATTAAAGCCCAAATTCTTTTGAAAACAAAATATGTAAAAACGTTAGCGATGTAACTTTCTGAAGGTAGTGAGTTTTGGTAAATTATGTTGTTTTAAATGATTGAATAAAAGAATCTAAAATATGTAACAATGCTTCGCTAAATCTCCACATCGGTAATAAATATGTAACTATGTAGTGTAACAAAAGATATACAACTCGTTACTCAATCTTCACGTCGGTAAGATCATCTAACAGTTTCCTCGACGAAGATGATGATCGTTCGTCTTCTTCTTCTTGTTGCAGGTTAACAACATCTTTGCGCTGCGCAGAGAACGAAGAGTCAACCCAAGGACCATCCATAGACGATGAGCTTTTGTGTTCTCTGTCTCTTTCATAGGTCGAAGCTTGTGACTCGCTATCTTGTGATATAAGCTCGAAGGCCCTAAACCTCATTGCAGCTGCACCATTTGGATCAGCTTCACGTTTCACCAATGGTGGTTCGACTTTGACCTTCCCTTCTAACATACTTACAACAGACGACATTGGTGGTCTCAATGTCGGGGATGGGTTTGTGCAGAGTAGAGCAATGTTCAACATTCTCTTTGCTTCTTTCTTCGAGAAGTTTGTACCGAGATCCATATCCACAAGTTCTAGAAGATTCCCTTGTTCTTGCAAGACATATGCCCAATCAAGAAGGTAAACAAACTCTTCTTTTGGTCTGTAGTTCGTGTTGCTTTTTCCGCTAACGATCTCTAGACAGACAACACCGAAGCTGTAAACGTCTGCTTTGTCTGTTAAGTAACCTCTCATTGCATACTCAGGAGCCATGTAGCCTCTGCATCAATCGAAATAAGGAGTCGGTACATGTTAATCATTCTCAATGAATCTGAGAAAAGATAAGAACACTCACATTGTTCCTGCAATCCTTGTGCTGATATGTGTATTCTCTTCTTCGTCGAGTTTAGCTAGACCAAAATCAGAGATCTTAGCATTTAGAGACTGATCAAGAAGCACATTCGTCGCTTTTATGTCTCTGTGAACAATCTTCAGCCTTGACTCCTCGTGTAGATAAGCTAACCCTTTTGCAATCCCTATGCATATCTTGTTCCTTGTTGGCCAATCCAAGTGAAGTCTCTGTTTGTCTGAACCTGTTAAAGAAATAACCCACAAGAGGCTTTAGCATAACGATCAAGAATGCTAATCATCTTTTCTAAGATGGATAAAAACTAACCGAAGAGTGCTCGAGCGAGACTGTTGTTCTCTAAGTACTCATACACAAGCAAAAGCTCTTTCCCTTCGATGCAACAACCATAAAGCTTCACAAGATTTGGGTGTTGCAACGCAGATATCATCCCGATCTCAGTCACAAACTCTCTGTTCCCTTGCTTTGATTTCGACGAAAGCTGCTTCACGGCGATCGTCATTCCATCAGCGAGTACACCCTGATAACCAAAACCATCGATACTTATAATCCAATCTCACAGAACTTGTAAAACCAAAGCAATGATCACCTTATAAACAGGTCCAAATCCTCCTTCACCAATCTTGTTTTCTGGATCAAAGTTATTAGTAGCACGTTTTATTTGTTTCAATGTGAAGGATCCTGTCTGCAAATCAAGTCCCCGAAGCTCTTCTAACAAAGCAAAAGAAGAAAGAAAGTGAGAGTTGAAACAAACAACCAGATCTTGAGAATGAACAGAGCATTTCTTGAACAAGAGAATGATGTTTATATTTACCATTTTCATCTTCTTCTTTTCGACCTAAGTAACCTGTAAGCCTGAGGACTATAACAACAAGTAACGCGAAAACCGCACACGCTGCAACTACAATGCCTGCAACAGCTCCGTTCGACAATGGTTTTCCGGTATCAACCTTGAAATCTACAACAGAGAAAGAACATTCATTCACTGATTCACGCTTCTTCTTTTTGAGGAGTTGAGAAAGAGTTGAAACACTCACTTGGTGTAATGGTTATAGCGGATATGAGAGGACCGTAAACACCTCGGTCTGGTAACACGTTTGTGCCTTTCCCTGACCACAGCAAATGAACCTCCAACGTACTCCCATTCACTTGAAGTCTATCAATTTTCAATATGTGCGGCTCACCGACTCCACCTGCTCTCTCTGCTATGTAAAGTCCCTCTCCAACAAATTCCCCTGCAGAAACATCATTCTCTTGTTAGAATAAAAAAAAAAGAGAAGACTGAGAGATTATTTGGAAAAGTTTTCATCTTTGTTCTGCAAAGAAAAGACTCACTTGAACATAGATGTCGAATACTCGTCTCCCTAAGCTATTATAAGTCTGGTCCTTTGAGAACATTATCTCTGCAAAATGGAGCTGCACTTTGTAACTTCCGCTTCTCAAGCATAGTCCATAGTACTTGAGTGATTGTGGAGCGAGACGTGCTGTTTTGTAGTACTGTAGAACTGTTTCATTTAACAAATTGAATTTGTCGTCTCTTGCTAAATAGCCAGCGTCCCCGTTGCTTACCCAACTTCCAGAACTGCTGTATCCCCACCTTTCATTGAAAGAGACGAATCTTGATGCCTCTCCAGTGTCCAAGTCTTCCTCATACGTGTCTTTGCCGATCTTGATTCCTTCTCCTCCACAATTGATGAACAGGGAAGAATCTGCAAGGAAAACCGGATCAACAAGATTGAATCTTTAAGGTGTAGATGTTAGGTATACTCATTGAAAAGTTGGAAACTTGTAAGATGTAAATGTTAAGTATATACACTCACGTTCTGCATCCCCGGAACATGGAAGATCCTTTCTCAAGCACCATTGAGCACTACACAAGTAGACATTTTTTTTTTCATTGGTTTTGCGGTTTTATGAAACCGAGAAATGAGGGGGAAAAAAAAGAGACTAACGAGTTATCGGTTGCTGACGGGTAGCTCGAGACCAAGTTACTGAAAGTTTTTTACCAATGATTAGAAAACAAACATTAAAAAAGGTAAAGTAGACAATATCTGTAAACATAACAGAAATCTCAATATGAAACAACAATAATGCTTACACAGACTGCAGATTACAGCCACGAGCAGGTGCCTGAGTGAAATTGTTGTAAGACAAATCCCTGAAACAGATCAATTAAGAAATAAGCAGATGATAAACCGAATTTTTTTGGTCTTATACAGGAACCACAGAGGTCATTAGTTATTTGCTTACAACATCTTTTTACTGTCGAGGATGAACTGAGGAACTTGACCTGTTAATGAGTTATTATTCAGAAACCTAAAGAAACAAAAACAAGAAAACTAAAGAATCAGTTTTTCAAGTCACGGTTTAATCATCATCTAATATTTTGATCACTTGAAGACTTACATAAAATTATATGATTGTAGACTGCTAAATGTAGCTGGAATTGGACCGGTTAACATGTTTGAGCTTAGATCTCTGCACACGCATACTTTAATGTGAGATCCTTATCAAACAATAAGCCTTTAACCAGCAAGAGAGTTTTGACTTACAGTGTCTTCACCGTAGTCATGGAACCAACGTAATCCGGGATACGTCCCCTTATCAAACAATTTCTTAGTACCCTAATGTAGTTAAAAAACAGGCATGCAGAACAGATTGTTAAAAACACTGCTTGATTAAGCAGAGTTGTATGCAACTAGAGTCAAAAATTATTAAACTTACAATCGTTCTATAACCGTCATATTTCGCAGGTCTGGAAAATCAGAGGCCGGTCCATTTAAATCGGTTATCCTCCTGATAAAAAGAGAATCTTTCTTTTAGCTAAACATTTTTGGACGAGGAGCATGCGAAAATTTGAACTCTTTTGCTTACTTACAGTTCAATCAAGTTCCGCAAGTTTGAGATTGAAGCTGGAATTGGACCATCCATTGATGTGCCTTGAAGATCGCTGCAGTTAATAATAATTCAGTCACTACAAAGTGTTCTTGAGAAGAAGTAATCCGAGAAATGATGATTTACTCACAGCCTAACGAGTTGAGTCCAGTTTCCAATAAAGTCAGGTATCTTCCCAGATAGAGAATTTCCATCAATCCGACTACAAGAAAAAAGAGAGTCTACTTTTAGAATCATTCAAAAGAATCCACATTTTTTATAAGAAAAAATTCTCACTGAATCTTTGCTTACAAATCAGTCAAGTTCTTGAGATTGCTGAAGGACTGAGGGATTTGACCGGTGAAGTTGTTTGCAGAGAGAGCCCTGTAATATAAAAATAGATCTAATCACTAAGTAAAACTATAATAGAATAAAAGAAAAAGAAAAAACAAGAACTAATAAAGGATCTTACAATCTTTTTAAGCTTCTTAAGCTCCCTATGCTGGAAGGAAGTGGTCCTGTGAGTAAATTAGCTTCTATATTCCTGCAAAAGAAAAATCCCATATTACTATATTACAATCTCTTTAATGTTGGTTTGAAGAAAACAAATTTAGATCTGTAACATTACAAATCAGTAAGTGTAGTTATTGCTCCGACTTGAGGAGGAATTGGTCCAGAGAGACGGTTCCCCATAACAGACCTGTGTTTTGCAGATTAAAAAAAACGTAAGAATCAGTATAGGTTTATCATCATCACAAGAAACAAAATGGAAACAAAAATTCAGAGAATGGTTACAGGATTTCAAGTGGAATTCGAGACAAAGTCGTAGGTATTGTTCCATTGAGGTAGTTCCGCGAAAGATCTCTGTATGAAAAAGAAAAAACAAAGCACAAAGAAAGATTGCTTGAGTCAGAAACCTCAGAAACAGAGATCCTTCGATGAGTAAAATGGAAAACGTACATCTCTAGCAGACGCGTAAGGTTCCCGAATTCAGGCGGGAAAATCCGGGTAAACTTAAACTTTTAAGCAATCTGTGTTTTTATGAAACCAAGAAAAAATAAACAAAAGTCAATTTCTTGTTTGCCAAGTTACCGACTAGAAAACATTGAAGAGGAGAAATGTTTTTCTTTTTTACTAACATTCTAGTGACGGCAAGTGGAGTTTACAGTACAGTCGCAGACAATGGTACGCTCCTCTCCTGAGCCGGAAGTAAAGTTCGAACTGCTGTCCGAACAAAAATTTCTTTCGATGTTCAGTGGTGGTGTTGAAGCTTTGTGAAGATCGTTCGCAATGTTTGAACTGTAACACAAAAAATAGGTCAAACATTTGACGGTTGAGATTTAAAGTCAAACTTTGAAAAAAAATGAGGAAAGGTCAACTATTGAACAAAGAATGGGAGATAATAATAGCTTAACGTCTCTGCCACTGACCAACTTGTACACATATTTGAGGAAATTATTATTATCCAATTGGGTATATCATTTAATGAAAAAGTTTAATTTACATAAATCAAACATGTTATCATATAAATGGACGGGTTTGGACTTTGGATCATATGATAAATATTTTCTTTGGCGCAAGAATAATTTGGTAGTTTAATTATAACTGTGATCATTTAGAGTATAAATAAACAAAATTAAACTGTCTGTATGGAAGTTGCTAAAAAGAGAAAAAAATGTGTGTACATGAAAATCGAAAAACGTGTAGGTTCTTTTAGCCAATTACACCGACTTATAATATTTCTTTTTTTAAAAAACTTTGGGTCGAACAGAGTGACGACGATTCAATTATTGAGGCAGGTCTAGGAAATTAAAATAATCCAATACTTAATTTCCAGCTTTCTCTTTTTTTTTTTTTCCAATCACTTTCCAGCTATCGCATTCGTCAGATTTGACCATATGACAAAAGACGAATTGGCAATTTAGTATGTAGTATATTGTATACGAAAAGTTAATAGTTAATAATGGAAAACCTTTTGACAATTTCAATGATTTGTTAAGGAATTTAATTTAATTAGGTACGTGTCATAAAAAATCCATAAACAATATTATTTTTTTTATAAACAGAGAGTCAGATGACGATATAAGAAGTATAGTTTGTCCCTCGTTTGAAAAATCATAAGTTTTAGCTTCCAATTATAGAGTGGCTGTGAATTATAGAAACTTGAATTACAAAAAGAAATGATACGCACCTTCATCGTCGGGCAACAGTTGAGCATTTGATCCGAAAATTCCAAAGAAGATGACGATGAAGAGAAGAGCATTCATAACTTTCTTGGCCGAGAAGATGGAACCCATCTCTCTCATTTTTATTTTTATTCCAGGGATTAGCAAGAAGCAGATTCTCAGTTCTGAAAGAGACGAGACGAGAAGATTGAGAGAGAGAAATAAGACAGACAGAGAGAAGAAAGGAGAGGAGATGGAGAAAGAAACAGTTGGGAAAAGCTTTTAGTGTTCATATATATATATATAATACACTAAAAATCTCATTAAAGTATTCTTAAACACTAGCCGCCAGAAATGATTTTCTTTAGGTGCGGTTCATGACTGCTTTATAGTTTTAATTTATATTTAAAATCATGGAAAATTATCCCCTCGTAAATTTTGATGAATTTATTTAGTAGTATATTTTCTTACAAATTCCACATTTCATTCTTTTTTTTGCACTAGTGTAAAGTTTTTTTTTAAACTAAACTTGATAAATGTGTGTGAATTGTAAACGATAGACATGATAAATTAGTTGTATCTTCTTAAGTGAACAAAAAAACAAAAAAAAAGTTGTATCTTTCTTAGAGCACCATTATCGGTGAGATTCCCATTAGATATCTCAAAAAATAATAATAATAGTATTTTAATTATATAATTTAGTTTTAGTTTTTATTTATTAATTGAACCATTAATAAGATGACATCTGGCATTTAGGTATCTAAATGAGTTCTGAAAAAATCTCGTCCCAGAACTTGTTTCTACCTCTCTCTTCGTTTTTATTATTTATCATTAAATTTAATTGTGAGATACTGCCTCACAACCTGCCGATAAAGCTGCTCTTAAGCAAATTATAAATATAAATATATAAAAATCCATATGACTGGGTTTTGTAGTATGATAGTTTGTGTTAAAACATCAATTATACAATATTGTGAATATAATAGAAAAATTACGTACTCCCTCTGTTCCAAAATGTTTGTTGTTTTAGCTAAAAGCACACAGTTTAAGAAATCATAAATGTATTACTTTTTATATATAAAAATTTATTTAATAATTTATTAATATTATTCTAACCAATCACAGAACATACTGCATAATATAAATAATCATAACATAATAAATAAGTATTAATTGTGCATAGAAACTTGTAAAGATCAAACAAAATGGAACAAATAAAAATATCTAAAACAACAAACATTTTGGAACATATCGAATACTTATACTTTAATCGTATATATATCACAAATGAAAGTAATAGTTGCCAAATAAATTGCTATTATATTTGGATAATTGCACATGTGCGTGGATAAATCTCTCGTTCCCCTAAGGATCTACGTTCGTCGTCAACCATTTTTGGCGAATATATTTTCCTCGTGAATGCCACATGGCATTTTAATGTTGAGTCTAAAGAAAAAATAAAATGAGAAAATGGTGTCTGGTGGACTCAAACTCGGGTAAAGAGAATATTAAGCATACTCCTATAACCACTGGACCATGTTGTTTCGTTTGACAATATTTACCGAAACAAATATCTAAACAATATTATGGCTTCCACCAAAGAATATTTCACAAAACGGATTTGATAGATCGCTAGGCCCATACCCACCATCCGACTAACGCCTAGCGAGTTCCCAAACCTGGATTAACACTAACAAAAAATACATTTATTAAACAAATTGATGAGAAATGAAAAAAGAATTCGAGCAATAATACATTCCGATAACACTAATAAAAAACTATTCAATTACAAATCAAGGTTTACTTTAATTTTAGATTTAGCAACTTTTTTATATATAAAATACAATAAGTGTGTAGTATTTAATAATGATCTTTAATCCGAATAAAAAGATAGAATTGATCCATTTTAAACTGATTAAAATTTCATACAATAATAATTATAATATCCAAAAGTTTTCAATGGAGAAGTATTTTCCATCAAGAGACAATTCATGAGTTTTTTTATATAAAAAGAGAATTCATGAGAACGTCTATAATCACATAAACAATTTCAATATTTGAATGTAAAATATAGTTTATATGAGTAAAATTTGCAATAAAATGTTTTATGAAATATATTTCTAGCCATGAAGAAGTGAAAAACTATATCTTGCAATCCTCCTCAATTAATCTTATATTGACACAAAAACGTGAAATAGTTAAAAAATAAAAAAATTATCATTAGATAAATAAAATCAAAGAAAAATTAATATTAATATATTGATACAAATAAACACATAAAATAACAATAATTATTACCTAACTATATAAATTAGATTATATATTCAACAAAAAACAAAAAAAAAGACAAACATATACCTCATGCAAAAAGAAAGAAAAGAGAAGCCATTTTGGTTAGA
The DNA here is from genome assembly GCA_010577795.1 of Isatis tinctoria. Classification (NCBI taxonomy): domain Eukaryota; kingdom Viridiplantae; phylum Streptophyta; class Magnoliopsida; order Brassicales; family Brassicaceae; genus Isatis; species Isatis tinctoria. The sequence goes on along the minus strand of CM021244.1, from coordinate 36,306,772 downwards.
CATCATCTAGGTTCTGAGAGGTGTTCGAATACTAGATAAAGAACTATCACCTACAGATTACAAATAAGATAATAAGATATCAACATTAAAAAATGACGCATAACCAATGGATGTGAAAATGCAAAAGATGGTAAAAAGAATATCAAGAATTAATTCGCCGGTTTGTCTGAGACAAATAATGTATTCTTAAAATATACATAAACAGACAAATAAATATTAAAATATTCTGCATTATGTAATTTTATTTAAACTATATATAATAGAAAGAAATAAATATATAACCAACTCACTTACCAGCTCTACTAGTTAACTAATAATACTTACTTTAATCCACCCAAATATACATTATTCAAATAAAAAGACCGTACCTAGAGCCATGCAAAACGTCAATTTATAATTGGTTATTTAAGAGAAATATGCTTTTATTGACTGCTTTTTAATTTTACCTTTACACATATAGGTTTTAGTTTAAACTTTTGTCTGTCAACTTTCAAGGATCGAATCCAAAACGAATGGCTGCAATTTAGTCTAGAAGCAGCCATATTTTCATAATCATAATTGTTCAATTAATTAACGCGGGGTAGTTTGAAGGTATAGAGAAAAGTCTGCCTTAAAAAGTTTAATTAGCTATACTTATATATAGTTTCCCAAAAGGGCTACACTTACAAATACTTCCAATTACAAACATAATAGTTTTAAAGTTTTTTTATTTATTTTAAAATGATTTTGAAAACAAAAAAAAAAATTAAAATGATTCGGAACAGAAAATAATTTACTGAAAGCTACAAGCTATTAAAAATGAGTTCACAAATCACTTGTTAAGAATTCTAGATCACTTGTTTCTGGAGAAAGGGTTTTGATTCGTCAACAATATCATCTGTCAATCAATCAAGCTTTATCCTAACATTGAACATTGTTTTGCGACTTGATGTGGCACATGTTTTTGCTGATGCTGGTATCCGAGTGGCTACTTTTCTATTTTGAAACTTGGGCCTTCTGCTTACAATAATTCGTGAGTACCACGTTTTCAACTAAACGATTATATATTTTTAGCTTTGCTGATTTCAGTCTCAGACCAAATAGTAGATAAAAATCTTTGCGATATGTCACGACGTGTATCAAGTTCGCACGCAGTGTGTATACAATTTATGAACATGTTTGATACAGTAAACCGAAGTTTCTTGGCGCAAAATGGTTTGGTTTTCTCAAAAACATAAGGCCATATAATTTCATCACTTAGCTAGCTGTTTTAGATCGTATACATATTAACGCCACGGGTATGTACACTCGTATTCTTAATTAGGCCCATACTTGATCGTGTACCGCTTTGTGGCGAATCTGATGAATAAGGGAACATTTCTTTTATGCATATCTTTTCTTATATATTTACTGTCTGGTCTAACATTGGAGGTCCTCTCTTAGCTTGCTAATCGCTATCAGACGCCTGAATATTATAAAGAACAGGTTTCAACAATGTTGTCTTCATTCTAATGTTGGAATTGATTTTAAGACATATATGTTATACTGATACACTTTCGGATAACTTTCCAACATATTCTCGAACGAATGACTTGATTACGAGAGCGATAGATGTATCACCGCGAACACTAGAAGGGAATGTATTTATATGTTAAAATGAGTGTTTGTTTAAATGAGAAATGTTTATCCTAATTTTGTTGTTTATAAGACACAAATTAAACATACCGGATATGGTAAAAAGTTCCAACGAAGTTAAAAACCTTAGGACAATTAAATAAAAGTGAATCTTCTTGTATCACCAACCAAGCCAAAATAGGATCAGAACTAGATTAGGGTTCAGGTAGATGGGTTGTGTTCCAATAACCTTTCATTTTGTATCAAGTTTTTATTTGTTTAATTGATGACAACACAGATTGAAGTTTTGTCAAAAAGTAAACAATTTTATTAAAGAATTAATCTTGGTCAAAAGTAGATAATTCTTTTAAAGAATTAGTCTTGGTCATGAAGGAACATAGTATCTTCAATTTTGTTACTCTCTCTGTTCCATTTTGTTTGATGTTTTAAGTGTTTTTATTTGTTCCATTTTGTTTGATTTTTTACAAGTTTCTATGCAGAATTAATACCTATTTATTATATTATTACCATTTATATTTTGCAGTATCTTTTGTGATTGGTTAAAATGATGTTAATGAATTATTAAATAATTTTTTTTATATAAAAAATAAATACATTTATGATTTCTTAATCTGTGTGCTTTTAGCTAAAACAAGATATAAATTGGAACAGAGGGAGTATTAATTATGTGGTTAATATCAAAATTACACGTTTTTATTATACTTTATACTCCTACATGGGTTTCAACCAAAAATAAATAAATAAACTCCTACATGGGTATCTGAAGTTTTATGATTTACAAAGTTCTTTTTCTTTTTCGTGGGTAAGTTGTGACACATTGCAAATCTAGAAATATATTCAATAGCTGTAACAAAAACGACCAAAACTGAAAAAGAAAATTTCGTTCTCGCACACACTCAAAGAAAATAATTTCAATATAATGAAGTAATGTGATATTTCTTTCTTTCTTCCCCCATATTTCTTTCTTTTTATTCTATAAACTTGGTAATTTTTTATATAAGATATGCAATTTCATCACAATGTAATCATTGAAATGTGTTTATTTAGTAAAATAATCTCCATTGAGATGTTGATTTTATTATCAAACCCTTTAGATATTTTTGATAGATATTGATCTAGACAAAATATAAGTAATCTAACATAGCTTTTAAACATTTAATAATATGTGCACATATCAGAAATTAATATTAGATCTATACAATGTAAAGACAGTCAAAATAGCAAATCTTTTTCTTGTGATCATTAATATTGGTTATGTCATTGAGGTCCATATATACATAATCATTTACGTATTGCCACTCTCCTAAAATTACGTATTGCATGCTAACTTTTATACAAGAATAGCTGATGTAGTTTATTTCTTCACTCCATTTTTTATGTCTTCGCAAACCACTCTTTTTATTCGTCACAAATAAACTCACATCACGAAGTAAAAATCTAAATAATCTGAAAAATTAAGGCCAAAAAAAACAAAAAAATGGTGTTCAATCTCGGTCTCTCTTCATTTCCTTCTTACTCTTTCGTTTCTTCCTCTTTGGTTGTGCGTCATCTGCAACTTTGCCCCGTCTAGAAGGTAGAGATATATGTATATATAAGTTCTCTTTTTCATTTGAGTCATTTGTATAATTATATGATCTATGTGTGTAAATGACTTGCAGTGGAGGCTTTTAAAGTTGCACTAACCAGATTGAAAAAGACCGACATTGATTTCAATGTGGATCCATGCGAAGTCTCAACTTCTGGAAGTGAATGGTCGACCATCAACAGATGGAAGTACGCCGTTACTTGTGACTGCTCCTTCGTTAACGGAACCACTTGCCATGTCACCAAAATGTGCGAGTTGTCTTTGTCTCTTTTGGTTTTTCCATTTTATGAAAATCTTGTTTGTAGCTTGTTAACTCAATTTGTGATTTTTTTAAACCTTTTTTTGAGACAAAGACATTTGAAGGAAGAAAATCTTCTAGGTTCTCTTCCCAAAGAGTTTGTGGGACTTCCTTTTCTGCAAGAGATGTAAGCAAGAAATCCAAAAACATAAGTAATTACAATTTTGCTCTTCTCAAACTAATTTAACTGTCATTTCTTTTGGTTGTAGTGATCTCTCTAGAAACTATCTCAATGGTTCTATCCCTCCTGAATGGGGCGTCTTGCCACTTGTAAACATGTACATATATACATATTATCTCCATAGCTGTTCATATATATAAAAGCACATACATATCAATATAGATACAGCTATATATATATACAAGTACTTTGATGAAATGCAGATCGCTTCTTGGGAACCGATTAACGGGTCCAGTCCCTAAAGAAGTTGGAAACATTACAACTCTCAATAGCCTGTGAGTTCAACTAAATTTCTATTTAGTTATAAGCATTTCACATTGCGTTTGGCAATAACTTAATCCACTTTTTTGAAATGTACGAGCCTAGTGTTTTGGAAGCTAATCAACTTTCAGGACAATTACCTCCGGAACTCGGGAACCTACCAAACATACAACAATTGTAAGAATATTCATACTACTTTGAGTTTAGTTTTTGTATATAGTCAAAGCTTTAAACCTTGATTTGTTTTTGTTTGTTTTATAGGATTCTTAGCTCAAACAACTTCAACGGAGAAATTCCAACTACATTCTCAAAACTAACCACTTTGAGAGATTTGTTAGTAACAACCCTCTCTGATTCATCAACAAGTCCTTTTATTTTTTAGCTTAATCAGTATGAAGATTATGATTCTTTTCTTAATGTTCTTATAGTCGTGTGAGTGACAACCAATTGACAGGAAGAATTCCAGATTCCATCCAAAATTGGACTAAAATAGAGAGACTGTAAGATCTCTCTTTTTGTTTGGTTCTCGGATCATTACCTCTTTTAGACATTCTTGATATGGTAATATATAATGTTGTCGGGTTACCATAGGTTTATTCAAGGAAGTGGTTTAGTCGGACCAATTCCCATTGCCATTGCTCCTCTCGCAGAGTTGAAGGACTTGTATGTATCTATATAGGCTTCATCCTCATTAGAATCTTCAATGTACATTTACTTTAAAGTATATTTGAACTTTTTAGGAGAATCAGCGATTTGAATGGACCGGAATCTCCATTTCCGCCGCTAAATAACATGACAAAAATGGAGACATTGTGAGTCTTAGACTAAACTACATTTGGAACCATTGTTTTGGACATTAACTATTCACTCACTATGTTTTTTTTTCATTGTAGAATTCTTAGGAACTGCAATCTAACTGGAGATTTGCCCGCATTTCTTGGAAATATTACCTCTTTAAAGCTCTTGTTAGTATATCTATAAATATAGTCAATCTATATGAGGATGATACCAAAACTAATAAGCAAACTTTTTAATAATCTTTCTACAGAGATCTTAGCTTCAACAAACTGAGTGGAGCCATCCCTAGCACGTATTCTAATCTTAGCGATAGAGGCTACATGTATGAAATGAAATTATTTTCTTCTTTCTGTATTTTTGTGTAATCTCTGAGAATTTTGTTTGAATTATTTTCTTTCTTTCAGATATTTTACAGGAAACATGCTAAACGGGCCGGTCCCAATTTGGATGGTAAACAAAGGATATAAAGTGTGAGTTTTCTTACTTCTTTTTTATACGGTGCGTTGCAAAAATCTGATGCCTCATAACTTATGATTCATAAGTAACACGTTTCTTTGGTTACTTGATTTTACTTTGTAGTCATCTTAGTTACAACAATTTCTTAGTAGATTCAACCAGTGCCGCATGCCAGTACAATGACGTGTAAGATAAACTCTATACCTTCAAAATTATCGTCGCTATATATGTCTCCTTAATCCTACGGTTTTATGTTCATTTTTATGTCTATAGAGGAAAAATTAACGTATGTTACATGTGTTCATCTTTAATGCCTTAGCAAGCTTTATCTTTTTTTACATCTGTATTATGTTCATTTTTATGCATCGTAAGCTTTATTATTTTATATTTTCAAGACAATAAAAGACTAACGTATCTTTTGTTTTGTAGATTTTCATGTATGAGAAACTACCAATATTGTCCGAAAAGTAAGTCAATATGCATGCATACAAATCCGTCATTGAAGATTTTAGTCCGTATGTTAGTCTGATTCGAGTTCAATATTTTTTTGAGTTATAGTTTCCATTAATGGTCTTCATATAAATTGCGGAGGAGACGAAGTATCTATAAACGGGACAATGTACGAAGCTGATAAGTACGATAGACTGGAGAGTTTATACGAAAGTCCAAACGGATGGTTCTCAAGCAACGTAGGAGTCTTCGTAGACGACGACAAACATGTTCCGGAGAGAGTAACCATCGGATCTAACTCATCCGAGCTCAGTATGGTAGATTTTACCCTGTATATGCAAGCTCGCATCTCAGCCATCTCACTCACTTACTATGCATTGTGTCTTGAAAGTGGAAGTTACAATGTTAATCTCCATTTCGCCGAGATTATGTTTGGTGGTAACAATACTTATCAAAGCTTGGGAAGACGCGTCTTCGACATATACATTCAGGTAACTCAAACAACTTATAAGAGATGTCTAAATACCATGGCCACATATTGAATCTGATGAATATAATGCAGAGAAAGCTTGAGGTAAAGGATTTCAATATCGTTGAGGAGGCAAAAGGTGTTGGAAACGTTGTCATTAAGACGTTTCCTGTCGATATAACAGACGGAAAGTTGGAGATAAGGTTGTATTGGGGAGGAAAAGGAACTACAGTTATTCCCAAAGAAGATGTTTATGGTCCTCTAATATCTGCTATATCAGTGGATCCAAGTAAAACAATGCTAAACCAAACTATATATTCAGTTCTTTGCCATGCTAAAAGCTCATTATCTAACGAAATATTCAACATTTGTGCACATAGATTTCAGTCCACCACCAAGAAGTGGTATGAATACTACTGTCCACGCAGTTGCAGTGATGGTGTACATAATTCTCATAATTCTCGTATTTCTTCTAATTGGTATTCTCTGCAAAAGACGTGGTTTAAGATCAAAGACTCAAATGGAAAGAGGTACTCACAAATCACAATGAATACTATATATTACTCAAGTGATTGACTTGTAACGTATGTGTTTCCTAATGATATTTTGTATTTTCCTTTCAGATTTCAAGACTTTAGATCCTATGATTAATTCTTTCTCGTTGAGGCAAATCAAAACAGCTACAAACAACTTTGATATTGCAAACAGAATTGGAGAAGGCGGCTTTGGTCCTGTACACAAGGTAAAGAGCTAAAAGAAAGATCACAACTAATCAAAAAAGATGTTTGATGGATGACAAAAAAAAAGTTTGTTTACATTATGACTACAGGGAAAGTTGTCAGATGGAACAGTAATTGCGGTGAAACAGCTTTCGACTGGATCAAAACAAGGGAACCGCGAGTTCTTGAATGAGATTGGCATGATCTCAGCTCTGCATCACCCAAATCTGGTCAAACTATATGGATGTTGTGTTGAAGGAGACCAACTTTTGTTAGTCTATGAGTTTGTAGAAAACAACAGCCTCGCTCGAGCATTGTTTGGTAAGCCAAACACTAGCTCCTTAAAGACAACGTTTAAGATTTGGATTCGGTTTATATTCACTTTTCTTCCTTTCTTGATAAAGGTCCTCAAGAAAATCAGCTGAGATTGGATTGGCCAACAAGGCGGAAGATCTGTATCGGAGTAGCGAGAGGACTAGCATATCTCCACGAGGAATCGAGGCTAAAGATTGTGCACAGAGACATCAAAGCCACTAATGTGTTGCTAGACAAAGATATGAACTCCAAAATATCAGACTTTGGTCTAGCCAAGCTTAATGAAGAGGACAACACTCACATTAGCACTCGAGTTGCTGGAACATTGTATGTCAAATCAATAATAATAAAAGAAAAATATCCATGAGTAAAGTTATGTTATGTGAAATTTGCTTGTAACACAATATATCATATTTTTGCAGTGGTTACATGGCTCCAGAGTACGCCATGAGAGGCCATTTGACTGATAAAGCTGATGTTTATAGCTTCGGTATTGTCGCTCTAGAGATTGTTCATGGAAAAAGCAATAAGATACACCGATTCTCATCCAATAACAATACTCTCTACGTTATTGATTGGGTATTAATCTTTTACTTGACTAACTTTCACAAGAACCATGAAGAGAAAACTCAATTTTTTACTATTGTTCTTTTCAGGTGGAGGTTTTGAGGGAGCAGAATAATCTGTTGGAACTGGTGGATCCCAGACTAGGATCAGATTACAACAGAGAAGAAGCAATGGTCATGATTCAAGTGGTGATACTGTGTACAAGCCCGGATCCGAGTGATAGACCGTTGATGTCTGAAGTGGTAAAGATGCTGGAAGGTAAGAAGATGGTGGAGATGGAGAAGCTTGAAGAAGCTTCAGTCAATAGACAAACAAAGAGACTTGAGAACATGAACACGATGAAGAAGTATTACGAAATGATAGGGAGCGAGATAAGTACGAGCATGAGCATGACCATGACTGATCAAAGTTCCTCGTCAAAGCATTGATTTACATATAGCAATTGCGTAAACTAACAGATCAAGATGAAACCCAAAAAAACTTGTTTTCAGAATTTCAGTAAACAATCTGCGTTCTTAGATACAAGTCAGAGAGAGAAATGTGGGAATCTTTTTCAAAGTGTTAAATAGACAAAAGCAGAGAATCCTAATGTAACTACTTACACACAAGATTTACATTTTCTTTTGCTTCTCCCTTTTTTTTTTTTGTCTTTTCGAAATCTTCTTTGTTCTCAGTCAATTTTCTTCCACCAAGTTGGTAGGCTCGCTTAGAACATACTTAGGTAGCTCATACTTAGCACCTGCGGAGTAAGAATAGATACTAGTTATGAGTATGTAACCAATAGAAACACGAAGAAAAATCACACAGGCAAACAAAAAAGATTTGAATTTTGACCTCTTTCGTCATAGCAGGTAGTGAGATCATTGTTCTGAACAATGACTCCTGCGCTGTCCACGATTGCTTGCGCAAGAGATATGTCAGCTTCAGCAGCAGCACGAAGTGCGTCCCATATCTCTGTGATTACCGAGCGTAAGATACAAACATGTGGATGTTAAGATCAGAAGCAAACAGCCAAAAAGGATACACAAAGCAAATCATTTTTCCGACAGAATGTTTTTTCATGATTTCTCTGTTCCCTCACTGATTACACTGACAGAACCTAACCGATGTTCCTTAGGTTCAATACGAGAACAATCTCAACGTCACGTAATACATGTGAAGAGTAATAACCAAAGGGTCCTTAGCTCAGTGGTAGAGCAATTGACTGCAGATCAATAGGTCACCGGTTCGAATCCGGTAGGGCCCTTAGGAATCTATTGTTTTAACTCCTTACCAACATCTCACATCATCCTTTAAACTAGTCCTTCAATCAATGCCTATTCCATAATGTTCTTTATGTGTCACTCATCCCTAAACAACAGGAGGGTCCTTAGCTCAGTGGTAGAGCAATTGACTGCAGATCAATAGGTCACCGGTTCGAACCCGGTAGGGCCCTCAACACCTCTTTTTTTTCTCCTCCCTCACATTCCTTTTTACAAAACCCTTGAACTAAATCAGTATTACATAGTTTACATAATCATCTCTTTTGTGTAGCTCATCTCTAAACATCAAAAGGGTTCTTAGCTCAGTGGTAGAGCAATTGACTGCAGATCAATAGGTCACCGGTTCGAACCCGGTAGAGCCCTTATAAACTCTGTTTTTTTTTTTACTTCTCCACCCTCCTAATCACTACCACCCTCTTTTCTACAAATCCTTCATTTTTTTGTATAAAATGAAAGCACACCACTCAAAAACCGAAACAAGGCAAGCCAGAGAGATAAGTATTCAAATTACCTTTCCTACCGCCATAGTGAGGAGCAGTGTCCCAAAACTCTTCTCTCATTTGCATAAGCTGAGCTTTAGTGATCGGTTGAGTATGCTTCCACGGTTTCGGCTTCCTAATCTTCTTCACTGGCGCTGTAAACAAAAAACTAATTTATCCATCTAACTGCCATATAAAACAATCACAAAACAGAGGCAATCTCCATTTTCTGAATCTATGTGCACCATCAAACATAAGCATTCATCATACTTGTGCCCCATTAGTTAGGACTAAAAGGAAATCAATTCGCAGAAACTAGCCTTATCGGCTTAGATTCATCACTTGGTTTCTTCCCATAAGTGGAAGGCAATCATAATGAGGGATGATACTATTAGGTTAAAACTTCCAGATGATGCCGAGTTTTCTCAGAGCAACAATGTCTTGTCCTCTAGGATCTCTTGCATTGCTACGTTATGCAAGCAAATACATGAATACAAACATACATCTGAACACTAGCTTTGTCTGGTCCAACTGAAAATCCTTCATCGGAATCATATCTTTGACACAAGACTAGAACATGACTTCAATCAATTCGGGGATTAATACAAGTTCATTCAATTGCCGTTTGGAACTGAAAATCAACCCTAACAGATTAGTTAAAACCTAAAACCCTAATTTACAAACTAATTTTAGGGTTTGAGGATTGAACATTTCAACATATCGATCATAAATCTAGGGTTTCTCTTATCGATTTGTGAGTAAAACCACACCTAAAAATAGAAATCCGCATCTTTATCTCCTCTAACGAAACAGAAAAATGATTTCTTTTCGCCCAATCCAGCTTAATAAAAGCGATGAACTAAAAGAGATTCGAGAGATAATAGAGTGATCTCACCTTCTCCTTGCGACTGTGTCGATCCAGCACAACCCATTCTTTGTTCTTGCTTCTTCTTCTTGCTTCTTCTCAAAGTAACAAAATCTCTAGGAAACAGAAATCAATTCAAACAAAAACCCTGGGTTTGTCGAAGCTTCATCGGAACCAATCAAAGTCGCAAACTTTCTTTTCTCTCAGATAAAGCAAATCTTTTTCCGAATCTTGAGACAAGAATTAGATGTCGGCAGAAAGAAGAAGAAGAAGATCAAGACCGAGTTGAAGATGACGATGAATCGGTGTTGATGATTGTGACATTATTTGTGATGTTGTTTGATAAATAAAGGTCTGATTTTTTTTTTTTTTTTTTTTGGGCATAACGAAAAAGGAAAAGTGGTTTTGGCTTCGCTGTCTTCTCAATTAAAGGCACAGCTTCAAAGGTTCTAAATCCAATGCGAGGATCACCAATCACGTTTAGCCACGTCCTCGTAACTATTCTTTTGATTAAAGAATCTATTCTTGGGTGCGCACTTTTAATCTTTGATAATGATCACGGATGATTAATTAATTAATCATATAGTATCAGGTTGAGAAAACAATAGCATAATCATCACTTTAAAAGTTGCTGCTATATTTAATTTTAGGGAATCTCAGAGACAATGATACAAAATAAAGAGTCTTCAGTCCATTTTTGAAAAATGTTTTCATCGTCAAATTAATCGAAACTTAATTTTGTTATTAAATTAGCCAATTAAAAGGTTAATTTTAATTCATTAATGCAATTTTAAAGTCAATGAAATTTTGTGTAATTAAACACCAAAAATAGATATTTATAATTCAAAATTATTTCTCCTTTTTAATTATCTAATTTTTAATTTTTTTAATTATTAATTACTATTTACTTAATTAACAAGTTATTGATTCATATTAATTTTACTCAACTCAATAAAAAAAAAGAAACTAATATCTTCAATCCTAATACAATCATGATTATACACCGATACAATCTCTTTATATATATAAGAGACCTTACTGAAGAACGTGAACCCCCACAATCATTAATTTGATTTCTACAACAACAAATATATAAAAACAAGAGCCTTTCGATTTGAAATTTTTTTCTATATTTTTTATCATTGTTTTCAATAATGAAAGTCAAATTATACCACGAGATCAATTACCATCCTGAAATAGAATATGTTGGTACAATCAGAATCAATGCAAAAATCATCTGTGAAGATGATAATATCTTAACATTCAAGACTTCGCCAACTACCGAAGAATTCATCGATGAGGCGTACGAAACTTTGGAACTTTTCTTGATGGAAGAATCAGGATTAGAAGTAAATTTCGCTGATCTAAGGCGACGCTTGTGTGTCCATATTGAAGAAGCAACTTCCACATCTTGGTATTCTTTGGAAGTGTGGTTAGAGTTGGATCTTCTTTCTGATGATGATGATGATAATGATGACTATCATATAGAAGAAGCGGCTCAAGTTTCGTTCGATGAGACCAGCAACGTCCGATTTCGACCGGCTAACAAACTCGTGGTCGAATCCTTAATCAGGAAAATATACAAGACCAAAACTAAAAAGGAAGAAACGAATATGAATAACTTGGAAGAAGTATGCGCAATTTGTTTGCAAGAGTTTACCAACGGAGCAAGAGTTGTGCCTTTACCTTGTGGACATGACTTTGACGATGAGTGTATCGTAAAGTGGTTTGAGACCAGTCATGTTTGTCCTGTGTGTCGTTCCAGTTTGCCATGTGAAGAGGATCAGTGAATTGAGTCCTCGGTCAATTGCAAAATTAGCATGTACAAAATAGTAAATTTGAAGGTTTACTTATATTCTAATGAAAATTTGTTTAAGTATCTTGTTTTAATCTGTTTAAATATCCTGTTAAACTTATATAGCTTCTAGACTTATTGTAGATTTACAACATAAACTGATTCTTTGTCAAACCTTTAAAAAAGAAAAGACTATTTATAAAATGATTTGTTTTTTTTTTTAAATGAAGTAATATACTTAGAAAAAGGAAAAAAACAGAGTTCGTATCACCAAGTTAAACAAAACAAAAGGGTATAACATAAACTGATTCTTTGTCAAACTAAAAAAAAATAAAGGAAAATTATTTATAAAATGATTTTGTTTTTAGAAAAAAAAGGAAGTAATATACTTAGAAAAAGGAAAAAACAGACTTCGACCTATCACCGAGTTTAACAAAAAAAAGGAAAAAAGGAAAAGGCAGACTTCCTACTCTCTATTATAAATATAAGGGATTTTATTCATCAAGAATTCCCAAATCCGATCATCGATTTATAATTTCGACAAGAACGAGAAAGTCACTAAATCTGAACCTCTCTTTTTTTTTCTTCTTTGTTTTTATCATCGTGTTCAAAAATGAAAATCGATTTGCACCACGACATCAAATACGATCCTGTACTAGAAGATGTTGGTAAAATCAAAATCAATACGATAATCTTTAAGGATTCTGGTATCCTAACATTCAACACTTCGTCGCTTGCCGAAGAATTCATCCATGATGGGTACAACGAGTGTTGTAGCAAAGAAGAGTTGAAAATTTACTTGACTGTAGCTGTAGGAATCAACGACGATGACATCGCTGATCTGTTGCGACGCCTAATAGATTATGTTGATGAAGTAACTTGTCCCACAAGTTGTGAGTATTCTCCAGGGTGTGTTATGAAAGTGTGGTTAGACTTGGATCTTGATGACTCTCAGTCTCAGATTGAAGAAGAAGCGGCTCAAGCTTCGTTCCATGATGATGGTGCTGCTGCTGATGATGACTCTCAGATTGAAGAAGAAGCGGCTCCAGCTGATGACTCTCAGATTGAAGAAGAAGAGGCGGCTCAAGCTTCGTTCGATGAGATCAGTATCCGATTTCGACCCGCTAGCAAGCTCGTGGTCAAATCCCTAACCAGGAAAATATACAAGACCAAGAGTACTAAAATGGACAAAATGAAGAATTTGTATAATTCCTTTTTTGCTAATGTAACGAAGAGTGATATTCACAAGAAAATTAGCTTGGAAGCATGCACAATATGTTTGGAAGAATTTAGCAATGGAGGAAGAGTTGTGACTCTACCTTGTGGACATGACTTTGACGAAAAGTGTATTGTGAAGTGGTTAGAGACCAGTCATGTTTGTCCAATGTGTCGTTTCAAGTTGCCATGTGAAGTGCTCTGTTGCAAAAATTAGTACGAGATTGTGGATTTGACTTTCGGTTTACCTTTACTGTAATGAAGATTTGTTTATCATGTTTTTTAATTCAATCCTTTTGTTTGGTTATTTTGGAGTATGTTGTGTATACTTAATCATGGTAAGACTGATATCAACTAAAGAGTTTTGAAAACCTGAAGTTAAGACTTAAGAGGAAGATAGATAGAAATACCATTTTAGTTGAGCCAAGATTTTTAAAAGAGCTTATAGATCAGGAAATTAAACATGCCAACACTTTCTCTTTTTGTATAAACACCAACATCAACTAAAATCACAGAGGACCTGTAACAAAGTTTGTTACTTTTTTAATAAGACAATGACCCAATGATAACACAAGAAAGCTATATGTATAATCTTGGTCGAATCTAGCCAAACGCAGAACCATGAACTCTTCAAACCTACCTCCAAGCTTCAGAGCCCTGCGAACTAAAGGCAGATTAAAACCGCAAAGGAAAGATCTTTACTTCACTTCTTTTGAGGTATAACCATCCCTACAAAGGCGATCTTACGAGTGACCACACCAATGAGAAGCAATATCATTATACATAGGTTCCACCGATGAATGTCGTAGCCACCCTTCTTAAGCAATCCACATCGAGTAATCATCCATACTCCATAGTACCTGAAACCCCAAAAGTATATGAATCAAACCGAGCTTTTTCAGACAGAAAAAAAGGTAATGTTTTTTATGCCTTACCTTTTAGCATTTCCAATCACAAATGCCTCCAAAGCCCACTTGGGATAACATATATTAGCTACCATCTTCATAACTTCACTTTTCTCCGATTGAGTTGCAACAAGTGTTAACACGACTGGGAGAAGAACAGAAAACTGCAAAGACCCGAAAGTTTTTTAAGACTAGGCAGAGAGGATGATTCTTCTCTTTGCAAAGGAAACCAAAACTGAAAAACTCACCAGCTGAGCAGAACCAGGTTGGAAGAAAATAGCCAACGCATATGCAATACCAGTCACACAGTATACGAGGCAGACCAAGACGATATAGTTATCGAGAAACGTGGATCTAGGGTTAGTGAAGAAGTAGAACATGGAGAGATAAACCAATGGCTTGACAAGTGTATTGAAACAGTCTATTGTATCTTTGGCAAGGAAACAAGCAAAGCTACTCATCCCCGAAGCACTTTCTCTCCAGTAATGTAACTTGTCTAGTGAGAATGATCTTAAAGCTGCTACTTTGCACAGAAGAGCTGAGATAAGAAGCAAAAGCAAAAAAAAAAAGACCAATAAGAGTGTGAAGGAACTTACTTAAATAACTTGTATAAGAAGGAAGCAAATTTCCAACTTACAAACGGCGATAATAGTGTAGGTATAACCAAGTGTTCCAAAATTCGTTTCACTTTCTTTGATCAGTGATCCTAAACAAGCTCCAGCTAGCAATAAGATCACATATATAGTCTGTGGCTTGTAATTTGGCTTCTCTAATTCGTTGCTTAGCTATCCTGAAATTCAAGAACATTTAGCTTCTCGTAAGATAGTCGGGAAGACTAATGTTTGAAAGTGTCCCATATATATACCTTCCAAGGAAATATTTGTATTGCAGCCACATAGAAGGGGTTCTTCTGTCGGATAAATCTCTGGACTTCAAGAAGTTGTGAAGTATTTTATCACGACGCAACCTGAAATTACTCTTCACATCTCCCCACAGCTCTCCGACAAATGTTTGTTCTGCATCACCGTTTGTAGTATTTCTAACGTCTGGATTCATTTGAAGTTCTGTAGAACTGTTGTTGTTCCGCATATCCAATGGAACCTCTGAGGAAGCTCTTGGTAGCCAACATCAGAACTCGAATCAGTCACCATTCCTTCCAAAACGTCTATGTACATTTATTCCAAGACTTGAGAAGTATTTTTCGGCATCGTTCACCGGTCCGTGGTAAACAGTAAGTCCACCTTTCGCTAGAAGTACTAGTTCATGGAACGTTTTGTACAAAGTATAACTGCAATATAGAAACGTTATGAATTAAAAGACTTCATGACACTTGAACAGACATTTCCTCCTAAACATTATGATTACCTTGGTTGGTGAACAACCATGCAAACATTGACTCCTTCGAGGGCTTCATGGCGAAGTGCTTTAAGAAGAAGCCGTGATGAGGCACTATCCAAGCCAGAAGTAGGTTCGTCCAAGAACAAAACCGAAGGCTCCATTACCATTTCCAAACCCACATTCACTCGTTTTCTCTGCCCTCCTGAGATTCCCCGCTTCTCTACCGTACCAACTAAACTACTCCTCACAGCTTGTAGCCCCAAAGAGTCGATGACTCTCTCAACCACAAGAACTTTGTCGGCCTTTGATTGTCCCGCAGGTAATCTGCATTTAGCATGGAACCAAATGTTTTCCTCAACTGTCAAGTTTCCATGGACAATGTCATCTTGTGGCACAAAACCAATAATCTTCTTATATGAGTGGATTGATAATTGCTTCCCTTTATAAGAATCAAACCACTCAATTTGCATCCAACGGCTTTCCCAGCCAAAGCAGAAAGAAGACTTGTCTTTCCTGCTCCTGATGGACCCATCACTGCTGTGATACATCCCGGTTTAATGCTTCCAGTGACACATCTCAACACATGCTTACCATTGGATTTCAAGGTAAGTGTTAAATCTTTGAAAGAAAGCTCCATGAGAGTCCTCTTCCTCATCTCGGAATAAGTAGCCATGTTAACTATTCCTGAGAAGGTAAGGTCTTTATACTCTAGTGCCATGGCTTTCTCTTTCTCGATCTGATTATACGCATGCCTAAAGATTTGGGTCTGTGATGTCTTCGTTTGATGCCCTTTTACTCTCTTTTCTTTTGTTTCATTACTTCTGGCCGCTGCATCATCCTCGATCTCATAGCAAGCTTGTACAGCAGAGGAACTCTCAGGACTTGAATATTTGGACAATTCTACTTCAGAACCACGACCCAACATCTTGTGAGTATCATCACCATCGCGGTTTGTTTTTTTACCCGTAAACGTCCCACTTATTTGCTCGCGGAGCTCAGTTACATGCTTTTTAGCAGCCGTTCTAGCAACTTTCCATCTCTGATGGGCTTTAGCTTTCTTCGCCGCTGCTTCCCTTGATTTGGCCTGCCTCTTTTCCCTCGTTGTCAGGATTTGATCAGAACAGTTGTATATAATGAGTAGAATAGTAATCACGCCAGCCTGCACAAACACATTGAAAGAAAGCTTAATCTTTTGTATATATTCAACTAATAACAACTGGGAAAAAAAAGAAAAACTTACAATAACCATAACCCCGAATGCATGTATGTTCTGATTTGCTGTGTTGGGGTTGCAAGAAGATAGTTTGAAACAGGCTGCAAGACAAGAAGTTGTTGGAAACATGAAGAGACAGGGCAGATGGAAATGGTAAGCATTACTTCACTATGATAATTTTGAAGACTTACGTTTCTGAGATGTAGACCCCATACGACAGTGGTGCCTGAGTAAACATCAAAATTAAAGTACAGTTAGTTAGATAGAACATGCATGGTATACTAACAAAAATTTTGAGGATAATGTTTTGAAGGGATAAAAAGATGAATACCCCTCATTACAAGTTTCTTTTTGAGTGGTCGTTGGACAATATGATCCTGCGGAACAGAATACTTCGTCGCTGCGGCTGATATCAGCCCATACATTTGCACCTCCACAAGTGTGGTTTGTTCCTGGTGGTAACTGATAAGTGTACCTATATAGATGTTAACATTTCAACATCATATCCCGCAATAACATCACATGTTTCATTTTAACATATCTAAGAAAGAAAAAAAATACAAAAACAAAAACTTACGGTTCGCATAAGTTTGTGGACCCATTATGGGTAGCTATGGGGCAGTGGGCACCAAGAGGGCAAGCTTCTCAAAACAGAAGACAAATTTAGAAATGTTGTTAGAGCATATGATATATGAAAGGAGCTTAGAATATCAATGAAAAGATGATGTTTTGGATTGCTTACGTATCATACAAGTGAGTCCACGGGGGCAGAAGAAGCCTTCGCAGCAAGACATACAGTTGCTTGTTCTTTCTGGAATTTTTGT
Source organism: Isatis tinctoria (assembly GCA_010577795.1). Taxonomy (NCBI): domain Eukaryota; kingdom Viridiplantae; phylum Streptophyta; class Magnoliopsida; order Brassicales; family Brassicaceae; genus Isatis; species Isatis tinctoria. The sequence goes on along the minus strand of CM021244.1, from coordinate 36,289,163 downwards.
AGAGTTTTCGAGGTCGACTTGTTCTGTCTGATCGACGCTGCAGGCCCATCCAGGTTCACAACCAGAGACCCATGAGGTCAAGTTGCAATTCGCAGTCGGTCGCAAGTAGCCCGTGTTATTCGATTTTAATAAGAACTCATCTAAATAGAACTTCATCTCTGCTGCTGTGCAGAGACGCCTTAGAAAATCACCTGTTGGTCCTGTTCCAAAGCCAAAAAAAAACAGTCACAAAGCTTGTATATAAAAGGAAAGATGCGAGGTTTGAGAAGATCTGAAGTTTATGTCTGCTACAAGAACCATAAAAGATGTGAGAATTCTACAACAGATGAGATTTGGAGTTCCTAAACAATCATCAAACAGTCGCTCTTTCCATCTTTTTATCAACCACCAAGCAATAACTAAGTGAAAAGTCTCCGGTTTTATTGATGCAATCAGACAGAAATTTCAAGTTGGTGGAGAAATTAAAAGCTCTGTTCCAATCAGCATCCCTGAGATTGTCATTTCAACAAGAAGGATAATCTTAAGACATTTGTAAACTAAAAGAACGCATTTCACGAGAAGCGCCTTAGAGTTAAGATGGTGATGCTATATCAAAGCATCAACGATGACTTGTTTAGGTAGTGAACAAACAAAACACTCAGCTCATATTTTGTAGCAATAATGATACAAGTATCCAAGCAAAAGCAAAGAAAGCTTACTGGTCTTTGACGCAAAACTTTGCTCTAGTAGCGAGCTCGTGATTAAGTGCAGCAGTGTTCTTGGAGAGGTTGCGGTAAAACATCTGTGTAACAGCCGAATTTTTGAAGCCATGTGTGCCCTCAAATTGACCATAAGCAACATAACAAACCAACCAAAGAACTAAGAACATCAATCTGAGATTAGATCCATGTTTGAGCCAGTTTTGCCGGTTTACACTCATCTTGAGATTTATATAGCCTTCAGAAAAAAAAAAAAAAGAAGAGAGTGGTGCTTATATCATATGCAAAGCAAAACAAAATAATGTAGTTGATTTTTCTGAAAAATGGATTCGTTTTCTCAAGTCTTTTCGAATGCAATGTGTGGGACATTGTGATTGGAAGAGGGATGCAACGTGAAGGAAGGTTGGGAAAACGATTGCCATGAGTCCATGACCGTGACGAACACTGCGAAGCGGCTTGTCTTAATTATTTCTTAATCAAATTACTAAGCTTGATCATGGGAGTAAGTAGAAGCAACGGTGTTTAACATAACACGGATTTTGTTCAGATTAAGAATGAGAAATGTAACAACTTTAAAACAATCTAATTTCAAGAATTTGAGAATCTAGAAATTCAAGATTGCTTTTTTTCTCTCTTTACGATCACATTTGAGTTCCATAACTAAATATTGCAAGTTCTTTAATATTTTCTTCGATTATGGAACTCAAAGCCTTGTAATTTCAAGAGAGTATAAGAATGAAACCAAGATCAAAATGTTTTTTTTTTTTAAATTCTTGGAGAAGCTTCTTTTAAAGTAATGTGCAACAAAGCTCTTGAGATTAATTTTTTAAGTTAATATGCCATCATCGACTCTCCACAAGAAGAAGAAGTATAAGAAGTCCATGTTCTTTCTTACATTATTTGAGTCCATTTATTTGTGACAAAAAAAATTCTGGTCAATTGCAATTTACAATTTCATGACGTAAGTCTTATATCCTAAACGATCAATAGAAAATTTGAGTATATGTCATCATGAGAATTTTAGGATAGAATGCTAATTGTCTTATACAGTCTGTTACGATCAACTGGTCCCATAATATTAAAATTTTGGGGGACCAAATTAGAAGAACAAAGACACTTGAATTTAAGAAACCTGAATTATTTTGTACGTCAAAAGATATTTGATTAGTGATGACCGAAGACTTTTAGTTCGAATGAGTGGACTTGGAGACTAATTTGAGGAGTGTGAAAATATCAATTAAAAAATAAAATAAATATTAAAAGAGGTTATGGTCAGGATCGAATTTTGGTTTGGGAGGGGGCATTCAGTAGACGAACAAGTCTTATCAAAATTATTAATGATTTTGTTAGGCAATTCTCAAAAATAGCACATTCTCATGTTTCTTTATAAAAATAGTATATTAAAGTGAAAGGGACAAAAATAGTATTTATTAAAGAGGAAAATACTATTATATTTTAATTTTTCATTCGTTTCTTCTCAATTCCGTAACCCAAAACCTTAAAACTCAAAATCTAAATCCTAATTAATGACTTATAAACCCAAATTCATTAATTTAATTGTTTTTAAATCATTTAATAAATGTTATTCATTTTCAGCGCTATTTTTGTCACAAAAACATAATATGCTATATCAGACCATTTCTCTTTTGTTATTGTTTTTAAACATTTATAAAAATTTAAGAGGTTTGTAATACGGTATACCCAATATTTCAGTAAGTCCATCACTGATTGGAATGCAGTTTTGGCTACGAAAAAACAATTCCTTACTTCTTCAAATTTTGATTTATTTTCAGATATATTTTTAAAATCTATAAATCTTACAATTCTGTAAATATTAATGACTATGAGTATAACTATATATGATTTCTGGATATAAATCTTATGCTGATATTGAAATCCAAAAAACCAACTACTAAAGATATTCGCAATGCATTTAATTGAATTTTTTAAAATTTAAAATAAATTAAATTTTCGAAACAAAATGAAAATAAAGTATAACAAATCAGTATTAACTAAATTTTTTAAAAATAAATCAAGTGAGAATTACTGGTTTATATATAAGAGAAATGGTCTCAGATAACACATATCTAAGTTTTTGTGACTCTTATACCACACAAAGCACAAAATGACTCAACTAACATTCATTAATTATTTAATGACTATTATACCCTCATTTTAATTAAAACAGAGAATTAAATAGTTGGTGTGAGTAACAGATCTCCTCGAGTTCTACGGCGTGAAATCGAAGTCGACGTCGAAGGTTTGAAATCAAATACCTATGGCGTGAAATCGGCGACGGACAACGGCAACGACGGTGGTGGTGGCGTACGACGGCGACGGAAGAAGAGGGACGAAGGAACATATGTTCATCAACCTCTGCATTTCTAATCGACGGAAAGTTTGTTCAGAGGTTCGATTTGATTAGCTTTATCTCGTTTTATTAAAACTCTGTATGAGTATTTCATAGACATATCAAAATCGATTTGATTATCCCTGCCTTGTTTGATTGAAACTTTGTATGAGTATTTCATAGACAAATCGATTAGATTAGCTCTGCCTTGTTTAATTGAAATTAATTGAAACTTTGCATGAGTATTTGGTGGTTTTGCTTAGTTAATTTTTTGACGTGTTTTTCTCTTGTGATAGGTTTCATTGTTGTTCTCAATCATGGAAAATATATTGTGTGTGGGAGAGTGGAAGTGTATATGAGATTTTGAATGGAGATTTTGTGTCGATCAAACAAAAAGGGCTTCTTTGTTCAAGATAAGTGATAATGTCAAATACCAGGAGTTAGTGGAGATGCTTAGTGAAGATTTTAGACTTCAGAACAAAGAGATTTCACTGAGCAATGGTTTTAGTTTGTCTATGAAATCTGCTTATGAAGACTCTCGCCCAGTATGTTTAGGGAATGAAAGACAACTGAGAACTTTTATCAACAAGATAAAAGAGAATGCTGAAATTAGTCGTTTGTGTATCAATATAAGTAGACGGTTTCACTTCCTTGAAATATTCATACATACCTTCCTGAATTAGTTGATTTGCTTCCTAAATATTGCATTCATTTATGAGTTAGGAAGTTTTATAGTTCAATTGTCCTGCTTTCTTTGTCTTGATGTATGTGAGTGACAATAGCAATCTTGTTCATGCAGATAGTGTTGGAAGTAACATTCACTCAACAAACTTATGCAATGAAAATATTATTCAAGTGAATGACATTGAAAGCACACAGTTGATGCCAAATCTATGTGGAGATTCAGAAGTTGTAGGTCATAACATTCATGAAAACATTAGGTATATATCATCGTACATATTAATGCATGTTTTTTTTTTGTTTCTTGACTTCCTACAAAGAGGATTAAACCTGTTGGTGAGTTTGGTGTTCCAGGTTCTAAATCACAATAAAACAAGTGCGGCATAAATGACATTGGAGGACACAACAAGCTTAGATGCAGAACATTTATATGATAAAGTTTGATCGTTAAACTAATACTTTGTTTTTTTATGTTTTAGAAAGCGTTTCAGCTGTTTTAGAAATGCTTTCCTAAATTTATATGCAGTTATTTTAAACACGATTATGCATTTTTTTTCTTTTTTCGGATTTGGTTATGAGTTTGTGAAGTACATATTTGTCACTCATTTCTTCATGATTGGTGTTTTTATAATTAAAAATGATCTAGTTTTTCGAAATGTCAAAGTTTTATGATTTCATGAAGGCCTTCTAAATACGATAGGTACCTTCCAAAATTCGATAACCAATGAATTCTCACATTTTTTAACATAGGTTTTTAACTTGTATTAATGACCGAATTATAATTGATGGCTACGACCACTTAAAACTCAAAAATGATCTAATTACTTAGAAATGTCAAAGTCATAAATTCATAAAGGTTTTCCTAAATCCGAGAAGTTCCTTTCTAAATCCGATAACCTATGTAGTCCCACATTTTTCACTGTATGTTTTCCACTTGTATCAACGAACAAATTATAACCGTGTTTTAGTGGCTACAACTACTTAACAAACTCAAATATGATATAGTTATTCGAAATATCAAAGTTTCATAAATTCATGAAGGCCTTCCTAAATTTGATACGATAATTCCTAAATCCTATAATCTATGAATTCCCACATTTTTTAACATAGGTTTTTAACTTTTATCAGTGACCGAATTATAATCGTGCTTTAGTGGTTACAACCACTTAAATAAACTCAAAATGATATAGTATCTTCCAAATGTCAAAGTGTCGTAAATTCATGAAGGCCTTCCTAAATCTGATAAGTTCCTTCATAAATCCGATAATTTCCTTCCTAAATCTGATAACCTATGAATTCCATAAATTCATGAAGGTCTTCCTAAATCCAATAAGTTTCTTCCTAAATCTGATCACCTATGAATTTCCACATTTTTCTACATAGGTTTTCCACTTGCATCAATGACCGAATTATAACCATGGTTTAGTGGCTACAACCACATAGCCTAGTGGCTACAACCACATATTACAGTTTCATAAATTCATGTAGGTCATCCTAAAACAGTTTAGTTGATTCATAAATATTATAAATGCTATTTCATAAAACCGACTTTTCAAGTAGCACAAAAAAACTGTCAAGTAGCTATCCAAGTGAACAAAAAAATATTCAAGTTTTGAAAAACTGATAAGAAGAAGTTCATCCATAGTATCTCGAACGAACTCCTAGGAGATTTCACAAGCAATTATGTCGTAAAGGTTTTCATCTGCAATAGACATGTCCTTAAGCTCTTCTCTGATCATGAACTTCAATATTGGAAGTTCAATAATTTCTGAAAAAGAATCACCCAGTTTTGCACCTAAAAAATCACAAAAGTCAAAAGTTAGAAATACGAGATTTAGTAAGACTTTCCTAAATAGCAACAATCGCTTTATATGATCTTCCTAAATACAAAAAATGGCTTCATAATGACCTCATAAGGCCTTTCTAAGGTGTTCCTAAGTACCAACAATCACTTCCTGAGGTCTTCATAATTACCAATATTAAACATTAATAAAGTCTTTCTAAAACAAAAAAATTGTTTCCTAAACTTTTTATAAAAATCCGAGTTCTAGCAACATCTTCCTAAATACCAACAATGGTTTTCTAAAGCCTTCCTAAATTCCAACAAATGCTTCCTAAACTCCAACAAATCCTTCCTAAATACCAACAATCGCTTCTTAAGACATTCCTAAATAGCAGCAATGGCTTCCTAAGGTGTTCCCAAACACCAACAATCACTTTCTGATGCTTTTCTAAATAGGAACATTAAACATTATACAAGTAGCATATGACACAAAAGAGAGATAAGAAAAGACAAACCTGAAACGGTTTGTGTTGAGTAACTCTCTTTTGAGAGACCGATGAGAAAATCAAGCGTAATCTATACAAAATAAACAAACAACGTATCAATAAGGTCTTAAAGGATTTAGTAAGAAGAAAGCACGTTATGGACTTTAGTGTTTTTTGTGGCAGAACTGAATACAAGAACAAACTATCCAAAAATCTGTTCTTTAACAAGCATTGAGAGAGGTATGTGATTCTCCACACCACCAAAATTTGGAAAGAAGAAATCAGAGACCATTAAAATCCCAAGCTTTGATTCCGCCATGGATTATGGATTCGAACCTCTAAAATTTCTGAATTATAAACAAACCACGATGTGGTAGAACACGTGGAGAACATCTCTCGATTCTGAAATTCATCAAAATAAAACTGAATATTAAATTAGGAGAGGGAAATTCTACGATTGCTCATCCAAATCCCAATTAAACTACAAAGAACTATAAAAGAACTAAATTTCCCAAAGGAAACAAAAACGACACAAACTGAATTTCACAGAATCTGAGCAATAGAGAAGGGGATCAAAGATTCAAACTTTTCTCGGGATCTCCACACTTGTCGAGATGGTTTTTTATGGCGGACTTTGAAGACTTGGTTTCCTGCAATGGCAACGACGAAGTTTGGTGAATCGGTTTGCGGAGATGACGGACGTCGGCGGCGACAACGTAGGTTTTCTCCTTCGACTGCGATTATTGGAACGACGAAGGCTTAGACGATGGCGACAGACGACTGCGACGGCGAACGACGAAGGCTTAGACGACCGCGATGGACCACTGCGACGGCGAACGGCGACGCAAGGTTAGGGTTTCAGAGAGAGCGTTTTCTGGTTTTTTTTCTTTCCTTGTTTTATGAGAGGGGTAAGATGTTCTTTTGTTTGTTTAATGAATGTTAGTTGTGGAATAAATCAGCGTGTGTGGTATTCTGGGAATGAAAACCAGAAAGTGTGGTATCAAGGAGAATCTCCCTATATATAAAGTATGAAAATTTAAATAAAATTTAATGTTATTGATTTTGTAATTTTAAAAAGAAAAAAAAAATTTAAGTATACGAAAGAAATGCCACTATATGCTCTCCTTTATGATATAATCAAAATCTTTAGTTATTGGTGTGTTGAATTAACGTTTAGTTCCATTTACTCTACTTGCACAAAAAGCTTTTCTTCATGAGCAAATATATTACTCAATCTTAGGTTTTTGTTTACTAATCTATCTTCTTTTGAGTTTACTAACAGAAACATCCACGAAAGAGGCTAGTCTACTTTCCTGGAAATTTCGTCTCACGAGTGACCATCGGCTACTTCGGATTATATGAGGAGATGATGAAGCCACATAGGCGCCTTCCTTGCAATATACGATTGATATCTTTTATCCCGCGTAACACTTCCCGCAATCTCCAAGTCTGCTCTATTAGCTGTGCTTGAAGTGTGATCAAGGGACCAAAAACGCAAGTGACTCAGACAACATGAGATGCACGTAAGGATGTGACTTAGTTGTAGATGAATATGAGGATTGAGTAGAGCAGTACGGGCACGTATGAGAGATGATTCAAATATGACTCTGTCTTCTCCCAGATTTTTCATAGATTCGACAGCCCATGGTGTCGCAACCACCTCAGCTTCCTCCATAGAAGACACTTGGTCAAGTAGCGACGGCTGTGGTATCGCACATCCTCCATAGAAGATGGGGACATCTAAATTCGGACACAGAGTCTCCGTCTCTAGAGAACAAAATTAACTGTAACAAAAGATTTTTTAAAAAGGGTCTTTTACTCTTTGGCAGCAGAGACGAGAGGAAAGAATGGGTTCTTTGCGTGGAAACAAGAGAAGAATTTAATAAAATTAAATTAAAAAAAAAGGAAGAAATTTATGAAAATGAACACCAAGGAGACCAAGTTACAAAGAAGAGAAAGCTCATGAAGACGAGAAGAAAAAACTTGAATAAAGTGAAAAGGGAAGACTAATGGTGGAGCAGAGAGAGAGGAAGCTGACAGAAGCAGACGAAGGGACAACCTTGGATTCATTGGGATGCTTAAGAGTTAAGACAGAGAGAGAAACGGTTTGGTTTCATCAGTTGCTTATCAGACCGGTTTGGCTTTATTGATTAACTTTTGTACTTGTAGTTGGGCGGAAGTTTTTGGTCATGTTTTAGCTTGGTTCCATACTTCTACGCCAATCTAAGAAACTAGCCAAGATTTTTAAAAAACTTATAGATCAGCAAATTAAACATGCCACAACACTTTCTCTTTTTGTGTAAACACCAACATTAATTAAAATCTCAAAGGACCTGTAACAAAGTTTGTTACTTTTCTAATAAGACAATGAACAAAGAATAACACAAGAACGCTACATACAATCTTGGTCGAGCCTAGCCAAATGCAGAACCATGAAACTCTTCAAACCTACCTCCAAGCTTCAGATCCCTGCGAACTAAAAGCAGATTAAGACCGTAAAGGAAAGACCTTTACTTCACCTCTTTTGAAGTATAAGCATCCCCGCAAAGGCGATCTGACGAGTGACCACACCAATGAGAAGCAATATCAGTATACATAGGTTCCATTTATTAATGTCGTAGCCACTCTTCATAAGCGATCCACATCGAGTAATCATCCATACTCCATAGTACCTGAACCCCAAAAGTAAAAACCAGATGATATATGAATCAAACCGACCTTTTGAGGCAGAGAAAAGTAATGTTCTTTATGCCTTACTTTTGAGCATTTCCAATCACAAATGCTTCCAAAGCCCACTTTGGGTAACATAAATTAGCTATCATCTTCATAGCTTCACTTTTCTCCGACTGAGTTGCAACAAGTGTTAAAACGACTGGAAGAAGAACAGAAAACTGCAAAGACCCGAAAGTTTTTTTAGACTAGGCAGAGAGGATGATTCTTCTCTTTGCAAGGGGAAACCAATCATGAAAAACTCACCAGCTGAGCAGAACCAGGTTGGAAGAAGATAGCCAACGCATATGCAATACCAGTCACACAGTATACGAGGCAGACCAAGACGATATAGTTATCGAGAAACGTGGATCTAGGGTTAGTGAAGAAGTAGAACATGGAGAGATAAACCAAGGCTTGACAAGTGTATTGAAACAGTCTATTGTATCTTTGGCAAGGAAACAAGCCAAGCTACTCATCCCCGAAGCACTTTCTCTCCAGTAATGTAACTTGTCTAGTGAGAATGATCTTAAAGCTGCTATTTTGCACAGAAGAGCTGAGATAAGTAGCAAAAGCAAAACAAAAAGACCAATAAGAGTGTGAAGAAACTTGCTTAAATAACTTGTTTAAGAAGGAAGAAAATTTCCAACTTACAAACGGCGATAATAGTGTAGGTATAACCAGGTGCTCCAAAGCTCTCATCACTTGCTTTGATCAGTGATCCTAAACAAGCTCCAGCTAGCAATAAGATCAAATAGTCTGTGGCTTGTAATTTGGCTTCTCTCATTCGCTGCTTAGCTATCCTGCAAATCAAGAACATTTAGCTTCTCTTAAGATAGTCGTGGAGATTAATGTTGGAAAGTAATATATATACCTTCCAAGGAAATATTTGTATTGCAGCCAGATAGAAGGGGTTCTTCTGTAAGATAAATCGCTGGACTTTAAGAAGTTATGCCGTATCTTATCACGACGCAACCTGAAATTACTCTTCACATCTCCCCATAGCTCTCTGACAAATGTTTGTTCTGCATTACCGTTCGTATTATTTCTAACGTCTGGATTCATCTCAAGTTCTGTAGCTCTGTTGTTGTTCCGCACATCTAATGGAACCGAGTATCCTTTGTGAAGCATCCACCTCTCAGGAAGCTCTTTGTAGCCAACATCAGAATTCAAATCAGTCACAATTCCTTCCAAAAAGTCTATGTAATAGTCAGGAGGGTTGATACGATCTGGCACATTTATTCCAAGACCCGAGAAGTATTTTTCGACATCTTTCACCGGTCCGTGGTAAACGGTAAGGCCACCTTTCGCCAGAAGTACTAGATCATGGAACGTTTTGAACAAAGTATAACTGCAATACATAAACATTAAGAATTAAAAGACTTCGTGACACTTGAAAAGACATTTCCTCTTAAACATTATGGTTACCTTGGTTGGTGAACAACCATGCAAACATTGACTCCCTCAAGGGCTTCATGCCGAAGTGCTTTAAGAAGAAGCTGTGATGAGGCACTATCCAAGCCAGAAGTAGGTTCGTCCAAGAACAAAATCGAAGGCTCCATAACCATTTCCAAACCCACATTCACTCGTTTCCTCTGCCCTCCTGAGATTCCCCGCTTCTCTACCGTACCAACTAAACTACTCCTCACAGCTTGTAGCCCCAAAGAGTCGATGACTCTCTCAACCACAAGAACTTTGTCGGCTTTTGATTGTCCCGCAGGTAATCTGCATTTAGCATGGAACCAAATGTTTTCCTCAACTGTCAAGTTTCCATGGACAATGTCATCTTGTGGCACAAAACCAATAATCTTCTTATATGAGTGGATTGATAACTCCTTCCCGTTTATAAGAATCAAACCACTCAATTTACATCCAACGGCTTTGCCAGCCAATGCAGAAAGAAGACTTGTCTTTCCTGCTCCTGATGGACCCATCACTGCTGTGATACAACCCGGTTTAATGCTTCCAGTGACACATCTCAACACATGCTTACCATTGGATTTCAAGGTAAGTGTTAAATCTTTGAAAGAAAGCTCCATGAGAGTCCTCTTCCTCATCTCAGAATAAGTAGCCATGTTAACTATTCCTGAGAAGGTAAGGTCTTTATACTCTAGTGCCATGGCTTTCTCCTTCTCGATCTGCTTATATGCATACCTGAAGATTTGGCTCTGTGATTTCTTGATTTTATGTCCTTTCACTCTCTTTCCTTCTGTTTCATCACTTGCTCTTTCATTACTTCTAGCAGCTCCATCATCCTCGATCTCATAGCTAGCTTGTACAGCAGAGGAACTCTCAGGACTTGAATCTTTGGACAATTCTACTTCAGAACCACGACCCAACATCTTGTGAGTATCATCACCATCGTGGTTTGGTTTTTTACCCGAAAACGTCCGAGTTATTTGGTTACGGATCTCAGTTACATGCTTTTTAGCAGCCGTTCTAGCAACTTTCCATCTCTGATGGGCTTTAGCTTTCTTCACCGCTGCTTCCCTTGATTTCGCCTGCCTCCTTTCCCTCGTTGTTAGGATTTGATCAGAACAATTGTATATAATGAGTAGAATAGTAATCACACCAGCCTGCATAAACACATTGAAAACGCCTCTCTCTCTTTGTCAAAAAGCTTTATATTTTGAATATGTTCAACTAATAACAACTGAAAAAAGAAAAACTTACAATAACCATAACCCCGAGTGCATGCATGTTCTGATTTGCTGTCTTGGGGTTGCAAGAAGTTAACTTGAAACAGGCTGCAAGACAAGAAGTTGTTAAAAACATAAAGAGACAAAGCAGATGGAACGGTAAGCATTACTTCACTATGATAATTTTGAAGACTTACGTTTCTCAGATGTAGACCCCATACGACAGTAGTGCCTGGATCAACATCAAAAGTATAATAAATTTGATACATCATGCTAATAAGAAAATTTTTTGGAGGATAATGTCTGAAGGGATGAAAAAATGAATACCCACTATCACAAGGTACTTCTCGTGTGGTCGTTGGACAATATGATCCTGCGGAACAAAATACTTCGCTGCTGCTTCTGATATCAGTCCATACATTTGCACCTCCACAAGTGTGGTTTGGTCGTCCTGGTGGTAATTGATAAGTATACCTATATAGATATTAACATTTCAACATCCCGCAAGAACATCGCATGTTTCATGTTAACATGTCTAAGAACAAAAAGTACAAAACAAAAACTCACGGTTCACATAAGTTTGTACTCTTATTAAGGACAGCTGAGGGGCAATGGGCACCAAGAGGGCAAGCTTCTCAAAACAGAACACAAATTTAGAGCATATGATAGATATATGAAAGAGCCTTAGATATCAATGAAAAATGATGTTTTGGATTGCTTACGTATCATACAAGTGAGTCCACGGGGGCAGAAGAAGCCTTCGCAGCAAGACATACAGTTTCTTGTTCTTTCTGGAAAATCTTTAGAGTTTTCGAGGTCGACTTGTTCGGTTGGATCGACGCTGCAGCCCCATCCAGGTTCACAACCAGAGACCCATGAGGTCAAGTTGCAATTGGCATTCGGTTGCAAGAAGCCAGGGTTATTCGTTTTAAAGAAGAAATCATTTAAATAGAACTTCATCTCTGCTGCTGTGCAGATACGCCTACCAATATCACCTGTTCCAAAACCAAAAAGAAAAAGTCACAAAGCTTGTACATAAAAACAAAGATGCGAGCTTTGAAAAGATCTGAAGTTTATGTCAGCAGATAAATTCCAAGAACTAGTACTACCAAGAAGAACCATAAGAAACGTGACAATTCTACAACAGATAAGATTTAGAGTTCCTAAACAATTATCATACAGTCGCTCTTTCCAAGTAATAACTTAAGTAAAGAGTTTGTTACCTCGGGTTTTCTTAATGCAAGCAGAGAGGAAATCCAAGTTGGTGGAGAAATTAAAAGCTCTGTTCCAATCAGCATCCCTGAGATTGTGATTTCAACAAGAAGGATAATCTTAAGAACACATTGTCACCTAAAGCAGCTAAAGATAAGAAGGTGAAGCTATACAAAAGCATCAACGATATCTAAGATCCAAGAATTGACCTCTTTAGTACACGAACAAAACACAAAGCTGAAATTTTGTAGAAAATAAGACATTTGATTGCAATAATGATACCAGTATCCAAAACAAGAAACCAAGCAAAGCCAAGAAACTGCAAGAATGTATAGTTTAAGAGCAAGAAAACTAACGGGTCTTTGACGCAAAACTTTGCTCTAGTAGCGAGCTCTTGATTAAGTGCAGCAGTGCTATTGGAGAGCTTACGGTAAACCATCTGTGTAACGAGGGGGAGAACAGCCGGATTGTCGAAGTCATTTGTGTCCTCAAATTGACCATAACCAACATAACAAACCAACCACAGAACTAAGAACACCAATCTGAGATTAGATCCATGTCTGAGCCAATTTCGTCGGTTTACACTCATCTTGAGATTTCTGTAGCCTTCAAAAAAAAAAAGTGTGTGTGTGGCTTATATCAGATGCAAACACAAAGCGAAACAAAAAAGTAGTTTGATTTTTCTCATAAAAGGATGGTTTTTTCAAATCCTTTAAATGAAATGTTTGAGACATTGTGATTGGAAGAGGGAAGAGGGAAGAAACGTGAAGGAAGGTTGGAGAAACGATGGCGAAAAATACTAAAAATGGTGATCTGCTTTTGTGTGCGATGAACGGGACGAACTATGTGCGAAACGCCTCATCTTAATTATTTTCTATTCAAATTACTAAGCTTGGTTATGGACTTATGGGTTTAGTTAGAAAGTAACAATATTTAACATAACACAGATTTTGTTCAGATTAAGAATGAGAAATGTAAGAGCTTTAAAACCCAGAAACTCAAAATTGCTTCTTTTTTTTTTCTTTCAGATCACATTTGAAATCAATAACTAAACATTGCAAGTTCTTTAATTTTTACTTCGATTACAGAACTCAAAAGCCTTGTAATTTCAAGAGAATATAAGAATGAAACCAAGATCAACAGATTAGAAAAAACATACTTATTAAGGCATTACAGATCATGAACTGGGAGCTGAGGAATCCATGAAAAATGATTTTGCTTAGTTCTTGGAGAAACTCTTGAGATTTTTGAAAGTTAATCTGCCATCATTGACTGTCGACAAGAAGAAGAAGAATAATAAGTAAGAAGAAGGAAGATAGTGCGTTGAATGATTCATTAGGACAAAGACGTATAGACCTCGTTATAATTACAGTTAACAGAATAAGTACAGAGTACTAATCTTTATGGTCGGATCGAAGGAAAATATATATTTGCTTTCTAAATTTAGTCAAAGTTTCTGCAAGTATAAATGATTACAAAAATCCCTTAAATTTCGTTTTTTTATTATCCTTACTGTCAAATACATATTCCTCTTTCCCGATTCAAAGTAGAAATATTATAAAAAATCTGTAGACCAAGGTATTTAAAAAAATTGTAACATGATTACTTGTATTGATTGATCAGATTTTTTTGTGACGCAATTTTTTTAAATCAATCTTTTTTTTTTCTTGAAAAAATTTTCCCTGGTCAATTACAGTTTACAATTTTGTGACGTAAACTACAATTGACTGAAGAAGAAATTCGTAAATTTTGTTTTTTTTTTTTCATGAATATCCTAAACGATCAATAGAATATTTCTCTACATGCCATCATGAGAAATATAGGACAGATTACAATAAACTGGTCCCATAGTTTTGATTTTTTTTGAGGTCCATATTAGAAGACAGAAAGAACAAGAAACTGGAATTATTTTTGAACATTAAAATCAAAATGCTGAATTTTTTTATTGGAATGCAATCTTGGCAACCAATAAGAAAATTATTTACTTCTATAGGTTTTGAAATTCCTTTTTTGTCCAATATATTTTTAAAATCTATAATTTTGACAATTTTATACAAATATAAACGATTATGACAACATATGAAAACTGGACATTTTAGAATGCTTGGAAACAATTGAGCCCAGAATAAACGGTGCTTTAGGTGATCCCTTAGATAGCCCATATATAGGCCCAGTTACAAGCCCAACCAAATTTATTATAATACATACGGCTACAAATATTCCATATTTAGCGAAAAGACCGAAAACACCCTTCGCGCATCTCGAGATCTCGCTTTAAACGAAGTTGCAACGGCCGGTGTAAATACCCTCTGCTTTTAAGGGTGTTTTCGGAAAACGCATTTTGAAACTCCCGAAGCTCTCGCTTTGCTCTTACTGTCATTTGCCCTTTTCCGTCATTTCACAATAATCTCTCTTCTTCTACTGCTTGGTCTCCTCTCTCCGACTGTTTCTCCTCCAGCTCTCTCATTCTCTCTCTCATCAAAAGTCTTTACTCTCTCCTCTCGAGCTTTGGACGAATCTGTCAAATTGCTTGTAATTTTCCTGAGAGACATTTTGGTTGGTAAAGACCAGACAGATCTAATTTTGGTGAGTGTCTTTATTATTTATTTTCTCTAAGCAAATGTTGTTGTTAACTTTCATGTGGGTTTCTGGTGAATGATTCGATTCCATTATTTGTGTTTAAGTTTTTTTTCTTTTTAATTATTATTACAATGGAAGGTTCATGTCGCTGGCCGTGGGCCTAAACCCCCATTGTTGTTAGCTAATAACAATAATGTCGAGTTCTTTTTGCATTAATTGTTTTTTTTGTTCACTTATATATAGTCGATTCTCAAAAAGGGTTTAAGGGCTTTCTTCTTATACAGCTAAAACAACAAAAAGTTCGGATTTTTGTTCATCTTGCTTCTTGAGTTGATCTTTTCTCATCTGGGTTCTATGTTTTCCCCTCATTCTTGGATGACTTTGTAATTTCGTTTGGATTGGTTTAGTCTGCAGGGTTTAAGCAGAAGTTGGTTTGTCAAATTCTCAAGTTTCTTCCCTTCAGATTTACTCTATGAGGAAGTGAGAACTTCAAAAATAAACAAAGAGAAAGCAGAAGAGAAGCTTGGAACTTTCGCAAGGTACAACCTTTGACTTTATTGGTCTGTTTGTATAGTCAAAACTTGCTTCTGAATTTTTCAAACTTTTATTGTAAAATCTGAATCTCAGAAATTCAAATCTTCAGGTCTCATTATCACTTTTTAATATTTTTTAAGTTCTCTTTAGGTTAATCAAACCGAAGAGTTCTGCTTAAGAGTTTGTAGATGATAAATGTCTTGAGGGTCTGTTTGGTTAGCAACATAGCGTTTAGACCGCTGCTGCTAGTGCGTTTAGAGTCTAGAACCACAATGAGATATAGGTTGTGGGTCTTGTGTCTGAGTGTACTAAATGTGTTTGGTGGGTTTGTCAGGCTCTGAGGTTGTCCTGTTGTTCCAAATGGTTAAAAATCAATTTTTACCCATACGTTTGGTTTTAAGGTTTGTACTGTTTTCACATTAGATGGCATTATAGTATATATGATTGTACTTGTTTCACATTAGGGTTTTGTAACATGGTAAATACAGATTTGTTCGGTTTTTTTAATGTTTCTTTTCAGAGAGGTGAATTTTCTCCTGCATTAGTCATGTGTTTCTGCAGAGATTATGTGGGTGCAATCTTTTATTATTATTTGTTCTGTAGCAGCACATTTTGACTAAATAGCCCCAGAAATAAATAAAAATAAGAAAGAACAAAAAAAGTAGATTGGTTTCATTCTTGAAAAGAAATGCTATACACACAACTTGCTGGGTTTTTTGGTCCTTTCTCTTAGAAAAATAGCATTTTCTAAGCATGAACCATGAAGTCTTCACAACTCTTGTTGAATATTTTAAAGCAGTATCCGTTATATTATATGCATCTCTCTATTTATATATGTTCAGATCTCTCTTTTGTTAATTGATATTTTATTAGGGAAACATTCTTTTACTTTTGAGTTTTTTTTTTCATATAATTGTTCACATAAAGCAGCTCCTGCTTAGAGAATATTACATAAAGAAGCTTGTGGCCCTCCATTAACGGTCCTTGATCCAAGTATTAAAGCTTGTTGCTCTTTTTCTTTATGTATCAAAACATTCATCATTACGAGTTCTCTCCTCTCCTTTGCCTTTTAATTCCTTTTGTGCTGTTCGTCTTATTTGTTACTGTGTTCTTGATCTGCAGATGGAAACTGTGAAACCAATGGTTGTTGCTCCTAAGGGTAAATTCAGACGCACGTTTGCCAAAGTTCTTAACATTCATAAGCTTACGGGTGTTGCTCCGGAAGAGGATATGAAGAAGACAAAGTTCGATTCCAAGAATGCTAATTTGTCTGAGTCTTTCTACAAGCTTGAGGAAGAGTATGAGAGAAGTCTGACGTTGGAAGCTCTTCTTGCGAAGCTTTTTGCTACGGTTTCTTCCATCAAAGCGGGTTATGCGCAGTTGCAGCATTCTCAGTCTCCATATGACGCAATCGGGATTCAAAAGGCAGACAACTTGGTGGTATCCGAGCTAAAGACTTTGTCTGAGCTGAAACAATGTTTCTTGAAGAAACAAATCGATCCTAATCCCGAAAGAACTCTGGTTCTCGCGGAGATTCAGGAGCTGAGGAGTCTATTGAAAACGTATGAGATAATGGGGAAGAAGCTTGAGTCTCAGTACAAGCTTAAAGACTCAGAAATTCTGTTTCTGAGGGAGAAGCTCGAGGATCTGACGAAACAGAACAAGTTGACAGAGAAGAGACTTAACCAAAGCGGGCAACTTTGCAATCCCTTAGACAATCTTCACCTATCGGCGCTAAATCCAACACATTTTGTTGCTTATCTGCACCACACAGTCAAATCCATCAGAGGATTCGTCAAGCTAATGATCGAACAGATGAAACTCGCGGGATGGGACATTTCAATGGCTGCTAATTCGATCCAGCCCGGTGTCTTCTATTACAAGCAAGACCACAAGTGTTTCACTTTCGAACACTTTGTCTCCAACGTAATGTTCGAAGCATTTCATTTACCACACTTCTCAACCTCAACCTCAAGCGAATCAAGAGGCTACAAGAAGAAGAAACAGAGCAAAGCAGAGAGGGAAATGTTCTTTGAGAGGTTTGTAGAGCTCAGGTCAATGAAAGCGAAGGATTACTTGAAAGCAAGGCCTAAATCAAGATTTGCCAGGTTCTGCAGAATCAAGTTCTTGCAGCTTATACATCCGAAGATGGAGCAAGCTTTCTTTGGACATTTGCATTTGAGAAACCAAATCTCTGCTGGTGAGTTCCCGGAGACGAGCTTATGCTCTGGATTTCTAGAAATGGCGAAACGAGTTTGGCTTCTACATTGCTTGGCTCTCTCCTTTGAACCTGAAGCCGAGATCTTTCGAGTACCCAAAGGTTGTAGATTCTCTGAAGTGTACATGAGAAGCGTTGCTGAGGATGCGTTTTTCCCGGCGGCGGAGAGTTCACCAGAATCAGAGCCACGAGTGGCCTTCACGGTGGTTCCAGGGTTTAGGATCGGCAAAACTTCAATACAATGTGAGGTCTATCTCTCGGTTACGTAATAGCCGTCCGTTGACGGTGAGGATTCTCTGGGTCGGTGGTGGGTCCATAAGGGCGATTTGGTAATTTCGGAAAGTGATGGGGTTAATTTTGGAAAATGGGAAAAGATTGTGGGCCGTTGGATTTGAAGTAGCGAAGTAGTGTGGTGTTGTGTTTGTGTTTCCTCTGTCTTTTGAGTTTTGTCGATATTAGTGCAGAGAAAACAGAGGCATCTCTTAGCTGTTGTCCATTGAATATTTATCTCCCTTTTTGAATAATATGTAAATATATTAGTATGATTTATAATATGTTCTTTTTCTAACTCTTTTTTATAATTTGTAAATATTTTATAATTTCTAATATGTACTAAATATAAGGGCTGAGGAACGTAATACTGTGATGTTTGATTTTTTTTTGGTGTCCAAAAGATTGAAAAACATTAAATTTTGATTTGTTTGTTACATATTGATATATGTATATATATTTACATTTACGTAAGCATTGGATTCATTTATAAATGTAATGCTGGTCTGGTCTATGAACCATCCAGCATTATGTCTGCCTGTCCTGTGTTGTCACATGCACATTAAAAATTCGACGACCAATTTTTCTTTACAAAGTGTGAAAACATCCTTATTTATCTGCTAAGATTTTGGGATTTTATTCGTTTTTTTAGGTTTAAAAATTCTCAACGTAATTCTGCTAATGAATTATCGGAGAAATTAAGTTGGATGTGAACACGAAGAAAACATTGACGCGTTGTTTACAGAACTTTTGTTTGGTATTTGCGTTGTTCAAAGATGTTTTGGGGTCTTTTGTTCGTTTTTAGGCATTTCTACAGTAATTAATTATCGTTGAAACTAAAATGGTACAAACACGTCAATGCTTTGTGGGATACCACAAAGGCGGTGCTATCAAAAAGTTCATCGAAAGAATAATATTTCTATTATGTTATAAAATTTTATATGTATTGGTATTTGGTGTGCATTTATTATATAGTTTCTTTTCAGATTTTAGTCTATTATCGAAATTAATGAGAACGATGCTTCCCTGTACCAAGAATCTAAAGATCAATTGACCAAATATTATGGTGGGGTTCGAATCTAACCACAGATGACTGTATAAATCTTAAAAATTGGTTTCATTTGTCGGAAAGTCCTCTTTTACCTTTTTAACGTTTTGGTGGTGCTTTAAATAGTGACCTGAAATCAGTGATGCTAAATAAGTGAACCGTTGGATTTGCTCCCTTACAGGCCCAACAACGAAAATTCTGAAGTAAGTGAAAATTTCACAGACTTTTTACTGTTATGTAAAGCTGAGGTATTCATGTTTTTAATGTTCGTATATTGTTTATTCAGGTTTCCACAAAATACCAGCTCTATGCCATGGTTGAACATCTCGGGAGTATGCCCGATTTAGAGGACAAATCAGTGAAATAGAAGATTAGGACATACATTTTCTAAAAACCAATTTTCACATATATATTATTATTAATATTAATAAAAATAAAGTTCGTAAGTTTTTATAAATTAATATAATATTAGTTAGGCTTTATTTAATTAAAATAATTGTTGTTGCTGGACTTTTTAATAATTTTTAAATCATTATTATATAATTCTATTTAAAAAATAATTTAAACTCCAAACTAAAGTTGACAACTAAATCTCATTTTGCTCCAAATTCTTCTTTTGCCTTCTTGAGTTTTTAATTACATAATTCAATTATTCATACTTTAGTTATTTTCCTTCATCAAATTCGTAGGTTTGTTACTTTTATACTAGAGAGATAGGCGATGATCAATTATTCATAAAAAAATCAGAAAATAGATTGTTTTTTTTTTCAAATTTTCTTGGTCAAGTATTAAATTTATCTGTTATTTCTACTATTGCTATTTGATAATTTGTAATTTTTTTTTTTAAATAACAACATTTTATTTGATAGCTGGCTGAAACCATTACAGGTATGACATAAAGTCATACAGTTTTGACAGTTACAAAAGATGTAGAGTAGATACAACCAGGCTTTGGTTGTGACTTCAAAGGTTTGGGAGAGAGATCTTAGCCACAATTACCTCGGTATCCACGGCCACCTCGATTGCCACGACCACCTTGGTTCCCACGGCCACGACCTACCATTTGCCAAACCATCGCTTGTGCCTTTGCCGATGGTTTAACCGGTCTTTCCCTTAGGATTCTCTGTCCTAAAGGTGTCATAAATTCTTTCGATTCAATTTCAGATTGTTCTTCTTCTGATTCAGAGACTTCTTCTGAATCTGAGGAGGGTTCATCACCTTCAGAATAACTCAGAAAAGCAAACTTGTTAGTGCGAAGACCATACACTACTTTTTTTGGACTTTCCTTATGAATTTGTGTTTCGCCATGGATATGCGCAGATGCATTATCTGAATGAGTTTCTGCTACCTTTGGAGAAGATTCCACTGTTTTTGAACTTTTGTCAAGCAAGGTCACTTGAAGCTGAACTGGACTTGCAATGCCACATCCCAAGACCTGGACTGCAGCTGGAGACTTTGGATTCTCGTTACCTGTTGCGGGAACTGAATCAGAAAATTGGCCGCCAGTCACTTTGTCAGTCTCCATGCCAACAATTGTCTCTTTCTCTGTCGTTGTGTTACCAACAACTTTAGTACTACTACCTTCCAATTGTAGACATCGCTTTGCTTTGTGTCCTAATTGCCCACATCTACTGCAATTAGCAGGAAGCCAAGCATATTCTACATCCACCATTGATATAAAACCAGATTCATCGGCAGCTGCAATTCGAGAGGGAAAAGCTTTGCTTAATTCAACCTCTACCAAAATCTTTGCCTCCCCCATACTAACGGGATCCAACCAAGGCTTATGTGTTGCCATTGGAGCCCCTAAACCCGATGCAATATGACTGATTCCGGGAATAGAGTACAAGATGTTCGGTATCTTCTTCAAAGTCACCCAAACCGGAATTGTTTTGATTTCTGGAATGTCTAAAGAGGCTTCTGGAGTCCAAGGAGCAACAAACATTAAACAATCATCAACATGCCAAAGACCTCTTTGAAGAACCCAAATCCTCGACGATTCATCAGGAACATGGAAAAGATAGGTCGTTTCACTAAGCTTCCTAATGGTGATTCTACACTTTCTTCCCCACAATTTGTTGAAGACCGCATAAATTAGACCACCAGATGGCGGAGAGCATCTATAGAACTGGCCTAAGATAAAATCTTTCTGATTCTCAATTCCATGTAGCATAACTTCGGGTGGAATTGTTACCTTTGGAGTACCGTCCTCAAGATATTCTGGTTCCAAAGCTCGGTAGAGGTTCCTTGAAGCTGGGTTCATTTTTGCTGCCCATGGAAACCGATGTTCGTCTTCCTTGGCAACTTGTTTGAAGCTTTGAAGACCATGCCCCTGCTTTATGCAAATCGCCTTAGCTTCAGATAGAGAAGGCCATTTTGCAACCTCTCCAGAGTTCATATTTTGATGAGAGGCAGAAGCATCTCTCAAATTCAGTTTTTTAGCCCAAGCACCTTGTAAAGGAGGAGCCATCGGAACAGAGGGTGGATCAATCGGAGGTAGAGAAATCAAACCCTTTGAAATTGTTGCGGACGCGGTTGAGTCAGGTAGGAAAGACTCCGACACTGCCTTCATTGACGGAGGTCTCGCCGGAGGCGGAAAGGCGATCGATTTTGGAGAGTCGATATTCTCGTCGGATTTATTCATGTCTGTACTCTTGCCCGAATCCATGGAAACGAACAACAAGAAAGAAGATTGAGGAAAAGAAGAAGTCACCGAAGGATATACGGGAGCTGCCGGCGACGACTCCGCCGTTGCGGATTCGCCCTGATCGTGAAGCAAAAGTCTCTCTAGGGTTCGCCTTCGAAATCGTCGAATTTAGGGGCGCGTGAAGCGCGTGTTTTGATAATTTGTAATTGACAATACTCAGTGATGTTGTTGTACAGTTCTTGCACATAAAGGTCTTGTTGTACTTTGAAGTTCTTGCACGAGAATCAGTGAAGAATGGGTTCTATCAAAGAAAGCATAGATCTTATTCTACGCAACAGATAAAATAATGTGGTTCTCGACATATATCAACCCCAAGTCGATGCTTGAGACTAAGGACAAAAAATGTAACGAGAGAGCTATCATTGGCGAAGAGGCTTATCAGCCGAAGCAATGTACTATATTCTACTAATGTTTTTTAATAGCGCTCTCAATTATTGTTACCATGTGGAAAGAGATACTAAGTAAGATAGGAGAAACATTGAAAGAGTACGCCGGATATTGCGACCTGAAACAAAAAAAAAACAATATCGAAATGAGCCATAAGATTTAAAGACTACGAACAAATCAAAAACAGCAAGTAAATGAGCTTACAGTTGCAAGGGCTTTGATATTTGTAAGAGCCAAGGCAATCATGAAGTGGCACAGTATGAGTCAAGCACTATAACACTGAAGCTACGAAACAAATGTTGCATGAGTTAACTATTCCAACACCCTGGAAAAAACAAAGGATTCAAATTTTGTTTTGGATGGAAATTAAAAACAAAAACTAGATTTTAGGAAAACTAATAAAGGGACACATACAACATATTCTAAGGAAAAAGAGGACACCATAACAAGAATTTTTTAAGCTCTGTGTGCTCATTCTATAGACGATTAAAAACGTTCAGAGGGTACACATTTGCGAGATCTCTCAACCGTTTTTCAACATATCCCAAAAAACTCACACATAGTAGACATAACTAAAAAAAGAACAAATATTGAAGAATACCTTTAAGCAATTATTCACTCACGTAGTGTTGTCTTGGCCGTTACCATGACTACATCTAAGTGTTATTTTGGCTGTTAACAATAGTGGCGTATATTCAGTCTATTTAAAATTGCACAATTTAGGTACTTATTATTATTTTCTTAAACCTTTTTTTTCCATTTGTGTTATTGCTTTTTTTAGATTTGAGGTTTGAGGTTTATCATGGTTTATACTTTATGTTTTGAAGTATATCATGGTTTGTTCTTTATATATTCATACTTTATTTATTTATTACTATGATAATTTGTAAGAATTTCAAGTAATTTTTTATGTTTATATTTGTAATAGAAAAATTGCATATTGCAACATATTGGTGTTCATTTTGGAGTTGTGTCCAGTTTTTGGTTGGTTTGTTATTTGTTTTTATTTGCTACAATATTAATACAATACCTACAATGACTTGGGTTTTTTTTATAAGTTTTTTTGTTTATTTTATTTACAATCGTAAATGTAATTGTTTTTATTGATAAATTTTTGGAATTTTTAGTAGTTTTTTGGGGAATCTTCTTTAATTTAACATTTATAAATATTAATCTATATATTATAATATATAGATTTACTTATTTAGTAATTGTAATTATTAAAAAAACTCGGAATTTTACATTTTCAAGAAAAATTTCGCTGATAGGCTCATTGTGGTCTTGATTGATCTTGGGCCCAGAATCAAACATTCCCACCGATGTCTTGGGTCATGGGCCAGTTTAGTCCCCGGTCAGGTCACAAATATCATCTATAAGACCGAAACAGATTCAGTTCACATAATCTATAAACCGAACTGATTCGATACTAACCGAACAAAGTAATTTGGTTAAAACTAATGGGCTTTTGTAAACAAATCCCTTATTTTTTTTTATATAAGAGCATGTGCAGCCCAGAGCCAAATATTGGGTTCTTATAAAAAATTTAGTATTAATTTTATGTTAAGAATTCTAAAATAATAAAACTTGTTATATGACCTACAATGGAGAACTTAAGTGAAGTTCTTAAAAAAAATGTTTTTTTTGAAAAGTGCAAGAACCAACCCTGTTGGAGATGAACATACACGCTAATAAAATTTTACCATCTTACAATTTTTTAATTAACCTAAATCAGTGAAGGGAAAATCTCTACCAAGGATGAGAACTGAGGTTTTTCCCTTTCTTTCTCCATGGAAGCACTTAAATCTCTACCAATGATGAGGACTGAGGTTCAGCTTTTATTGGTCTTCATTCCCAGTTGTTCTTGTTGCAGTATTTAGCGTCAGCTTTGCTACACTGGTTGGAGACTGAAGAACATTGGAGTCGGACTGATTCATGTATTCATTAAGACCTTCAACCTATTAAATACAAATAAAAAGAATCACAGATACAAAGCATTAGTGGTGCAATTAATCCTGCAAATACATATTGAGAACAATTAAAATCACCAGTCTATGAGTCAAAAATACAGAATCTCTGTGCATTAACACGAAACCACAAGCAACAACCACAAGATGAGTTAAAGATCAAACGCATACTAGAAATCAACATCAATTTGACCCTAATCCAAGTAGCCATACGCAATTCAGGTTTATAGGGAAACAAATTCTAAAACCCACATGACAAGAGACAAGAGGCAGAGCTCAGAAAATCAACACAAAAACATGATCCAAACAAGCAAATAGAAAGCTATGTCATTTATCAACATGATCCAAATCAGATTGAGAAAAAAAAGGACTAAAACTTTGATTGGTTTTGGTTCATACAAGGTATAATTCATAGAATTGAGACTAATCTCCAACGTAACAATCTTACGCCTTCCCACAACCAATCCCACCTTCGTCTTAGCTGTCACCTTCACCACCAACTTCTTACTCTTCATCTCCACTCAAAATCTCAAAACATCTACAATCATCTTTTACAACTTAATTACAGAAGTTATCAGCTTCATTTCCCTTGATCAAAGTGGTGACTCCTACAGTCCCAAATTTGTAAATCGAATAATCAAACAACAACCTAAAGATTATATAACAACTATGTGGTAATCACTAATCCGAAATTGTACAGTCTTTCAATTAATATACAGAAACAAGAGGATGAGAAAATTTGAACCAACGAGAGAAACAGGATTTTTAGATCTTTTACCAGGAAATCGCGAGAGAGATTTGGGCTTTCTTTTGAAATCGCTATAGAGAAGTCTGGTCGAACTTCTAAGCGGAGGAAACGATTCTCTTCGGTGGGGACGAAGGTTGAGTTGTCGGAGTACGGGACAGAATCTGCCGGGGAATGCTCGAGAGTTCGTCTGAAGATGGAGTAAAACGATCACAGTAGTCGGAATTACCATCTCTCTCTCTTCTCTCTGTATCTGACGCGTGTCTAATAAGATACGTTTCAAAAACATACTATATAGGAAACGTTTCTTCTCTTTTCTTCTCTTAAATTGATTTTTTCATTATATTTAATACTAGATTTCTTATTAAGACCCACCAAATATCTGGACTGCACATGCTCTAAGCCGCCTTCTTCGTCAGAGAGATGAGATCAGAGAATTTACGTGGAGAGAAAGAAAATGATGATATCCGATCTTCCAGGCGATTTGGAATCGGTTATACTCGCTAGGGTTCCGGCCAAGTCTCTAGCGAAAGCGAAAACAACTTGCAAAAGATGGTACGCTTTGCTCAGAGATCCGAAGTTCGTCGAGAAGAACAAGAAGCTGGGGAAAGCAGTGAGGGAGTCGATGTTATTACTGATTGATTTTAGGGTTATGTCAGTCGGCGATGATCTCCATGGAATTCACAAAAATGGCGTCGATCCATCATCCATCGAGTTTACCGGTAAACTTAGCAGTGTAGAGGATCCAAAAGAGTTGAGAATATCTCGAATATTTCACTGCGATGGTTTGATACTATGTTCCACTGAGTGGAACACTAGCCTTGTGGTTTGGAATCCATGCACTGGTCAAAGGAGGAACATCGAACCCAGAACTTGTTACCGGCGTGAAGACACATATGCTTTAGGTTACGTGTCGTCTTCTTCTCTCCATAGCTACAAAATCTTGAGGTGTTCCTATTACTACAACGAAGAGAAAGTCCCGGTTGCTGAGTATGAGATTTATGAGCTTAGCTCTGGTTCGTGGAGGGTTCTTGATCACTTAACTCGTGACTATTTCGAATTTTGCGATGCCGTGTCTTTGAAGGGAGATGCTTACTTTGTTGCCGGAGATAAACAAACCGGCTTTTTCTTGATGAAGTTCGATTTCACGACGGAGAGATTTGTGCGTCTCCCTCTTCCGTTTCAGAGTTTTGATCCCGAAGATACGGCGGCTCTGTCAGTTGTCAAGGATGAAAAGCTCTCGGTGTTACATCAGAATCTTCTTGCGTGGTCAAATGTGATGGAGATATGGGTGACCAATAAGGTTGATGACGAGGCTAAAGACCTGTCGTGGAGGAGCGACTTCGTCTTGGTTGTGGATTTTGATAAATTTGACCTCCCATATATGGCGAATGTGATAAGCTTCTTGTTGGACGAGGAGAATAAAGTGGCAGTGTGCTGTGATACTGGCTGTGGCCCGTATGATGAAGGTAGGAATAGGACCAACAATCTACATTGTTGGAGAGGATATGTATAAACAAGTTTATGATGAGAAGGTATCTCCTCACAATTGGCCACTTGTCCTCACTTACGTTCCAAGTTTGGTTAGCCCTTAAATAAATTACTTTCTTCTGGGTACCGATTGGAGACACGACTGTCGTGGCTTTAGGCTTTAGGTTTTAGGCTGTAGAGATTTTGGCTTTATAGACTTTTGGCTGTAGAGACTTTGGCTTTAAGAACCTGATTGGTATCAAAAGCTGTAGAGACTGGCTGTTAATAATTTTTTTAAAAAAAAAAATTAATAATTGAAACTGCAAACAATAATTTATTTGTTATTAAAATTTAACTTAAAAACAACAATTTATTGAATAAAATAAGAAAAAAATCATTAAGAAAGTAGAATAATACAAAATATCTAAGACGTTGAGCCCATATGGCATTAGCGATATCATCTCGAACACCTTCCATGTATTGTCTCGAACTAAGATCTCGAACACCTTCCATGTATTGTCTCGAACTAAGATATTTTCCTTCTTTCGTTAAGAGCGGTTCTTTCCAATTCTCGTCTTCTTGTTCAAATACAAAAATTTCAAGGAAAATATGGGTCTTCTCATTGTTCCACGTGATCTTTTTCTATAAATATTCAACAACAAAAATACATATAACATAATATACACATAAAAATTTAAATAATGTTTTAGAGATTAACAATAAAGATGATGCCATTTCTGTAAAAACAAAGTTTTAAAATATATAAACTTTGATTATCTATATGGAAAAAAAAATATTTAAAAAAATATTTAGGTAAACATACCTGTTGGATATTCAAGTGTGAAAAAAATATATCTTCTCACTCTATTTATAATGTTTTAGGGATTTTCTAAAAATAGCATTAGATTTTTTTTTTAATTCTAAATTAATTTTCAATATAATTTTTTAGATATTTCCTAAAAATAGCACTACATTATCTTATCTGTTTTTTATTGAATGCTTCTTCATTAATTTTTAATATATGTTTTTAGAGATTTACTAAAAATAGTATTATATAATTTATTTTTAATTTGTTTTTAATTTGTTTTGAGAAAAAAAAACGAAAAAAACAAAACTTCAAAAAAAACAAATAAACTTACGTAAAAAACAAAAGAATGAGGAGAGAGAAAGAGTAAAAGCCACAAATGGAGGTTTTAGAAACTAATGAACAAAAAAAAAAAAAAACTGAAAAAATGGCTTTGAAGGCTTTAGAATTTTCTAAAGTCTCCAAAGCCTGATTGGCTAATTTTTGGCTTTCATGGCTTTAGAAAACTCTAAAACCTTCAAAGCCATGTTACCAATCAGAGCCCTGGTTTCAGTGATGTTCTTTTGACCTTATTAAAAGGTTTGTTTCTATTTAGTTTGGTGCTGGATTAAAGCTTTTCTTTTGCTTTTGAATATTGGATTTTTTTTCTCAAATACATTGTTCTACTTATATCCACTTTCACTTGAAATGTTTGTTCTTGGAGAGAATATCATCGCGTAAGCAGAATCTTGTTCATGGATTTGAGAGTAAAGAGAGCAGCAATACCGAAACAGATTCGGTTCATATCGTAATGTTATACCTTAAAGGTATTTAATTAGTTGGTATTATACATTAGTTTCCTACTCATATATATGATTAGTGATCATTTGGATCATTTTATAACAAATATCTGATTCATTTTTACAAAAAAGAAAAGAAAAGTGATGTGGAATTTTAACAGTTTTAATAATATTTATATTTGTTTTTAAAAATTCAAATTATAGCATATGTGAAAATGGAAATTTTTATATTATATGTTTGATGTGATGATTCAATTTATTTAACAAAATTAAATTAAACAAATAATTAAATGATTTAAGAACACAGTATGATAAATTTGGATATTAAAACATTATTATTAAATTATTTAACAATTTTATGGTTTTCATATAAAGAAATAGAACTAGAGATTCCTTTTAGATCATTAAATAAATATATGATTAGATTGATGAAAAGTATTTAATTTTTTTGGACCAAATTATAAATGGCATGTTTTGTAATTATTATAATAGTTTAAACCTTTGTTAAAAATAAATCCAAGAAAGCCTATGGTGACGACACATCATCAAAAACAAACTTGTTGATAACATATGAAAATTAAAGTTATTCTTTTAAAATGATTTAAAATAATATATAATAAGGGTTTATTTATTTAGTATTAAAAATTGATATTTTACATTTCTATGAAATTTCGCACATAGGCCCAATTATGGTCTTGATTGATCTTGGGGCCAGAATCATATCCAAAATCAAACATTCCCACCGATATCATGGGCCACTTTGTACCCGGTCAGGTCACAAATATCATCTAACAGACCGAAACAGATTCGGTTCACATAATCTATAAACCGAACTATTTCGATACTAACTGAACAGTTATTTGGTTAAAAATAATGGGATTTTGTAATCAAAGCCGTTATTTTTTTATAATAGCAGCCTTGTTCGTCGAGAGAGGAGATCAGAGTTTACGTGGAGAGAAAGAAATGATGATATCCGATCTTCCAGGCGATTTGGAATCGGAGATACTCGCTAGGGTTCCGGCCAAGTCTTTAGCGAAAGCGAAAACAACTTGCAAAAGATGGTACGCTTTGCTCAGAGATCCGAAGTTCGTCGAGAAGAACAAGAAGCTGGGGAACGCAGCGAGGGAGTCGATGTTACGGAGTGATTTTAGGGTTCTTTCAGTCGGCGACGATCTCCATGGAATTCACAAAAACGGCGTCGATCCATCACCCATCGAGTTCACCGGTAAACTTAGCAGTTTAAAGGATTCAAAAGAGTTGAGAATATCTCATATATATCACTGCGAGGGTTTGATACTATGTTCCAGTGAGGGAAACACTAGCCTTGTGGTTTGGAATCCATGTACTGGTCAGAGGAGGATCATCGAACCCAGAACTTGTTACCGGCTTGACGATAAATATGCTATAGGTTACGTGTCGTCTTCTTCTCTCCATAGCTACAAAATCTTGAGGTGGTGCGAGTACTACAACGAAGAGAAAGTCCTGGTTGATGAGTATGAGATTTATGAGCTTGGCTCTGGTTCTTGGAGGGTTCTTGATCACTTAACTCGTGACTATGATTTCGAATTTTCCGATAGCGTGTCTTTGAAGGGAGATGCTTACTTTGTTGCCGGAGAGCAACAAACCGGCTTTTTCTTGATGAAGTTCGATTTCACAACGGAGAGATTTGTGCGTCTCCCTCTTCCGTTTCAGACTTTTGATATCCAAGATACGGTGGTTCTGTCAGTTGTCAAGGATGAAAAGCTCTCGGTGTTACATCAGAATATTCTTGCGGGGTCAAATGTGATGAAGATATGGGTGACCAATAAGGTTGATGACGAGGCCAAAGACCTGTCGTGGAGGAGCGACTTTGTCTTGGTTGTGGATTTTGATAAGTTTGACCTCCCAAGTGTGACGACTGTGGCAAGCTTCCTGTTGGACGAGGAGAATAAAGTGGCAGTCTGCTGTGATACAGGCCCGGTTGGTGAAAATATCACCACAATCTACATTGTTGGAGAGGATATGTATAGACAAGTTTGTGAAGAGACTATAAAGGGATCTCCTTACTATTGGCCACAAGTCCTCACTTACGTTCCAAGTTTGGTTAGCCCTTAACTGAATTACTTTCTTCTGGTTTCGGTGATGTTCTTTTGACCTTATTGAGGGGTTTGTTTCTATTTTAGTTGATGCTGGATTAAGCTTTTCTTGTCCCTCTTCTTTTGCTTTTGAATATTGGATCCTTTTCTCAAATACATTGTTCTGCTTATATCCACTTTCACTTGTTGTGGTTGTTCTTGGAGAGAATATCATCACGTAAGCAGAAGCTTGGATTTGAGAGTAAAGAGAGCAATACCAAAACAGATTCGGTTCATATCGTAATGTTATGCTTTAAAGGTGTTTATTTCGATCCACACCTAAATTTGACGATCAAACATATATCCAAATCTAACACGAAATCGAATAAACCAATCACTCGTAGTAGAACATTTTGAGTTTACAACAGTTACAATGCTTCCAAGGCCGATTCAGATGAATACTCTAGGTTAATGTGTTAGAAGAAGAGTTTCTTTTCACCTTCCATTGCTCGAACTCCATGCAGCTTAACAGGAAGGAGCTTGCGTTTTTATGACCACCACCTCCGAATCTCTGAGAAACGGATGTTGTGTCTTCTTCTGCAACACTCCTCAAACTTATTTTCAGTTTGGTCTCATCCTCAAGCTCGGGGACTCTGTAAACAACAGCTCCAACACCTCGTAATCTCATACGTTTGCTCTTCTCCGCCAATTGATTCCCTAATTCGCTTCTGAGCTCTGCAATCTCATCTGCGTTTACAGCTAAACACCGACCAGACTCTTCATCGCCTCCAAGAACAATCTCATAAGACCGCTCAAGGGCCTCGTGAATCAGTTTATGTTTTTTGGACAAACTCTCTTTTCCTCTGTTGATCACACTGTCATGATCCAACGAGAGTAGCTGCTGAAACACTGATTGGTTCTGATTGAAATTGTATTCGATTCCTAAGTCCACGATCCCGCTGTTGAACGCTTTGCTCTCTGGTAGTTTCCACTTCCAGATATCAGCGTCTTCAATGTACTCGAAAACCCGCCTCATTCTCTTGAAATCATTCATCTTTCTGCAACTTCCTCGACATTCTTCCATCAGCTTTTGAGTAAAATAGTCAAACGCAATGGTCGCTCCGCTTCTTTCTATATCCAAAACTTTGGTAACGTTCTTGCAAGTTGAAGAGACATCGCCGAGGCTCTCAATAGCGGTTTTATGGTGGTCGAGGATGATGACATTGTCGACTTCGGGAGAGACTTGATGGACAAAACCAGGCGGTCCTGTGAAATCGAGAAGATAGAGATGGCTGATTTCTTGAAGAGGAAGCTGGCTGATTGTGATTGGAGAGTAAACTGTGTTAGGGAAGAAAAGCGAAGGGATTGACTTTGCTGAGAAATAGAGATGAGCGGCCAAGGCGGCGAAAACACCGTCATGGCAAGGATAATGGTACAGAACCGCCACCTTCTTCTGCACCATATTCGCTGCAAGATTCATTCCTGAAACCAAACAAATTTTAAAAGAACAATAAAATCAAAACTTTTATACACAGACCTCTAAGCTCATGTCGAGAAAATAAACTGATAAAAGTTCTTGTACCAGATATATGCAGAAGCAATCATCAAACAATTACCAAAAATCGAAACTTTTCACAGAAGGAATTTGTTTTGTCGCTAAGAGAATTAATGAATTTGCAAAAAAAGATAATAGACTAGAGAAAAGTACCGAGCAGAGAAGCAGTAGCCGAAGAAGAAAGACCTCTCATACCAAAACCACCGAACTAATAAAAGAAAACAACAACCTGAACTTAAAGTAGGGTTCTCGAAAAGTCTAAATGACGAAAACACCCTTAAATACCTCTCACTATTCCTGATTCTGGTCTGTTTACATCAACTTCATGTATAGTGACAACAACGGATCTTCAGCTTGTTTTGCTGGAAAATCCAGTCTTCACTAGGACTAGCACTAGTGTCAACTGAAGAGATTCAGATGTCATTCAACACCTTTTAAGGACCCTCTTCCTTTCATGTGTTTAACAACAAATCAATAGAATCCGACATCACAGGTTCTTTGCACATTGTAGGCATTATCACCGACCAAAAGTCCGCATCAACAGCATCCCCTTTATTCAAGCTGCTGATAACTTTACCGAGAATCTCCAACTCTCCACTCTCACATAGCCTTCGCAGAAATCTTTCTAGCCTATCCTTGCGAGGCTTGTAGCCTTTGAAAAGCATTTCGTCCAAAACAACCGCTGCTTCTTCGAGTTGTAAACCTTCGCAAAGCCCATCGAAAGCTATCCTATAAGATAAGATATCAGGGATGCAACCTCTTCGAGGCATATCTTCAAACAAGTAAGTTGCTTCTTTCCAGTTTTGGATTCTAAACAGGGCACCAAGTATCATATTGTAGCTTATAACATCTGGTTTCACACCTTTCTCAACCATTTCATCCAAAACTCGATAAGCTGATTCGAAATCATTCTTAACACAGTACTCGTTAATCAGTACATTGTAAGTCACTGTGTCGGGTTTGCATCCTTTTTCTCTCATTTCCTCTAAAATCCCCGAGACCTCGTTTGACCTTCCAGATTTCGTAAGCGAGCTGATCAACGTAGAGTAGATATCTGAGTCTACTTTAATCTTTCCTTCGTACGCCTCATCCTTTAGCTTAAACGCCAAACTCAATTCACCAAACTGACATAACGCTTTAATCAACGATGCGTAAATGTGAACCGTGGGACGAACTCCATAAACTTTTAACATATCGTGCTTCATCTTCAATGCTTCCTTCACCTTCGAATTCTTGCAAAACCCATGAATCAGCGTCCCAAAGGTTACACCAGTGGGTTTCACCTTCTTCTTGACCATTTCATCGAATAGCTTCAATGCATCATCGAAACACCCGCTCTGAGAATACCCATTGATCAATATATTGTAAGTACAAGCGTCTGGCTTACCATACTTATCAATACTCGAAAGAACTTCCCTCATTTTGTCGAAATCTCCGCACTTTAAGAGCGCATTCAACAGAGAGTTCACGGATTTCACAGTGCGTTGGCATCGGTACTGAGGCATTTCGTCGAACACGTGGAGCGCACGACTGGGCAACTTTCCACGGCCGAAGTAACTGATCACGTTACAGAACAGAATCTCCGTAGGAACGATCCGAGTATCGGTCTTGAGCTGGAGGAGTACCTGATCTAGCTCATCAAACATCTTGGAGCCGCCAAGTTTCGTGATGATGAGATCGTAGCATAGAAGCGAGTATCTGAAGGGTCTTTTTGGGTTCGTTGGTTCTGGATCAGGGTTTCGGAAAAGCTTAATCGCGGCGGAAGGATCATTCTCACGGCGGAGGAGAGAGGCAAGCCTGAAGGAAGAGACAGATTTCACGGCGGACATGGATTTTACTTGGAGTGAAAGTCTCTAAGAGTGCGGGGTTCTTACTTTTACTCAGACTTTAGAGATGAGTCTCTAAAAAACAAATTATAATATAAAATATTATACTCCCTCTGGTTGCAAATAGTTGTCGTTCTGGAACTATTTTTTTGTTCTAAATTACTTGTCGTTTGGAGAAACCAATGTCATTTACACAAAAAATTCCCAAAATGGCCTCAATTAATTACACACAAATTTTCAGCGTAAACAAAAATGTGAATGGTCAAAACAAAATATATCAAGAGTCAAGTATTGACCACAGTCAAACAAAAACGTGATTCATAAATATTTCAAAGCCAATATTTCAAATCAACATGGCAAATCTCTTCGGCAAAGCACTGAAAGTAGAAGAAGATGAAATCTTCAAAAATTCCAGCATCAAAATAGTGCATGATTTCGACCTCAACAAACTCCCCAAAGAAGATGATCTTGAAGTGAGCAACAAAGTCGAAATTCAACCTGAAGCCATTCTCAAATTTGTTCATGATTTCGATCTAAACAAGCCAAGCAATGGAGTATATTACTAAGAAGTTTTGGGTAATCATTACTAAAATTTTAGAACCTCACAACATAAAAAAATAATATATCTTATTTTATATTATCTGTTTTTTTTTAGAACATCTGTTTTAGAGACTCCAATAATCATGCTCTTAAAACAAATAAACTCTTTTTCATTTCTGAAAAAATAAAACTGTTTTTTTTTTCAAGACTTTCACCACGCATAGTCTCATACAATCGAAAGAAATGGTAGGACTTATTTTGTTTTACATTTTTTTTTTATTTTTTTTTTACATTTTAACTGGAAGAATAAAACGAAACTTTTATCTGATGATAAATTGATCTCATAAATTAAAATAAATTTGAGGTATTTGTGGATTTGGTTTCTTAATATTTGGTTGGTTTGTTATTTGTTTTTTATTTGCTACAATATTAATCAATACCTACAATGGCTTAGGTTCTTTTATAAGTTTTTTTTTGTTTATTTTATTTACAATGGTAAATGTAATTGTTTTTATTGACAAAAATTTTGAATTTTTAGTATTTTTTTTGGGAATCTTCTTTAATATAACAATTATAAATATTAATCTACATATTATAATATATAGATTTACGTATTTAGTAATTTTAATTTTTAAAAAAACTCGGAATTTTACATTCCAAGAAAAATTTCGCTGATAGACTCATTGTGGTCTCGATTGATCTTGGGCCCAGAATCATATCCAAAATCAAACATTCCCACCGATGTCTTGGGTCATGGGCCAGGTTAGTCCCCGGTCAGGTCACAAATATCATCTATCAGACCGAAACAGATTCGGTTCACATAATCTCTAAACCGAACTAATTCGATACTAACCGAACAAAGTAATTTGGTGTAAACAAAGCCGTTAAATTTTTATATAAGCCGCCTTCTTCGTCGAAACTCGAGAGATGAGATCAGAATTTACGTGGAGAGAAAGAAATGATGATATCCGATCTACCCGGCGATTTGGAATCGGAGATACTCGCTAGGGTTCCGGCCAAGTCTTTAGCGAAAGCGAAAACAACTTGCAAAAGATGGTACGCTTTGCTCAGAGATCCCAAGTTCGTCGAGAAGAACAAGAAGCTGGGGAAAGCAGCGAGGGAGTCGATGTTACTGAGTGATTTTAGGGTTCTTTCAGTCGGCGACGATCTCCACGGAATTCAAAAAGACGGCGTCGATCCATCATCCATCGAGTTTACCGGTAAACTTAGCAGTGTACAGGATTCAAAAGAGTTGAGAATATATCGAATATTTCACTGCGATGGTTTGATACTCTGTTCCACTGAGGGAAACACTAGCCTTGTGGTTTGGAATCCATGTACTGGTCAGAGGAGGAGCATCGAACCCAGAACTTGTTACCGGTTTGATGATAAATATGCTATGGGTTACGTGTCGTCTTCTTCTCTCCATAGCTACAAAATCTTGAGGTATTGCTATTACTACAACGAAGAGAAAGGCCCGTTTGCTGAGTATGAGATTTATGAGCTTAGCTCTGGTTCTTGGAGGGTTCTTGATCACTTAACTCAAGACTATGATCTCAGATTTTCCGATAGCGTGTCTTTGAAGGGAGATGCTTACTTTGTTGCCGGAGATCAACAAACCGGCCTTTTCTTGATGAAGTTCGATTTCACAACGGAGAGATATGTGCGTCTTCCTCTTCCGTTTCAGGCTTTTGATCCCGAAGATACGGCGGCTCTGTCAGTTGTCAAGGATGAAAAGCTCTCGGTGTTATATCAGAATATTGTTGCGGGGTCAAATGTGATGAAGATATGGGTGACCAATCAGGTTGATGACGAGGCCAAAGACCTGTCGTGGAGGAGCGACTTCGTCTTGGTTGTGGATTTTGATAAGTTTGACCTCCCAAGTGTGACGACTGTGGCAAGCTTCCTGTTGGACGAGGAGAACAAAGTGGCAGTGTGCTGTATTACAGGCCCGCGTGATGAATATAGGACCATAATCTACATTGTTGGAGAGGATATGTATAAACAAGTTTTTGAAGAGACTACAGAGGGATCTCCTTCCTATGGGCCACATGTCCTCACTTACGTTCCAAGTTTGGTTAGCCCTTAACTGAATTACTTTCTTCGATGTTCTTTTGACCTTATTAAAGGGTTTGTTTCTATTTAGTTGGTGCCGGATTAAAGCTTTTCTTGTCCCTCTTCTTTTGCTTTTGAATATTGGATCTTTTTTCTCGAATACATTGTTCTGCTTATATCCACTTTCACTTGAAATGATTGCTCTTGGTGAGAATATCATCACGTAAGCAGAATCTTATTCATGGATTTGAGAGTAAAGAGAGCAATACCAAAACAGATTCGGTTCATATCGTAATGTTATACCTTAAACTTAAAGGTGTTTAATTCGATCCAAACCAAAAAATTTGACGATCAAACATATATCCAAATCTAAACCAAATGAACCAATCACTAGTAGTAGTACATTTGATTTTACATCAGTTACGATGCTTCCAAGGCCGATTGAGATAATATCTCTAGGATAATGTATTAGAAGAAGAGTTTCTTTTCACCTTCCATTGCTCGAACTCCATGCAGCTTAACAGGAAGGAGCTTGCGTTTTTATGACCACCGCCTCCGAATCTCTGAGAAACCGATGTTGTGTCTTCTTCTGCAACACTCCTCAAACTTATTTTCAGTTTGGTCTCATCCTCAAGCTCGGGGACTCTGTAAACAACAGCTCCAACACCTCGCAATCTCATACGTTTGCTCTTCTCCGCCAGTTGATTCCCTAATTCGCTTCTGAACTCTGCAATCTCATCTGCGTTTACAGCTAAACACCGACCAAACTCTTCATCGCCTCCAAGAACAATCTCATAAGACCGCTCCAGGGCCTCGTGAATTAGTTTATGTTTCCTAGACAAACTCTCTTTTCCTCTGTTGATCACACTGTCATGATCCAACGAGAGTAGCTGCTGAAACAGTGATTGGTTCTGATTGAAATTGTATTCGATTCCTAAGTCCACGATCCCGCTGTTGAACGCTTTGCTCTCTGGTAGTTTCCACTTCCAGATATCAGCGTCTTCAATGTACTCGAAAACCTGCCTCATTCTCTTGAAATCAATCATCTCTCTGCAATTTTTTCGACATTCTTCCATCAGCTTCAGAGTAAAATAGTCAAACGCAATGGTCGCTCCGCTTCTTTCTATATCCAAAACTTTTGTAACGTTCTTGCAAGTCGAAGAGACATCGCCGAGGCTCTCAATAGCGGTTTTATGGTGGTCGAGGATGACGACATTGTCGACTTCGGGAGAGACTTGATGGACAAAACCAGGCGGTCCTGTGAAATCGAGAAGATAGAGATGGCTGATTTCTTGAAGAGGAAGCTGGCTGATTGTGATTGGAGAGTAAACTGTGTTTGGGAAGAAAAGCGAAGGGATTGACTTTGCTGAGAAATAGAGATGAGCGGCCAAGGCGGCGAAAACACCGTCATGGCAAGGATAATGGTAGAGAATCGCCACCTTCTTCTGCACCATATTCACTCCAAGATTCATTCCTGAAACCAAAAAAAAAATTAAAAGAACAAAAAATCAAAAGTTTTATACACAGAACTCTAAGCTCATGTCGTGGAAATAAACTGATAAAAGTTCTTGTACCAGATATATGCAGAAGCAATCATCAAACGATTACCAAAAACCGAAACTTTTCACAGAAGGAATTTCTTTTATCGCTAAGAGAATTAATGAATTTGCGGAAAAAGATGATAGACTAGAGAAAAGTACCGAGCAGAGAAGCAGTAGCCGAAGAAGAAAGACCTCTCAGACCAAAACCACCGAACTAATAACAGAAAACAACAACCTGAACTTAAAAGTAGGGTTCTCGTAAAGTGTAAATGACGAAAACACCCTTACATACCTCAGACTATTCCTGATTGTGCTGTTTAAGGTCTTTAGATATAGCATCAACTTCATGTCTATGTCTAGTGACAACAACGGATCTTGAGCTTTCTTTTGCTGGAAAATCCAGTCTTCACTGGGACTAGGACTAGTGTCAACTGAAGAAATCCAGATGTCTTCCAGCACCTTTTAAGGACCCTCTTCCTTTTATGTGTTTAACAACAAATCAATAGAATCCGATATCACAGGTTCTTTGCACAGTGTAGGCATTATCACCGACCAAAAGTCTGCATCAACAGCATCCCCTTTCTTCAAGCTGCTGATAACTTTACCGAGAATCTCCAACTCTCCACTCTCACATAGCCTTTGCAGAAATCTTTCTAGCCTATCCTTGCGAGGCATGTAGCCTTTGAAAAGCATTTCGTCCAAAACAACCGCTGCTTCTTCGAATTGTAAACCTTCGCAAAGCCCATCGAAAACTATCCTATAAGATAAGATATCAGGGGATGAAACCTCTTCGAGGCATATCTTCAAACAAGTAAGTTGCTTCTTTCCAGTTTTGGATTCTAAACAAGGCACCAAGTATCATATTGTAGCTTATAACATCTGGTTTCAAACCTTTCTCAACCATTTCATCCAAAACTCGATAAGCTGATTCGAAATCATTCTTAACACAGAACCCGTCAATCAGTACATTGTAAGTCACTGTGTCGGGGTTGCATCCTTTTTCTCTCATTTCCTTTAAGATCCCCGAGACCTCGTTTGACCTTCCAGCTTTTATAAGCGAGCTGATCAACGTAGAGTAGATAGCTGAGTCTACTTTAATCTTTCCTTCGTACGCCTCATCCTTGAGCTTAAACGCCAAACTCAATTCACCAATCTGACATAACGCTTTAATCAACGATGAATAAATGTGAACCGTGGGACAAACTCCATAAACTTTTAACATATCGTGCTTCATCTTCAATGCTTCCTTCACCTTCGAATTCTTGCAAAACCCATGAATCAGCGTCCCAAAGGTTACACCAGTGGGTTTCACCTTCTTCTTAACCAATTCATCGAACAGCTTCAAGGCATCATCGAAACTCCCGCTCTGAGTATACCCATTGATCAGTATATTGTAAGTACAAGCGTCTGGCTTACCATACGTATCAATACTCGAAAGAACTTCCCTCATTTTGTCGAAATCTCCGCACTTTAAGAGCGCATTCAACAGAGAATTCACGGATTTCACAGTGCGTTGGCATCGGTACTGAGGCATTTCGTCGAACACGTGGAGCGCACGACTGGGCAACCTTCCACGGCCGAAGTAACTGATCACGTTACAAAACAGAATCTCCGTAGGAACGATCCGGGTATCGGTCTTGAGCTGGAGGAGTACCTGATCTAGCTCATCAAACATCTTGGAGCCGCCAAGTTTCGTGATGATGAGATCGTAGCAGAGAAGCGAGTATCTGAAGGGTGTTTTTGGGTTCGTTGATTCTGGGTTAGGGTTTCGGAAAAGCTTAATCGCGGCGGAAGGGTCATTCTCACAGCGGAGGAGAGAGGCAAGCCTGAAGGAAGAGACAGACTTCACGGCGGACATGGATTTTACTTGGAGTGAAAGTCTCTAAAGTGCGGTGTTCTAAGCAGAACTAAATTAGGCGCAAAAAAAAAAAAAAACTGTTTACTTTTAGTCAAGACGAAAAGTTTTAACTTTTAGAATAAACTCTTTTTCATTTCTCCAAAAAAAAAAACCTGTTTTTTAGTATTTTTTTCAGGACTTTCACCACGTATCCAATCGAAAGAAATGGTAGGAATAATTTTGTTTTACAGTTTAACTTGAAGAGTAAAACGAACCTTTTATCTGATGATAAATTGATCTCATAAGTTAAATTTAATTTGAGATATTTGTGGATTTGGTTTCTAATATTTGAGTAAATTGCTTTGGAAAGATATAAAAAAGATTTGTGGATGAATTTTGTTCCTATTTTCTAGACTCAATTGTGCATGA
This sequence comes from Isatis tinctoria, assembly GCA_010577795.1. Classification (NCBI taxonomy): domain Eukaryota; kingdom Viridiplantae; phylum Streptophyta; class Magnoliopsida; order Brassicales; family Brassicaceae; genus Isatis; species Isatis tinctoria. The sequence goes on along the minus strand of CM021244.1, from coordinate 36,249,262 downwards.
ATGTTTATCTTTAAAAATTAAAACAATAAAAGGGGGTTTAATTTTTTCACTCAAATTGTGGATAAATGTTTTATCTTTACTTTTGATGATGATTCAATAAAAAGGGAAAAATTCAGCCTGTCATACAAAAGTCAGATTTTCACTTTTTCACCATTTAAAACAAGTAGAGAGAGACGTGTCCCAATTAGATACTCACACTGAAAGCTCTGTCACCTATCCATATCTCACAGGTCTGTTACTTTTACCCCTAAATAATAAATATCACTCCCCTTCTATATTTCGCACGTTCGTATTTTTCTTCAGATTCCCTCAAAAAAAAAAAAAAAAAAACATATCGTCCTTTCTCTCTCCTCATCTCTCTCTCTCTCTCTTCTCTCTATTTCCAGATCGAAGCTTCGCTCTCCTCACAAATGCCTTTGTCACGGTCCCTCCTTTCGCGGCGGATCTCGATTTCGTTCAGGGACCAGGGAGAGACGGCACCGGAAGTCGATTCGCACGAGTCGCCGATGCTTCAGCCGTCGTCAAACGTGGCCGGGTCGTCTTCGTGGTCGGCGATGCTCCCCGAGTTGCTGGGCGAAATCATCCGCCGCGTGGAGGACAGCGAGGACCGGTGGCCTCAGCGTCGAGACGTAGTAACTTGCGCCTGCGTTTCGAAGAAGTGGAGAGAGATAACACAGGATATTGTTAGATCTCCTAATAACTCCGGCAGAATCACTTTCCCTTCTTGCCTTAAACTGGTATTGATTACATCTTTTCTTTTTTTTTCAATTTCGATTTGTCGTCTTCCTACTTCATTAAGTGAATCAATTTAGATTTTATCTGAAAAGTTTGGTTTCGTATTTCTCTGATTTGATCATCAATTTTTGGTTTGCCTCAAATCGGTAATTTTATTACGGTGTCATTGGTATTAAATTTCGTGATTAGGGCATTGATAAAATTTGGGGAATGCAAGTTCTTTGATCATATTATAATGATATTTCTGTAAATTTGATCGTTTTTCGATCATGTTTGAAACAATAATTGCTTGCTACTGTAATCGATAGTTGTTTTTGGTTTTTTGTTATCCTTAAATGATTTTTATTCTTTGCTTTGGCTTAGTATGCCTTAAAGTTACATCCTTTTTAAGCAATCTCAACGAAGATGCTCTTCGATTATCTTTCTTCCTTGTGATTTGTAACTGAAAGTTCTGAGTTTCCTCTGAGATGCAGCCAGGTCCACGAGACTTTTCAAACCAGTGCCTGATAAAGAGGAACAAGCGGACATCAACCTTTTATTTGTATCTTGCTCTAACACCATGTAAGTGTCTCAAAGACTTTGTTCTTTCTTTGGGCCACATTGAAACTGGAGACCGGTTTGATTCTGTCAAAATTGGAGAACATGACTTTTATTAAAAATTCTAGGTAGGTTTTAAGTGTGAAAAGGATTTTGAGTTAGTGACTTCCTACGAAGCATCAAATTTAAGTTGTCTCCGTCTTTCACCAGAATTATGCCTTGAGTGGTCACTGATAGGACTCACCCACCAATTATCATTAATAGGTGTTGACTATGTTGTTGACCTGGGTAATAGTGAAGAAGATTCTAAGTTGCACTTTAATAATTTAGGTAATGGTCAATTTGTGTTCGTCAAAGTTGAATGCGCACTTTTCAGTGCATATAAGTCATTTGGTTAGACTCAATTTTGATATGGTTAATTAATCGCAGATATTTTGGTTATTTGCAAGTTTTTGTTTTGGGAAAGTTTAAGTAGTTTTCGGTTATGTTGGTTAATATTCGGCTAGCATATCTATCAGACTTGCTCTGAGGCTGTTAGGCTAAGATAAGGATCTTTCTCAGGGTTTATTAATTTTGTTTTGGTTGTTTTGCTCACCAGCATTCACTGATAAGGGGAAGTTTCTTCTGGCGGCCCGAAGGTTCAGGACCGGCGCTTACACTGAGTACATCATATCACTTGATGCTGATGATTTTTCTCAAGGGAGCAATGCCTACGTTGGGAAATTACGGTATTGTTTTGTTTCCTAGGCGGCCATTGAGTCTCTAATGCAAAAAAGATTGTTCTTTTCCGAAGTTGAAAATTTGGCTATTTCCACTCTCCGATTTGAAGTGTTGAATCTCGTTAAAGGATTTCGTTGTTTTTGCTTCAAAGATGAGTGGCTACTCTTAAAGTAAGACTCATCGTATTCTTTTGGAACCTCTCCAGGTCGGATTTTCTTGGGACCAACTTTACAGTATACGATAGCCAACCGCCACATAACGGAGCAAAGCCTTCAAACGGCAAAGCCAGTCGCAGATTTACATCAAAGCAGATAAGCCCACAAGTTCCGGCAGGAAACTTTGAAATCGGACAGGTTTCTTATAAATTCAACCTCTTGAAATCAAGAGGTCCGAGAAGAATGATAAGCACACTCCGTTGCCCATCTTCATCACCACCACCATCATCATCAGCGAGTGGACTTTGTTCCGACCAAAAGCCATGTGATGTTACCAAGATGATGAAAAAGCCCAACAAGGACGGTACAGGCTTCACGATACTGAAGAACAAAGCTCCGAGATGGCACGAGCACTTGCAATGCTGGTGCCTGAACTTCCATGGAAGAGTAACCGTTGCTTCGGTCAAGAACTTCCAGCTGGTTGCGACAGTTGACCAGAGTCAACCGAGCGGTAAAGGCGATGAAGAGACGGTGCTTCTTCAGTTTGGTAAAGTTGGAGATGACACATTCACCATGGATTATAGACAGCCTCTCTCTGCTTTTCAGGCTTTTGCTATCTGTCTCACAAGTTTCGGCACTAAACTTGCCTGCGAGTGAAAACCACCAAGAGTTATAGAAAGAAAAGGAAAAAGAAGGTGGTTTTCTTTTCAAAGAAGTATAATGTTTTGATGTAATCATGTGTAAGTGTAAACACAAAAGGTCTGTGGAAGGAGAAGCACATAATTATTTCCAAGTAAGAAAACAAAATTGTAATTTCAGGACCCAAAATTAAAATGTATTTCTTATGTATTTATGTGCTTTCTAAATTTTTATCTCAGCTTCTGTGTAAGTGTAACAACTTATTGAAGAGCCTTGAACCGAGTGTAAAACAAACCATGTCTGCACCAGTTACTTGAAAGATACAAAGGCTGAAGTTCTTCCTGAAAATTGGGTCGACATGGCTAGACGACAAGGTTATCTTACGCTTAATAATGTCGATGACAATAAAAAAGGTGAAGACAATGTTTTAACCATCGAAAGAGAAATAGTATGGACTTTGGATCACCAACAAAGTTCTATTATATGACTCTTCAACGATAAAGGAAGTTGGGGTGCAAAAAAACTGCTCATGAAGTCAAATTGCGTGGAAAAAAACATGAAGGATCAACGAGAACTGCGAAATTAAGATTCAACATTCGATTAACATTCTTAAAAAACACATAAAGGGGTTCAAAATTTCGAATCCCAAAAGCATTGTGTCTTTTCAAAATCGAACTAAGATTGGAGGAAACCAGAAGTAGAATTTCATGATTAGCAGAGCTATTTTGCGTGGATGTTGTTCGTCCAGAACTTGAAATACGACTCGAGAGAAAAAAAAAAAAACAAATTGGAAGAGAAGGAATCGATCTGAAAATTTTTGAATCCAAAAAAAATTTGGACCATTTCTCGATTTGTGCGTGTCATTCTTGCGCAGGGGCCATGCTAATCTTCTCTGTATCGTTCCAATTTTATCGGATGTCCCCGAAGGGACAATCATGTTCGTGACTCTCGCCATTTATAAACACTCGTTATGCTGCTCTCATAACCGATGTGGGACTGATAGAGAAGAAGACTAAAGGAAAATTGGGCCTGTTTAATGAAAGCCCATTAAATAACTTAGCCAGACTAAAGAAATATTGGGCCTGTTTGATAAACTCTCTTCGGAATGGACCGAACCATTGTCTTGTTCTTTGATTGGAAAAAGATTTGATTTTACAAACCAGCATAGTATTTACATATAACCAAACCGATAGGTTCAATTAGATTTTTTTTTTTTTTTTTTTTTGGTAAAAGGTTAAATTAGATTTGTAACAAACCCCATCTCCAAGCCAGCTTATAGCTTTTGACGGCATCCTTAGATTCCTCGTAGACCCGTTTTGTTATCAAAACACCGAAATCTCTCGACCGAAGTTAACCATTTACATTCTTTTTCAAGATTTTTCTTTTCGGTTGATGGACGAATACATTTAATGGTCTATTTTTCACCTTTTTGAACAAAAGTATCGGAAATCTTTGAATCACATGCATCAAACAGCTTTTTTTCTTCTTCACATGTATCAAACTGTTTTCATTTGACCATGCAAATATAATTCAAAACAAAAAAAAAAAAAATATTAATAGTGATACTAGTTGGTCAATCGTGTGATTAGACATTCCATTATTGATACAAGGTAGAAATCATGCAACAAAACTATTCAGGACATTGTTAGAAATCATGCAGCAGAAAAAAGTACTTGATGATTGACAGTTTTGCTGCATGATTTCTAAATATTTGGTTTTATTCCCTGTATGCTAGATGTATTTTCGGTAAATGGTAGCTTATTTAAAAAAACACAAAATAAAAAAATCACCAATCAGTTGGAATAAAATAATTATTCTAAATATATAATGTTGATTTATATATCGAGTACTTCAACGATTCCTCGTTCCAACAATCATAATTACTTCGATTATAATTGTATATTTGAAGACAAAGAGAACAAGAAAACAAGAAAATGACATATCTGATAATCTATTAGTGCACTGTAAAACTTACCTACATAGGAAAATAATACTATGTTAACTCTTTACTCGGCTATATCGTTTTTTATATTGATATTCCATTGGTTATTTAACTATATTTATGATAAATTTGTAAACTTTAAATTTGTATTTTAAGTTAATAAAAAAATTTAGCTGCGAAAAACCAAAATGTAGGTTTTTAGTTAAATTTAATTCTTAGTATTAGCTTATACAAATTTACAAATATTTAATTTTCTCTCTGTTGATTTTTTTAGTTAAAAATCTATTGTGCTCAAATGTGTCTTTCTCGATTGTTAACGGCATTAATCACACGATTCTGCTCTATATATTTATTAGTGACTCGGAACCACGACCATATACAATATTGCTTCCATGAAGCATCCCACTAATAAAAAGTTTCTAAAAGGTTGCCGTCTATATTCAAAAAAGGTGTTCAAACGAACAAAAGATGTTTTCCCACTTAGCTTGATCTTTTCTTCCAAAACTCTTCCTGATAATGAACTTTAGTTATCATCTTATACGCCAACCAAATTATCAGCTAACCAATATTAGATATTGGTGTATATTAAATTATTAATCCATCCTCTCTAGTTTACGCATTTAAGCAACCTTGTTATTTTATTTTTAGATATAAATGCTTCAATATTAATTCAGCAATAGTATAGTATAGTATATTGGGACAAATAGTATTTAGTTATTTACTAAGGCGCCACGATACATCACACATGAAATGCATCGAGGGAAGTCATACGCATGGGTTAATTAGTTTCACGCATGCCGCTTCGAGGCTGATCTTATTTTAGGGAATTCATTGATTTCTGTTAATGAGATAAAGTTCTACATCGGTAGTTGGAGAAATAATGAACTAATTAATATATAAAGGGTAAGGGTCAATCTACTTATTGCCAATTGGTTTTGAGTTGGAAGTCCATAGAACTTAACATGGTATCAGAGCCACCCGATGTTGGGCCACCCCGTGGATGTTGTTCTCACAATTGCCCACGCTTCAAGCTAGACGGGTTTGAGCGTGAGGTGGGATGTTAATGAGATAAAGTTCCACATCGATAGTTGGAGAAATAATGAACTAATATATAAAAGGTAAGGGTCAATCTACTCATTGCCAATTGGTTTTGAGTTGGAAGCCCATAAAACTTAACAATTTCGATATATACTTCATAGTGTGACTGCTTTATATTTATAGTAAAAATGTTTTAAAGAAAAGTTATATTAAGAGGTAAAACTTAATGCCGTTAACTATCGTGAAAGAAAAAATAATAATTTTGTTAGATAAATCGATCGATGAAATAATACTATCGAATATTCCAACTGAGTTACTCGGAGACAATCACTCATCTCTGTTGACTTCGGTGGATAAAGACATACCACATTATCCGAATATTCCATTGATACATAGCGAAGAAAGATCCAATTTTTTGAATAATTGGAGCCTAAAATATTCATAATGTGACATCACACCACATCCATGACTTCGCTACTTTACGAAATAATAATATAATAAAAATATTAGCATCATATAAGTGTGTATTATATATGACAATTTTCGTTCAACATGCAGGACAGCAGGAATAGTGTTGTGATTTAAATATGTTAAATTATGTTTTTTAAATATGTTAAATTATCAATTTATAGTAGACTATCGTTTTAGATTTTTCAAATGATTACATGACACGAATGTATCAAACGATTTATTTGGGGGTAAAATGTGCTTATTAAATATTAAGTGATTTTCAACGCTACAGCATGAAATATAATTTTCTAAACATATTAATTTTAAATTATATAGTTGATAATGCTCACGATAAATAACATTTTAAGCTTTAAATGGGGTGGAAAATGGCTCGTCAGCTGTTGACTATTGAGTATGACCTGCACCTCTGCAGGCCAGTCGTAAAACTAATTGAAATATGTGATGGTCCAAGAATTGAAAAAAAAATAAAGAAGAATGAAGCGCATTACGATACAAAATAACAAAAGGAAAATTATGCTCCATTTTTTATTTTATTTTAGCGCAGTTTTATTTTTTATTTTTTCTAAAGAGTCAAATTATCTTTACACATGCTAATTTATATCTTTAATATTAAAAATTTAAAATTTCTTAAAAATTATTCTGAAATATCAAAACTTATAGATATAAAGTTTAATTTTTAATCCGAAATAGTTAAAATTTTAATAATAGTTGATGTACTTTGATATGTCCAAATTCTCGATCTCATACATTATAATATATGCAAATAATTTCTAACTTATTATAAAATGTATAAAATGTTGAATTGTTTGCTATATATTTTATTATTTAATTAGATAACTGGAATTGTTAGTTTCATTTGATTTTTAATTATTTTTCTTTTTTCTTGAGTTATGACGTTACATTTTATATTTTTTTAAGTTTTAACATTGGTGTGTGATTTTCGTGTGTTTTTTTATTTTGTTTTATAGGAGAGTTATCTTTAAAAAGACTAAATTTTCCTAAACATATAATTTTTTATTATAAGGATACTATTTACGTAGTTAAATCTGGATTTTGTTGGCTCAGATATTCGGTTTTAAAAACGCTACCACTTACAAATTTTATAAAAAGTTTCATAGGATTTTTATAAAAACATAGGGAGCGTACTGAACGTCAATAAAATCCATCTTCTCTAGCTTTTCAATCCCATAGGCCACATTTTTACAATGTTTTAAGCTTTAAAATTGTATAGAATGAGAAAGCGCTTACCGCCTTTACGAACTGTATATCCAATCGCTAAAGTAAACTGAAAAAAAAAAGCAGTAAATCATTTAGCGTCGTCAGAAGGTACAAAATTTAAATGGGTTACATGGGATCAAAACAAAGTTGCGGATGGATTGGCCAAACATATGTGTTCCACATTGGTGCCAATTTAAGTTAAGTGGAAAAGTTAGTAGACTGTTAAAGAAACGGTATTTTTTAGATGGTCGGTTAAATACTTAAATCCTAGTAATATAAGAAAAAATTGTCAACTTAATCAACTAAAGTTAAAGTTAGGTTCGGAGATTGATGCATGACACATGCTCCTCTCGAAATAAAATTTACCTGTTATTATTATCTTTAGTCAAAACAGTAAAACTTTTCTAAGCCGACACGAGAAAAAAACCAGAGAGAAAGCTGTAAATTTTCCAGTCATTTTCCAGAGTGAATCAGTTTTTGACTTTCACTGATTGATTAGAATATTCTTTAGTTTGGAACTATTCAGTGAGTTAGTAAAGAAAAAATAAATAATAAAAACGTAAAAGCCATCATCACAGAGAATCTCTCTCTATATATACGTAAGCCTTGTAGTATCTTGTTAGCTTATCTCTCTGAATCTGATCCCCACAGCTGTTTTTTTCTGCTCTAAACTGGTTAGTGTCTGATTCACTTCTCAGATTTGCTTTTTCTCCGCACTTAACGCAGATATTGTTCCTCAATTGACTGAAAGTTTACTTCTTTATCTTTCTTTGTGGCAAATCGAATTCCCGATTTCATTGGCGAAATCTCAGTCAGCTGTCTGCAGATCTTTTGAATTTTCATTTTTCTTCAGTATTTGGATTTAGTTTTGCTTATTGTTTTTGTTCAGAGGGAAGTACGAAGACGTCGAAAATGCCGAATCGGAAGTTAGAGAAGATGGCATCAATTGATGTTCATCTTCGTCAATTGGTACCTGGCAAAGTTAGCGAAGACGACAAACTTATTGAGTATGATGCTTTGCTCCTGGATCGATTCCTCGATATCCTTCAGGATTTGCACGGCGAGGATCTTCGAGAAACTGTACGCTTTCTGGAGTTTTTGGATTTGATCGTCTATAACCCATTTTGCTTAAGATCCTGAAAGTTACATCTATGATGATTTTTTAATTAAAGGTTTTGACTTTTATAGTTTTCTCGATCGTCGTTTAGATTAGGGTTTTAAAGGAAGAAAGATTTACATTTTTTGTCAGTTGTGGCTTTTTGTAATGAAAGATTTAAACTTTGGTTGTTGGCTAATCTTATTGTTGTATAGGTTCAAGAGCTTTATGAGCATTCTGCAGAGTACGAAGGGAAGCATGAGCCAAAGAAGCTAGAGGAGCTAGGGAGTGTTCTTACGAGCTTAGATCCAGGAGACTCCATTGTCATCGCTAAAGCCTTCTCTCACATGCTTAACTTAACCAATCTGGCTGAGGAAGTGCAGATTGCTTATCGCCGTAGGATCAAGAAGCTGAAGAAAGGTGATTTCGCTGATGAGAGCTCTGCTACTACTGAATCTGACCTCGAAGAAACTTTCAAAAAGCTTGTTGGTGATCTGAACAAGTCTCCTGAAGAGATCTTTGATGCTCTCAAGAATCAGACTGTGGATTTGGTTTTGACTGCTCATCCTACTCAGTCTGTGAGAAGATCATTGCTTCAGAAACATGGGAGGTTAGTACCGTTTCCCACATAACCGGGCTTGCTTTGGATCGATGTTTTGGTACTAAAGTTATCTTCTTTGCGTGGTTTAGGATAAGAGACTGTCTGGCTCAACTATATGCTAAGGATATTACTCCTGATGACAAGCAAGAGCTCGACGAGGCTCTTCAGAGAGAGGTAAAATCTTCTTCATATTCACTTGATTTTCTTAAATCAATCCTCAGATGTAATGTATAAATTTGTTTTTTGGTTAGATTCAAGCTGCATTCCGAACAGATGAAATCAAAAGAACACCACCGACACCTCAAGATGAGATGAGAGCTGGGATGAGTTATTTCCATGAAACTATCTGGAAAGGTGTTCCTAAGTTTCTACGCCGTGTAGATACGGCTCTGAAAAACATAGGGATCGAAGAGCGTGTTCCATATAATGCTCCGCTGATTCAGTTTTCTTCTTGGATGGGTGGTGATCGTGATGGTACGATTCTATAACTCCCTCTCTTCTCTTAGCTTTCTTGTTCACTCCCTCTCTGACATTGTCTTTACTCGGTCACATTGTATATTTGAATTTGTAGGTAATCCAAGGGTTACACCTGAAGTCACTAGAGATGTGTGCTTGTTGGCTAGAATGATGGCTGCTACTATGTACTTCAACCAAATCGAAGACCTTATGTTTGAGGTTTGATTTCGTTTCTTTCTTTTCCTAATATGTATGTATCTCCTTGATTCATTTTGTCCTGCTTCATTGGTAGTTGTCTATGTGGCGTTGCAATGACGAGCTGCGTGTGCGAGCTGATGAACTTCACGTAAATAGAAGGAAAGACGCTGCAAAACATTACATAGGTACGAAAAGGAACCGTGTTGGAGAGTTTGTTTACGTCTAAGCTTTGTATCCGGAATCGATTTCTAATTTGGAACCGTTCATTCATTGTCTTGCAGAGTTCTGGAAGTCAATTCCTCCAACCGAACCATACCGTGTGATTCTTGGTGATGTAAGGGACAAACTTTATCACACACGTGAACGCGCTCGCCAATTGCTCAGCAATGGAACCTCTGATGTTCCTGAAGAAGCTACTTTCAACAACTTGGAAGAGGTAATTTTTTTGCAATTTAGAATCCTTCAATTCACGGTTTTGATCTGGTAACTTAACCGATGTTTTGTGTAGTTCTTGGAACCGCTTGAGCTTTGTTACCGATCACTGTGTTCATGTGGTGACCGTCCAATCGCTGATGGAAGCCTTCTTGATTTCTTGAGGCAAGTCTCAACCTTTGGACTCTCTCTTGTGAGGCTTGACATAAGGCAAGAATCTGACCGCCACACCGATGTATTGGATGCTATCACCAAGCATTTAGACATCGGATCCTACAGAGAGTGGTCTGAAGAGCGCCGCCAAGAATGGCTTTTATCTGAGCTAAGTGGCAAGCGTCCGCTCTTCGGTCCTGATCTTCCTAAAACCGAAGAAATCGCTGATGTTCTCGACACGTTTCACGTCATAGCCGAGCTACCATCAGACAGCTTTGGTGCTTACATCATCTCCATGGCAACTGCGCCTTCTGATGTATTAGCGGTTGAGCTTTTACAGCGCGAATGCCACGTGAAACGGCCTTTGAGAGTTGTTCCGCTCTTTGAGAAGCTAGCGGATCTCGAAGCAGCTCCTGCAGCGGTTGCTAGGCTCTTTTCCGTCGACTGGTACAAGAACCGGATTAACGGTAAGCAAGAGGTTATGATCGGTTACTCAGACTCAGGGAAAGACGCTGGACGTTTATCCGCCGCTTGGCAGTTATACAAAGCTCAAGAAGAGCTTGTGAAGGTTGCTAAAGAGTATGGTGTGAAGCTAACCATGTTTCACGGACGTGGTGGCACGGTCGGAAGAGGAGGTGGGCCGACACATCTTGCTATATTGTCTCAGCCGCCGGATACTATCAACGGTTCGTTCCGTGTCACGGTTCAAGGTGAAGTCATCGAGCAATCATTCGGAGAAGAACATCTATGCTTTAGAACGCTGCAGCGTTTCACCGCTGCAACACTCGAGCACGGGATGCGTCCTCCGGTTTCGCCTAAACCAGAATGGCGCGCTTTGCTCGATGAAATGGCGGTTGTTGCAACCGAAGAGTACCGGTCTGTTGTGTTCCAAGAACCTCGGTTTGTCGAGTACTTCCGCCTCGTAAGTATTTGCATATTCACTCATTATCCTAGAAACTCACTTTCCTACGTAATCTTAGCGCTCAAGCAAATCTTGAAACAACTACGCAGGCTACACCGGAACTAGAGTATGGGCGTATGAACATTGGAAGCAGACCTTCGAAGCGGAAACCAAGTGGCGGCATCGAATCTCTCCGTGCGATTCCGTGGATCTTTGCTTGGACTCAAACGAGATTCCATCTCCCTGTATGGCTTGGATTCGGAGCAGCGATTAGGCACGTGATCGAGAAAGACGTCAAGAACCTGCACATGCTTCAGGATATGTACAAACACTGGCCTTTCTTTAGAGTCACCATTGATCTGATCGAAATGGTGTTCGCTAAAGGAGATCCCGGTATCGCTGCCTTGTACGATAAGCTTCTTGTTTCAGAAGAGCTATGGCCTTTCGGTGAAAAACTCAGAGCCAATTTCGAAGAAACCAAGAAACTCATCCTTCAGGTTAAAACCAAAAGAGAGCCTTCTTGATTTTTTTTTTTTAAAGTTTTTTATGTTCTAAATCGCTGTGTTTTGCAGACTGCTGGACACAAGGATCTACTTGAAGAGGATCCTTACTTGAAACAGAGACTGAGACTTCGTGATTCTTACATCACGACTCTTAATGTTTGTCAAGCTTACACATTGAAGAGGATCCGTGATCCGAGTTACCATGTTACTCTCAGACCTCATATCTCTAAGGAGATTGCAGAATCGAGCAAATCAGCACAAGAACTCGTCGAGCTTAACCCGACGAGTGAGTACGCGCCTGGACTCGAAGATACACTCATCTTGACCATGAAGGGTATCGCTGCAGGTCTACAAAACACCGGTTGAGTTAAAAATAAAGAGAGATTCATCTCTTTCTCACTACTCTCCTTCCTTTTTTATCTTCCTCTTCTGATTCGAAAATAATAAATTATGCGGTTGGAATTTCTGATTTGTTTATGTCATCGACCGTCAAAATGTTGATGTTTGTGTACGAATAACGCTTTGAGATCATGAACACATGCTCTGTTTTTCTCGAATGCAACAAAACAGAGCAGGAGAATCTTTTCTTGTTTGTTTATCTCTTAACCTTCCTCTTTACGGATTAGGTATTAGGTTTAAGGTTGGTCATTACTGTTTGATCTTGGTTTGTTCAAAATCGAAAACTAATAAACAAATCTCGGTTTACTTGTGCCTCATACATACGCTTCCGTTTGGGTCGGTTTAGTTTCTTCGGTTACGGTTCTTTGTTCCACGCTAATGGTCTACTCAACTACACACATGTCGGCTGAGTATGTATGTGGTCCCGAAAACGGCAGACATGTTTGCGAAAAGAGGCTGTTGAAGAAGGAAAGTGGTGCAAAGAAAACGACACGGTGTTTGGTTCTCGTCAGTGGACAGGCCATGCATTTTTCCGTTCGGTAACGCCCCAACGGCTCTATTTATTGTGGGGAATTTATAGTGTACTTGTACGGTGTACCTGTTTTCGTAAACGTACTTTATGCGTAATAGTAATAAGTACGTTTTAATTTTCACTCTCAAAGGTCATAAAGTTCACACTGGAAAAAGTCGGTGTTTGTTAATCACGCGCCTCTCCACCGATTTTAAAGAAAAGAAAAAACAGAATAAGAAAATGAGAAATTTTATGATTAGTAAATAGGCTTTTTGTGATATTTTACTTAAACTTTAGCTAAAAGTTGAAGACGACCGAAGAAATATTATCCACAAAAAGGAAAAAAATGATTAAAAATTCAAATGGATAAATACGTGTCAGTAGACCACGAATACAGGGCACCGACTACAGCCAACGCAGTATAGCACCGGCCAACGACCGTAAAGTTCATAACCTTCCAATTTTTTATAAAATTCTTTTATTAGTGTTGGGGTTTTAATTATTATTATTATTTTTGGGCGTTATGTTCATAATTAATTTCCTTTTACAATAACTTATTGATTTAAAATTAATTTTAAAAAACAACTTTTTAAATGGGGCATATACTAGATTCTCTTCTCTTTTCAATCCCTTGAAGAGAGGGCAACTAACACATCAGAACAAAGCATTAACAACAGTCGCTTGCATAACAAACAAAATCAGTCTCTAATTAATCCGTATCTCCTTTTTGTATATTGGTAACGACTAAAGTGTTATAGAAACCAACTTTTAGATCAATCACCCATCTCCCTTTTCTTTGGTTGAAAGTTAATAAATAACAGTCAAGTATAGTATATAAAATCATATCTAATTGACTCTTTTTTAAAAACAGGCAAATATTTCAAGTAAACTCACCTCTTCCCACAGTATTATTAGATGGATACATGAATTTTTGGTCACATGTCCGAAAACAGAATGCATTAGGTGAAAAATGAATAAAATTATATAGTTTTATTGATGAAAATGTTGGGAAACAGAGGAGAATTGAAATGACAAGATGGTTCACTTTCTTGGTTTCACTAAGCTCTAAAAGTAACAAAGAAAAGAGAAAGAACTGAAAACGAAGAATCCAAATCTTCCTCTTTTGCCCTTTTTAGTAAGCCCCTTCTTCACTCACATACAAACTTCTCTTATGTACACAGAGTAATCTCCAACCAGTAACATCTCTCAATACCTAAACAAGTGAGGCTAAAAGAAGAAAGAAGGAGCCAATGCAATCTCAATCTGCAGAGAAAAAAATGAATGGAAGAAGGGAAGAAGAACACAGACACAGACAGATCACAGGGCAATGAAGAGGGGAATGAATGAACAAATCATAAAGAGCTGAAACTCTACACTAATGGGGTTCCCTGGTAATGGTGCATCTTAAGAAGTTAAGTGGGATTATTGAGAAGTTTCTTAAGGGTAATGAGTAGTCCTAGAAGAGAGTGGATATTTGAGTAATTAACCGCTATAGTGCCTCACTGAGTACTCCAATACTTCTTTGCTTGGACAGACAATCTCCTTTACCCGAGTACCGTTCTTGTATATCTTCACTGTCGGTACAACTCTCACGTTCTCTGCATTACCTATCGAAGGGCATTTATCGATGTCCACCTACACCAAACAGAGGTAGATTTTGGAGTCAATCGCTTCCTATGTCATTATGAGATGTTTTGAGTCGTGTAACTTTACCTTGAGGAAGTGTATAGAAGGATAACGAGTACATAGCGAGTCCACAAATGGAGATATCTGCTTGCATTGATGATCAGTGGCCGTCGAGAAATGGATAACCGAAACTCCTGCGTTCGAACGAGGTGGATCACATTATCTCTTTAGTTAGATCCAAGGTCCAACCAAGAAAAGGACAGCAGTGTAAGAAACAGTCGACCATATGCCATGTTTTGTTTTTTCTACCTGGTAGATTCATGGCAGCTTTAAACTGTTCACGGCTGTAAACTTCCTCCACTTCGCCACCAAATTCCATATTCAAAACTTCTTCTCCACGAGATTTCTTTAATGCAACTTGAGCATGAAATAAAGATTCAGCAACTTCCTTGTCATGAGGTAGCTCCCTTCTCAAGGCTTCATAATCATTCACTGCAGCTGCCCATCTTTCCATCTACAGTTGAACAGAGAAAGCTCAAGCGCCTTAAGCTTAAAACAAATTACAAGCTAAACTAATCTACAAAGCGGTTTTTTTTTTTATGTACCTTGCTATTTGAGGCAGCTCTACGAAGAAGTGGCTTTGTGTAACTTGGTTGGAAACGCAGCGCTTGGTTACAATCTTCAATTGAGCGTTCCCACATCCCAAGTTTAAACCAACAAGCTGCCCGGTTACAATATAGAATAGCGTTGCACGGATCAAGCCTAAGGCCTTCTGCATAAGCTGAGCTTGCTTCCGTGTATCGTTCTGATTTATACAGATCGTTACCACGACCACGAGCCCTAGCAACCAATGAAACAGTATTGTGTAACATAGCAACTTCGTTGCTTCGTGGATCAATTTGGCTAGCTTTCTCAGCAGCCATAACTGCATTTTCAAACCTGCAAGAATTCATCATCTGCTCTTTACCCTCTTATCTTTTTACTAATAACATTCAAATAGTAGTATTCAACATTGGGGCATTCTAAAAGGATTCTCTAATCTCACCTTCCTAATGCCATCTCGATTTGAGCTTTGACAAAATACGTATAAGCTTCACATGCTATACCAGAAAACCGAGTCTGAGAACAAGATGCTGGAAACGGCTCTACTTTGGGAACTTCTAATAGCTTTGATCGGGCATCATCAAGCCGGTGAAGTTTCAAGAGTGCTTCTACTTTACACATACCTAGCTGTAGATTTAAAAAGACACAACAGTTAATTCCGGTTCTAATTCTATCTTATCCGACATAAGTTGAATTCTTACCTGTGGAGAGAAGTCGGCTCCAGAAACAATAGCTGCATCTGCTTCCATCAAAGCAGTTTTCCAATCACCGAGCTTTCGCGCATCTGCGCATTTGCTCATATGTTTCTCCACTGCTTCAAGCTTCTGCAACTCCATAGGATCTGATGGTTTCCCAAGAAAACAAAGATGCTTCCTTGCACTATTAACCTGTCCTAATCTGCAACCAAGTAGTTCAGACACACATTGAAGTTTCAGAAAACACATCAACCAAAAAGTAACAGCTTTATCTCCTTCACTGCATCAAGAAACGAACCTAATAAGCAATAACGCCAAACGGTGATGAGCTCTTCCATAGTTTGGATCCGATCTCACAGCTTCTTCACATTCCTTCACAGCTTCACCGATTCGAGCCAGACCAGTCAATGCGGCGGCTCGATTGCTCCGGTAAGCAGCGTTTTTCGGTGACAAAGCTATCGCCCTATCGTACAACCTCAGCGCCTCACTGAACAAACCTTTCCTATACATTTCGTTTCCTACTCTCTTCACTTCCTCTGAATCCGAACCTAAAACCGCTTTCTTCCATAGCGTTTCTGCTGCGACGGGGCTGCTTCTGCTAGAGCCACCGACAGTTACCGGCGAACTCGATACCCTTCCCGGAGATCCTCCTCCTCCGGTAGAGATGGGTTTCGCCGGCGATACACTGCTTCCTCCGCCTCGCATTATGCTTCCGTGACCGTACGTCCCTGTGCCAGATCCGAGAACGTCGCTTCTCGAGCGGCTTTGTGTCATTCCAGTGATTTGGATCTTCCCGGAGGGACAAATGTTTCCGGTAGGAAGTACATTCGCCGCCGTCGTGGCCGGAGAAGTAGCTGAGCTTTGAGTAGAGGAGGAGATGAGTGGTTGTGAATTCGAAGTGACCGAGTCCGATCTAGCGTGACTCGTTCTCAGATTCCCACTGCTCGAACCGGATTGACTACCACGAACCGAATCGGATCTTCCGATAACCGGAGCATGTCTAACCCGACCCGTAACAGATCCGGAAGAGCTAGAGCTGCTGCTACTAGTGGTGGTTGTGGTTGTGGTGAGTCCACGTGGCTGAGAACGAAGCGGAGAAACCGGCGAACCGAGATCTAGCTCACGAAAATCCGGTTTATTGATCTCGGAGCTCAATGAATCACGGATACGATTGTCAGATTGAGGAACCGGTTTACCTGAATGTGACATTTTTTATTTTTTTCTTATTTTTTTGTTTTCCAGCGAACAAAGAAACGAAACGAAATCAGTGAATGAACCCTAATAGAGGTTTCTCGGTATTAGCGATTAGGGTTTCACTCCGGAATAGAAATTAAAGAGCAATGGCCGTCAATGGAGACGGCGAAGTGTGGAGATGGAGAAGAAGACGAATGAAGGAGGATTAGATACTCTGAACAAAGGCATCGAGGAGAAAAAGAAAGAAAGAGAGAGAGAGCGATGGGGATCTCGTGATTTAAAAGGGTGAAGCAAAGAATGAATGTGAGTGCCTAGAGAGAGAGAGAAAGTGTTTGCTCCGAGAGAAGAGAGAAGGTTCACAGAAGAAGAGGAGTGAAGATGGAGAAGCAGAGCGAATATTAACACAATTAAATATTATAGAAAAAGATGGAGTATATTTATTAATTATTTTCCTTTGACAAATGAAAAGAAAAAAACAAAAAGTTGATTTGATTATAATGTACAACAAAGAACAAAACTAAAATAAAATTGGAAAGGTAAAGCTAATTTTAATAAGTTTAAAATTTTGACAGGATCGAATTTATTTTTAAGTTTTTTTTTTGTGTAAAATTTTGCATGTTGTTAAAAAATATGTGCAGAATTTTTTTAACTGTTCTACGACAAAGAACAAAAATTGGAAGCAAAGTAAGTTGATAATACATTTTAAATAAACAGAATTCAATTATAATAGAAAACAAATTAAGTTATGGGTAACATTCTACATCGCAGATCGTAGTCCAACCGAATAACCAGAAATAGCAGATAAATAGTATGTATTTACTTTTAAATAATCTTTAATTAATAATAATCGAAAATTTTCTAAAGATTTTTTTTTAAATGATAGGTATTTGAGTGAAATTGGTTTCTTCTGCGAACATTTTTATAAAGTCATAGACTGAGTAGGAAATAGCTATATATTAAATGTTGTACGAAAAATAACACTTCTTGTTCACCTGCTGCTTCACGAGACATGATTATACTTTTGCTTTAATCTTTCCATTTTTCGCTTTATAGTTTAATCAGAAAAAAATTTACGAAAAAGTTTAGTAGAAATAGTTATATATATATTGTAAATAAGTATACTTAAAAAAAAACTGCTTACTTCGCTTTCGGTACTGTTCAATTTATCTTTGTACTTTGGTGCTTACAACATCCGAAAGCCCACTCGCGGCTTAAGGGATGTGACGTCTACGCTCCTGGACAATCTATTGTGTTATGTTCTTTTTTTTTGTGGAAGACCGGGAATTATCTCCCGGATATTATTATAGAAAAGTTAAAGAATTACAGTCGAACTTGTCGTGGACACAAACGTCCAGCTAAATCATCTCGAAGCAAATAATCAAGTGATGAAGGAACAACACGAAAATCATGAAAGCCTAAAGGAAGAGAAAATGCATAGTTTGTCAACACATCCGCAAGGTGGTTGGCCTCCCTATACACATGTGTGACCCGGACTGTCCAGTCACGTGATAAAAAGCCATGGCACAAACGTACCAGGAACTACAGCGGATGTGAGTCTCCAATCCCTGTCCGAAGAAACCCAACAACTAACTCAGAATCTACCTCCAACTCCAACAATGTGATCCGTTCCTCCCAAGCAATACATAATCCATAATAAACCCCCCACAGCTCTGCCAATGGAGCCGAACATCTCCCAATGTTAAGAGCAAAACCTCTGTGCCACTCTCCCATGCTAGTTCGGATCACGCCTCCTGCAGTAGCTAAACCCGGATTACTGCGGGAAGCACCATCAGTGTTTAGCTTAAACCAACCCAGAACCGGCAGATTCCATCCAATCATATGAACTTGAACTTCGCCTCTCTGTTCCCGATTGCCTGCAAAAGCGCGTTTCACCTCCTGAAACATATCCCGCAGAAAGCGTGTTCGATCTCTGCATACACTGTTTTCACCAAAAATATTACCGCAACGCCACTTCCACCCCCACCAACAGGCTATCGAAAAACAAGTCGACCATGGAGTGCCGTAAAACGTGTCTGATGCACTCAAGTTACAGTAGACCCACTCCAATAAAGATTGTGAGAAAAACAGGTCATGTTTTCTCGGAGGGACGATTCTGGTCCAAATACCGGACATCGCCGGACAATCCCGTAAAATATGCAGAATTGTCTCAATCCCTCCCCTACAAACAGAACAAACCGCTGTGTCACTTAAGTGTCTTCTATGCCGCTCTGCATTTGTCATAAGCGCCTGGTTCCCCACCAACCAAAGGAACAAATGAATTCGTTCAGGGACAGATACATTCCAGATACTCGCAAAGAACGAGCTCAAATCCGGTCTCGGCAACTCATCTCGTGACAGAAACTCATACGCCGACTTAACAGTGAATTCACCATCCTTACTCGCGTACCAAGATAGCCGATCTCTTGCTCCGGTTATATTATCCAACACAACCGCCATTAGTTCAAGGCGCTGATTTTCAGATATATATGGGGCAATTTTAGTAAAATCCCAACCTATGCCGTCAGCCCATATATCTCTTGCAGATAAGTCGATAATATCAGGAGGAATTATATCAATCGCCCCTTCCGTAAGAGGTCCATTTTGTAACCAACGATCTTTCCAAAAGCTGATTTTTCTGCCATCCCCAATTACCCATCCATACCCTTTCATGATAACCTCACGCAGACCCATCATGATGCTGCGCCATGTTGAGGACCATGTCCCCTTCGTACTCAGCCATGACAGATCACCAATCTCACCAACTCTGTATTTACTTCGAACAACCCTCGCCCACAGACTGTTCGTTTCATTCAACATTCGCCATCCCATTTTCGCAATCATAGCTTTATTCATGTCTTGTGTTCGCCTTATGCCTAGCCCACCTTCCCGCTTAGGTAAGCAAATCTTATCCCAGGCCACAAGATGTTGCTTCCGCTTTCCATCCAAATCACCCCAGATAAAAGATCTAGACAGAGTATCTAACCGATTGATCGTGTGAGCAGGGAGCTGTCGAGCTCATATGATACACGGGAATGGAAGAGAGAACAGCTTTGGTGAGTGTCACTCTGCCAGCAAAGCTAAGCATACGGCCCTTCCACCCAGAGAGCCGTTAGGCAACTCTCTCCACAACCTCACCATACGTATCCTTATAAATACGCTTGTGTAATATGGGCATGCCCAAGTATTTGCCCAGGTTAACAGTCGAGGCTATTCCGCTTTCATCACTGATTACTTTGCCTAAATCCCGAGAAACATTAGCAGAGAAAAATATTTTGGATTTCTCTAAACTCACTTTCTGACCAAAAGAAACGCAAAACCTCTCCAGAACTCGATGAACCACTCGTATCTGTGCGACGGATGCTTCCGCAAAGAGAATCAAGTCATCCGCAAAACACATATGAGACAGCTTGGGACCCCCTCGGGAAAGACTAATTGGTTTCCACTTCTTCTCCTGAACTTCCGCTTCAATCAAGTGGCATAATCTTTCCATACACAGAACAAATAGGTATGGAGATAAGGGATCTCCTTGCCTCAGTCCCCTCGAAGGTGTGAAAGACTCAGTTTTCTCTCCATTCCAAAGAAGACTCATGGATGGTCCAGAAACACATTTCATAATCCAATCCACCCAAACATCCGATAACCCAGCTGCACAAAGCGTATCCCTCAGAAAATCCCATCTGATTCTGTCATACGCTTTCTCAAGATCCAGTTTCAACAACATCCAACCTCTAGAACCTTTTTTCGTCGCATGGAATGGACAGCTTCTTGAACAATAACAACATTGTCTGTGCTTAATCTGCCCGGTATAAAGCTTGATTGGGTCGGCCCAACCAGCGTATTCATCACTCCTTTCAGTCTGCCGACCATCGTTTTTGTGATGATTTTGAATATCACGTTGCATAGGCTGATAGGGCGGAGTTGAGTTACTCTTTCTGGTCTCTCAACCTTTGGAATCAACACCAACAGCACATCGTTCAGCGATGCCGGCAAAACATCAGTTTGGAAAAAATCAAGAGCTAGTCGCCGTACTGATTCCCCGACTGTATCCCAACAACGCTGGTAGAAAATGGGTTGAAACCCATCAGGACCTGGTGCCTTAAATGGACCCATTTTCCGTAACGCATTCTCCACATCCCCCACTGCGAAAGGTCTATTGAGTTCCATCTGCTCTGCTTGTGAGAGTTGGGCAAAGCCTCGAGGTGATAATGCAGGAACGATATCGTCTACATCATTACGAGAGTAGAGTCGTCTGAAATACTCGATCGTGAACCTCTCCAGTTCCGGGGCATCTGAAATCCATCTATCCTCTTCATCCTTCAACATATCAATTCTATTTCTCCTTCTTCTGATAATAGTTGATGTGTGAAAGAATTTTGTACTTCTGTCTCCGTGGACAATCCACTTTTCCCGTGATTTTTGGAACCAGATTAGCTCTTCTTGCTCAAGAACAACCTCAAACTCCTTAAGCAGCTCTTCTTCTTGCCGTAACAAACCATCTGTCCGATTTTGATCAATCAGTTCTTGGACAGATCTAATATCTCTTACCAGCATATCTTTGCGAGCTTGGACCTCCCCGAAGACCTCTTTATTCCAACGCTTGAGAATGTCCGTTAGATTTGAGAGCGCTTCCTGAGTACCTATGTTGCTATTCCAGGACGACCGAAGCAAATCCTTGAACCCCTGATGTTCCAACCAGGCTGCTTCAAACCGAAAAGGACGGCGTCTTGTATTGCCCCTCATCCCCGGCGACAGTTGTACATACAGAGGAGCATGGTCAGATGCAAGAAATGGCAAATGTGTTACTGTAGCTTCTAGTCATTTCAAACGAGCTTCAGCACAGCAGAGGACTCTATCTAATCTTTTCGCTACAAAGAACCTCTCTTCTCTTCCCCGCTTCCACGTAAATCTGTTCCCTCGAAAGCCCATGTCTATCAGCGAAGTATCATTTATCCAGTTACCAAACTCCAATGAATCATGCGACAAACGGTCATTTCCCCCCGATCTCTCATCAAGTCGAACAATAGAATTAAAGTCACCTCCAATTAGAACAGGCCCAGTGAGATTCTGGATTAAGGTTCGCAATTGAGTCCATAGATCTCTGCGACGAGCTGGTGTTGGAGCGGCATATACCACCACGACGTTCAATATATCTGCTCCATTAACCACTTTAACACAGATAAATTGATCCGATGAATCAACTACCTTCACTTCCCCAAGACCATCACGCCAGTGTAGCCACAACCCGCCACTCTGACCAACTGCGTCCACTTTAAAATAATTTCCAAATCCCAAACCACGACAAATTCTACTAGCTCTGTCACCTCATGCGTGTGTCTCAAACACTGCCAATATATCTGTAGTATACTTCTTCAACAAATATCGGATTGATCTTCTGAAGTTGGGTTTGTTCGCCCCCCCCCCCCCGGCAATTCCAAAATAAGAGATTCATCATTCTTAATAAATAATAGACAGGAACAGCCGGGGCGAACCATTATTCAGACAGATCAGTGGAATCAACCACCACTATCTCCATACTCGAATTCGCTTCCAAAGTAGTAGTCGAATTCTCCGTCTCCATAGGAGCATCTGTAACCGGGATGGGCTTATTCGGTGGGGATTTAGTGGAGAGGACTGTCGCGTCACTCTTCGTGATATAAACACTCCCCGTTCTACTTTGAGTTTCCTTCTCCACACGAAGTCTCTTCCCATTCGTCGAACGCTCAAATTCCCCCCTTATTGGGCCAAATATCAATCCTTTCGCAGGCCCAATAGCTTTATGATTGGGCTTCAAAGGATTATTGCCAGCTCCTTTTGGTGTACTATATTTCATCTCTTTCCCTTTGTTTCGTGAGCCACTAATATCAGATGCTCCAGTTGACCCAAAAACAACTCTGGCTGCATGTTTCGCGCCCTGAATATTCAAATTCTGATTCTCCGGATTCTCGTTTTCCTTATTCCCCTCTTTTCGGATCTCCTCCCTACCATTAGGGAATTCAATATTTTCCTCAGGATTTTCCTTAAGACTTCCAAAACTGTTAGATACTGCAACCTTCTCAGAGATTACGATACCTCCTGGATTCGATACACGCCGAAAATCACGGGATTTACTACCCCCACTACCTCCACCATTACTCGCCGGTGTACCCTCCCTACTGCGGCGGTTCTCCGTCGATCTCCCACCTTTCCGGGCTGGAATAAACTCCATTTCCGTTGGTGACCCCGCATCCGATTCCTGAGCTCCTCCGGAAGCAGCTCCTACCACCATTGGAACTGTCTCAGGTGTCTGTGAAGTCGCACCCATGGGCTTCTCCCGAGGTGGGGCTCTGGGACAGGCATGAGCTAGGTGACCGTAGACTCCACACAAGGAACAGATGGTATTGAGTCCTTCGTACGAAACAACATACCTTTCTCCATTGATTAAGATTGTCCCTTTTAGGGGTTTCTTCAAATTTACCTCGACACACACCCTAGCAAATCGAGCTCGCTCGACATTCAACGTCGCCAGATCCACTCTCACCGGATTCCCCAATCCTCTAGCAATACCCATGATAATCGATCTGTGATAGAAGTTCACTGGGATATGTGCTAACCGGATCCAGACTGGAGTCGTCTCAATCTCATCTTTTAGAGGATCGAACGCCGGAGACCATGCTTGCGACAGTAAATAACTGCCAAAGACCCTCCACGGTCCCCCAGAGAGTACCGTCAAATATTCATCCTCTCTCTCAAAACGGATCATGAAAAACTGACGGGGGAGATCCATAACATGCATGGCTCCACTCGGTTTCCACAACTCTTTGAGCTTACGGGTCAAAGTCACAATAGGTATGCTTCGTCCTAACACTTTGACGATCATACAGTGCTTCCAGAGTCCGTTCATCGCCTCCAATACATCTTCGCCAATCGTAATCACAGGTTCACCCTCATCTCCATCTGGAAACTCCAACGAGACCCTTGCTGCCACAAACTCATCATCTAAAACATCTTCCGGTACCGCCATGCCCCCAACACTACTGCCCTTGACCTTCTGTTCCCATGAGCCCGGCATATCCGGTGGTCTTCCCCTCACCCCGACGCCTTCCATAGTTTCATCCTGCCCACATCTCTCATTCGCCTCCAAGTCGCCCTGCGCTCTCTCTCGTTCCATCTATTACGACTCTTTTTAAAAATTTTAGTCTCTATTGTGTTGTGTTCTAAAATGACAATGTAAATAGCAAACATGTATTTATTTTCTTTGACAAAAAAAAAAAAGAAAAATAGCAAACATGTAATACAGCATTCTTTTTTATATCGAAAGTATTTTTTAGTATGAATTGTTTTATTTCTGGTTAAGTGAATTTGAAGTTGATTATAGCGGATAAAGAAAATTGCATTAAGTGTCATATGCCGTCAACAAATTATGTGTCAAAATATTAATACATAAGAGTAACATTTTACAAGAAAAACACGATATAGATTCGTAATAAGTTCACCAACTAATGTAAATGAAAATAAAGAGCATGTCATACAAGTCACACGCACTGAAATCCACTTTAAGGTTACTTGTGAGAAGTTTATATACTAACACAAAACCCGAGAATATAGGTTTTAATTTTCAAAGTCAATCAACTTTGATTAGATAAATAATTAAGTTCATTGTATTAGCAATTATAAAGAGTCTTTCGCGCACAGAGAAATCCACTTTAAAGAAGTTCATATGCTACTACAAATACAATGTACGAGAATAGGTTTTCAATATTTCAAAAACAATCAACGTAAACAACTCATGACGATACGATAGTTTAAAGAATAATTATACACAGGATTGGTGGACTAGGGTTCAAATTCTCACAGCAGAGTTCAGATTGTAACAGTATAAGGTTTCTAAATCTCATGAATTAGTCTCGTTTACGGTCTAAAATATTCCGATTAAAACAATTAAAAAGGAAAGTTAATCAATTTCAAAAACAAATTGATCACTGCTAATCGTAAATATACAAAATAGATTTAGTAGTTAACTCTCCGTTTTTCTATACATTTAAAAGTATCTTATCATAAGATAGGGAACTACTGTTTTGATTAAAATTAGTTTATATGTAAATAATGTTAACAAAAATATTTCCCATCAAAAAAAAACTAGTAGTGATAAAATAAAAATTAAAAAAGCTAGGTAGATTTGGGTATGATAGGGAAATCAATAATCACATCAAATGTAATAAGTGACCTCGTAGTTTGCAACGCATCTCTATTGGCTTCTTTCGCACGAGATTTCTTTCTTCTTCTGGTTTCCTCGTTCCTCTTTTTTTATTCTATCTTTACAAACACTTTCGTAGAACCATCTTTACGCTTACATATTTACATATACACGTACATGTACATAGTGTATCCAAATTTATACAATTATACATATCAATCCGCATGCTACATAGCAAAATTTGAACCAAACTTAATAGTTTCATCCCCTATCAGTATATTAACTAAAATTTTCAAAAGTTCCTAATTCAAACGACAATAATATTTGATGTCATATTTTTGTACAACATCGACGTAGATACACTGATAAGAATCAGAAAAGAATAGTACTTTGTGACAAAGATATATGGTCATTGTAAATTTTCAACAGCTGGAAAGAGATTCTGTTATAACATACTATAAGCCTCCACTTTTTTATATTCGACGTCCAATTATGTCGAAACTAATTAAAAGATCCTGCCATCATATCAAAGTGTATGGTGTGTACATATATGTCAATTAACAAAAGCAAAACGTTTGAGTCAGTTATACGTATGCCAAAGTATAACTTAATTGATAATGGAGCGGTTATAACTATGGGAGTGGTATAGTGGGTTTGGTATACCGACACTTGCATAATATTTTGTTTTTCTTAAGCAAATTTTTTTTTTTTAATTAAAAACATATTTTATCGAGCATGGAATATTTTGTAGTCCCAAAAATGCATTTCTTCATAAAATTATAACGACGTTATTTGTTAACACTATAACAACGTTGTTCTTAAACTATGGTTTAATCATATAATCCACAGAATTATGTATTTTTACTTTACACTGTTTCTTTAAGCATAGAATATCCCCAAATCTTGCGTCATACTTCAAATGCTTGGAACCACACGTTTTTATGTGCGTATATTTTGTAAATATGCCGTTATTATGTATATAAAATAGATGGTGGTTTCTTTTGGAGCAAGTTAGGTGTTTAAAGTAAAACTGAGTGTTTCATAAAAGTTAATACTAATACTTAACTCAAAAGCCTCCCTTTTTTTTTAATAGATATTTTTTAAACTCGTTTGACACTTGGGACTATCCCCGAGTCAACAAATTCTCAAACATGTGATAACCATGAATGTAATTTTTTGTCAAAGATAAACATGAATGTATGTTGATATAATGTACGTCATCTTTTCATTAAAAAGAGGTTAATATTAAAGAAAAAAAGAGAGGTATTTGCGTAACACACGAACTCGTAAAACTGGATTTTATACTGAGTGACGTTATGAATAGTTCATTTCGCCAATTAAGCTGCTCTATTATACTTAGTAGTTACGGCGTAAACATAATTTACCAGTAATCTGTCGTGAACTATTAATAATGGACTGAGGTGCATTTATTAAAGTAACGACTTTAAAGGGATGGAGAAAGATGCGTTTCTATATATTTTGATGTGTTATATTCAAAGCAAGTGTTCTATGAATCTTGAATTCAGCTTAGAAATTTCCTTTAAATGTAAGTGTCCTATAAATCTTAAATGGTCCATTGTCTATTGCTGTTATGGCTAGGAACGGTGACAAATAAAACAGTGGTGCTGTGCGATTTACACCTTTTTAATCATTTAAAAATATATATGGGTAAATATATGGGTATATTTTTAAAATCACATGGGTAAATTTTCTTCAATTAATACATTATATAAAAGTCCGTCCCTGAATTTTAAATTGTAAGACATCTTCTTGGTTTTTATATGACTTAAAAGTCACAACCTAGGGTGTTTACATTTTCAAATTTCATCATAAACGATATACTCTATGTGAATAGGTATAGTTTGACCGACGGTTAAATAGTCTTTTTTTCAAGAAATACTTTTGTATGCTAATAATTAGAATTTCAAGTGAAAAGTCTTTTCTCATGTTAATAAATCAAAGTTAACCTCAAATAGAAAACTAGGGGGAGTAAATTAGGTAATTGTTTTGTTGCCCGAGGAAAAAAAAAAAAAAGTTAATGTTGAACTATGACCTCACCTAGGTCAAGGTTTTGGGAAAGACTGAGAGAATAACACAGAGATTGCCGAAGTGACTTTTTATTGATTGATGAATTCGATTACAACAAATAGTCGAAGCTGTTTAACCTAGCCGAGATGATCACTAGATCAAAAGCTAAGAGTTCTAAGTTGTAAGCCAAAAGCCCCCGTCTTCCGAAGGAAGACCTTCCCCTATTTATAAGATTATACACCGACCTAATGTCTCTAGGATAAGGAAACATTCCGATTTCTTCGCTTTCCTTTTCTTGACGTCGTCATTATCTTCTTGAGTAAATTCCGGGTCGGCGTACAATATTTCCTTTTTCTTAGAGGGAAATATTCCTTCTTCGACGCGATTTCGTATCTTTCCGAAAATACCAACATTTACCAATTTCAAGATAAATGTTATTACTATTTTTAGGACATTAATTAATCGATAATTAATGTCCACCGGGCCGAGGTGAAATATTGATGGGCCTTGGAGAGGGTGCTAAACCCGTACCCAACAATAAGCCCCCCCTCAGTTCGCCGAGCAACGCAACCGAGCTCGTCGAATTTGAAGAGAGATGGGCTCGTCGAGAATTCACCTCGGCGTGTTCGAAGGGATCTTTCGAGGTCGAGAATATCCTTTTTTCGTAAAAGAATATCCTAAAAGATTTGATGTTTGAAGGACGTGCGTTAAATGCGACGTGACCTCTTCCGATCTAGGCGCGTGAGGATCGTACGAAGATTATAGCACGCTTTGTCGTGTTTCCTTTGATTGAAATGACGTTGACACGTGTCAATCATGCAGAAGATCGCGCGCGTTTCGCAGCGAGATGATGTGAACGAAGAGACGCAGGACGCGACTTTTCAGACCTAATAATGAAGAGAGAGGGCGGCGGACAATAAAGTGTTGTCTTCAACCGTGATGATTGCCTCGAAAACCGTCGTCTCTCTCCCTCTATAAATCTCCGTCTCCTTCTCATTTCGCCCTCACTTCTTCATTTCTTCGTTTTTGCAAAAGGTAGAGCTCTCTTCTCTCTCCTCATTCCGATTCTTCTTTTCATCGCGTTGTACAATCCACCACCGCGTCTTCCGATCTCGACGATGTCGTCAAACTTCTCTCCACCCTGTTCTCCACCTTTATGGCGCGGTCTCCGACCCGAGGCGGACGACCTAGAAGACAGAGACCTGGGCTTCGGGCTTAATCGTTGCAGATACCCACCGGGGGTAACCGAGCCGAGCTACCACTCTGATCCTCAGCCGATGGACGAGGATCGCAGTTGCCGGGAAAACGAGAATGCCGAGGCAACCACCTCGTTGCATGATTGCGATGCGGTCGAGAGCGGCGGTCCAACGACGGTTGATGGGGCCGCGGAAGAAACTAATCGCGACGAGGTCGCAGGAGATGAGCTGCCAGTAACAAACGAGGCGGATGATTCTGGGAGCGACGGTCCCAGCCTCGAGATAGACGAGCTGATCTTTGAGCCTCACCGAGCTGAACGTGTTGCTCGAGACAAGGCCAAGGAAAGGATGAAGAAAGAAGGCACGCCGATCCCAGATGAAGTTGCTGGGAATATTTGGAACGTCCTTCCCACGAAGTCGACGAAGAAGAGTCTTACCGAGCTAAGGACACTCTGCCACGTCGACCCGAGAGTGACTTTTGTCATTCCGGGCCCCGGAGAACGTCCGTGGGATGCTCCACCGGGGCACCGTGTGGTGTCGCACGGGCACCACGGTCTGCAGTCTCTTCGGGTCACCCGGTTCCCGATCCCGGATCTCCCGTTCGAATATTGCGCACGTCGGAGAATGGCGTTAACGCAGCTAACCCACGGGGGAATGCGTCACATGGTGGCGCTAATGATGCTCGCTGTCGAAAACAATCTACCGATGAACTGTAGAATCCTCGAGGAGATGACGTGGATCAAGGCCTCGAAAGCGAAGACGTCTCTCGGCTGCTTCTATCTTCAGATGAAGACGAAGCACAACATAATCCCTGGGGACACAGCGAAGTCCAAAGTCGAGGACTGGCGAACCCGGTTCTTTTTCGTGAAGAAGGATGAGTTCGCGGTGGCGAATCCTGGTCTTGAAATTCGAAATAAATGGAACGACCCGATTGGTAGATGTTTACTTATTGTGAATTGTTTTTTATCTTGTTTAGTACTGACGTCGTGGTTTCTCGTTTCGCAGATAAACCGTCTCCACTCTTGCCTCCTCCGGTAGATTTCAGCGTGGTGGCTGACGAGTTCGCGAGAATTAGCCACTTGACTTGGCCCGAGGTGTCGGCGGAGAGAGTCGAGCGCGCACTTCGCAAGATTTCTCAGCAATCCAACCCATTGCCGAGGCCACAGATGGGACTGCGTAAAAGGAAGTTCAGCAGCCTCACCGACGACCTGGTGAATATCGTCGGGGAATCCTCTGGTGGACCGAGGACGACGACGCCGCCTCCCCGAAGACAAGAGGCCGCCGTCCCAACTTCTGCCGAGGCGAATCCCCAAGATGAGACTCACGATGAATTCGTCGACATCGTCGGGGTCGATTCTCCGCAACGGTCTGAGAACGAGACGCTGGTGGCGCAAGGTCAAGAATCGACCGATGTCTACTCCGCCGATCCTCCTACTGAGCAAGGCGCTGCCGAGCAGGTTAACCCGTCAGAGGGGAACCCCGATGTGTTTGAGAACATCGAGCAAGAAGGGCCTAATGATAGGCAAGGTTCCGACGCTCCGGGAGGCGGTGTTACTTTCGTGAGTGGCGAGAGAGCAGGCGGCGATAGAGATCCAAACGAGATCCGGAATCCCTCCGAATTCTTCTTCCACTACTTTGGGGAGCCGCCAATTGCAGGTGATGATGCTGCCGCTGCCGAGCTGTTATGGAGACTAAGGACGAAGCCTCTGGCACGTCCCGTTGTCCCAACGGAGCTCGAACACTAGGTTTGTTCGAGACTTTTGCCGGGGAAATAACGAGGGGTCTGAACGCCGCGGTGTTTTCGGTGGGCAAATATGATCGAGATCTTAAGGCAGCCAGGAAGGAAGCGAAGGACCTGGTGGACGAGCTGTCCTTGCTTCGAGCGGAGAAGGACCGTCTTGCCGAGGCCAACGAGAAACTTTCGTCGGAAAATGCGGAGCTTGTCAACCAGAGGACAGAGCTACTTCGTGCCGTTGAAGAGGTGGACTCTCTGAAGACCAGAGTGGCCGAGGTTGAGAGTGCTCGGGCTGCCGCGGTGGCAAGCAAGAAGAAAGCTCGAGAGAGCTTGAGAAGGGAGCGGGAGCGGCTCCGTCAATCAAGGACTGATCGTGTCGCCGCCGAGCGAGTTAAGGTCGTTGGCGAATATGCCCCGTTAATGGCGAAAATGAGGGACTTCGTTGCCCAGAGAGAGGTAGTGGAGGATGCCGTGGCAGGATCCGCCGCGGCCGAAGGCGCGTTGGCTTTCGCGAATGCGCTGAAAGCCAAGGGGTGGGACGTGCCCGCCGAGATGATCGCCAAGCTCGAGGCGAAGAAGAAGGAACAGGAAGACGCCGCTGCGGTGATTAATGAAATCACCTTCGACGAAGGTGAGCTGGATGCTCCTGTTCGAGTTTCTGCCGAGGCGAGTCTGCCACAACCTGGGTCCGAAGAGGCGGGCGAGCAGACCGATGGAGCGGAGGAGACGGCCAATGACCCTGCTGGGGATCAAGGGCAAGGAGAAGGAAGGACCGAGGCGGTCCACTAGTTTATTTAGTTAGCTTTTTTGTAGAGCCGGGGTCCGACTTGTGGGCCTCGGCGTCGTAGCACTTGTAGGCCGATAGGCCAATTTTTCTAAGTTAATGAAAGTACGGCATTTTCAAGTAACTTAGACGATTCACGAGTAATAGTCCGAACGATTTAAATTACCGTGCTAGTGGAATGACTGAGCTGAGTAGTAGATACTCGAAAACTTATTCAAAGTCAGTTCAATTCGGAATTAGACTTGGTCCTTGAACTTAACAAGGTAAGTCGACATCCGGGGTGCGAGGCTAAAAACTGCTCGCATACGACGAAGGCTTACGTCGGCTCGGCTTACACCTTGAAAGGTAAGTCTGTTTCGGACAGAGCATCTCAATCAAGTATAAATACGCTCCCGAGACTGAACTCCGGTGTGGTTACGTGGGTCAGTCATAAGTTCAAGAGGTGCGGGCGACGATGGACCCGGCTTTATTTGACCCATTATTCACTTGATCAGAGTGAAGATGTCTCGGTCTTATAGCTTAGAGCTATGAGGCGAAGCGCCTACGTTTGAGTGTAGCTCGGCACAGTTTTGACAGTTACTGAGAAACTGAAGTAAAGGCGACCGTTAATGGTGCAAACGTTTTGTAACGAGACGTTTCTTCAAAGGAAGATATTTTTATTGATGTATAGCTGAACCCTTTTACAGGCTGCCTACGTACCCCGAAAGGGGATCAAGCCATTCGTAGTTCGATTACAAGAGAGCGTAGCTCGTTCTTTTTTTTTTTTTTTTTTTTTTTTTCTAGTCACGTCGTGGAGATGGACTTAGTAGTAGAAACGCTTGAGATTGTTGACGTTCCATGAGCGCGGCACAGCGTCGCCGGACATGGTCACGAGTTCGCAGACGCCCGGTTTGACGATCTTCCCGACAATGTATGGGCCTTCCCACTTTGCTCCGAGTTTGCCGGCGCGATACTCCTTCGTGTTTTCATAAACTTTTCGTAAAACAAGGTCGCCTTCTTCGAAGTGCCGGGGCCGTACTTTCGTGTTATAGTAGCGGGCCGCCTGATGCTGGTAGTTCTGCATTCTGAGAAGAGCTTGTCCGCGTGTTTCTTCCAAGGTGTCCAAGTTGTCGAGTAACATCGCGCAATTGACGGCTGGGTGGAGCGGTGCCAATTGGCGCCGAAGTGTTGGTACCGCGGCTTCCGCTGGTGATAGGGCTTCGCAGCCGTAGACCAAAGAAAATGGAGATTTCCCGGTAGCGCGGCGTGGAGTTGTTCTGTGAGACCAGAGGACACCATCGAGCTCGTCTGCCCAAAGTCCCTTTTTCGATTCGAGACGTTTTTTGAGGCCGTCGATGATGGTCTTGTTTGTTGCTTCGGCCTGGCCGTTACCTTGAGGGTAACGAGGCGTTGATTTGCTGAGGCGAATCCTCCATTTAGCGCAGAAAGCTTCGAAAACGCTCGAAATGAACTGGGAACCGTTATCTGTGACAATTTCGTAGGGAAGACCGTGGCGGCAGATGATGTGTGTCCAAACGAACATCTGGACGTCGTGGTCCTTTATCGAGGCGTATGCCTTAGCCTCCACCCACTTTGTGAAGTAATCCGTCATGATGAGCACGAACTGACGTTGCCGAGAGTTTGGTAAAGGACCGACGATATCCATGGCCCATCGCATGAAAGGGTATGGAGGGCAGGACGTGGTGAGGAGCTCTGATGGAGTATGGAGGACGGGCCCGTGTCGTTGGCATTTTTCGCACTTGAGGGCGAATTGTTCGCAGTCTGCGATCATGGTTGGCCAGAAGAAGCCGTGTTTTTTGACTTTAAGTGCGAGAGCGCGTCCGCCTGAATGATTGCCGCCTGCGCCTTCGTGAGTTTCTTCCAGAACGAACCGAATTTGCATGCCGTCGATGCAAGTGAGAAGTGCGCCGGCTGCGGTCCGTCGGAGGAGTTCGCCATTGATGACTGTGTAATGCGCGGCGCGGGCTTTGAGACGTCGGGCCGCCCATCGTTCGGTTGGTGCGTCGCCATTTGTGATATACTGGATGATTTCGGTTCTCCAGTCGGGCGTCTCGCCGGTCTTCTTACGGATGTCGATATTGGAGTGCGTCCCGACCTCGTCGTCATCGGTTTCGTCGGCGTCGTTATGGTCCTCGCGGATGGATGCGCAAAGTCCCTTGTGTAATTCGATGCTTGGCGTTGGGATGCTTGCGATTGGTATATTTCGCCGAAAATCATCATCCTTGTTGGAACCGATTGTTGCGAGCGCATCGGCGGTGGTGTTTTCGGCACGAGGGATTTTGGTGAGTTCGAAGGACTCAAACTCCGCGGCGAGTTCTTTGACGAGCCGGAGGTATGCATCCATACGGTCGTTGCGTGCTTCGTATTCGCCGTTATATTGGTTGGCGACGAGTTGAGAGTCGCAATTGGCGTGGATGTTGGTTGCGCCGATTCCTTTGGCGAGGCGTAGTCCGGCGATGAGTGCTTCGTACTCGGCCTCGTTGTTAGAGGCAGCGAACTCAAGGCGGAAGGATTGTTCTAGAGTTTCCCCCGTTGGCGACTCGAGTTTGATGCCGACGCCGGAGCCTTGACGACGTGACGATCCGTCGACGTGGAGGATCCATTTAGGTTTGGGCTTGGTTGTGTCGTCGACGAGCTCGGCGGGTAATTCAATGAGGAAGTCGGCCAGAACTTGGGCCTTGGCGCTGACTCTGCTCTTGTACTCGATGTCGTACTCCGAAAGTTCCACTGCCCATCTTGCAAGTCGCCCCGACTGGCTTGGGCTATGGAGGATGGTGCGGAGTGGTTGGTTACTTAGGACGTGGATGGTGTGGGATTGGAAGTAAGGTCGTAACTTCCGGGCCGAGACTACAACGGCGAGGGCCAACTTTTCGAGGGTGGGATAGCGAGTCTCCGCGCCGTCGAGTGTTTTGCTTACGTAAAAGATTGGGCGTTGATCGCCGCGGTCTTCTCTTACAAGCACGCTGCTGACTGCCGAGGTCGAGATGGCGATGTAGAGGTATAACGTTTCTCCTTCTTCTGGCTTGGCGAGGATTGGCGGAGTTGACAGATACGTTTTGAGCTGCTGAAAAGCGTCCTCGCATTTTTCGTCCCACTGAAAACGTTTGTTGCCGCGGAGAAGTTGATAGAACGGCAAGCATTTGTCGGTTGACCGTGAGATGAATCGATTGAGCGCGGCGATCCGTCCGGTGAGACGTTGGACCTCTCGGGTTGTTTTTGGGGAAGGAAGCTCCAGGATTGCGCTGATTTGCTTGGGGTTAGCCTCGATCCCGCGTTCGGTGACGAGGTAGCCAAGGAACTCTCCGGAAGTGACCGCGAATGTGCACTTGGCCGGGTTGAGTTTCATCGAATAAGAGTTGAGGATGCGGAAGCATTGATCCAAGTCTTTGATGTGATCCTCGGCGACTGCTGATTTGACGAGCATGTCGTCAATGTACACCTCCATGGTTTTTCCGAGCTGATGTTCGAACATTCGGTTCATCAGCCGTTGATATGTCGCGCCGGCATTCTTCAGCCCGAAGGGCATTACTTTGTAGCAATAAG